>OY986064.1:4520434-5192103 GCA_963920205.1 Stenodema calcarata
TGGAAAACTAAGTCTGGCCAAGCCTGAACCCTCCCTGCGACTTGCTGATTCCTTATCACTAGCTTCCAGACCAACTGCATCTCTGCAGCGGTCCATCTCAACCCCTTCAAAGATCTCAATATCCAAAAATTTCCTCAACAAAACCAAAGCTCAGAGTGACGACGAGGTTCTGGCTAACCTGTTGGAACCCAATAAACCTTACGAAGTGATGGTTCTCAACGAGAACGATATTCCCGAAAAGAGGCGGAAACGAGGGAGTATGTTTTTCCGAAGAAAGAAAGACAAAGTTAAAAAACTATACTCCAGACGCACTCACCATTATAGAGGAATTCCAGCTCTGCAGAATAACAAGTACATAATGGCAGATGGGTGGGGTAAAGGGAGTAAAGTTGCTCCCGAAGCCCAGTATGGGTACTCTGTAGCCGGCCACCACAACCACGGGTATGTGTCAGGTTATTCAGAAGGTTCTCCTCTCCTTCAGTACGAATTTTTGGACGAACCTCTGGTAACTGTGGTGGACTTGGACACCGATCCGTTCCTCGGACTGCAGGACGACGAGCCGGACTCTTGGACGCCTACAGTGTCCAAAGACGTTTTGGAGAAACTTTCCAAAAAAGACATCAAACGCCAAGAACACTACTACGAATTCATACTGACTGAAAAACACCACTGTCTGACGCTCCGGGTGATGCAGAAAATTTTCGTCGAAGGCTTACACAAGTACCTACGGTTCGGTACCAACGTAGAAAGCATGTTTCCCCGCCTCAACGACTTGATGGAAATCCACTTTGAGTTTCTACGTCAACTTAGAAACAAACAAAGGGAAAGTCCGGTTATTCAAAGTCTTGGGGACATACTTTTAGAACAATTCAGCGGCTTGCCGGCAGTAAGACTGAAGTCCGTCTATGGCGAATTCTGCTCCAATCACCGAAACGCCATTAACATGTACAAGTATTTCATGCAAAACGACACCAGGTTCTCAGAGTTTGTTAAACACTGTGAAACGAATCCTTTATTGAAGAAAAAAGGTATACCAGAGTGTGTACTATTCGTGACACAAAGACTAACAAAGTACCCGTTGTTGATAGAGCCACTGATTAAGACCTCGAAAGATAATCAGGATGAGCACGATAAACTAGTCAAGTCGTTGGCGTTAGTCAAGGAAGTTCTTGTCGATGTGAATTCTCAAGTGGCGGACAATGAAAAAGAAGACAGGAAATTCGAAATCCACGGTAGGATCGATGCTAAGTCATTTACAATTTACCGTGGACGAAAGTTCAAAAAGAGTGACCTCTTAGCGAGGAATAGAGGGTTGAAGTTTGAAGGTATCGCTACTCTGATGCAAGGGAGAGGTAAAATGCAGGTTGTCTTGGTTCTAGTGTTGTCTGATGTGTTGTGTTTCTTGTCTGAGAGCAATAGTAAGTACTCGTTTTTCACTCCCGAGAGCAAAGAAGGCGTTGTGTCTTTGCAGAAACTTCTGGTTAGAGAAAAGGCCGGACAAGAATCTCGCGTTATTTATTTGATATCGACGAATCCAGCGGAAATGTTCGAATTGAAAGTTCACAACCCCAAACACAAACAAGCTTGGATTATGGCGATTCGAGAAGCAGTGCAACGGTGTCCAGATGACGAGAGTGACGGTCCTTCGGTGTTTCCAGACTGCGACGAAAAGCAAAAACAATTCGAAACAAAACGGAAACACGTTCAGCAAGTCTCCGAACTCATGAAGCAAAATGACAAGCAGTTGGCTCAGATTTTAGAAGAGAAAATGGTCCTTCAGATGAAACTTTTGGCTGGTACAGGCGTCGACAATACATCTTTCCAGCCGAATTACACCGAACTAGTCTCCGAGTCCCTTAATAACGATCAGATTCGAAAAATCGTCGATTGTGCGATAAAAAAGGCGAACCAAATCACCAAGAGCTTGTATGTGTCGACAGCGAATCTATCGAGAAGTGTCAGTTCAGTGGGTGAACATCAAAGTGACGCGTATAAATCTCCGATTCTACCAAAGAGGGCGGAAACATTTAGTGGTTTTGATAGTCAACCTGTTAATACGAGATTTACCCTTCAAAAGAACGATTTGAGTAAGTCTGGAAATGATGAGGATTGTGGTGGTTCTCGAATGAAGTCTTCAAGTGAAGACATGATTTGTCTGGGTGGTAATTACAAGGAGGTCGCTTGGTCGGATAGCCAAGATTACCAGGATGCTGTAACTCACCTTTCTCACCATGTGTACACCTTGTCGTGTATAATATCTCAGCAAATGACGTCTATAGATTCCTTGGAGTCGGAGCTGATTGCTATGAAGTCACACTCTGGGAGCGATGGGAGGCCGGAGTATAGAAGGAACCAGCAGCTTGAAGAGTTGAGAAATCTTCAAGATAAGCTTCAGAGCGAGAAGGAGGTGTGGCAGAGGCAGAGGGACACTGAGCTGAAGGAGTTGGAACAGAAGAAAGAAGAGCTGTCTAAATTGCAGGAGCAAATTAAAGAGAGTCAGGCGGATATTGCGCAGCAGCGTGAACAGCTTTACAGGAAGCTTGAAGCGTTGAGTAACCAGGGGATCGTTGTGGGGCCTACAATGATCGTTTCGTCTCCTGATAATATGCCTAGTAGTTCATCAACGCTGCCGAGTGATTTGAATAAGAGAAAAGTGGACGCATCCAAGTGGAAAACGGTTCCTGGAAAGGACAATACGTTTCCCCGTAACTTGATAAGCGCAACGAATCAGCACAAAGTACTGCCAACTGTGAAGCAACAACTGCCGCTGAAGTTGTCTTCGAGGTCCAGCACTGGAGCCGTGTCGCCAAATCCCCAAGGCGACGCCACGTCTCCTCATCAAATCCTGCCTTTAAAACTGCGAGAGGAGGATCTCTCAGGGAGACGAGCTGGAGGTTATCAGCGACTCAGTTCGAATCAGAGTCCCCCTCAGCTTCCTGGACATTCACGCACGAGTTCAAGCCCCGCGATGATGCAGAACGTCCCTTTACCAACGAAAAGTTCAGGCTCCGTCCGGAGGCAAAGCGACAAACGAGTCAAATCCCCCGAATCCAAGGCGGATAACGATAAACCGAAACGTGCCGAAGAAGAAATCATATACTGTTAGTACGCATCACATAACAGGAATCTATTAAATTTCTTAACCCACCATTCAACGAAGATGCTGCTTTGCAATCCTGCCGAAACATCAAATTTCCACCTGTACATACCCGATCAAGAAGCTGATTTGAATGAACCTCGCCAGCCAATCTTGCCAATATTACATAAGCTGCACCAAATTCCTCCAGGGACATTTCTGGCTAGAAATATTCATTGTAAACTGTATCTTCACGTGGATATTTGCAGATTCAGACAACAGCCAATTTGACTCTACTGAAGAATTCCCAATACTAAACGTCTTCATCATAACGTTCCGCTGTTACCTGACAAGTGAGTACAACTCAATATTTACATAAAAATGTTCATTTCGTGTCTTACAGCGAATTTTCGAATGAAAAGAAGCTAATAGCTAGGATTTTTAAAACTCGAATTTCCGAAAACATTTCTGTTTGAGGTCATCCTGAATTCACTGCCTAAAAACACCAAAATCATATACAGGGTGTTTCATTTCGTGACGGTCACAGGCTAGGAATCGATTCTACAGCTGATTTCAGGTCGACAATGTCCTGTAGCAATTTTTTTTACTCAGCTAAAGAATGGAGTTTTTTCAATTTAAAAATGTTCCCGTGTTTTTGACTTTATATCACACTAAAGTAGCCATAACTCCCTTAATTACGCCGTTAGAAAGAACACAAAATTTCCTATCCCTCTAATGAAAAACAAAAAATTTTTTTGATTCGCCAAAACGGGGGAAAAATCTCGTTGAAAATGAAAATTTGTCAAATTGTAGAAATTGTCACTTTTTTCAAACGCTCATAGACGTTGAATTCGATGATGAAGTCAGTATTTCGATATCTTATTCCGTCCTCAAACTGGAGCACTTTGAAGATGAAGAAACGTGGTTGATACTTGAGATATTCTTCATGGACATCATGTTTTTAATGGGGGCATTTAACATAAAACCAGTTATTTCTTCAAAAATTCGCTCTTATAGCCATGCTGCATGACTGTGGAGTTTTGAGTTTTCATTGAAAGATTGGTTGAAATTTGGGGGAAGCGTTTGTGTTGCATATCCAATACTCTTCTGGTATTCAAAAATTGTTGATTCCTCCTTCCACCCTAAATTTTACCTTGCTTAAAACTACTCGTGTTTTACTTATTCGTACGAATATCTCCTGCTTAGAAAATTCGCTCATACGATCATGCTGCATGTCTGGAACTTTTTAGTTGTTCTGTTCAATGTCATTTCCAATGTAAAATTTTGACCGCAGGCAGCTAACTGGTTTTTATTTCATTTCAGGCGAATGTCTTGTTTGACGTTGGGATGCCAATATTTAAACACGCTTCCTTGAAACTCGCCAATGGCAAATTCCTGTCAAAAACTGGTAAGCCCCAAGTATTTTATGTGATCTTCTTCATGAAAGTATTATGATTTGCTGTAATTTTCTGCTTATATTCACTTGATGTTAAGGGCAAACTTTAGTTTTAATTTTGAAAAATATTTTTTTAACGAAATAAATTAGGCTGGTTTGACCAGTGTACCAACAATGTCTGGAAAAGTGAATCTTGATCAATTAAAATACATTTGCTCATTTGTAATGATATTCAGACAATAATGAAATTATCCGTCCAAAATCGCTTTAATCTTCTTTTTGCTCGCTCAAAAGACATTTCCGTGCCTTACGTGTGCCTTGATAGCAAATTTTTGATGAACAAGCGATTCCAATGTGTGATACGTGATCACTGCATGACCTGTTGGTTCTTCGTGTTTACATCACTTGAGGTCGTGTATTGTATCTCGCGACTGACATGTTTTATAGGCAAATATGTGATGATGGGTGTTTGAATTCCAAGATTATTGGAAAGGGAGTTGAAGTGAACTTTCAAATGTACCTTCTGGAGTGGTAGGAGGTATTTCTCGTACTGTCCCGTGCTCTACAAGCTGGATACCTGTACCTGTATTGTGTGTACCTTAATTCACATCACCACATAATATAATATATTATTGTACTTATTACATTTTTCTCCTTAAAATCATAACTACTGCTTGATTAGCCACTCGGGAGTTTTGAATTATTGGAAATATTCCAGGGGCACACTTTGGCCAACCTAGGAGGAAAGTCTGACTCATTCTCAAAATCATCCAAAATTTGTGGACTTTGATGATTTGAGTTTCTGGGTAGTTTTAGATAGTTTTCAGCCTCTTCACGATTCATTCATTTTTTATTGAGTGAAAAATGGGTATAAAAAAGGCAATTTAAAAAATCTGTGCGCCAGCCGTTCCCAAGCTTATTTTTGGCTCTAGTTGTTCGAAAATTGATCTAGTTTTAAGATTGTAATATAATTCATAATTTCATAAGTAGTATATATCGCACGCTGGGAGCAATACTGGTTCAAGTCCGAAATCGTCGATTTTCAACTAAATGGGTTCTTCCAAAAAGATGCACCTTTTTTCTGATTTTTTTTTCTCTATATTTAAATCTTCCCTTTTATCGTTTTCCCATTTTTCTCTTACTTAATATCTCGTTGAATATCTCTTTAATTATCTCGTTGAATGATATTAGAATCGCAAAATAAAAATTGAGGCGTCTGACTTGTGAGCACAACCATTTCCAAAATCTTTCCCTAAAGTTACTCCCAGCTTTAGCCGAATTTTATTTTTGTACCAGTATTGTTCCCAGCGTGCATTATTGTTATACAACGTTATTAGCAAAAACCGTTATAATTCACAAAACGTAAAAAAATCACAATAAGCTGGTCAGATCCTAAAACTAGATTAATTTTCAAATAACTAGATCCCAAAATGGGCTTGAAGACATCTGACGATAACTACTTTCGGCTCTACTGAAATAGAGCTAAAAGTAGTCAAGACCATAATTATTTACGGACTTCAGCACTCATATACGAGTATAAGCGTCCTATGTATTAAAATCAGACTTAGATTGGCCAGAGTCAACACTGGGGCGTACCCAAAACTAAGAACTTTGATTCGGGGGGGGGGGGGGGGTCACAACATAACCTAAAATCGTAGACTTTGAAACTCATAAATAGTATCTACCTGGGAGCAAGGAATATTACTAGAGCCTGGTGGGGTCCTGCAAGGAGTCTAGGCTCCAGGTTTGCAATAGGTATGTTTTGGTAAATAGAATAGTTCTTATGTTCATGCTCGTATCAATCATTCTAATACATTCTACCAGGAAAATCCAGCATTGTTCAAGCTTTTCTGATTGAGTTCCAGTATTTTTCATCTTGATCTTGTTTCATTGACATAAGGGTTTGACAAACAAAGTTCATTCTTTCTACAGACAAAGCTGAACTTCTATCTAACTCTTACTTGTACAATCAACACTTTTTAGTGATTATGCTTTTTTTCATTTTAAGACATAAAAACTCTTGTCGCTCGCCAAAGAACCTTAGTATGGACCTATTGTGGCCATTGGTCAATAAGGCTGGGCTTCGTCTTGACAGCTACAAGAACTCAAAATCGTGATGATGTGGGTTAGGAGGCTTTTCTTAGGACTGCAGAATATTATTGCCGATTTTTGGCTCGGGGGGGGGGGGGGGGGGGCTCTTTGTATTCACGCGTGGAATGACCACAGCCAAGCAAATACTTCAATTCTCGTATATGTTTCCAATATCTTCGAATAATTGGCCTCCACTTCTTATTTATTAATGTTAGATATAATAGAATTTTTGTGTAACAAGTGACTGGATACCCTGGAATCCGTACCTAGATTTGTTCGTGGTCTTGACAGGTTTTGAATGAGTCAAGGCGGGTTCCTATGGAGCGGAAAGTCCGGATTGCGTACTGCTCTGTGATTGGTCGAGGCCATGGAAGTACACTCCCAACCTTCGATGCTGACACAGCAATACGCAATCTGGACTTTCCGCTCCATGTGAACCCGCCTTCAGCGTTCCTCACTGAAAGATCTGTATGATCACTTGATCAATCTGTGATGTTGATAACTCCTATTGAATTCTGAAACCGTTGTACAACGATTATTTTGAAGGCGATTATTTGCATGTAGTTATTCACTTCGATTTCTTGTAGGGTAGATATAATATTATTAAGTAATATATTTTATTCTATCCTGTTTAACTTTTCTATTCCTATTAAAAAGCGTAACTTGACTTGGCTCAAGATGACTAAATCGTGACGTCATGATTCAAAGTACACGCCACCTCAATGTCTAGTTTTTTCTCAACACTCAATACGATTTCTCCCCAGTATTATTTCGGTTTAATTGTATTTATTTTTGAGTAGTCATTTTAGGCTGTAATCTATCAACGAAATTATTCAAGTATTCCTTCACTCATGTATCTCTTATCAATGGTGATTTTCTAATGATGCTGTATGAATTATTATCTGAATGCGGTCTCACGCCTTTCAGGTAAAAAAAAAAAAAAAAAAAAAAAAAATCATGTAAATATCCTATTTCATTTTCTTATTTATTTCACAAATTACTTTTCATCATAAATTATTTGGACCATTTTGTACATAATATCTACTGATTTTTATACACTTTTATTCTATTTGTCTTGTACTGTTTAAATCAAGTTGTTTCCTCGCAATAATTGTTTGTTCCATTGTGATGTGTGGATTGTACCTTTTCAACGCCTTTGTCGAAAAAAAAATTACAAAAAGTGGGTTGTGTTGTAAATAGATATAAGATATCTACTGTTGTACATTTCAAAAATTGTAGACCAAAATTTACAGGTACAGATATTTTATCACTTCCAATTATAGTATTGATATTTTTTTGAGAATTATACAATTGTAATAATATAAAGTATTGTATTGAATGTGAAGAGTTTTATTTCGCCCATGGCTCCCACATAGTTACAAGTACCTACTCTAATCGGTATTACAATACTTATGGAACCTTCCTTTGGAACCTAACCTCGGACCCCAAAATCTAGGTCAACGAATCATTCAATCGGTGTTTCAGAGACCCTAAAATGTAAATCAATTGTATCCCATGTTCTCATGTAGGGAAGTCGATTTTGTTGATTGTCACAATGAATTTTGGTTTGAAACTACACAACTGAAATGGTCAATTGCAGTGGGTCTGAACCTTTACAGTAGGACAGCAGTTTTCCGTCAAGGGACTTGTGAAGATTACGAAAAGAGTATGAGTTGATCAGTTTTAATAATTTCGTTAAGTTTGGTAAGAAAAAATGCAATCAAATCGAGCACTTCTTGACGTCATTAGGTAGGTACCTCGAACGGGAATGGATATAGTGATCCACGACGTTTCAAGAAAAATGAACCATGCATTCCCAAATTCACTTGATCTTATGTAACAACAATAATCAGAATGAACTCAAAACTAAAGGGTAGATAACCTGCGATTCTAGGGGCTCGGGTAAGAAGGATTGAACCTTCTCTTCTTATAACTGTTATAGTCAATTATGAATTTGTCTGTTTCATTATGAATTTGAGCTGTCTCGTGTTTCCATGTCCAAGGACGATTTTGAGTCGTGTTACTGACCATTGGAAGGATGGTGGTTGGCCAACTATGTTCTGTTGATGTCAGAGAATCCCTGGCAAAATATTCGATGTTGTGACAGTATCTGGTGGTTGATCGATAAAAGTTTGTTAAAATCAGTTAAAAATAACTGATTGTTTTGGTTCTGATTCGTGGAAGAATCAATCTTCCTTCTTCCTTGGTTCGGATTGAAACCTTCCACGCCATGGACGTGCGTGGATAGCTTTATAGTATCCATAACATACACATAATAATAGTATCCATAATGGTCTCATCCCCAGACGTCACACGCCGGCCTGTTTTTCAAACTACCGATTTTTGTCAACATTTTCCCGAGTTGACCCGATTTTCGTTAACATTAGGCAAAGTTACATAAAATTGATTGGAATTGCCCATTATCGTACAAACCGTTTTATCGTCGAAGTACACGAACCTAACGTAAAATTTTTCGGTACGTTGGCAGTACCGTTAACGGTTGTAGATTACGTAGGGTGGAAACCTTGAGATAAAACAACTTCACAATACAATTTATTTTTATCTGAGGTTTCTTCATTATCTAAACGAATTATCAATCTATTTCCTACCAGACTGGTAGTACCAGTTATGTGGATGGGGATTGTCAAGAAGTGATATCGAAGAATCAACGACTCCCGTGAACTGTGATGTGAGAGTTCCCTCTGTGCCTTCTTAATAAGAATAATATGTGAGTTTCTTTTATCTCTTTTTTATAATTATTATAAGTTGATAATAATTACACGAGTATAGGTAGTTTAAATGATGTACATAAGGACGCGGAGTACGACGTTTACTGTCGTGCAGTTCCGAGTACTTATCAGAGGTTGTACTTTATTCTTTAAAAAAATCACAGATTAAATATTTGTGGGTATTCTTTGTCTGGAGATTCGTCGCATTTCAACTGGACTAATTCCAAGATTTGTAATTACTGACGTATCAAGGTGATCATCTCTTCCATGTTACTTATCATGCATGTTGCTTCAATTTATTGTGGAAGCGGTTGTATCATGAATATTGAATTCTGTATCGAGAACTCGTTTGAACAGAATGTCTACTTCACCTTCCTAGGTGTCAGCTACCCTCTGAAGATTCAACATCACGCGGCCGGATGACTTACACACATGAATTGATGTTCCTAGCTCTTGTTGAAGTATTTACTCAATTTAATTCAGTTTCAGTGCATTTGAGGTCTGAATAATCAGTATGACGGTACCAATTCCGTCGCCAAGGCCCTCTAAACCGCCAGCCAGCCCTCAATCTGGGGCTCCGATTGCGGTCAGTGATTCGCAACCGCTTCTACTTCTCGAGCAAACGAGAAAAGCGAGGTCGCAACGGCTTTTCTTCGGGTTCTTCTTCAAATTCGTTTGCCCGCTCGCAGCCCTCTTTATTCTTTGTCTCAACAATTTTTATGGTGAGTAAGCGACTTGATAACAATTCTGGGTTGTTAACGAAAGCTTTGTATTCGTACTACAGCACACAAGACGACCTTGTAAACGCTCTGAATTAGCTGCTGGATTTTAGGGAGGGAGTAGATGCTCGTCAATGATGCTTAACTGCCCAAGTATGTTACATAACATTTAGATGAGATATTTACCCTCTGACGAGTCCAGTTCATTCAGTCATGCACTTACTCTCAGGTGTGAAAAAATAGCTATTTCTGTGAACAGAAATAGCTAGAGTTTAGGGGGTAGAGCACGTCAGTGGTGCTGTACTGCCCACCTCAGAGATGTGGTGTGTCACATAACCTTTAGGTGAGATATGGACCATCTGACGTGTCCAGTTAATTCATTCAGGCTCCTTCTGGGAGCAGACCTCGTCAGTGGTGCTGTACTGCCTACCTCAGAGATTCGGTGTGTCACATAACCTTTAGATGAGATATTGACCCTCTGGCGAACCCTGACAATGCGGTGAGTCGGATGTAAACCGAAATGGCTCGTTCCATGAACAGAAATAGCTGGAGGAAATGCGCTGACTCAGGTGCAAACCGATTAATTACCCAGATCTGCAAATAATTGGGTTCTGGTTGTTGTTCAGCAGCTGGAGGTCATTTCCGAAGTAATTTTCTGCGTAGAATCTGAATCCAAGCTCAGAGTTTGTCCTATCACGTTTGAATTTTGAGATATTTGAGGTTATGTACACAAAAAATTGCTAATTTGTTTATTTTCGAGGTTAGATACAGACTGGACAAAATACTATCATCTAATACTACTCTTTACCTTTAAAATGAGACTTTAAATGATACTGTAAGATGCTTCTTTCGAAAATTATGGCGATTTTAAGGTGAGGGATGACTTGAAAAGCTTCTACTGGGCTAAACAAACCCTTTTTTGTCATTTGAACCATATCAAACGTATAAATATGGGGTTTCCAAAGATGCTAATTACGAATTTGAGATCAGATTACAAAAATTTAGTCTGGCGGTCTTTCATGGCTGCTTTCAGAGTAGAGCTCTATATGCCATCCTTAGATGGGGGCATTCTGCTGCCTCCTTCGAGATGAAAACTTCTGAAAAAAGCCAGATTTCCCATAGTGCGCTTGTGTCTTTGGTAGAAATCAGTCGAATGTCGTGATAGGACAATTCTGAGCTGTTCAACAACAAATCCTAGCAGATCTGTGTTAGTCTCTAGCCAAAAAACAAGTGAAAACGAACACCGTGTCTTTATAATCATGACGAACACTGTTGAGTATCTTTGTATCTTTATAATAATTTTGTACAATTGATCTCCAATACAACGAGTTCAATGCCTCGTTCTGTGAACAGAAATACTGAAATTTTCCTCTTGAAATCAGCAGTTATCCCCTCGTCGAAATGAATTACAACCAAATCCATCACATGACATCTGAAACCTCATCTGATCGAAATATTGAATTATTGCCGGTTTGAGACAAACCACGTAATTGAAATCGGGCTAAAAACCGCATTATGTACTCGTTTAGTCTCCTTGGAGTGACCAATCCAATACTGACTACAGGTACAAGTTGGACATGAAGGTTTTCAGTAAGGTTATGGTTTTTACTGGATGCCTTTTCGTATTGATGTCAGTCATAATCTGCTGTTCTGTTGGTATGTCTTTTATTCGTGTGTACACTTGGGCTTATGGTAGCTTAATTTTATCATTTCTGAATACTGGAGGTACCTAGTGACCTTCGTGACCTTCTGCATAAATTGTGTGGATACGTCTTGGTTCAGAATATAATTAAACCTCATTTTCCACTATTTAATTAATTGATTTGTGATAATGTCACATACTATGTACAATAGTGAACAGGAATCATTTGTGCGGATTGTTTGATTGTCCTTTTAATTGATCCAAACAGGCCCGGAGGCGTACCAAATTCGCATCCACGTCACTTGGCCGTCGTTCTCCTTTTGGTCAATGATGAAAAAATGGGAAAACGTTCACGGCCCGTACGTTCGCGAGTACTTCTACGAGGGGGCTTATGACAAGTACACGTTGCCCGAAGCTTCTCCATACGACAAGGAAGGAAGCCAGAGGTTGCCAGCACCATCACCTCCGTCTGGGGAATCCTGTTCTGCCGTGGCAGATCTTCGGTTCGATTGTTTTCCACAAGGAATAGTTGAGTACTTTTATAATGTTTGATTAGAGAAGGTAATATGATACGGTTTGCTCAGAAAGCAGTGGTATAACCTCGTAGTTTGGAACCATAAACTTCGATCTCCTAGTGTTTCTTTGCTCCTTTCCTACTGGGCTTATTGTATCTTGTACACTCCTCTAATTCATCATCTACCTATTATAGTGCTGTGGGACCATAAAGTTGGTTGCTTAAAAAATAGATTCACAGTTGCATAAAGTTGTACCATGTACAATATTCTTGTTGATAGCAGCTGTATATTTATTTATTTTTTCCACAATGTTCAACTCCTCCCCTCAGCACCATTCATGATGTATTATCGTCTTGGAAAGTATTCATACGATAATCATTTCAATCTCTTTTAAGGTTAGCAAAGCTGAATGTGAAAACAGGGGATGCTGCTACCAAGCATCAACAGGCCCGATCCCTTCGTGTTTCTATCCTGCAGAGTTCCACTCGTACAACTACACGTCGATCCTCTTCAACGATGACAACATCACGGCTGAGCTCACAGCTTCCTTCAAATCCCCGTACCCTAAACAATACGTCAAACTGTACTTGTACATCATGTACATTAACCCGGGAGCTGTAGCCGTTATGGTAAGTCCCTTACAGCGTACTCTTCATCGAGTTTTAGACTGAAATACCCCTCGTGAGGTTTGTTTGGATAGTGAATTTGGAAATCGTTCAATACTCACCCACCACGCAGCTTATGGCAGTTTGGACCCCAGAGGATGTTCCAATCGTTCTGAATGTAGCTCAAACTATTGACTTGGTACTGAATCAACTGCCTGAACAAACCTATTTTTTGTCCTGTACGCCATTTTTTTATTCTATTGTTTTCTTATTTTCTTCCAAGTATTCTCCTGTCAAACGAGTGTATGGGGACTTTGAAAAGATTTACCTGAAGAATCGTCCACCTAAGTTTGGAGTTGAATCCCATTCGTTGTCGTACAAGATTGACATAACTCCCAACAGACCTGGCTTCAGAATCATCAGGACGAGCAACAATAGAGTTCTGTAAGTTCACAATTTCGTCAAATATTAAATATCTTTGTATTCACCCCTCAGCCCGTGTGTGTTGTCTGAGGAAATGTAGCGGTACAGGAACGGTCTTACGACATCAGGACTTGAAAGGGCACTTTCCCTTCTCACCCAGCAAACAAGGGTTTCTTCATTTCTACTCGACTCTGAGGTCGGCGATAATATCACATATCAGTAACAATAATCGATTAGTACAAAATAATCGGTAGTTATACATCGATTATAATTAATCGGGATCAAATAAGCGATTATTCATCGATTTGCATCCCTAATTGGAATATTTGAGGAGGAATCCGTTCCTCAGAACGATCTTCCATTTCTGACGGGCCCTGGTTCAAATTGGCTCGCCCTCTGGCCTGAGAACATTGTCAGCCCACTGTTCATCCCGCAACAAAATATTAAAAACCCAGTGTTGAAACCCAGTTCAGCTTGACCATGATAATTTTCCCTTCAATTCTTCTGTAACTCAAGCTCGTACCCTTGGATTTTCGTATTATATTTTGTCCATTTTTGTCTTATTTCCAGGTTTGACACGACCACAAGCGGAACGTTATTCTCCGAACAGTTTGCTCAATTGTCCACTGTGTTACCATCAGAGTACATTTACGGTTTGGAATCCCGTGCCAATAGTTTTCCTCTGAACACCAACTGGAACACAATCACCCTGTTCAACCACGACGTTCCCCCTACCAAGGTAAATGTTCCCAAATATGTTTGGTTATCTCTGTATTTTATTGTATTTAATTATAATATAATTAAATATGTTAAAATATTATTTTTTTTAGAATATATGAATTTTGAAAACAAATCAAAGTCCACTGTACCACACTGGCTCTCACTGCTAGACCTCAACCAGTTTTGACTATATTTCCCAGCTAGTCTACTCTGCTGGTAACTGAAGTACCATCAGTTGTTCTAGCCTTGAATATCCTTCAGTTGGTTTTGGTCCAAGTTGAAGAGGAGCGAATCAACCAAAGCTTTGTAGACATTCCATCCTTTTTTCGTATTTCAGACGAACGGTTACGGATCATACCCATCATACTTATGCATGGAAGGAGATGGGAAAGCGCACATGGTCGATTTCATGGCCGAAGTGGCAACAGGTAAGCTCTATGTCGATCTACTAACTGTAATACAGAACCAATCACTTTAGTACCACTTACAAGTATACTGGTGCATAATATTATTAATCATTGCATTGATATTTTATTCACTATACCACGTTCATTAATACTGCCGATCATCTAAATATTCTCATGTATTGCAATCCAGATTTTCGTCTTCAACCCAAAGGCCTCACTATCCGAACCATAGCGGGCTTACTGGCGTTTACAGTCAGTCTTGGTGATACTCCAGAAGAAATGTACAAAGTACGCAAGGACATCGTCATTCCGCCTCCAATCCCGCCGTTCTGGTCGCTTGGATTCCATTTCTCCAGGTGTTTATCAGTTTTTAGATATTGGAGTAACTAGGGTGAAAGTAAAGGGGTGGGGGCTACCGCCCCCCAGTAGTCTACAGAGAATAGGTTACCCCTTTATAAACTGTGCCCCTTATTGGCTGGGGGGCGTGACGTTGTTTTGATTTTGTACGGTACAAAATGGTATGCTCGTTAATTTTTTATATGGTTATGTAGGTATTCTGAAGTACAGAAGTAGTGAATCTTAATTCCGGCGTAATACGAATTTTAACGTTCTTCAGGTTCGGCTATAAAGACACCTCGGATATGAAAACCACTTGGGCTCGGTTGAAGGGAGCCAAAATTCCTTTGGTGAGTTGAAAAACCCTGAAACCACGTTAGTTTTTACGTCGATTTTACCGACATTTAGAACGGACATTTTGTTGAATGTAGGACACCATGTGGACTGACATCGACTACATGGACGAAAGGAACGATTTCACTTTGAGCCCCAAATTCAGTGATCTGCCTGAATTCGTCAAAGGACTCCATAAGCACGTGAGTGTAATTCCCTAGTCTTCAACTCACACCGTACTCATACTGTACGAACCAATTTGAGCTGTAACTGACACATCAGTTTGTATTGAATTTGTGAATTTTTCAGGAAGGAATGAAATACATTTTAATTATTGATCCTGGAATCAGCGGGAGTGAACCTGCCGGCAAGTACCCGCCGTACGACAGAGGTCTTAAATCGGACGTTTTCATCAAAGACAGCAGCGGGAAGAAACCTCTAATTGGAAAAGCAAGTATTCAATCGTGTCCAATTACAATTGGAATTTCTACTTTGGACGAAGACCTCGGAAGTGGCGAGCCAAAAATATCGGCAATGTTATAGTAGATGTTGTACCTGTTGAACCCAGATGAACTGAGTAAAAGTATTGTCAGTAGGTAATTAGGGCAGCATTGAATATTGATAGTCGTACTGTCAAAAATATTAACCATTTGTGCAATTTATACCCTTTAGGTTTGGAACTCCAAAACCACCGTGTTTCCCGACTTTGGTCACCCGAAAAGTTTGGTGTATTGGATGAATTTGATCGAAGAATTCCACAACGAACTCCCATTTGACGGGATCTGGTTGGTGAGTAACTTACTGGTATATTCAGGTAACTCGATAGCAAAATGTGTACCATTGGGAGAAAAACTAGGCAAGTCCAAAATCACAGATTTTCACAGGGCAGCGCTTTGAAGTTTTCTTTTTCAGTGTAAATTGAATTGTTTTAATAAATTATTTTTCCAAATGCCACTAATTTGCAACGTCTCCACATTATTATGGAATGCATATATATTTAATTTTTTTTAATTCTATCATACATTTTATCCAAAGTTGCACCCACACTAATCTAGTAAATTACAAAAAATCCAAAGAATTGTCTATTTCAGTGACGTAGCCAGAATTTCGGGGGAGGGGGGGGGGGGATTGACAGACAATGTAGAACACTTAATCATTAAGCCCTCCCGACTTTCCTCGCTAACACCAGCCTTCCTTAACCCTCTCAAGTTGTCCCTGACTATCCAGAGATACCTGTGGATAATTTGTTACGCATCCATATGCCACTATGCCATCTTTAGATGATTCCAAGCCTTCCTTGAGCACCCAAAGGCCTATTCAGCCTTACCAGGCCATTTAGACAGCCCAAAGACACGTTTGAGCAGTCCTCAACCATCCCCAGTCATCCTTCACCATACGAAGCCTTTCTTGTGCATCTCAAGGCCTCTTCAGCCACTAGTCATTTTTACAAAACCACCCGTGAGCAGTCCTTAACCATCCCCAGTCATCCTTCACCATTCCAAGCCTTTCTTGAGCATCTCAAGGCCTCTTCAGCCACTAGTCATTTTAAGCAGTAAAAAACCACCCTTGAGCAGTCCTTAACCATCCCCAGTCATCCTTCACCATACGAAGCCTTTCTTGTGCATCTCAAGGCCTCTTCAGCCACTAGTCATTTTTACAAAACCACCCTTGAGCAGTCCTTACCCATCCCCAGTGATCCTTCACCATTCCAAGCCTTTCTTGAGCATCTCAAGGCCTCTTCAGCCACTAGTCATTTTAAACAGTACAAAACCAGCCTTGAGCAGTCCTTAATACCAGTCAATACCATACTTAATAGCAGTCTTAATACCTATACCTGTCAAGCCAGAATTTCGATAAAGGGGATTGCGCAGACTTGGGCCTACTGCGAGAAGGGATACTCCCCCATAGATATGGGAAAAAACCAGAAGAGAGTGAAAGACTCATCCCCCGTGTACCTCCCTATCTATTTTTAAGTAATACTCTGCAAAAAATGAGACAAAATTTGTTATAAAACTGTTTACTAGTTTTTTTACTATCTAGAGTTACATGTTTCTAGGACATGAACGAGCCGTCGAATTTCGTGAATGGGAGCATCGTTGGCTGCCCTCAAAACGACCTGGAGAACCCTCCGTATCTCCCAGGAGTCGACGGCGGCGCCTTGAACTACCACACTATTTGTATGTCGGCTAAGCAATTCCCCAGGCACCATTACTACGAGCACAACTCCTACGCTTTGGGAGAGGCTGTCGCTACTTCTTTGTAAGTTTGAGTCGAATGTTATCGAATATGTAATTCAAAGGGAGCCCGGATATTGGTTCATTTGAACCAATACCCCTCGCTATGTGTCGGTGTAACTCCTCGTTATATGTCGGATCGACGAGATTGACCAGGATCATCTTTACATGGGGTCTTCCCGTTGACCAAGCGTTGCCCCGGAAAAATTATGCCTATTGACATTCGTTCTATGTCCGTTGATTATAAATAAAATGGTATGGGTGGACTGTATCCAACGATTGCCTAGATTTTACCAATAACTTGAACCGGTGTTTTTTCGGCTTTGCAGTGCTCTCACTCAAATAAGGCAAGAACGAAGTTTCGTCATATCCAGATCAGGCCAGACGCTCTCTCCTGCTTTTTCAGGGATGTGGACCGGTGATGTTTTCTCAACTTGGGACGACTTGAAACAATCTGTCAGAGGTTAGTCAACGAACATTAAAAAAAAATACTATTTCGGCACAGTTGACAGTAGTCGTTCTATGGGAATTTACCGTAATTTATAGCGCCATCATGAATTTATTTGTTTATTTCAGACATCATGACGTTCAACCTCCTCGGGCAGCCGATGGTGGGAGCGGACATTTGCGGGTTCAACGGCAACACGTCCAAAAACCTTTGCTTGAGGTGGCACCAATTAGGAGCGTTCTACCCCTTTTCGAGAAACCACAATACGGATGACGCTATTGTAAGTTTGAAAGATTGGACCTGTAATGACTAGTTTCATTAGCCTTTTGCGTTATCTGGGCACTGAATTGCCTTTGAGTTCTAACAAGATTCTCTATGTGGAGGAGTATGATATAGAAGACTTTATTGGCACACATTTACACTTAGCCCTCGTGGGCCCTTGAAATTTGTGTACCTACATAGAAACACACTTGAGATAAGGCACATCTTAATACTAAGAGCATAATTACGTTAAAAAACAAATTATCAGACAAAATAGTGTGAAGTGCCTCTCAGTTAACAAGAGTAAGATCAAGGCAACTGCACATGGCTATGGCGAGGGAGTTCAACATCCTTCTGTCATTATTTATAATGATTTACCTATCGGTTTTACCAACGTTGTCGCCTGAACTGTGGTTGTATAAGAGTAATGGCCACTTTCACCAAATCTAACTAAAGGGTGATTAATTAAAGGGGGCATTAGCCAAATCGTTAAAATCGTCGTGTCTTTCACGATTGATCAACTATCCCCATTAACTTACCTTATGCCCATCAACCTAAAGCCAGTTAAAGTCTGTGTAAACTGATTTTCGACATGACGATGTACGTCGGAGCCATAGAAACACTAACAACACACCAACTTCCCGATTAATTCTACCTTGTAAAGCATTCAAAAGTTCTTTATGTTGTATTGTTGTACTGTCTGTCTTGTTTCAAAACAGATTTGATATTTGATTGAAAAAGATTGAATATCAAATATATGGTTATGAAATGAACACTAGGATAGGTAGGTAGGTATCGAATGAAGCAATTCAGTGTAATGGACACAAAAACATGTACCTAATGTTAAAAGCGAGTTCAGGTGTATAGTAACATTTAGCGCAATCTAGAAAATTGGCCTGCTATCGACGCGTCAACGTTTCCTCTGGAAACGGCTATTTTGGCCGACACTATCGCCGAAAGTATACGTTTTGAGCTATATTGAGTGAGGTAAAGAGGTACTTTAGCAGTTAATTCGACGAGGATCGGGCAATTAAGTTGAAGGACGAGTTAAAGCGCCTTTAACCGGTTTTATTAACGCCAGACTTTAGTTATGTGTTGGTGAATTGGGCTAATGCCACTTTAAACGCCATTTTCAATTCGGCATTAAGCAGTTGGTGAAACTGGGCATTAGACGTATGAGGGTCATTCTCCCAGTTCATAAAACAATAGCTTCGTTTTCTTTGAAAATTCACTAAAAAATATCTTTTCTGCCATCAAAGTCAGTAACTTGAGTTGTTGTACAGGTGAGGGAGATAGATATTGACATTTTAAGTTTAAATTTAGGCCTATAAACAAATTGATACAGAGATTAAAATGCTTGAACAACAAACTGTAGTTATCTCGTCCATCAGTTATCTCACTGGGTCGTTAATTTGGATGTATTCGGAGAATGACCCATAAAGGCCTTATGACTAGATCATTAGAAAGCCGTGTGCTACTACAGTATTAGACTATCACATATTATTGTATTCTGCAAGTGCAACTATTCCAGTGTCGTAACCAGTTGATTATTTTCTCAGGATCAAGATCCGGTTGCTCTGGGCATCGAAGAACCTGTAAGATCTGCGCTGAACTTGAGATACTCTCTCTTGCCCTACCTCTACTCCTTGTTTTTCGTTAATCAACACTCTGGACTTCCCGTCGTTCGCCCAAGTTTCTACGAGTGAGCCAACACTTGGATGTTCAGTTTAATTCTGTTTGTCGTACTCGTAGTTGCGATTTCAGGGGGTGATAATATCGTCTATATTATAGTCTAGTAAATTTCAGGAAATTGTCTAAAACCTCAAGATCGGCTTGAAAGCGATTAATCTGAGTTTGTTACCCCAACCCCTGTTGCTGGGGTTGGGCGTAACTTTTGGTCCCTCACAAACGTGGAAATATTCAGACTTTCTTCAGTTTTTCGCTTGTAACTCTTAAACAACGCATCCTAGCAAAAACCTTTCCAAGAAACAAATTAAAGAGTATTAAATTCGTCGATTAAAACCCAAACTTTAAAGTTGGACCAATTTATAAAATAGTAATCGATGGCAAAAAGTCGACAATATTTTCCATATTGGCTAAATTGTACCTGTAGCATCCAAAGTACTGGTCCTATCAAAACCCTCTTGTGATCAAAGTTGTATAGAATTTAACGGCAAGTTCAAAGAAATCAAAATTTTCAATATTTGACCAATTCCGACCGTACTTATGTGCCAAATTCCAAATACAGTAGGTAATTTTAAAATATCACAAATCTTGCTTCTTGCCTCCTGACCATTATTTCTTATATTTAGTACTTAGTTGGTATGTTTTCAGTAAATATTTGTACTTAGTAGTATATTTTTAGTTACAAGGGTTTAGAACGATTTCCAGCTTTCCCAGGCCACTTTAAGGTCGTGTCCCTATTTCAGTGGCCTAATTATCAATTGATACGTGTAATGCTGTACAACTATGTACAGCACTGAGTAGTACTGAGTTACTTATCTGTTCAAACGTAACAACTTCTACTTCTCCGTTCAGGTTCCCCTCAGATTTGGACTCCTACACTGTAGACGATCAGTTTTTCTGGGGAGACGCCATCCTTGTTATCCCCTGTTTGGAGGAAGTAAGAACTGTTTATTTGTCCCAATAACTTCGACACATGTGGAAATTACTGAATACGTCTGGTTCTAAGGTGATTCACGGTTTTTTCGGTTACTATTCTTAACTTTTTATCGGTTTCAGTCGAAATCCTACGTGAAAGCGTACTTGGGAAGTAACGGGCCTTGGTACAATTTGACATCTTTGGAACGCCTCCCTGTTACGGGCTCTATGGTAATTGTCGGTTCTCCTCTAGAGAGGATCGCTGTACTCCTGAGAGGCGGCTACATCGTACCGACGTTTAACGTCAATGGCGCAGTCACCACTGAGCAGCTGTAAGTTCTTTTCCTTCTTTCTTTTCATCATCGTGTGTGTAATTGCTCCGTAGCAACCACTACAGTAAAACCTCGATTAATCGTCATGGCCGGCGGAGTAGGTATGTCGGATAATCGAAAAATTCGGGAGAGATTACCATCCCTTGTGACTAAACCAGGTGACTAAAATGAATATAGGAATCATTAGAGAGTTCCAAGGAGATAAGTCCGCTTCGATACGACCGCCTTAACGTTCAATAAGACTGTCTTATCTACCTCATCCGGACTCATCAGTCTTGAAGATAGGTCGTCCTTATCGTGAGGATCTGTTTGGTCCTCGCTCCCGTGTCAGTGTTAGTTCGCCAGTTGTTGAGTTTACTGAGAACTGCGTTGACTAAGTTCACTAGTATAAAATCTAAGTCCAAGCGTTTGTTAAGGTGGACGTGTAAAAAACGGAAAATCACGGAAATTACGTCGTTGCTTAACGTCACTCATAGATAGAGAACGTTATTAACGTCACTCTAGAACTGAGCAAGTGTGGGCTTGTCGGGTTAGCGTTTGGTCTTGCTCGCCCTAGGATAAGCCCTCAACAGCTAGTCCTATCGAAGCGGACTCATCTCCTGGAACTCTCTATTCTTTGTCCAAAGTCGAACTGAGAATCACATTGTCTAATTACAAATTGTACTGAGAACAGTAGTTCATTGCAATTTTGGCGCAGTCGGTTGGACTATGTTAGATTCAGTGGATCTACGATGTAAAAAAACAAAGACAGTCACAGTAGAAATGGTTGAAGAGGAAATTAGCCAATATATTGATAAGTTTTACAAGTCGACCACAGAGTGTCGTCATCAAAATTTGATGGGATAAATTGAGATCCTGCAACATGGATGAGTTTATTATATTGGGCCTTCGAGTTGTTGATTAACTTCTTCTTCTTCAGACAATAACATGCCCATAAATGCCACAATTTCTCTCTTACGCAGGCGAGACGCCGGTTCTCTGTCTCTCATCGTCGCCATGAACGACACCCAGGAAGCCACCGGTATCTTCTACTGGGACGACGGCCGATCTGTCGATCCGGAGTTCAGCTTCGGACATTTCGGCGCCTCCAAAGGCCAAGTTGTGAGTCACATGTACGCGATCAACTACAAGGACAAACTGACGATTGACGCAATCAAAGTTCTGAACGTCGATCAACACGTATCGAACGTCACGTTCAACGAGTCACCGCATCCGTTTTCTTATGACCCAACAACGCAGGTATGTCTGTCTTTGTTTAAACTTGTCGTTCAACATACTGTAGAGATTGGACGGAATTCGTTCCACAGGATCAAATCACCGTTTACTGGAAGGTAGCAGTATTCCCAATCACCTGCTCTCAAATGATTGGAGGCTTTGGGGCGTCAAGGCGGGTTCACATTGGAGCGGATTGTTCTGTAATTGGTCGAGGCCATGGAAGTACACTCATAACCTTCGACGCTGACCAATCAGAGCAGTACGCAATCCGGACTTTCCGCTCCACGTGAATCCGCCTTCACTCTTTTCCAGTAACAGTTCAGCAAACGGCAATGCTCTTTGGGCAGAATTCATGGTCCTCGACCAAGTGCAAGATGAGGCTGCTTTCAAGACAAGGGAGCACTTGAAAAAAGTGTGAACTGAACTTGCCAGAGCTGAGTGCACCCTCAGCTTCTGAAGTTACAGTCAGGGTTCGTTTTCACAGTGTGTAAACACATTTTCTTCGTCCGTTTCATCATTCCACTCTTACGCTTCCATAACACAGGCCTACAAAAAAAGTGGTCTGTTCTTTTGACGAGACCCACGTATTTTTATGAATTTTTTGACGCTGAATCTGTACTCAAAATATGGGGTCCCAGTCGATTTTGGCAAGATAATCTCGGAAAACACCAGAAAATCCCATTTTTTCATAGTTTTTTGAGGTTAGAGAAAAAACAAAAGGTGATAGGATGAATCTGACTTCAGATTTGGATTCTACGGAAAAACATTCGTCGAAATTGATATTTCAAACATTTTTTTATACATAGATACGGCGCTGTATCGGAAAAATCAACTTTCGGTCCTGGAATTCACCTACTAGGGGTTTTTGGGATCGCTGGTATAATGTAAAATTTGTAATTTACCCACTCCATAGAGCGCTTATTGGCAGGGATGTATCACCGTTTGTTTTTCCTCTAACCTCAAAAAAGGGATTTTTGGTGCTTTTCGAGATTATCTCGCCATAATCGACTGGAACCCCATATTTTGAGTTCAGATTCGGATTCAGCTTCGAAAAAAACTTAAGAATACGTGGGTCTCGTCAAAAGAACAGACCACTTTTATTGTGGGCCTGTGTAATCTTTCGAAACTCCATGGTGGAACGTAATGCGTTGTGGTGACTTAGATAAACGGGAATGAGTGAAGCGCGTAGATCAGGACCTGACAACAGAAAACTCGCACAAATAAAGCTGAGTGCGCACTCGAGGGGTGTGGGTTTACAGCCCTCCTGAGCCTTGTGCAGACTCAGCTTATAGCCAAGTACGCTTTATAAATAAGAGCGCAGTGTACACTAAAGTGTAAACGTAGATTACTCAACTTTGCAACTATGAGTAGCAGTAAGTGAAACCCTGAGGGATGTCCATATCTTAAATGGTACAGACCCCTGTTCCCCATAGGGGAGGTATTCACAAATAATCCCTGAGCAGCTGGCAACTAATACGCTCTGTCATTTCACAGTAGCAGTATCATTTTACTTCAAATCCACAATATCTCCCAGATCTTGCTGCCAGGAGTAGGTAGCAGAACCTTGTGAATTTTTTTGGTGCTCCTCCGCCACACGAAGCTTAATTGCAGTATACGCCACCAAGCTGATTCTAGCTATGTACTGCATTCTAGCTATGTAAATCGATGAAGAAGTGGATATACTGCAGAACCAAAACTCTTAACTACAATTTAGAGTTGTCGGACTGCATTCTAGGTTTGCGAGGTGATAGAAAACATGTCAACGACCCCAATAAGTTACCTAACTCATTTTGGCGTGGTAGGGCAGCAAGTGGATATACTGCATTTTAGGGTGGTAGGGCAGTACTGGTATTTCTTCTGTCCCACTACATCAATAAAAGATACTGGAGGACAAGGGACACTCCGAAAATTCTCTCATCGAGTCATGCTACACGTGTCCAACTCGTTATTTACCACAATTTATTATGATAACGTACACTCGTTACCCTTGTGATTTTGTTCTTCTGTTCCAGATCCTGTTGGTTGAACCCCATGTCTCAGTTTATGAGAACTTTACAATGCAGTGGTCCTAAAACACCTGTTGTTTTATATTATAAAGGGAAGAGGAGGGGCAAATAAAAATCAACTATTTTTTGTATATTTGTAAGATATGCTGGATGTATAATGTTGTTCCAGACGTTTTTCTATAAGATGATGAGCAATTTAAATTCAACGTTAAGTTTGAATAAAATGTTTTAAAAATATAATTTACGTCATTAAATTGTGATATTTTTAAATTGATTCCTGCGATCATTGTCAACCTTTATCCTTCTTAAATAACGTCGCTGTCACAAAAATATGACCTATGTGTCAAAAAAACCGCTGTCGCGTCCTGTTGTCACATGGGCTCTATCTCGTGACAACGCTCACTGACCCTCACAAAGGATTTGTTTTGAAAGGCCTCTAGTGACGAATCAGGTATTGTATTGTATTGTATTTCTTTATTGGCAAAATAGTTCCCCTTGTCGGAGGTTACGCCTTATAGCGTATGCGCGGTTCCCCACATCACTCACGAGTGCCAGATACATTCAAGGAACCCCCCTTGACGGTCCCCAAACGAGGGATCTCCATATCCTCACCTTCACCACCAACAACCAGGTTAGGGATGTCCGATTCTCCAAAATGAATCGATTTTTCTACAAAAGTATCAAAAATAATCGTGATTATTTTTTCAAAAAATGTCGATACATCTAAGAATCGATTCTTTTTTCTCAAAACTCAATCTTGTCGGAGTAGAAAGTGAAGAATAGCTAATTTAGGTAGGTACATTATGAAACCTGAATTCCAATAACTACTTATACTTACTCGCCCATCCAATTGCTACCCAGCTCCAACACATTCAGCAGAAATAGGTATGACATACATTGTAGATATGGGAAAAAAATGGAATTTAAGTATAAAAATGAAAAACTCAAATCAATCACAAAATTGATGATAGCTATTCTGCCGTCATAAGGAAGAAAGTCCTATCTCCATTTTGATAGTTTTGAGACAAACGAGGTTTTGTGAACTGCTGAGAATTTTCTATACAGTAGAAATTAGAACTGCCGTTACACAGTTGGTTTTCAAGTACTTCTGATGGAGATAGGGCTTTCTAACCTAATCCAATAAGTTGATCTCGTCTAAATCTATAGGAATAAGTCCTCACCTCGAAAAGCTCCAAAATGGAGTTAGGACATTCTTTCTTAGGACGGCAGTATTGACGTCCGTCTATTGATGCGTGACTCGAGTTTCTAAAAGAATGTTTAGAGACAAAACTGACTCCACCATTTTATTACATGTGAATCAGGTCTACAGGGCAATGGAACACAAAAATACGTGTCACGAGCAGAAAAGTATCGGTTTCCGATTCTCGAAAATCAGAATCGTATCGGCCGATTCTTAAAATAAAAAATATAATCGAAACATATCGATTCTTTTTCGAAAAAGAATCGATTATTTCAAGAATTGATTCTTTTTTAGCATCCCTACGATCACAAACGCTTCCCCCAAATTTCAAGCAATCTTCAAATGAAAACTCAAAAAGGTCCTCCATACACAACTCGTGCAGAAAATCCCAAAATAACCACGACCGTCTAAAGTAATGAAAATCCCACTAAAAACATCGCAGGCATAAAAATCAGGTTGTAGGGCGTAAAATAAGAACAACTTCTTCGACGGAAGTAGAATTTCCTCTCAACTTTTATTGACATATTTTCCTTTTCTTTAACAATTCAATACTTCTCAACTGGAAGAGAAAAAAACAAAGCTACGTAGACTTTTGTTGTTTCTTCAAACGATACATAACAACTTTTTTCACAATTAAAAGAGGCACTTTGTATTGGCACAGAGTGATAAATAAATAAATAAAATTTAACGTTCAAAATCCAAACGAAATATTGCAAGATACAGAAATTTCAAATCGTAATTCTGCTGGACATGAGGTACATACAAGCCGTGTAGTTTCAATTCGAACAGAAATACAAAGTAATAGTGTGATTATAGCGTGTAAATAAAAATAATCGAACTACGAAAGACCTAAGATACATCGTAAATTTCAGTTTTTTCTATTTTGGTTTTGTCTTATATTATTGCGTTAAGGTTTTCTTTATAATTGAGTGAAAGATCGAACGGTTCAATGACAGCAGTTTTAATTAAGATGTGTCGTTTTGGAAGACCAGAGCAAAGAGTTTCAGCCAGAAAAAATGTACAATTTATTTACTAATTCTATATTATGTTTTCTTTTTTTTTAATGGTAAAACATCCTTTGATTAGGAGTAAGAATTATTTTTGATTAGGTATCGATATTATAATAGATAGTTCTTATGTACATGTCGTCAAAACATAACGAGAATATTGCGGTTGTAGAACCAAGTCTAGTGATCGTTTAGTCGTTTTGAGAGGCGTAAAAATGCCGTTATTAACGAGGGGAGTAAAATGGTTTAACCTTCCATGTGTCTACGTACAAGTAGGTCGCTGTTAAATTGATTGCATATGCGTATTCCCGACACTGTACAGATCCGAGTCGATTTCTGGCGCTTGGCCGCAAAATATGTCGAGTTTTTGGTTCGTCATCCAAATATTTTTCACGAATCGACGACGTTCCCGGCTCTATACAGAGGCGATTCGCGTCGATTTGTGGCACTGGGTCGCGAAATATTTCGGTTTTTTTCTTCTTTTTTTTTTGGAAATTTTTTGGTTTGTTTCGGTTTTTTATTCTTTTTTGGAAAATTTTTGGTTTGTTACCCAAAGTCAAGGAAATCCGCGCGAACCAAATCGCCGTTCAACCCGAAGACGACAAGAGGAATCCCTAAACTCGGTTCGAAAATTTACTAATAAAACAATTTGTACGCCGGTTTTCGTTCAAACGGATACACGCACCTTTTAGTCAATGTAAATTTTATTACCTATTATTATTATTATTTTTTTTTTTCATTTATATAATTTTTTATACAAATTACGTACTATTGTGTAATTGATGAAATTTAATTTTAATGAATACAGCTGCAAGCAAGTTTGAAATGTCATAAGCGCACGTGGAGTTTGAAATTGGAGAAACCGCTGATTCAATCGAAACGCAGCACTCAATTTGTTGAAGTGAATTTCGATGTGAAACACGACGTTTTGATGAGGAGGACATGAATTTAACAAGATTTAAATTTTCAAGTGAATATCGACAATCCTAAGACAAGTGTGTAAGTTACAATGGAAATGAAAACGAGTTAAGTACGATAGTTAGTTTTTAAGTACTACGAAAAAATACTTAGGGGATAAGGGAATACTTTCAAATATTGTACTAAAGGCAAAGTTAGTACCCTAAACGTTGTCTTTGCTTATAAAGAGGTGCACCAGTCTAGTAAGAACAAAAGTGGGGTTTCGAGTAAGAAATTTGGCGTTTTTCATCGATGCGAATCACGACCCAAAATTGCAATTTCGCATTTTGAGGCGCAAACAACGTAATTACACTCCAAAACTGTCGTATTTCGTGCAAAAATTAGTGAATATCTCGACATTTCCGGTGAAAAACGGACCAAAAAAAAGTGCATTGTTTTTAAACGATAAAATTAAAGCCATTGGAAATAGCGTATTTTCTTCGAAAATTCGCCGAAAAATAAAAAATTAAAAACAAACGAAAAATATAAGAGCAGACCCGTGCAAATGTTTGAATGTACGAAAGATTTCGAAAAATCTGAAAAGATTTTCTCTTCTTAATAAAGTACAAAATAATTAAAGGAATACGAAAGAACAACACACTGGTGCGAAATTGCGGCCACAAACTAAACGTACGATTTTTTCTTAAAAATTTAGTACCTACGTTCGAAAATTGTTAAACCGACTGCAATGCTGACAGAAAATACTTGGTTTAAAACTAACAAAAATTAAAATGTTTGAACCAAAAACAAATACTGATCCAAAATCATGAAATGTAAAGCGGGTGGGTCTTAAAACTAGGGACAAACAGCCTGTAATGACGATGTAGGTTCGAAAATGGTTAAGCCTAATGCAATACTGACACAAAATATTTGGCTTAAGATGAGCACAAATTAAAAAAATTGAATCGTACCAAAGTACGTTTTGGGTTGTGATACTGAACCAAAATAATAGTGCAATGTAGAGTGAGGGATCTAAAAACTAGGGACAAACAGCCACTAACGACGCTTTAGGTTAGAAAAGGGTTAAGCCGACTGAAATACTTTATTCAAGACGAACAAAAATTAAAAAAACTGAATCGTACCAAAGTACGTTTTGGTGTGTAATACTTAATTTGTGTTCTGTTGAATACCTTGTTCAATTTTGCTTAGTCGAAGAAGTAAACGAATTGCCTGTTGTACAAGAACGATTTTTTTCTTAAAAATTTAGTACCTACGTTCGAAAATTGTTAAACCGACTGCAATACTGACACAAAACGCTTGGTTTAAAACTAACAAAAATTGAAATGTTTGAACCAAAAACGAATACTGATCCGAAATAATGCGATGTAAAGCGAGGGATCTAAAAACTAGGGACAAACATCCTGTAATGACGCTGTAGGTTCGAAAATGGTTAAGCCTACTGGAATACTGACAGAAAATATTTGGTTCAAGATGAGCAGAAATTTAAAAAAAAAAATGAATCGTACCAAAGTACCTACGTTTTGGGTTGTGATACTGGTCCAAAATAATAGTGCAATGTAGAGTGTGGGATCTAAAAACTAGGGACAAATAGCCTTTAATGTTGCTGTAGGTTCGAAAATGGTTAAGCCTACTGGAATACTGACAGAACATATTTGGTTCAAGATGAGCACAAATTAAAAAAATTGAATCGTACCAAAGTACGTTTTGGGTTGTGATACTGAACCAAAATAATAGTGCAATGTAGAGCGATGGATCTAAAAACTGGGAACAAACAGCCTGTAATGACGCTGTAGGTTCGATGGTTAAGCCTACTGCAATACTGGCACAAAATACTTGGTTTAAAATTAACAACAATTAAAATGAGAACAAAACAAATGCTGAACCAAAATAATCATACGATGAAGAGCTGGGGGTAGGAAAACTAGGAACACACCGCCACTAATGACACTGTGGGTTCGAAACTGGTTTAACTGACGGCAATACTGACACAAAATACTTGGTTTAAAATTAAAAAATATTTATAATTAGAAAAAAAATTGAATCGCACCTAAGTATGTACATTTTGGGTGGTGATAAAGAAATACTGAACCAAAAATAACCATGTAATGTCGTTCGAGCGAGGTGTTGAATTGACGAATCGTACGAATGTGTAAGTGACTGTTGGGTTTCGTACTTGGATATACTAAGCAAGGTCTTTAAGTACCGATTGTTACCCGTACGTACTATTTGTGCTCGTACGTCAGTACGAACAGGACGAGATCGGTTTACTGTAGGTTTACTTAAGCACTCAAGGCGAGTGCTTGTAATGAAAACGGAAAACATACTCTTTCGTACGTTACACGTTTATTTTTGTTGTCGTTTGATTGCATTTTCGTTCGAGATACCGCAGGGCTTAGATGACGCTTATTTCCGAAGGCGGCGGTGACTAGATTTTCAAGGACGAAAGACTCGGATTTCATGGCCGCAATTCACCACCGTGTTGTTCTTGATCGTTTTTTTATCTGAATGAATCGTCTTCTCGAGAGAAAACGATTGTTTCGTATGAAATTACTGATTTGTGTTTTTACTTCCGCTGCCTCACGGAATCTTTGCCTTGATCGGCGGTCTTCTGGTCAGCGCCTCCGTCGGTGTCGCTCTCGTCCAAGTCCATCTGAAACATAAACGAGGAATTTCAATTCGGTGAAATCTCGATAACTCGAGAGTCGATCGAAAACTACAATGAAAAAGCTACAACTAATCGCTCAACGTTATCGACAAAGCGCTGCATGGCAACAAAGTAACCAATAAATTCGAGCATATTGTCAAGTCCATTTGTTTTTGTTTTTGGTTTACCTTCGATAATGAACCATTGGAATCGCCCAAAGAAAAAATTTTTTTAACCCCCCCTCAAAATTTGTTGGTTTACGTTTCAAGATACGTAGATTCTGAAAATTGAATTAAAAAAAATCCGTCCGTCCGCCGTCCGCGCCACTTTGCCCAGTTAGCGTTGAGTTAAAATTACGAAATTTTTTTTATGGGTTTCGACCAACCCCACAATGGTCCTCGAAACTTTTCATAACCCTAGGTCAAGGGGAAGGGGTTCAAAACGAATTTTGAAATTTTGAAAATTTCATATCTCGAAAAATTCATATGGAACGGTATGTTTTTTCTTTCATATTTAGATAGAGTTTGTTCCGTAGAATTTTTTAAGACCATCCGCAGCTTTGTACGACCAGCCGTTCGTTCACAATGACGGCTCAAAGATTGTGCCTCACAACACGATCGTGAGTCAAACTGTTGAAATACAGGTCCATTTTCATACTAACAAGCTCTTTGGAACATCATATGGCTTAAGTGATGTCGAGTTTGTTGTTCTGAGGTGCGTTTCGTGCTACGGAAATGAAGGTAATTTCGAATGTTTGTTGGTAGGTACTTCTTTTATAGAAAATTATTACCGACGTAGTATTAAAAACCCCAGAATTATATCGTATTAATTAATCATATCTAGACATTTAGACCTAGTGATCTAGACAGAAGGGTGATCTGTACAAAGAAGATAATGAACCGTTGTGTCAAGAATTTGCAGAGTTTTTCAGTAAATAACAAACTTGATTGTTCTGTTAATAACACAACAGTAGGGATGGTTGGGAGTCCTCTAATTGGCGTGTGACGTGATGGGTTGCAGTCCATCAATTGGCCTCTCCAGGTGTGGGTTGCGATGGTGTCAAGAAAGGCTGCATTATAAATTTACGTCTCCATTTACTCGTATGACATGAATTCGATATTTACAAAGTTTCATTTGATTGTTACAAGGCCTCATATCGTCGAGGAATCAGCAACACCACCAAGCTCGTTTTTCACAACTTTTCAGGAGAGAGAAAAAAACCGATTTTTTCGTCCATCAAGGCCTAATTGACTGAAGTTGTATCTCGATATCCATGATGAATGATATCTATTCATAGATATCGAGATAAAACTTCAGTCAATTAGGCCTTGATGGACGAAAAAATCGGTTTTTTTCTCTCTCCTGGAAAGTTGTGAAAAACAAGCTCGGTGGTGTTGCTGATTCCTCGACGATATGATTGCTACAAAGTTTCATTCGTTATTGTTTTGTCCATATCCTCCTTGGCTTGTTGACCGTTGTAGGAGGTTTGGTGTAAAAAGAGAGAGAATGGTTTTCAAGCTGTCAGCTTTAATAAGCCATCTTCAGGGTAAGTTGTGGGTAGTTCAACTGTGGTGAACTGAAAGAGGTAGAGACTGGGTCGAGGAGAAAATGCCTACCTACAACTTACCCTGAAGATGGCTTATTAAAGCCGAAAGCTTGAAAACCATTCTCTCTCTTTCTACACCAAACCTCCTACAACCCTCTAAATAAATAACGGTCAAAGTTTCATTTGATTGCTACAAGGCCTCATGTGATTGCTACAAAGTTTCATTTGATTGCTACAAGGCCTCATGTGATTGCTACAAAGTTTCATTTGATTGCTACAAGACCTCATGTGATTGCTACAAAGTTTCATTTGATTGCTACAAGACCTCATGTGATTGCTACAAAGTTTCATTTGATTGCTACAAGGCCTCATGTGATTGCTACAAAGTTTCATTTGATTGCTACAAGGCCTCATGTGATTGCTACAAAGTTTCATTTGATTGCTACAAGACCTCATGTGATTGCTACAAAGTTTCATTTGATTGCTACAAGACCTCATGTGATTGCTACAAAGTTTCATTTGATTGCTACAAGGCCTCATGTGATTGCTACAAAGTTTCATTTGATTGCTACAAGGCCTCATGTGATTGCTACAAAGTTTCATTTGATTGCTACAAGACCTCATGTGATTGCTACAAAGCTTCATTTGACTGTGACTGAGTCTCACTTGATTGATACAAGTTTCAATTGATTGGTACAAAAAGTCATTTGATAGTTACAAGGATTCGCTTGACTGAAAATCGCTATATTAAAAATGCTATAATACGAGTATAAATTTCCCTCTCCATCCACTCGTATCGCATGAACATGACAAATATGAAAAACATACACAACATATGAGAAAACTGAAGCAAAATGTGCACGAAACGAGCAGCTTTTTACAGCGCAATACAGCAGCTGTCATCAAATAACTGCGAGGTCTGCTGAATGTGTAACAAAGCAGCGCAAATGTAAACTACGTAGCAATCAAATGGGACCTTGTAGCGATCAAATGAGAAGTTGCAACAATCAAATGAAACTTTGTAGCAATCAAATTAAACCTTGTAGCGATCAAATGAGAAGTTGCAACAATCAAATGAAACTTTGTAGCAATCAAATTAAACCTTGTAGCGATCAAATGAGAAGTTACAACAATCAAACGAAACTTTGTAGCAATCAAATTAAATCTTGTAGCAATCAAATGAGAAGTTGCAACAATCAAATGAAACTTAGTAGCAATCAAATTAAATCTTGTAGCAATCAAATGAGAAGTTGCAACAATCAAATGAAACTTTGTAGCAATCAAATTAAACCTTGTAGAGATCAAATGAGAAGTTGCAACAATCAAATGAAACTTTGTAGCAATCAAATTAAACCTTGTAGCAATCAAATGAGAAGTTACAACAATCAAATTAAACCTTGTAGCAATCAAAAGGGAACTTGCAACAATCAAATGAAACTTTGTAGCAATCAAATTAAACCTTGTAGCAATCAAATGAGAAGTTACAACAATCAAACGAAACTTTGTAGCAATCAAATTAAACCTTGTAGCAATCAAATGGGAACTTGCAACAATCAAATGAAACTTTGTAACAATCAAATGAGAAGTTGCAACAATCAAATGAAACTTTGTAGCAATCAAATGAGGCCGTGTAACAATCAAATGAGAAGTTGCAACAATCAAATGAAACTTAGTAGCAATCAAATGAGGCCGTGTAACAATCAAATGAAATATTTTTATTGAAACCTTAAAATCTGGTACACGTTTCTATTTTATTGCTTCGAGGTTGTTACAATGTTTCATTTGGTAGCTGCAAGGTGTAATTTGAATGTTACAAGGTTTCATTTGATTAATACAAAGTTTCATTTAATTTCACAGAAATATCATGTAACTTTACAAAGATTCGTTTGACTGTAAAATTGCTATATTATTCATTTCCCTCTCTATCCACTCGTACATCACATGACCATGACGAATATGAAAAACATAGAACTTTGTTTGTGCCACATAAGAGGCGTGTAAATTGTTAGTGTGGTTGTTATTCTGCGGTAAATTGTGGCCTTAGCAAAATGTGCACGAAACGAGCAGCTTTTTACAGCACAATACAGCAGCTGTCAGCAGTTAACTGCGAGGTCTGCTCAATGGATACAGCAGCGCAAATGGCTCGGCGAATGGGCTTTGTAGCATCTACGCGAGCAGGCTTTATAAATGCTTGAAGTCGAATTTTTTTGTTCCTTAAAATCGCTTGAACCCCCAAAGGAAGAAGGAGATTTCAAATATATTCTAGTGGAAAAGATTTTGGCGCGCACACTAAATCAAAACTAAATTTAAGGTTAAAATGATGTGAGGTTCAAACTTCAAGAACCCCCCGGGGACCACCGGGACCACTGGGGAAGGCTGGAGCAGATCATTTCTTAACAACAGATTCTTAATAACAGATAGCAGATCGTTAACTATTGTTGTTGATGTTGTCAACTCGTTGATAACACAGATCTGCAAGGAATTGTTGTTGAACAGCCGGAGGTCATTTCCGAAGTAATTTTCTGCGTAGAATCTGAATCCGAGCTCAGAATTGTCCTATCACGTCTAAATTTTGAGATATCTGAGATTATGTACACGAAAAATGGCAATTTTTGAGGTTAGACACAGGCTGGACAAAATACTATAATCTAATACTACTCTTTCCCTTTAAAAGGAGACTTTTAATGATACTGTAGGAATGTTTCATTCAGAAGTTATGGCGATGTTAAGGTGAGGAAATGACACGAAAAGCTTCTGCTGGGTTAAACAAACCCTTTTTTATCATACAATTTTAAACCATGTAAACATACAACTAGGAGGTTTTCGAGGATACTAATTACGAATCTGAGGTCAGATTCCAGAAATTTAAGATGGCGGCTCCAATATAACGATTGAAAAAATTAGAAACATTTTGTCCAGTCTGTATCTAACCTCAAACATAGCCAAATTAGCCATTTTTCGTCTACATAACCTCAAATATCACAAAAATTCAGACGTGATAGGACAATTGTGAGGATGCTCAACAACAACCAGAACCCAATTAGGTATTTGCAGATCTGTGTAATCACAGAGAGCTTTTTCTTGTTTACAGATGAGTTAATCCATGAGATACGAGCTTCCGATAAGATAGAGAATTTCATGTAAAACGCCGATGAATAAAAATTGGATGATAGATTAAAGCTCGTTTTTGCTCATTCTATTTGTACGCAGAGGGCTTTAGGAGATCGTTAACCGGGTACATGAAAATCCATTTTTTCCTTTAGTTTTTCTACTGTTTCATAAGCCAAAAGCCCGTTCTACTGTCTAGCTGGAGTCAACAAGCGAAGAATACCCCGTGCGCTGATCAGGGGGACTCCCACATATGAATTCATACGACCTTCACGACTTTGACGCTGTCGCAGAACCGCAGACGTCATTGGGATTGTTGACGGTTCAGTCGCTGCGATGTACATCATAAAGACATTAGAGAAGTGGATATATGGACATAACTGCATTGTGTTCTCTTACAAATAAGACAGTTTCTTGGGGGGGAAAAATTGCAAAAATTGGAATTCTTTGAAAATTCGCTAAAATGAGAGATGACCTAATTATGTAAAAGATTTGCAGGGTTCTCACCTTCGACCTGTTCCTCTCGTAAGCGAAAATGATGGAGCAGAGGATGATGACTTCAGCGCAGATCCCAATGAACGGCCAAACGGCGGCCAACTTATCTTTGACTCTGACGTACGTTTTGATTTCGACCGACGAATTCTGAGCGATCGTCGCGTCGTTCGTCGCGACGCACGAATAATCCCCGCGATCCGACAATTCGGACGATTCGATTTCGAAAATGGCATTCGAGTGTCCGGCGGAGTTGGGTAACAGTTTGACTCGTCCCGATGTCTCTTCGTAGGTGTCGTTTTCGAATCTCCAGGAAATCGTCGGTTTGGGAGAACCGGAGGCGACGCATTCGAGTTTCAATTTTTGCCCTTCGATAACGACGGCGGCGGCGATGATTTTCACGTGAGGTTTACTTATGGTCGGTACTTCTTTCGATACGGTTTTATCATCGACTTCAGCTTCGCAAACGTACGTATCGACGTCTTCGACGGTCGTGCGTTTGATTACCAGATCGTTATTGACGACGGAAAATTTATTTGGGTCTTCGTCAGTATTGAACGTACTCACGTCTTTGCCGTCGCGTTTCCACGAGATTTTCACGTCTTTCTCATCCCCGTCGACGACGTTGCACTCCAGAGTATTGGCAACTCTGAGATCCAAAATCTTGAAGTCTTCAGTGTCCAAAACAGGCTCCAAATCGAGCCCATGTCCGGTTCCCAAGAACCCAAACTGGACAGCAGCCACGAAAACCACGAATTTGATCATTTTCGCACACAAAAACGTGTTTTATTCACTGATTAAAAATCCGATCACGGAAATTTAAACGAGAGCACGTTTTATAGTCCAAAAGATATAAATAGTCGATGAACTAGGACACTAAGGTCATGCTAGGCCCAGGTCTCACAAGCTCGACACCCAACACGAAAAAAACGTCACTGTTTTCTTGTCGTCGTTCACTCACGTTGAAATCCGCCGAATGAGTTTCTTAAGGTCGAAAATGCACGATTTTTCTCCGTGTGACTCGGTTTTTTAAAGGGAGGCCGATGGGAAACAATTAGGAACAGATTGCGTAACAGATAATTCAAGAGTCCTGAGAGCTGAACAAGGAAAAAAATGACCCAGCCCAGTTAGAGTAACCGTCGACTGCGTAGACGCTAGCGTCGGTATGTTACTGTGAGAAGGAATACACTTTAGAGATAGATGGATACTATAGGGGAAAAGTACCAGTTCATGGAAGAAGGAAGGATTCTTCCATGGTACAAGTTATTGGATGGGGTCCAGGTATTAGACACTGGTCGTTGAATTTTGTCGGGTGTTTCTTTTCCCACCTCTTACTGACGATCGTATAACTCCTTTGACGATCGTGGAACTCCACTGATGATCGATCCAAATGGAGTGCCGTGGCAAGAAATCAGGGGGTAGGCAGTAGGATGATGGTAGGGTGATGAGTGGATGGGGCGGGGGGTGGGGGTGGTGACTAATGCAGTGGCGATCCACTGACGACTGTGGAACTCCAGTGACGATCGTGGAACTCCACTGCTGATCGTGGAACTCCACTGACGATCGTGGAATTCCACTGACGATCGTTCCAAATGGAGAGGCGTGGCAAGAAGTCAAGGGGTAGGCAGTAGTATGACGAGAGGATGGGGGGGGGGGGGGCAGTGACTAATGCAGTGGCACTTCACTGACGACTGAGGAACTCCACTGACGATCGTGGAACTCCACTGACGATCGTGGAGCTCCAGTTTAACTCCTCCAATGGAACTCCACTGACGATCGTTCCAAATGGAGAGGCGTGACAAGAAGTCAAGGGGTTAGCCGGTAGGGATGGGTCAAGAAACGAGAAACTAGTTTGGAAAAAAAAACGTTATAACCGTTTCTCAATTTGAAAAAAAACTAGTTGAAAAAAAAACGGCACAAGTAGTTCTTGTTGAATTTTGAACTATCAAATAATCAACTGGGAACAACACAAATAACTAGAGGAAGAAGAAGAATGAAGGTGGAGTCATGCAATATTTTCTGTTCTAGAAGATATTATCTTCTTTCCTCTCCAGCACATCTCTTCTTTGAGTAAATTTTGTGTTTCTTACCACCTTCTTGTGTTACTTAAAATATTTAAAAAAAATTTAAAAAATCTGTGATGTGAGTAAGTTTTTCTTTGATAATCAAGTAAATTTTATTTCAATTGTATTTTGACGTCCATTTAATTAATTATATCTTACTAATACATATGTACATGGCGCTAGGGGGGAGGGGGGGGGGGGGCCTTGGTCCTATGCTGTGTGAACACAATAAATAAATTCAAGATTACGTTGGATTCGTAATGTTCGTGGAACGGCGCACAGTGGGGCAGATCGTGAATCTAGCGGGACAAAAGTCTTATAGCGAGAATCTTGACCTTGCAATATTTTTTATAATCCAAACTACTTCATAGTAGTTGTAATAGACCGTTGAAATATTCCAAACCCTTTGATTTGTATAAACTGTATGTTTAATTCATTTACCAAAAATATTATACAGGTAAGTACTGAACCGAAAACTTTTTATTTTATTTTTTCGATATTCAGAAGTATTATAATTTTATATGCAAAAAACACAATCTTCAATATCATATAATATTTTTAATAACACATTTAGTATTATAAAAAATGGAAGAAAAATGGAAAACATATACAATAAAAAATGGAAAAATATACAATAATTGTATATTCTATGATTCTACAATTATTGTAGAATCATAGAATATTCTTGAGACCTTTTTCTGCACTATTGACAATAATATAGTAATAATAAGCCGTACGGGGCAGGCGTCGCAAAGAACCCGTTCTCGTCAGATCACGGAAGTTAGGCGACGTCGGGCGTGGATGTTACTTGGATGGGTGACCGTCGGTGAGTGGGTCTCCCGTTCAAGTAATTTTTCACGCTTCTGTACGGCGATCCCCTCTCAACTCAAGGGGGCGAGGCAATGAGTAGCTTTGTAAGCGAAATCATCAGAACAATTCTGATCCACCTAGGTGGACAGCCGATGACGTCCGCGACGCCTAAAAACGGCAGTCGGACGGAAATTCAACCTGAAATGGTTGCTTACTTTACTTACTTTTTTTAGTAATAATAAAATATAATTATAATAAACGAAAATATAATAATAATTATGATTACTACTATTAAACGGCAAAATCGGGCAGATAATTTTGGAATATTTTGAGACCCGAGAGGTTACTAGACTCACAGAAATAATCAACAGCTCACTCTAAGGACATCCTAGATAGAGACTGAAACGTGGTTTAATTAACCTACTTTTTTAGTACGTAAATTGGCTTTAAAAAAAAATAATAATGCTGTAATATTCACCTGTTGGAGTCTTTTCGATGGTAAAGCAAGAACAACACTTAACGAAAACCTATCTATTTTCCACAGTGGCTCAACGAAAACTCACTTCTCTTTGAAATCTGCTTGCTATCTCTTATGAGTTGAAGGGTCGTGGGGAAAAAGGATCAAAGTCCTTTTTTCCTAATTCTGAAAAACTAAGTTTGAAACCGTTTTAGACAGACACTATCTATAAAAAAAAAAAACAGCTGTTAGGCCCACCTGAGAAAGAATTTAATTAAGTTCAAGTAACAACAAAGAAAATCACGTAGATCAAAGATACTTTCCGGAAATAATTAAAAATTTCAAACAATTCGCCATGTCATGGTATGGACTTTGATCTTTTTTCCCCACGACCCTTCAGTTGTTAAGACTGGTCTAACCGGTTTAATGTACATTTCCTCCTCCTTTTCCACTCTGTTTATTGTTCACCTACATATTACAAGTCAAAACAGGCTCTTTCCTTGTCAACAATCGCAACTTCATTTGTGGACTTTTGTCCCGCTAGATTCATGATCTGCCCCACTCTGCGGCGGTGGGAGGGGAGTCGTGAAGGATCTCTTTCTACCCCACTTCTGCGTCCACCCACACCCGCCCGCCTTACTCTTTCTCACCCAACCCCACATTCACCCAAAATTTAAATTTAAGCAGTTGTGGAGGTGGGTGGAGACAACTCCCGCCTCCTCTTCATCAACCACCCACATCTGCTGCTTTCCTCTCTCTCACCCACTTCCACACTCACATTCACCCACAATTTAAATTTAAGTAGGTACCTAGTTGTGGCGGGGAGGGGGAGAGAGCGTATGATTAAGAGACAACCTCGCCCCCCCTCACAACCACCCACACCCGCCCGCCTTTCTCTTTCTCTCCCACCCACTTGTACAATTTAAATTTAAGCAGTTGTGGCGGGGGGGAGAGCGTATGATTAAGAGACAACCCCCGCCTCCCCTCATCTGCCCGCTGTCCTCTTTATCACCCACTCACAATTCCAATTAATGTGGGGTAAGTCACCTCCTGATCGACAGACGTTAATAATACACATTTATGCCCCCCCTTCCCATCCCACCTACAATTTCAATTCATTTATCCATTGATAAATAATATTCAATAATAATTTAATCTATACATTAGGTAATAATAATTATTTTCATTTACATTATTCACTAGTGGCTAGTGACAAGCCCACAAAGTGGTCCTCGACGATGTCCTTTACAGCTGCGTATTGCGCAAAATGAATATTTCACTCATAATTTATAACAATAATTTATAGGCCATGCCTGAGCGAGTTACGCCTATTTAAACCGTTTGTTCGCCCATTCCTTATTGTACGGAGATCAGTGTGATGTACACAGAAAGATGATCTGTACAAAGAAGATAATAAACCGTTGTTTGTGAATTCGCAGAGTTTTTTAAAATTGTCAATGCTTGAACTGCAATTGCGGTCCTCAGGAGTTCGTTTTTGTTAACGAACGTGCATTGGGCGTATGTAGAAACAACGCTGAATCCGAAAAATTGGTATAAAGTAGAAAAAAGTTGTTTTTAAGTGGAGAAACGTGGGTTTTTATGAAAACAAAGTGGTTTTCTGAGAAAAGAAATTTAAAATTGGTATATGTTATTGTATATTAGTATAAAGTAGGTACAGCTTTCGTACAAGTACGCAACCACGAGGGACATTTTATGTCTTTGCGCCCCCTCCCACACCCACGAACTTCTTTTTTTTTATTTAAAAATTGTTATATAAATTATTGAGAATGATCACCTGTGTGTAAACAATTATTTAAACAATCACGCTCATTCCGCAGCTTGTCGGCCACGCACTCCGCAGTAGTTAACGTAATATGGTTAGGTAAATCGAGAGCTATCCAACGAGTGGTGAACGATTTTTGTACGATGGTAACTGGCGAAGATAAAGTTCCGTAGCAACGAATCGGTTGTAAGCGAAAATCATCAGAAACCCGCGTTAAATTTTCGAGTTCATGTAGCAAAGTATACACATAAAATGTCAAAACTAGCGTTTATTCAACAAGACAAGTTGAATCCAGAAGAAAAAGAACCATTACCTAAGTTGAATAAAATAACAAAAATCATTATTTTTGTAAATTACCAGCATTCCATGAATTTTTTTTTTAAATACATTTTTATTTGTTCATAATTAGAATACACTTTTCTAAGACACAAATGCTACGACCCCCTTTAAGATAACTTGAGCTGGGGGTCGGAGTGCTTACATATTATTAACTTAATTATTAACATATTATTATTATAATTATTATTAAGGAGCGAGAAAAAGTAATTGAACCACAATTACAATGGCAATATAGTAAAGACAACCCACAAACTTAAATTAGCAAAGAAGTGGAGCATTGTTTGACTTGTCTTCTCCTTAGTGGAATTCTTCAAAAACATAACAAGTCAAATCGTTTTTCTCCAATCCCATCAAAAATATTGCATTCATCCTGACTATACTGAGTGAAGAACAGATGAAATTCAAATGTCTAGTACTTATATTGTGCAAATACAGTAAACAGTTTTTGTCATTTCCTGAAATCCCTCAAATCCCTGATTTCCTATCATATTTTTTTATCAACCGCGTTTTTTGCCAGAAACACCTCAATTAGAGCTCTCAATTTCAATTCAGCTCTTCATTCCCTCACTGTTTACACCATCCCTGTTGATCCAGGTACAATCAAAGGTATTTCAAAGTCACCCACAAGGGATAAATAACGAGTCCAATTACCAGAAAGAAACGTTTGATTTATTACTTCAATATACCAGACTACGTCCTACAACAAAAACCTCAATCCCGACATCCTTAAAATTAAAATAACCCTACGATACAACTCGAGTGATCACCAAAAAAAAAGTAGGTATAATATACTATATTCAGTAACTCTTCAAAACATTCATCACTGATTATGATCGAGTGGTAACTTTTGAAACATTCAATAAGAAACATGTCAAATCTGGCAAAACAGTTTCATTCATTACTTTAAAACAACCCTACGTGTATAAGTGTGATAACTCTAACAAATTGTTTTTTTATGAAAAAAAAAAACGAAATAATTATTTACATTGTAAAAATTTAAAAAATAATGAGAAGAAAAAAAAATAATGTAAATACTAAAATAATGTAGTTTAAAATTCAACAAGGGGGTGCTAGGGGTAAGAAAAACTTCAAGAAAAAATCAATCTTTTTGTTTATTGCAAAAGATCGAGAAAGACCAAAATCGTGATTTATAACTAACAAAAATTTACACAACTCATGAAGAAAACGGGGGTACGCAGGGCGAAATGAAATAAAACGAACAGTCGTTTTAAAAAGGACAAGTTTTTTTTTTTTCATTTGTGTAGTTTTGGAACAATCCACGAATACGCACAAGACCGCATCGTTAGGTGAACATACGCACATGCGCCCAGCAGTGTGGTTTTGGCTGGAGCGCTGTATAATAATGAGTTAAAATACAATGAACACCTCTCGAATGTACCAATTGATGGCGTTGGTTTTTGACATAGACGTACGAAAAAAGTCCGCCGCTTGAACGTTACAAAATGTGAACGGCGATTGCCGCTTTTATGACGTAGTAAACTGCACGATTAAACAAAAAGGAGTAAATAGTATTTGAGAGGGTTTTTCTTTATGATACCACGTAGGGTACAAGTTTTGTTCGTGTTCAGTTTTCAGGTTATTTTTTTTTTGGTTTTGTGGTTTTTTTTTTTCAATTTTGGAGCGGAGTGGAAAATTTGGCGGCGATACGTCCGCGGCGGCTGCGCTGACGCGGCTGCTGGTTGGAAATCGGAGGCGGTGGGTTTTTCTTGGGCTGGAAAGATTCAAAGGCGTTGATTATTACCATAAGATAAGATAAGATTTATTCAGCAAAAATCAGATAATACGAAGGTACACACAGAGGTACTAGCACATGAATTAAGTAAACAAAAATTCCAAAATAAACTCAAGCAACTTCAAAAATGAAAATAAAATGTAATGAATATAAAATAAAACATTTCTGCTACGAATATAAAATAAAACATTTCTTCAATGAATATAAAATACAACATTTCATCAAACAGAACAATAAATAATTGTAACATAGATAATACTCTGATTTTGCCCACCACGAGAATAAGTTCATAGAACTTGCGCTCTCGGGTGGAGTTCATCACACCATGGGAAAATCATCAAATAAAGCAAACAAAGCAAGACACTCCAATAAAAATTATACCTACAAATGAAAATCGACACCAGCAACCTACAATATCGTCAAATTAATTACTATATACCTACATCAAAATATGAAAAAAAAAAAAAGCAAAACATTAACTTCTAACCTTAAGACATTGTTTAATATGAGTTTTAAATTTATGAAGGCTTTCAAATTTATTCACATTAATCCTATTCTCATAAAGATAGTTTAGAGCTCTGTTGTACGAGACGCGCCTGAAAAATTCAGTGTTGCATCTAGGCTGTCTTACATTAGTCAACATGGCCGATCTTGTGCACGAATCGGTACACAGATCATTCACATCGATTTCAGTATTATAGACATGTACCAGAGACAAGATCTGTATGCAGTATCAAAGCACCGAACATGCAGTAAAATGTGCAACAAAAAACAGGCAATAAGATATGGAGATGAAATTCAGTAAAATTTTGAAGGAAATCTGCAGGGAGGCAGTTTTATGGAACACTTCGAGGGTTGCGTGGCAGAAATGACCAAGTCCACTTTTTACCGAAATTGCGTTTTAAACGTTTCATATAATTGCTAAGCCTCCACTACAAGCTAGTATACAGGGTGTTTCTTAAGTAGTGGACCACCCTTTTTAACTCCGTTATTTTCAGGAAAATGAAAAAAATCTTGTAAAGTAACCAACCCCCCTTCATTTTTTACAATGAATTCAAATATCTCATTCCCGAACTTTGAGCATGCGCAGAAACATGCGCAATTGACACCAACTTCGGTTTTTCAAATGGGTACCCTAATTTCTTATTGCAGATTCAGATTCTACGTAAAATTTCATGAACATTTGACCTCTCAATCGATGAATTTGAATGCGCAGAACCGGCTCTGCGAGCGTGCAAAGTTGCTCAGATGCCAAATGTCGCAAAACATGGCGTCTAGTAATCCCCAAGTGTGGCACATGATTTTTCATTGTTTTTCAACGCTGATTCACATGGTGCTCTCCGTTTTTTGATTTGACTCGATTTGAACGAATTATGGCCGAAAGTCGGCTATTTTGTAAGTAAAAACCTAACGATTGGGCCTCCCAGAGTGCAAATAACTTGATCTGAGCGATAATATGACACATGCAGTTACTTGCTCACATATTGGAAAGGGTCAGCAGTCATCAAGTGGAGACACCGAGTTTGAACGGAGGAACACGAGGACCGCTTTAAGAACGGATTATGTAATTTCAGGTGCAGCTGCAAGGTTTTATTATTTTATTTTAGAAATTACTTTCGCTTCTGTTGAGACTGGAAGAGGGGATGGGAATAGCAAACTATGTAATTCATGTGCAAACACACGCCTCAAAACACGTCTTTTTTTTTCATACAAAATAACCGAATTTCGGCTATAATTCGTTCAAATCGAGTCAAATCAAAAAACAGAGAGCACCATGTGAATCAGCGTTGAAAAACAATGAAAAATCATGTGCCACACTTGGGGATTACTAGACGCCATGTTTTGCGAAATTTGGCATCTGAGGAGCTTTGCACGCTCGCAGAACAGGTTCTGCGCATTCAAATTCATCGATTGAGGGGTCAAATGTTCATGAAATTTTACGTAGAATCTGAATCTACAATAACAAATTAGGGTACTCATTTGAAAAACCGAAGTTGGTGTCAATTACGCATGCGCAAAGTTCGGGAACGAGATATTTGAATTCATTGTAAAAAATGAAGGGGGGTTACTTTAGAAGCTTTTTTTTCATTTTCGTGAAAATAACGGAGTTAGAAAGGGTGGTCCACTACTTAAGAAACACCCTGTATATCAGGAGAAAAGTATCGATATGCACCGATATTTTTCCCAAAAAGTATCGATACCGGACAAATTTGCAGCTTTTTATTGAGTGATTTGAGTTCGTCACGAATTCCACTTACAGATTTGGGTACAGGGCGAATGACGTCGTTGTTCAACCTCTGGTCAGTGAGACCTGCAGGAGGATGAGGGTGCGACTGTTTGGCTTCCGAGTTCCTCATCATCTCCCTCGTCTGAGCCTGAAGTGGGACGAAGGGGTTGACGTTGGATCTTGACGCGTTGGGCTGCTGTGAAAGAGAAACATCCACAAAATTAAATGACATCATAATAAACAATTAAAATTCCAGATAAAAACTTTGCCAATTTGTGCCAAAAGTATAAAAGCTTCCCTTTCAGCAAAACCTACTCAATGGCTTATCACTCGTTATCAAAGTTACCTTGCGTTCTGCAACCATGTTATAACCTTCGTATTCCTTCATTTCCAAAGCAAATGGTTTATCCCTTTGCTGCCAGGCAGAATTCGAGTTATTTCACTAAATTAAGAGTGTGGCTAGTACCTCCAGTCTATTTGTAACTCAATGTTTTCAATCACCTGTGTTCGATAGTCTTTTCTTATATTTGACATTTTATGTCTTTACTCCGGCACATAACTCGAAAAACGTTACACAAAAGCGTTACGCGAAATCGTCACGAAAATTTCTGATGATTTTCGCTTACAACCGATTCGTTGCTACGGAACTTTATCTTCGCCAGTTACCATCGTACAAAAATCGTTCACCACTCGTTGGATAGCTCTCGATTTACCTAACCATATTACGTTAACCACTGCGGAGTGCGTGGCCGACAAGCTGCGGTATGAGCGTGATTGTTTAAATAATTGTTTACACACAGGTGATCATTCTCAATAATTTATATTGTCTATACGAATGCAAGCTTTATAATTTATGATGAACCCTACAATTAAGTATAACTACGCTACTGGGTAGGTGATGTAGCATTGTTCGAAGGTTCTTGAATCACTTCTTTAAAAGCATAAAATGTCCCAATGTGTTGCAGACTCGTATGCAAGCATTTAATTCTCGACTGTATCAACAACTGGATGGAGTTGACATTCTTTTGACATTTTCATGTCTTTGCTTTGGCACATAAACTGAAACGGGAAAAATTTGTTTCCTTGATTCACCCTTTCCCTCAGATCACGTCAGAACACAAGCGACAGGCGGGCCACTACGTCAGACGCACCTATGACGCACGAGCGTATGACGTCAGACGGCTGGTCGGAGGCTAACTAGTACGTCAGAGCCTATAACGCACGAGCGTATGACGGCTGGCAGGACACCAACTAGTACGTCAGAGCCTATGACGCACGAGCGTATGACGTCAGACGGCTGGCAGGAGGCCAACCTGTACGTCACAGCCTATGCCGTAAGAGCCTATGACGTCAGAGGGCTGGCTGGCTAGGTGATCGGGTTTTAATAAGCCTCTGGAATTCTGCGCCTTCATTTTGCATTCATTTACATCTTCACGTTTCAAAATCCTTCATCTAGTCGTATTCAAGTAAATAAAAATCTATGTAAAATATTTTACGAGTCGTCTCTACAGGTCTTTTTCATCCCATAAATACCATAAGAATAAATGTAATGAAAAAAATAAGCACAGCTGGTCTACGATTATGTTATTGATTTCATGTGGATGTTCCATGCAAACCTCATGTGTCAAATATTACTTATAAGTAGCGTTCTCGTGACCGCACGAACTATCGATATCTCGAATCTCCCGTGTATCCGCCATTTTGGCTCGGTCCACTGCGATTCTCTGGTAATGTTTACTAATCATTTACGAATATTTTTGGTGTTTTTTTTTTGTTTTGTTATTAACAACAACGGCGAATTTGTGATCATCATTCCTCGATAGGTATCTCTGTACCATCGTTTGGCCAATTATCGGCTCAGCAATGGTATGAGATACTACTAAAAGACATCACGTTCATAGTTAACCTTCAATTCGGTTTCCTGTCTTTCTTTTTGAAATTTTAGTTTGTGTGCATTGCTGTTTGGACTTTTCCATAGCTGCGGAAGTATTTTTCCTCTCTTGAAATGCCTAAATTCACGTTTTGGCGGCAAACTCTTTATTTACTATGAGGAATACAAATGACGGGAATACTCACGAGTGGTTGGGACGATGCAGGAGGGAAGCACATTGCAGGTTTTGATTCTGAAAAAAGGAGTAAAAAACAATAAATACCTAAATAGTCTTCATAAAACCAACAATATCCTGTGTGTGTGTATTGTTACCACCACGCGAAAAGTGCTAATCTTTTTTTTGGCCAATTTCGTTTTAGTGCATCTACACGAATTTCATATTTTTCAAAAAATCCCCTGGAAAAACTCAAGACGGCTCTGGAACGGCGTGCTCAACTCAACGTACCCAAAAGTGCGCTAAAACGAAAATGAAGGGCTCAGGGGAAACACGACCTCAGTCCAGTTTTACCTCAAGATGAGATTGAGATGCCATCTAGTAGCAGTTCGAGAGTACTATAACATGCGCTAATCATAAGCACAAGTTACCTACCTATATAAGATAAATAAGAAACCTGATCATTATTTAAAAAAAAATAATAAAAGCTTTACGAACCACTAATACACAGGCTCCTGAATTAATACTGATTATTAGGTAATTGTTTCCTACCGCTGGAACTAAGTTAAGAGTAGGAAAACTATGAATAATTCAATTATTGCTGATTTTCTCAAAATCAGCTTAAATGGACTGAGGTCGCTTTTCCCCGGAGCCCTTCAAAACGACTAGAAAAAGCCTCTAATTTCCTCTACATTGAATTTTTCAGTGTTGAAATAATTTCAACACAGAACTTCATAATTATTATAAAGTTTGATGGGTTGAAACAGATCAAGCTTCGAATTCAAGACGTATTTCTCTACCATATTCCTCATCTTAATTTGTAATGATCCAAATAAGAAATTTTCGTCAGAATGGTTACCTTGTTGACACCATTGTTGAGGTGGGTTGGGGAGCACAGGGACCATTTGTGGCTTTGGCATGTTAATCAGACGTTCGAATGTCCCTCGGGCTTGAGATGCTGACCCTGGTCCACCCTGGCGACGACAAATACACTTGAGAACGTCAGGCAGAAAACAAAATTTGGGTTTAGATTCGAAATCAAATAGCTTTAGTACATTTAATGTACCAAAACTATTTGATTAGTATTTGAACGAGACTTTAAATTGAGATTTGGGATTCGAACGATCGAATCTGGGGAGGAACGCCGTTATTAATACTCACCATCGGCAGCATACCCTGAGGGAAAGGCACCCGAGCGGCTGGTATGGGAATGCCAGGAGGTCCTCCCTTCATTCCTGTTCCAGATTTATTAACCAAAATACTTGGATAATGTTTGACTGCTAGGCATGCGACACGTTCAGACGCCTGAAAAATTCACAACCAGTTATAAATAATTTAGTACAAGCTGCCAAGAAAAAGACTAATTGTGGTAAAATTGCTTTGTACTGGTTGACGATAAGGCATTTGACAGGGTATGGAATCAGGGGCTACTATTCAAGTTGAAAGACCGCCTGCCTGATCCCTACTTTGTAGTCTGCAATCCTTCCTCAAAAATAGGACTTTTGCTGTACGCCACCAACAAGCTGTCTCTCAGTCTCATCGGATTGAAGCAGGCGTCTCACAGGAAAGCATCTTGGGTCATCTGCCCTACATTTTCAATACTCATGACATCCCCAGGCAGCCAGGAGTCGCAACCGCTCAGTTTGCAGACGACCAGGCGGCTCTTGTTCGTGATACGAGTGCAGAGTGTATGGCTGCTGGGTTCCCCTGTTCAAGGGGGGTTAGGTAATATGCCCACCCTGAGGGATATCCGGTCTGTGCTTCCACAGAACCGTATATCCCCAGAACGGTCGAACAAAAAGATCGAGAACAGGGGCACAGCAACCATCACAAGAGTTAGCGCATGCCACTCTTCAAGAGTACACCAACCACCTCTTTGAGTGGAGCTCAAAATGGAAAAATTAACTCAATCCTGACAAACTCTCCATTAAACCTGCAGATCAACTATGAACCAGTGACATAATCTGATTCTGTAACCCAGCATCTCTACTATCTTCTCGTAAGCACCCACGTCCCCCCCCCCCCCTACTAATACACCTTAACCTCCTGAAACTCATCTGGCAGTACGCCTGTGCGATATGGGGCTCAGCAAGTGACTCACAACTAGACGTATCACCAACCAATAAAATAAACCCTCTACGCATCATCACAGGAGCGCCTTGGTTCGTTTACAACAGCATAGCCCTCCTGATTCGCCACACCAACCCTATCGTTACTCCTATTCTCGATGAGCACCACCCACCCCGACCACGCCGCAAACTAATAACATACCTACTAATTTTTGTTGAGGGTTTTGTTTCAGTGTGCTGAATCCAAATCTGAATCCCGTTTTTCGTTATCAGTTCTAGTTTTTGAGATACAGCTCATGTACCTATTTTCTAGCAGCCTTTAAGTGGTGCAGAATTCAAATTTGAAACCCGATCTTCTTCCATTCCACGGAAAACAGAAGTAAAGTTCATAAAGTTGACAAATAGCGTTGTTATCAGAAATTCGAGCATTCAATCTGAGATACTCCTACTCTATGAATCGAACTCACCTTCGACTTATCGTTGCATTTCGGGCCCACGAACTCCGTGCCGTCTGCGAACATGAGGACGCCGGTTACTTCGCCGGTGCGGTGATCGATCCTCTGGCTGCAGTGCGGGTAGAGAATGCCTGTGAAATTGAAAACTAGACTTTAATAGACCTATTTAAGAATTAATCAAGAAAAGTCCTAGTTTGAGGTGAAAATGTACATCGAATTCCTCAGTTCGGTCGAGTTTTAAGGCTTTTAAGGCTCAGAAAATGACTGGAGGTGGTCAACAACGAGCCTTAAGATACACCAGTGGCAAACATACTTGAAGGATCACAAAATAACGTGCTTTGCTTTTGTTAGGGCTAACGCCACTAGATGCCTCGAGCACCTTAATAATTGGTAATAAAGGGCATATTAGCCCAGCTTGAGGCCCGAAATCGGCAACATGCCAGTTACAGTTCGACTTGCAGCACATATTTGTAGGTGTGGCTTTCCTGTCCTTAAGATTCTTCTGTAGGTCAGTGGGAACGTGGAGGAGCACCCATGCATCACTTACAGATGGAATCACTTAAGGAATCGGGTTATGTTTTGAGGCGTTCAGCTCAGTCAGCTTCAGAGCAGCGGAGAGAGGAAAATCCATTCTCCCTGTCTCCTTTGGGAAATCGCCACTACCAATAATATGTTCTGAATTATAAAGAAACGTACTTTATCAGCTCTATCAACGCCAGCCATAAAATAAGATAAGTATAGCACCTCGACCTGTTAAGATCTGTTGTTCACTCCCAGTAGTTCTTCTGTGAGCTCCAGTTGTTTCATCAACTTCCAGAGGTCATTAAGATTCCTCATATAGTATTCTGTGTTCTGCCGTCCCATCCTCCTATTTATTGGTTTATCATCTTCCAGAAAGAACCATTGGAATCGACCAAGAGAAAAAAGGGGGAAAACAGGTCCGTTTTGGCAAATACAGAGAAAGAACTTGCCTCGATTCATGGGAACCAGCGATAACCGTTACCCAGGGGATTTTGGGCCAATTTGGATCGCCCTCACAGTTTATTCGTTCAATTTTGTTTACGATTTCCTCCTAAAAATCTACTATTGTCCAGATGTGGCACATTGGACGTATATGGGACGAATGTTTGACGTGCAGAAGTAATCACGTTGCTGCAAACTCCCAAGAATAGGGTCAATACGGTTGTATTTGACCAAAATAGGACGATCGTTTCGTTACTGTACTACAAGTTATGTTTACTGCATAAAATATGAAACTTACATAACCGCTGGCACATCGACGCCAGTTCTGCGCAACACGTTCCAGCCGTATGTCCACAAGGAGCTACCGGTAGACTCTGGGGGTTTTGCTGAAAAAGAAAACCGAGGATAACAAACCATTGGGAAGTCATGTTTATATGACCATTCGTTTATAAACGAATGACAAATCTCTACAGAGCGGACAGTTTCAAGATTATTATACTGCAAAAATACAGTTATGCAGTATGGAATTTATAAGTAATCCAAACCCCCCCTCAGCTTATCTATTTTTTAACGTTGAACATGATGGTGAAGTTAGAATTGCGATATGTAATTTGAATATTGGTTATGGTTTTTAGGGATTCGAATGATCAAAGTTCCACTGTAATAGAGTAGAGTTCCACTGTAATAGATTAGAGTTCCACTCTAATATGAAAAATTCTCTGCTTCAAAATTCACTTACCGGAGGTGTGTTGGCAGCAGAGTTGAGTGGGCGCTCGCCTTCATTGATCCTTAGGAACTTTTTCAGAGCATTGGTTTGCTGGAAATTGAATAGAATTTATGTACTACTATGAGATGTGATCACAACGGTGGTACGTATGTACTTTTCTAAATATTTTAGACTTAACAGGTAGAAGTATCATTTAAATATGAACTACCTCAGACACAGCCTGCGGTGATATCACAGCGGAAGAGGGAGGAGGAGGGTTTGCAGAAGATGGGGGACTCGTGGGAAGCTTTTGCTGAAACAGAGAAAAGTTGAAAACGTCAGTCGAAATTGGCGCAAAACACTCCAAAAAAGGATTAATAAAAAATATTGTGTAGGTAAATAGTAGATGATTCACAAGAGCTTTCTTTACCCGAAGCTGACTCCACATCGCTTGGTATTCAGCGTCGCCATGTTTAGGAGCCTGAGATGGAGCGGGTTGGGGTTGTTGGGGCTTCAAGCTGATGACGCGTCCAGGGTCGGTATCTTCTTTGGCCTGCTGACCCACCGAGTAGATGTTCTGAAAATACGTATCACCGGAATTTAGAAGATCTAAAAATTGTTGAATTTGAAGACTCGTAACAATCACTACCCTCATCATCACATATCGTTACCACAGCGCCAAAACCGCCCATCGGCTTTTTTTGGTCATTTTCGTTTTAGTACACCTACATATGTGCAACGAATTTCTTATTTTAAAAAAACCCACGTTTAGAATGACGTATTTCGACTCTGACCAGAAAAGCAGATTAGCGCTTTTGGCACGTTGGTAACTACATTTCATAGTTTTTATTTTTACCTTTGCATTGGGGTGGCGGTAAGCTGAGAAAAACTGAGAAACCGTGTTTGAAGCTGCAACAACCGAGTTGGTGATTAATACGAATACTAACAAAATAAATCGACTGATATGGACACTGAGACAATCATTAAGCACTCACTGTTGTTGTTGAAGTTGTTCAGCGTACTATTAGAATGCACACCTGTAAACATAGCAAAGATGCCAATTAGGTACTCGTAAATGGCGTCAATTCTCTCTGTAACAAGCTACCATAAGACATAAGAGAAACTGCGACGCTGAACTCCTTCAAACGCAAGATTAAAACCAATTTTAGATACATCTGGACAGAACCGTTAACTTCTTAATGACTGGAAGATTCTAAATTTTACTTTATGTGTTCATATAATTCAATTCTACAATGACACGTAGGTATTTGGGTCATTTTCAAAAAACGTGAAGTTTGAATTGGACATTTTCAAAAATTGAAGGGTTCATCTAATATGAAATCGACCTTCTGAAGACCTGAAACGACTCAAACACGTCGAAAAATTCTTATAGTCGATTCTGTAGATGTTAAAGGTTTTGAACTTATTTTTTCAGGTATGGTAAACAGAATAATAAAACAAATTGCATGTAAATTCTGTATTCTGTACCTTGGCTGAAACCCGAGAAAATATTTCAGAAAAGTTTTCAACACCAAAAATCATCGAGTCGATAAATTCTACGACATGAATGATTGCGTGAATGTGAAATTGTGAAAGAATGAATTGCTGGGCTTAAAGAGGGGAGCAGCGAGCTTAATTCGTTATTTTGCATGCCTTCGCGTTATTTCTTCTTAATTAATGCAATAAAGGTATTAAAAAAAAATAAATTGATTGATCTGGCCAAAAATGGAGCAGTTTATATGGGGATTCATTACCTTTGGCCGAGTGGAAGTTGTCTTGCCTTTGTCGCAACTCGTTGTCGTGATGTCCATCTGAAATTAGGAGGTAAAGGACGAGATTTTAATAAGGATTTTGGAGCTTAGAACGGTAGAAATGGGAAGTTATGTACCGTGGTGATTGATACTTTCAAGGTTGAGCAAATATTGGTTCATTAAAAACTAACATTCGTCAATAAAGCGTGAAACTGTGCCAAAAACACAGGTGCGTTTCTCTCCTATTTCAGTTGGGTAATGGATGGCTGCTGAGTTTCCCCTGTTCAAGGGAGGTTAGGTAATATGCCCAACCAGAGGGATATCCGGTCTGCGCTTCCACAGAACCGTATATCCTCAGAGCGGTCGAACAAAAAGATCGAGAACAGGGGCACAACAACCATCACAGTTGAGAACCCAACAATATTTCCCCCTTACAGTAAAAGACCTTGTTTGGTTCGTACCGTGTTTCCTCCAATTTTGTGTAGCAGCCTGACCGTCGAGCGGGCCCACTAAAAAACAAAAATTGACGAAATTCATGATTCGATATCATTTAGCGAGTGGACTTTATTGAAAATCACTTCTGTCGCGAAATAGTCCACTAGTTAGACTTAGCACACAATAACTCACTTTCTTTCTGCAGGGACTTCCCAAACGAGATGTTGATGAAAGCTTGTTTGGTGAGCCTGTAACATCTCTGGGTTTCAGTAAAGAGTCGAATTCCGCAGATAATTTCGTCGTCAAACAGTACGTCGTAGAGCGTCGCCAATTCATCGTCTTTCTTCTCAATTCCTGAAGTGGCGACACAACCGGGAAAAGAACGGACACAAACATAGTGACATCGAACATGGATAATAATTGATTAAGTAGTGGATTTTTTGTTGTTGAATGAGTTGTTCTCAGGAAACCAGACATCTGAAATGGTATGTCACCTGAGGAGGAACATTATGAACTCAGTGGGAGGTTGAATTGAAAATCACAGTAACCGAGAGAATCTTTAAGAAATGCAGGTTGGTGAGGTGTCGCAGTTGTCTGTGAAACACAGAAATTAATGAGACTGCACAAATAGGACCGTGAGGTGAATGTGACAGCGTCCCACAGTCGGCCTGCCGCGGATTTCCATGAGGTGGCAAATGTTTTCATCGAGAAAAATGGAACGCAGATAGGGAAGAAGGCCCAGGAGTTGTTCCTGAACTGTTTATACAGCAACTGGATTGCACGGTTTGGTGTGCCATTGCGCGTCACAACTGACCAAGGCAGACAATTTGAGTCCTCGCTTTTTAAAACTCTCAGAAAGTCAGAACGACTGCATACCACCCATAAGCCAACGGATGCGTTAAGCGATGGCATCGCTCCCTCAAGGCTGCCATCATGGCACATCTTGATGCAGCACACTGGACCAGAGTGACCCCCTCCGTCATACTGGGACTGAGAGCCTCAATACAGGAGGACAGCCCTTGACAGCTCAACCCATGTCTTCTTGCGACAAGGTATTGGAACGGAAGGAAGAGACCTTTCGCATCCAGCTTCCTGACCGCGCAATTGTGATATCAGCAGATCGCTTGAAACCAGCATTCCTGCTACTGGTTCAGGATGACGGTCCACTGGCTCCTCCTAATCATCAGTCCGCCACGTCTAGTAGTGACGCCTCTGCCACATCAGAACTTAACCAACTGGTCAGCCGCCTATGGACTCAGAGACGTTCTCGCTCTGGTAGGCTTATTCGTCCCTGTGTCAGATTCTGCGACGGTGTCACTAGGGGGAAGTGATGTAACAGTCCCTACGTTTCCATAGATTCTGAAAGTGTTACAGCGAATAGAATCGAATCTATGGAAACGTAGGGACTGTTACAGGGTCAAGGGCACATAGAATTCGACTCACTACTAAGCAAAAACCTGAGTTCCTATTTGCGGTCACCTCACCAACCTGCGTTTCTATTTGCGTCTTTACCAGTGTACAATAAACTCCTCAGGACTCTCACTAGAACAAGCCAAAGTAGTAGTTAAGGGTGTTGCCTCCTCCTTTACTCTTTTATCCACTATGATGGTGCACTAGAGAAGAGATGTGGGGGCATAATCAATCCGTATAATATACATATTATAACGACCTTCAGTAATCAATGGTAGAATTAGTAAGACACAAGTACCATCTCAGAATTGTCCATGAGTTCATAGATAGAACACAGACTGAGTGTTCATCTTGAACACGGTTTACACAATCTTTACATCATTGAAAACCGAAAACAAATATACCTATACAAGGTGTATCAACTTAAATCCGAGTGTATTGGTAAATTACAAAGGTTTCGATATCATACGATCATTGCTCTTGAACCTCTTGATTCACCACTAAAAATAATCCAAGTGACATTTTGTCCTGTACCCAAGAATCGACGCATTGTCACTGTTTTGTACTGTACAGGGAAATGCTATGATATTCATCCAGGGAGTTGTTAACTAACTAAAGCTACGTCTGGAGTCATGTGTTATCAACTCAATATTTAACGCCCAGAGCCAAGAACAGGCCAGATGTAATCAGCTCAATGATGGAGTGTCCTATGTGACGTCCAAGTGTCACTGATTGGATTAAATATCAAGTAGGTAGAAGCCAAGTTTCGTGATATGAGAACAACAAAGAGACTGGAACATGATACAAAGTATGAGGGAATGCATACGTACATATGAAGACGAGCCAAAATCAATTCATGTTGACTATTTGTTTCATTGTATTAGAAGTGTTAAAATAACTCCTTGTTTTCTAGTGTAAATTTTAAGCAGTGAATGTTGCTGGAAGTTCAAATACAAGGTTTTGTTTGTACATTTCTAATATAATGAAACATGAATTGATTTTGGCGCGTCTTCAGATTTCCTCATCTTTTTGGATCACTTTCCAGCAAACCAGCCGAGCTGAGGGCTGTTCTAGACACTTGAAGCACTTCACACGAGGGTTGTTCATGTTGGAGTTCCAAAGTGGTTTTAAACGCAATATCAACCGCTTTGTATGATTCGAGTTGTTTTGTGTTTGTTGAGGAATTATAAAGTACTTAGAGTGGGAAATCATGTGAAGATACCAAACCACGAGCGATACACAAAATCTTGGTGAGTGCTTTTTTGGCCAACGACCAGATCATTCTTAGTCTCCAGATGACTCGTTACAGGAACGAACGCGTTACAGCCTCCGTTAAGCTGCAGTGCGATTAGAACAGCCCTCGAGAAGAATTAACCTGGCGTTGTTCAGTTTCATGTTGGCCCTGCCTACTCTCCAGAAGTACCAAAAAAGCAATTCGTCACTTAAGATCCCACATGGGCTAACTCACTTTTCCCAACTTTACAGGAGAGACAAAAACCGTGTGCCCAGTCTTTTCTGCAATTCTAAGGTCTCCATACGAGTGTGTAATGAGATGAACTGTAGGTTAAATTTGGAGAAAAGTCTGTAGCAAGACTGGGCACACTTTTTTGTCTCTCCTGTAAAGTTGGGAAAAGTGAGTTTGCCCATGTGGGATTCAAATGCCCACCGATTCACTGGAGCTGACTATTCAACGCAGGTGAATAACTTTTCAGTACAACCTACCTATTCATAAAAAATGACCATTTCTTTTTTGCAGGGTAACTCAACCAGGGAATGTGGATTTATACCAATTACATGTAAATTGTCTTCAAATGATCTTAACTGAGGCTCTGAATCCCGCTGTGACTGCAGTCTCTTTCTCCATTCGTGTATGTAGTTCTACGTACACGAATGGAGAAAGAGACCCTCGATTTTCTGCGGTTTCTGGGAGCCTTGTTTGTTCTTTTAAACTTTAAATCTCATGTTTTCATCCATAGGTACCTACCTTGAAATCATTAACGATGAAGAAATTCTTTAAACAAAAAAATACGGTGTTCTGCTGATGTAGGAAGTTGTGAGATCGGGTTGATTCCCTACACCAGCGATTCCCAATCAGGGGTCCGCGGAAAAATGAGTGTAATGGCGGACTTTTCGATTTGAGCTAATCGTTTGACAAGTATTTTCCAAAATCCGAACTTGAATACAATGTCATGTGGATTTCGAATTTATTTCTGGACGAATATCTGGTACAACAGCCTTTCTAGATGCGTCTGAAAAGAGTCGCTGATTGAAATATCTTCGGATTCGTCTTTGAGAGATAATTTCAAACCGAGGAAAACTGCTGTCGTCACATTCTGGGCAGAAGTAACCATGGCTTATGGAAAACTCGCCGACAAGGCACTTTCCTTTTGGTGGCCTTTTACTGAGCTCGTGGAAAGGAGCTTTTCTTCATACACCTTCATCAAGAACGAGCACAGAAACAGGCTCAACGCTTCTCCGGCTTTAAGCGTATACTTATCTACAATCGAACCAGATTTCAGGAAACTTTAGATAATCCAGTCCTAAGGATCCCATTGACTTCTTTACAGACATGTATATCTGGACCTTTCGATTCACAAATTTGGTTCTCAAGTGAATTCCTCTATCAGTCTATCTTTTATCAATTATGCATTTTTACTCTCCATAAAACACATAATGTTACTGTGCCTTGTCTTCTTACATAGATAAGTGTTGTACCTAATATTTGTGTGTAGTGATTCCAAAAGTTACCTACTATACATAATAGGAAAAGATAAAGTAAAGTTCAAAATTTTAAATTTATTGTTTCACCTATTTTGTTATGAAAATTAAAATACCTATATGTGTACATTTTTTGTAGTTCAAGTTTGTTGTTCATCGCTCACCTTTCAACACTGCATTTGGATAGGTAACCCCTTGGGGTACCTTTCTAAGTTTTTTTTTTCAACGACTGAAACTGAAACGCCAAGGGGTTCGCGAGTGATAAAAGCGAAATGCACTCGCAATGATAATGTTCAATTCTACTACCAATCACACAAAAATCTCCGATTTATCAACAATTGACGGGTTATTTGCAATTTCTTCACATCGACGCGACATTTTCGTTAGTTCAAAACGACCTAATCAAATATAAATAGGAATTGAACGATTAGCGTTGAAGATTAACTCAAGGGTATCATCACCATGTTAGTGCGATACGGAGAAAAGCCGTTCTTCACGTCGAGAAGTGATAACGGCTTTCTAGGCCATTTGTATCGCTAGGGTAACAAGACAAAAAACGAAAAATATCTCGACGTGACTAACTCAGGTTTTCCGCCTTCTCAACGATATTTACGTGATTTCTTTCTCAGCTTTCTCAACTCAAAACTACAAAACACGAGTTGACTTTCAAATCAACAAAAACAAGTTTTGTATTTCACGTTTGTTTTTTTCCTTCTTTGATATCAAATGGGTGTTTACAAGAACATCACGGAGTGAGTGCTTATGAGGAAACGACGCCAAAATTGAATTCATCCGCCGTTTCGAAGACTCAACAAGTGACACGAATATAATAGAGAAGAGAACAAAAACCGCGAAAATATTTCATTTGTGCGACTGTTAACGAAAAGGTATTGGACCAAACTTGGGACAATGGAAACGTATCGAGGTGAGGAGTTTGAAGATTTTTACGGCATTTTCTGAACGAGTCACGATGGGAGGTTTAACGCGAGAGGCCTTGGTGAAACTGTGGCATCAACGATAAATCGACAGAGGAAAAAAAAAAATGGCAGGTGAACAAGGTCGTTCAACCATCGAGCGCCACATCTACGGCTTATATTCATTATAAAACAGTTCAACAACGCAATGATAACGTGAGATTTGTACGTATCGTATCGGTCTGGTGTAAAAAAATTCCTAAGTTAATTGAACTTGTACAGGTGCTGTGTGATGACCAGAGCTCGGATCGATATTTGAACCCTCAAATATGCATTTAAGCCCTCATAAATATGCCTTTAAAACTTGGAAATATGAACTTGAATCTGCACTTATCCAAAACATATGCATTGAAATATTCACTTATACCCAATATATCAAGCCGTATATACAGGGTGTCTACAGTAATTATGGGACAAACTCAAGGAATCAATTCTACAGCTTATTTGCAACAAAAAGTGCCTCTTCACTTTAAAGATTTTTTTCTTCGTGTTTTCGACCTTGTCTCAGTACAATGGCACTAACTCCCTTAAATTGATATGTAAAATATAAGTTGAGGATACCGTTGGAAAGAGTTTGTTTCTTTCGCATTTTGCGCTAGGTATCAGTACGGGGTTCTTTCGACGTGCACTCCTCGGAAAAAATTGGCCAGAATCTCAGCTTTCCAACGGTATAAAAAAAATAAAAATAAAAAGGTTTTTATCAGTGAAATTGGTGGAGAAAATTACGTTTGAGTTCTGAAAAATGTGGGTTTTTAGGTGAAAATCGACGTTTTTCAAACCAGATCTGCAAGCCACATCAGCAAACTTGGTCTATGGAACCCCACTCCGCCTTCCAGGAACCCCAAATACCAGACCAACTCCCACCACTGAATACCATCAACAACTTCACGAATTATATTCACACGTTTATCTCCGTAATGACAGAGTGAGCACCCCACTACAACTCCCTTGCAGTGGACCATATTTGGTTGCAAAACGTTCACGCAAGACATTCGAAATTGTGATTCGTGTCCAAATGGTAGCAGTCACCAGAGATAGGCTGCAATCAGCTTTCATGATCAATGAAGGAAACCATCACCATCCCTGTGAGCCCAGCCCCAGCAGATGTTGGACAGATAATATCTGTCGATGTTATTATGATATTATCATGGACATCACAAGCTTCCCACCAACGGCTCCACCCTCAGTGTTTACATCCCATGGTCCCAGAATAATTGTGGAATTATTTACCTCACAATATTCATTACCATTCCATTCACATGATATGTCATGTTAAACAACTTACTCAATGTGCAGAGTTGAGATAAATACATACTTTCACGTGCTCCGAGTTAATCGGAATTGACATTTTATTATAGTGATTAGAATCCTACAACTAGCCACTATACATCCTAGGCATGATAGAAGGAACCGAATATCTTCAAACTTAAATACCTACAAATACGTAACTACCCAATAAGGTGCCCATGTTTAAATGAGATCTGCTCTGTTACGGAACCCCCCTATTTTGGACCAGACCTTTTCGATGGTGAAGTCCAAATTTCGAAATTCGAACCGGAAGTGTGGGAAATTCTGACCATAAACACGAAAATTGGTCAATATTAGGGTAAAACGCTTCAACAACACGCTGTTTAGGTAAAAACGCCTCAACTCGAGGATGAAAATGCCTCAAAACTTATTATTTTCACGCTACTGTTAAGGTAAAACGCCTCAAGTCACCAAAATATTGAGATAAGGCGTTTTACCTACAAACATTTACATTTTTAGCGCATTTTCGAAGGCAATGAAGCTATTGTTCTAGGTCCAAAATTTTTAAAACTCGTATTTCCAAAAACTTTTTTACAACAAAGTCTATTTCAGATCATCATGTTTAGTCTGCTCTAATCTGATAACGAATAAGATATCGCAATTCTGACTTCACCTTCGTGTTCAGCGTTGAAAAATGAAACAGCCTGATAAGTGATACCTCATTTGATGAAGAAACATGTTTGATACTTGGGATGTTCTTCATGGACATAAAGTCCTTCAATAGAGACATTTTACATAAAACCAGTTACTTCTTCAAAAATTCGCTCTTATAGCCATGCTGCGTGACTGTGGATTTTTATAATGAGTTGCAGTCAACTTACATCAAAGGTTTCAGTGAGAAACTTTGAGGCGAATTTCTGCAATCTTTTGAATTTTGAGTTGAGGCGTTTTACCTCAACAGGGCAGAGATGTTCCAAACATCACATAAACCAGTCATTCCTTCAAAAAATTCGCTCTTACAGCCACGCTGCATTTTTTGTCCGGTCTTTGCTTCAAATCTCCCTCTTTGCTTCAAATTTAAAAAGTACTACTTCAAAAAGCAACTCACCAGTTTGGGTTTTACAACTTGTCCAAAAGTGAAATCCAGAATCCAAAATCCAGTTCGTGGTGGGCGTTGTGGTAGTCCGATGACGATGCGGTGTGAGTTCGTGTATTGTTCCAAATTTTACAAGAGAAACTAATCCTAGCGTACTTTTTTGGGTTTTCTCAAAAACTTTTTCAATAAATAATTTTTCAGTAGTAGTAAACAATAAATACAAAATACATGGTTCTATTTCATTCATCACTTACAATTAACAAAGGAAAGTTACTTTTTTTTACACTTTGTACATGGTTTATTGCCTAAGGTTTACCATATTCGGTGGTTTTATAGAAAAATAGTTTGTTTTGAGGTTTTTTTAATGTTCGTTTTTTACATGATAGAGCACAGAGCTGACAGTTCGTTCCCTTTATTTGTGGGTGGAAGGATTTTGAGATCAACTTCTGATAAACGCGGTTTGACGGACGAGGGATAAAGTTCTTCACCGGGTGGGGGCGGTTCGGAGTTGTCAATGACCGGTTTGGCGACGAGCGGGCTTCTGGGGGCGGTCTCCGAAGGCGGTTCTTCACTGGGTTTGGGTTTAGAGACGGCCGACGGTATGTTGATGACGATCCTCTTCGGGAGCGACACGGGAGCCGCGTCTTCGAGCTCGACGTTGCCGTCGATCGACGAGACGACGAGAGGTTGACTCGTTTGAGCGTCTAAATCGACGACTTCGACTTTTTCGGATTTGACTTTACTTAAATCGACTTCTACGTCTTCGACGATGTCGTCTTTAACTTCGTCGTCTTTCTGGTCGTCTTTGATTTCGTCACTTTTGTCCAACTCGTCGCTCAAATCGACCATTTCAATTTGCGGTTTGACGTCTTCGATACCCAGTATATCGTCGTCACTTTCATTGTCACCTTCCTCTTCCACCATCTTCTCTTCCGGACCGTCTTTACTATTCGACGGCTCTGAATCCAAATCGATCGTCTCCACTTTCTCTTCATCGATCGGCATACACAAAACCGGCTCACCCGACACAACATCATCCGGTATTTCGATCAATTCCGGTTCTTCATTCGGAACCATCAAAACAGACGCGTCGTTCGTCGTCACTTCGACGACCGAATTCTGCAGTTTTTCTTCACGATCTTTGTGACACAGCGGATGGTACAACTTCCCGTCGACTTCCACCGCTTTCTTCAAATGCCACTCTTCCTTTTCTTCGTTGTAAAACTGGTCGAATTTGTCTTGACAAATATCACAACACGCATTTTCCCCATTTTCGCCCGCAGGGACGCTCTGTTCGTCTTCGACAGTCTCTTCAGTCTCGAAATTTCTTTTTTCTTGTATTTCAAACCAACTTTGAGCTCGGTCTTCTTTCTCTTCAATTTCCTGGTATTGTATCCAATCGGACACGTCGTAATTCCACCGACGAGACTGTGCAACCCTCATAGCGTCTCGTTCTCGACGATTTTGCCGAAAATGCCAATCCAGGTGTTGGCTGTATTTTCCCGTTTGTTCCGGAGGAAATCGAACGCCGCAAGAACTACACTGCATCCCGGAGTACAACAAGTGAACCAATCCAGGCTGTCTTGTTTTCAAACTATCCGGACGTTCGAAAGAGACGGGAATAATTTCTGAAGTGGGTTCTTCTTTTTTGTCTTCTTTTTTGTCCGATGCCGGAACGATACCGACAGCCACGAGCTTCTTGAGGAGCTCACCAACATTAATCGAACTGACGTCCGAAGTCGACGGGTTGGTTGTAGTCGACGTTGGAGTTGCTTCAGGGTGGTTGGAATTCTCCTCGACGGTGTACCCTTGACCGATTCCAGGAGTGAAAACTGTCGGCATTAAACTAGCTAAAAGCTCGAGCGGTTGTTCGGGTTGTGGAAGTTCCTGGACGTTGTCCGTCCTGTTGGCGACGATGACGTCGTGGTGGGGATGCTGTATGAGAGCAGGATCCGCCAAAAGAGGCGGAGGCGGTAGCAGTGGAGGTGGTGACGTCAACCGACCGCCTTCCATATTGATAATAGTCACATAACCTGGTTTGATCCCTGGAGGTAAATTTGAAAACCGCAGATAGTGCTTTACACCGTGGAAAAACATAGGTACAGGTAAATTGCTGCCAAATTCTATTTTAAACGGCACTCCGTTAATAACAACCCTCTGCAACGCCTCAACAAACCTAAAAATGTACGGAGCACCGCCAATATCAAATCTTTGAGGTTTGGCGTCCAAGTAAATAGTGAAAATGTCGTTCGCATCAACAACTAACGTCACTTTTCCAGCCACCAAGTCTTTTCTTTGCTCAGTGCCAATTCGAACACTTGGTACTTTACCTTGTAGGCGTACCGAGTGTAACCTATTGCCAATTCGAACTTGAATCGGCGGGCCATTAAATATACCTTCGTAATGCACGCCATCGACAAATAATTCACGTGTAGGGGCTCCTAGACGGACTTTAGCGTACATACCGTCAACATACACATCTTGGTATGGTGCGTTGAAGCTCAGTAAGAACGACTCCCTGTCGTTGAATATCACACGACTTGTACCAGATTGGAAATTAAGCTCTCTCGGATCTCCAGACGCCATCATAATAATGGCAGTTTCACCGTAAAATCGGATCTCCCTCGGAACGCCGTCGATGTTAATGGTTTTCATGGGGTCTTTAGCAATCATATCTAAAACCGCAGGATCCGCCGGAGGGACTGACGAAGGACCGAAATTGTTGATCGGTGGAGGTCCGAAACGCATCGGTTTATCGAACGGCGGCCTACCAGGTCCGACCATCGGTGGCCATCGACCGAATTTGTCTCTAGTTCTCATCATTCGCATCATTTGGTTGCCTATCCAAGGCCCTTTAGGTGGTATTTTTCCATGTTCGTACCTCGGAGGTCCACGATCTCTTCGTCCTTCCATGTACCTTCTGTCATCATCTCTTAACCGTGGATCTGGCCTAGGCATGAAATCCCGTTCACTGATCTCAGGTGGAGGCGGAGGTGGTGGAGTATCATCTAAAGTATCTCGATCGCTAAGGGGCGATTGATTTGATTGATTTTCATCTACAACCCTCCTCCTCTTATTGTGAATATTGGTTGGTTCTTCAGGCTCTTGCGGTTCAGGACTAGGACTTTTACCATTATCAAAATCAAACTCTTCAGCATCCAACCTAATAGCTTCCTGAAGTTTTCGTTTTTCATTCATAGTAATAACTTCTTTCAACAAACTATTATACTGTGCAAACGTAATATTTCCATTACTCAACTGCTCCTCAGCATGCTTCATAATCATCTCAGCTCGCTCTTTAGCTCGTTCTTCATACGCCGGATCATCAAAACTAAGCTCCTCATCTGCCCCTTCTTTATCTTTATTATTTAAAAATCTGTCAGACTTTCTCCTCTCATTTGGCGTTCTATGTGGCCTTTTGGACACATCAGGACTAGTAGAATCGGAATTCGATCGCTTCAAGTTTGCCCAACTTTTCTGCCGTTCGGGTGATCTCGACGAAGACCGTACGGGGGATCCTCGAGGTGATGATGGAGGTGTTATACGAGATATTATGGGCGGTGGAGGAGGGAGAGCACGCAAATCGACGTCTTCTGTACCAAATAGATCTTGCATGTCAGTTTTGGGCTTCTTGTTGGGTGAAGATGTCTCTAATTCAATGTTTTTGGTTGTGAGCAGCCTCAAATCTGTGTCATGACCGGAGTCAAGCAGGGTTTCAGCTTCTGGAATAGGTGTATTGGTGGGTTCAGTTTTCTCTTGAGGCGGTGAAGGCTGTCTTGTAGGGGTCTTTCGTTTAGGGCTGACTTTGACGGGCGAAAGGGATTTCTCACGCTTCCTTTTCGAAGACTTAGAGTCCCGAGACTTTCTGATCTGAGGAGGAGAAGGGGTTTTTGATGGTGGCCTAGACGTTTTGCGTTTCTTGGGGCTTTTAGTTGGGGTGTTCAAATTCTGTTTGGACTGAGGAGAAATAGTTGGTGAGTCAGGTGTTGGTGGCAATGATCTTGGCGGTGTGGTACAAGGGACATCATTGCGCTTAGGACTAGGGGACTTAGGAGAAGAAGGTTTCATAGAGATTATAGGAGGTGGAGGAGGAGCCTCAGGAGTATGCTCTACAGGAGGGGTTTCAACGATATTTGCCTCAACAGGTTTAACCACAGGCTTGGGCGAAGCAATTTTGGTCTCCTTCGCTTTAGGATTGGACATCTGCTCGTGCTGTTTCGCCTTATTTATAACCGTATCTGAACCCAGTTTCTGCATTTTGCTCAGTCTATGTTCTTCTTCTAAATTCCTCAAAACCTCTTCAGCCCGAGTCAATCTCGTCATCTTATCTTTGGATTTACTAGATGAACTCCCATCGTCATTCTTTCTACGTGACTCCTTATTTTTCTTTTTCTTATCCTTTTTAGGGGATTTAGACGATGGTTCGGACGACCCAGATTGGCCGTTTGAAGGGCTAGGGACAGGGCTCAGGACGATCCTGGGAGGAGTCGCCACTTCCGGAGAATCACACGGACTATCCTTTGAAGATTCTTTGATCCTCAATCTGGGATCTCTAATCCTAACAGGCGCTACATGAGCAGCGACTGAAGGTTGGTTTGGCGCGGGTACATCAACAGGAGGTAATTTAGGCTTCATCGAAATTATATTGGTGGCAGGGGGTATTTTCTTAACTTCTTTGGGAGCTTGTATCACAGTAGATGTTGAGCCAACACGCCTTGTCTGCTCTTCCAATTTGGCTTTGGTTTGCATCAACTCCAACTCGACTTTTCGCTTCTGCAACTCCAACAGCTCTTTCTTCTGTTTCAGCAACTCTTGGTTTTTTTCCCCTGCGGTTGGTAGTGGCACTATCGGTACAACCGGAGGTATAGTTGACGGATTGTTAAGAAACTTCGGGTTGAGGTGAATAGAGCTCGAAGTAGGTGGAGCTGTTATAGGCCACGCAGGGTCGATCGCAAACACTTTCGTGTCCAACATATACAACTTCCCAGCTGGGAACACAGACACCCAAGTCTGTCTCAATTTGAACATTTGAGAGCGGGCTTTCTCGTCGACTTTTTCAAAAGCGTGGGCAAACGTGTTGGCTATGTTCTTCCCGAATAGAGTCGTGTAACTTTGTCCTACGTTTTTTACTATAGAATCAATCAGGTATAAAACAGGGAGTTTGACTTCACCCGAAACGCGTTTCAATTGATTTTCAACAGCTTGAACTATAGCGGGGGCATGCTCTATGTAATCTTCCGCCAACATCGTCAACATGTTGATGTGGGGTTTGCTATTAACAGTCAGATCGCACAGAGACGAACAGAAATCCTCAACCACGTCTTTTGAAGACATGTTTAAAAAAAAATCAGATTGAAACCTCAAATACTTTCTTCTTCCTACTTGAAACACCTATTTCTGAATATAATTTTGAAAGCCCTATTTCTTCTGGTTAAATGTAGGGTTCTTCATAAACGGAGCCACCAACTTTTAAATCTTCTTTATTTGAAAAATGTTTCTTTATAAAAACGGGGCATGATACCCTCGATCCTATGTTTAAATTAAAGACCCACATTATTTCTTTCTAGTTTCGAAAGCCAACTATTAACATTTTTAAACATTTAAATATGGTTGGAAGTAGGTTAACGCTTCCCTATCGAGCTGGGCCTGGAAACAATAGAAAAAAAACCTCAATAGTATCTCGGGCGTATGCAAAAATCTGACTGTTTCATGTAGGAAGTAAAGGAATCCGAAAGGAAAAAACTACTTACTTCGAGAACGTCGCCGTGAAGAATCGAAATTCAATAACAGGCCGATCGGGTAAAATATGGTGTTGGCGACACGGGCAAGGTTAGTCCCGACGAGTTTCTACTGGAAACCAAAACTTTTTGCGAGAGTTTACGCACTTTTTTTTGTCGAAAGTTTTAACAACGCCCGACACTGTTCATACGATCGAGACGAGGACCGCGACTATTCAACATTTCACGGTTGAAAAACTTAAAACAACGAAATTATCTCGGTCAAGTTTTCGCTTTTGCACAAGATCGAGTAATGGCTTCCCCGAAAAACCCAAATGAGACGAGCACAGGGCGTGTGGAGGGGAGGTGGAAGTAGGGTGACCAACGTAACAGCTCAAAAGTACGTACGTCACGATAAGAGTCTCGGGATGTGGAAAATTCACTAAACGTAACTTCAACATTCCTTTCGCACTTGTAGACAAAAGTGTTCAAGGCGTGAATTGTGCTTACAGCTACTTTCAGAGAAATCGTACCGAAAATAATGCACAACCCGATAAAACACAATCGATCCGAGTATCTACTGAATTTGTCACGAAGTTGGCAGCATTGACGGGATAATCGATACACTTCGCTCATTGAAGGCATTCACCCCACCTGCAGAAGTTACACGTTCTATTTTCTTCAAATTGATTACCACACACAAGTTAATTTATTGAAATCGCTAGTTTAAAATGTTACAAAATATTCAAGGCCATGTAATAAGTTCCAGTTCTACTGAGTGGAGTCGTTGAGATAAAGAAGGCAGTGCGCGGCAACAGCTGATGTTAGTGGAAGGTAATTCAATTTTATCGAGTTGACTACGTGGTTGTTACGTAGGTACTCATTTAATGAAGGTATTTGAAAGTAGCCGTTTTTGAACAGTGGTAACTGCAAAACGAAACTAAAACGATAATATTATTATCGAAACAAAAAATATCGATATATCGATATTTTCGCCTGTAAATTGAATTACCTAGTCTTTATAAAATACCTATCAAAATTATTCTGATAGTTGCTGAGAAGTTTTCCTATCATCCTACAGGTTTGTTGTGAGTGACAGATATCAGAAATATTTCCATATATTTCGCATTCCTTCGAAAATTTGTTCATTAGTAGGTATTGAAGGTCCCATTTTTCAGTTTTTCGCTTATGTAACGAAAACGGTGTGGGTACTTTTTGATGTACCATTCTAAATACAGAATGAAAGCTGTTACAATTATCTACAAATTTGATTATATACGTTTTGTAACAATTCCCAACAGTTTCCGAGATAGTCAGACTCAAAAATCGATAATTTTCAAGAATCGGCTTTTTACCCCTCAAACATTGCTCTGTCTCTTTAAAACCGTTCATCTGAGACGAAACTGGCGGGAGAAGAAGTTGTAGAGGGTTAAATTACCTGTATGGCTGAATAAGTAATATTATAGGTAATACAGGAATATGTGGCTGAATACCAATTTATCTCGATAAAACTCCCCAAAACCCCCCTCAATTTATAGGTTTTTCAACGCTGAACACGAGGGTGAAGTCAGAATTGCGATATCTCATTCCGTCATCAGATTAGAGCAGACTAACCATGAAGAACATTTCAAGGTTCAACCACGTTTCTTCATTTACGAAGTGCTCCAGTTTGAGAACGGAATGACATATCGTCGGCGTACAAGGAAAACCCACAAAGTCCATTTTTGCCCAAAATGAGATTTAACTTCACTTAGGCCTCTTTGGATGCTCTCCAAGGTTTAAACTGGTCCCCAACCCCACAACTTTGCCATTCGATTCGGTTTATGGGGTTGGGGACCAGTCTAAACCTAGGAAAGCATCGAAAGAGGCCTAAATGAAGCTAAATCTCATTTTGGGCAAAAATGGACTTTGTGGGTTTTTCCTGTACACCGGGAAATATTATCAAAATTCTGTTTTCACCATCGTATTCAGCGTAGAAAAATCTTTAAAATGATTATAATCTGTGGGTTCAAATTAAAGCTGTTGACTTTGGAAACAAGGAGATTTGAAAAATTAACGTTTTCTGAACCCGGGGTCAACCCCCCTCCACAATCATTGGGGGTTCTAGATTTTATGATTATAATCTACGTACTCAACTGACAGTTGTTGAAGAGAAGATTTGAAAAATCAATGTTTTTTGAACTCGTGAGTACCCCCTTACCCAGAGGGTAGGGAGGGTACTTTAAGACCTATTCTAATACCTAGTAATACAAAATTGCTAATACCTACCTAATCTTCATACAAAATAGGCGTACTTTAAAAGGGTAATCTGAACAAAGAAGATAATAAACCGCTGTAGGGCATCCACCATACCCCCAAATGTATGGATGGATTACTACTATATTACTCAAGTCTAAAAATATTAAAACTCTTCAAGAACGCCTCGCGTGGGGAAAGGCGAGAGCGCGACGCCTCCCGCGGAAAACGATGACTCGAAGAATTTCCTCCTTCAAGAAAATCTTCTCTGGCTGAGCCTTCTGCGCAAGACCGTACAATTTCTGTGGCTCATCAAAACCAGTAGAACGTGCATTTTTCCAACCATTCTACTCCAATCCGAAGCACGCTCTATCCCTGCCTGAGCTCAAGGACAGGAAGAATCTGCCCAGGAGACCGATCAACCTCTGGGATTGGACACCAGTAGCATTCACCCACAGCTACCTGGTTCAGCTGACGGCCTAGCCAACCGATCTTCAGGCTGCTGCATCTTGGAACCTCGCCAGACAGCCGGGAGGAGTTAAGGTAGGAGATTTTCCAATCTCTCCCCGAAAAGCCAACATTTCAACCCTTCAAGAATTCGTCTCTTCAAGAACTCATCTCTTTCCCCATTCAATTCAGTCTCATCTATTTTGTAAATGCATAAATATTTGCTATTTAAATAAATAATATTGAAGCAGGGTTGACGTTGTGCGTGTCCTTCCTTCACCTAGCTGCCTTCTGGAAAGTTCTAAAGATTCTAAGTAGGGTACGCTAATAAGTAATCTGTTCCAGCGGTCAAGGCAAAGTAATTTACCCTGAGATGGTTTAACGTATACCCCTACAACCGCAGTGTTTCTGTGATAAATGGGAGTAGTGTTTTTGAAATGGCTAGGGAGGTTTAATCCCTGTAGTTTGTCAAACTGATAGCACAATCATCCTTTGTAGCAGTCACCATCCGAGGTCGAATGTGTAGTCACCAATTTGGCAGTTTGCAGTGCTGCAAGCGCCCACTCATGTAGGTAAGTATTTTTGCTGTTAGAATATCGGTGTGGGTTATTGTAAAATATGTTATGACATATACATAATATGTATTAATATATATTATATAATGTATAATATATTATATATGTTGTTGTCTATGGTGCTATATAAGTATAGTTCGGCTTATTTTGTTATCATAAATTATTAAGTAGAAGTAGATCACACGTTTTTAAACATGCAATTAACATAATTTTATATGTGATCTCACCTAGGTATTCATTTCTACCATTTTCATATTAGCAGTGTAAAGCTAATATTATTCCTAGGTATCAACCTATGGTATCATAATTGGTATCGTTACCTATTACTATTGGTCCTCAGTATTGCATTTTTTAGGGCAGAACTCTATTATTCTGAAAAGGAGATAGTTTATAAAGTGTTCCACATATAAATATATCATTCAGGTTGATAAAGTGGGTTGTCTCTAATGATTTTACCTCCTTGCACTCAAAACCTAGGCTGCTTTAGAGGCAAAAAAGGCTATTTTCAGGAGGCAGCACCCAGTGCTGCTACGCGCCTGCTTGTGTGAGTTTCAAAGACGCGCCCACCGGAAGGTTAATAGACACTATGCGGTGGGTAGTAGTGGGATAAAATACAACACCGCTTGAACGTGGCTTCAGTTGAAGCCAACTTATGAATAGCTGGATAAATCTTTTTCCAATCAAGCACAATTCAAGAAGGTACTGGGTGGGTCAACGTGTCACTGCCAGTGAAGAGTAGATCCAGCTTCCCTAACGTAATCCCACCTGACACTCTTTCCACCAAGTTCGCTATCCTCAGTGAATTGTTTGCTACATTCGAGACAATTAAATGGATCGTTCTACTCAGAAATCACTCGATAACGTCGAATTATTGATTATAAGGATTCATTTTAATTAATTAATACTAAAACTTACCGATAATTGTACCGCGGTACCCGAGAGGAATGGTGTGCGACTCCCTTACGTTCACAATCCTGTCCAAAATGTTGTGTTTGGCCGAAGAATCAGGCACTAAGAGGTTGAGCTGGGCTTGAGGCTTCAAACAGAAAAAAGAAGAACCGTGATAAACTGCGGTGGAATTGAAGGCATAGATATTTTCAGGTGCGTTTCGGAATTCGACCATCCACTCACAATGTGAAGATGGCGAGGATTCACTTGCAAGGTGATGGGGGGTTGGGATGTTTCGGGTTGGTTTCTCGCTCTAATGACAATTTGTTCCATTCGTTTGATCGTGTCTTCGGTCAGAAGTGACGATCCGCAGGCGCGATGTTCTGCGGTTCGGTAATCCTGTTCCTTCAGCCACTGATCGATCAATTTCACTTGTTCGTCGCTGAAAACATCCACAAGAATTGTTTTGGTAAAAAAAAAAAAAAAAAAACCGCTATGAGATGGGCAAACTTTGTTGAGTAGAACTGTATATATACGTACTTTGGGGTGGTTCTCACAACTCGTCTCTCCTACACCAAACTCATAAGTACGACTAGAAGGTCCACTCAACAAAGTTTGCCCTCAATGACGTATTTATTTATTTACAAGATTTAACGGGCAGATACCCAATTTACAAGCAAAATATATGTACCTATTAGTATGTAAGTAATAAAAAAAAGAAAAATAACAATATCCAAGGGCATTTAAAAGGCTGCATAGCAAAATTGTACACAAGTAGGCAATGACTGAAATTAATCTAAACAAGACAATATAACCTGGTCCATAACATGAATGACGCTCCTCACTTGCTCGAAGCTCTTACGTTCTACGTTCCTCATGTAATGAATGATTTGCTGAAGACCCCTGTTCCCGGGGAGGTTAGGCAATTATGCCCACCCAGAGGGAATTCACAGACCTGGGTATCCACTGTGTGGTTGAAACAAGGACTCGGGAAGCAAGGACACTCAGCAAACCATCACAAATTATAATATACCTTAATTTACTAATTTACTGGTTTAGATATGTATTATACAGGTTGTAACGCAAGTGGTGTCTGACACCTCTCTTATGGGTTCTACATTTAATTTCCGACCTTCGACCCACCCAAAATCCGACTTTTTCCTCTTTCAAGATTTTTTTCGTGTTTTAGATCTTACTTCACTAATGAGGAGAGGTGTAGATCTTACTTCATCCGTAGGAGACGTGTCGGACACCACTCGCGTAACACCCTTTAAGAGAAATCAAAATATTCCTTACCCATCACCATCCGGGAAGACGTCAGCTTTAAAAAACACGTCGTTGAAACTACCAACACTCAGTTGATCAAATAACTTTGGGAACTTAGTCATGTAACTATTGATAAGATTCACACATTTGTCGGAGTAGAGCCACTGCTTTTCACCCGTTTTCCTCGTGTATCCAACAACCTGAAAATGGAAACAGACCAGATTAAGATAAGACGTGCTGTGAATATGATTGGAGTTATCAATATCAACATCAGTGTATACCACGTGGCCCTCCAAGAAAATGTAATTCAAAGTTAAAGTTACCTCCAGGTTAGATTTGTTGAATTTCAGGTTGAGGCCGATGTTAGTTTTGTCGGACGCCGTATGAGAGCTTTGGATAAAAATGGTTCCCGTGATACGGGATAAAAAGTGAGGGCCGATTCCTAACCTTTGAGCTGCTTGGTGTCCTGAAAGAATGACATGGAATACGACAATGGTGAACATTCACTAGTAATATAAAATGAAAAGGGTGGTTCAGGGGGATGGTTAAGTGTAGTTTAATCTGGATAATTAATTAAGATTTTCTCACCATTCGTAAATTATTTAAATAATTACATACAAACAACCAAATACTCACCAGGATAGTATACGGCAGAATGATTGTCTTGGAAGTCGATTTCAGTGAAATCAGGTTCATTGTAGGAACAAGGCACTTCAACAACAACTCTACCCTCGGGTGTGACGCTTTTCACCTAAAAAGGCAAAACGAGTTTGAATAAAGGATCAATCCATATCAAGTGATCAAATCCAATTACCTTACCCTAGGGTTAATATTTTTAAATTAGATAAATCTTTAAAAATGAAGCTTAAATATGGAAATAAATCATACAATTTATGGTTCTAGTTTAAAAATAAAATTATTTCAAAGTTTCAAAAAAGTTGTTTTGGCTATTATGTGAATTTACGTTTTATTTAATAATAATAACATATTATGTCTAGCTAGAATCAAGATAGAGAGGTGAAATACAACATGACAGTATTTCAAGAACTTGAATTTGCATCCCCCAACTCTAATTTCAAACGTGAATTCCAAATAACGCACAACTACGTTTGAAATGTTCAACAAATTTGTTTTTCCATATTTTAATTAGATTTCATGTGATGTTCATTAAACCAAAAACTATTAAAAAGAACAACATGGCGGAAAATCTTATATTTTATTTGGATCACTTGGTACAGAATGACACTAACAGTTCGTCTTGGTTCTTCCAAACTTCGTCCTATCTGGTTCTATCAAAAATCTTTTTCCACCCTAGGTTTTTGATTTTTCGTTTCAACGTGTTTAGATTTAAACAATTGAAATGGAAAGTCCGCCGTCCAGCGAGCTCAAAAATGGTATGAGATATTACTAAAAGAGCTCATTTTAAATGGTGGTATTATTAGTGGTTGAGCCGACAATTTGCCCAACGATGATACAGGGATACCTGTAGGGGATGATCACATATTCGCAGTTGTTGTTAATAACCAAAAAAACAAAAATCGAAGATGATTACTACCAGAGAATCGCAGTGGACCGGTGGCAAAATGAAGGATACAAGGGAGATTCGAGATATCGATAGTTCGTGACGTCACGACAGGTATTACAGGGAAACCTCCTCTGAAACCTCCCAGGTTTCAGTGTGGCGGGTGGGGTTAGGACCCACCCTGAGTCCCCCTGGCACAATCTCATCTAAATCCCCTTCATTCAATTCACGGAGTTCCTTCTCATTTCATCCCTGTTTTCCTCTAATCTTCAAGAACAGCCCAGGGGCCCCTGAGGTAGGCAGTACCTTGACAACGTGAATCCTCCTTTACTTCCGGACTCAGTCCGATAGAAATAATGTAGTCAACTAAAATCATTCACCTTTCCTCCCTCTTTCTCTTTTACATAATTAATTTCTTAATGTAAATTCCACGTCGCTTCAATGGCATTTAGTAGATAATCTAATAAGTAAATGTTTACAATATACAATTAAATGTCATGATCTTACAATCGCCATTGATCCATAATGTTGTGCAGCCAACATGAAGACCTGGGCTTCAGGGTAGAAAACTTTTTCAATCCTCAAAGACGTTCGTCCATCCAAAGGCGTATTTACCATGTTGATCTCACTTACTACCGTCTGGTAAGGGAAAGCCTTGGATTTTCTCGACCACTGCAACATCCATTGAAACGCCAGCTCGTCATGGACAAAATAACGTGAATTTACAAATTTCGGGAAATTCTACGTAAAAATTTCATTACCAGATAACTGAGCATTCCGTTCCCCGAATCATCAAACACATATTTTACTCCTTCGACGATATGGGCGTAAATAAGAATTTCAAGGGATCCGAGTTCGATACCCATTCGACCACGGTGCCTGCAATAGAAAATACGAATGAACAACTCCACCAATAAGGATTGGCTCTAGATAAAGTACTGTTGTAAACCAAATATCTCATATACTTACAGCATTCGTATTTCGCATGCATCGATACCCCATTTGTAGGCCTCGTGCTTGGACATTTTCTCATGCGCTTTTTCGTTTTGGGAATTGACGACAAATTTGTCTTGAGCGCTGGTTACTACGGCCACTCTGGAACAATTGAAAATCGGATATTTAAAACACTGTGTAGTACGAGTACTTGTCTTTTAGACCTTCATAGTGAGCAGGAAAACATCACATTTCTTCGGCATGACAGCGGTTTATTTCATTTTGTAGTGGTTAAGAAGAATTCACAGTCCTGGTATGTAACAGAACCGAAGAGATTCGCGATCATGTTTCATTCCAGCATGAAACATTGCTACTTGAAAAGGCTGTTTAGACCCATACAAATTGCTGATTTGCTGATTTTTTGGTATGCTGTTAGGATTGTTAGGACATGGTTGAGTAATATTACACCACCTTTGCAGCTTCGAAATCCCCAGAAAAACATTTTTGGAGCCAAAAAACCTCGAAATGTTTGGATTCGTTTCAGTTTTTCCCTCATAACTTGTAAAGTATTGGTTTTCTTCGAAAAGTCTATCGTACCTTGAAATTAAATCGTATAAGACGCAATTTAAGCTTGAGCAGAGCTCTGAGAAGTTATGAGGAAAAAACTTAAACAAGTCCAAACGTTTCGAGATTTTTTTGGTCCAAAAAGGTTTCTTTAGGGATTTCGAAGCTGCAAACGTGGCATAATACTACTTAAACAAGTAATATACAATTTTATTATCTTCTTTGTACAGATAGACCTTCTGTCTAGAAAATTGAAATTTTCAAAATCTCAAAATTCGTTTTGAACCCCTTCCTAGGGCTATGAAAAGTTTCGAGGATCATTGTGGGGTTGGTCCGAACCCGTAAAACAAATTTGTTAAACACATTGTATTTATACTGAAATTTTATGTGAAATTAGAAACAGCGTATAGTTGGATTGAAACCTTGCTCTGACGAGGTGAGGCCACCCGACGTAGATCTCTTTCCCCAGTAGCTTGTTGGCGACTTCTCTCAACAGATCTGGATCAACGACAACAGCTTCATTTCCTTGCTTATCGTCGAAAGTAGACGTTTTCGGCGAGTCTTCCTTCGGTTTCTCCCAGTCCTCCAACGTTGCGTTTCGGTTGTTCCGATCTTTGACGAAAAGGGTCATATTGCTGCCGCGACTGGGCTGTTCGAAAACTCTAACTTTACCTTCTCTTAGTTTCGCCTGCCAAAACAACATGGAACGATTTGAGATTTCGGAAGAAATTTCATGAGACGAGAAGGTGTGTTAGGGTGACCTAGGGGCATAAATTTTAGATCTCTTATCGAGGGTGAAGTGGCAACAAGGCCTAACTCAAACAGTACAAAATATCATAGCCTAACTGACATTTTTGGGCATATTGACTTTGTTTTACTCAGCGGTATCCAAATTAAAATTATTTAAAACTATTCATCATCACGTAAGTTGTCTGTGTGATATATTGGCACCCAGAAGTGTCTATAGTTGCAAACATTCACTTATATGTTCCCAAATTTTAAAAATAAACAGTTTTTTGTGTCTGCTGCAAAATTTAAAAAAAATATAAAAATCTAGTCATGCAGCATGGCTGTAAGAGCGAATTTTCGAAGAAATAATTGGTTTTATGTAAAATGTCTTGGACATGATGTCCATGGAGAACATCTCAAGTATCAACCACGTTTCTTCTTCTTCAAAGTACTCCAGAACAAAATGAGGTAGGTGTCGCTATTCTGACTTCATCATCTTATTTAGAGTGTAAAAACCTTTAAAATGAGGTGTCACGTGTCAGACTTTCATTTTCTTCGAAAATTCGCTAAAAGGCCATGTTGTACAGCACCATTCGAGTTAGGCCACGTTGACCAGCCCCATCTCAGGCAGGCCTTGTTGCCACTTCACCCGCGATATGTTATTAATAGTTGTTTTCAGCCTCGAATAAAACCAGGGACCACAATCAGCATTCAAACACCAATCGGCCACTAGAGACTGTCAAGGAGGCTTTGAAATCAAATTGTACCATTTACCGAATGAATTCCACAAGTGTCTCCATTCTATCTTAACACTGTCAACTACAGGAAAATACGAAGAGGGCCGTTTCAATGGCAAGTTTATTGCAATGAAAGTTTGTTTCAATGAAATATGTTGCTCTGTGATTCCACCAACCGTAAACGGGACATGTTTCAGCGTTGGGAAGCCGTAGGCTTGAGCTTCGCCAGCTCCTGGGTACAGCCCTTTGATTACTTTGTTTTTCGGGACATGAATCTCGTCTGACCAGATTTCTTTGTAAATCGAGTGATTGTGCTCCAAGTCGGGGAAGAACTCCGGTGCTTTGTATTTACCTGTAATAATACCACAACAGACGATTCATAACTCCAGAAATCACAACAAAAATAGTGGCTGTTCTCCATATCGTGGGTTTTCGCTTCCGAGCTGGCCATATAAGATGAGAGATGATATTATTATCAAATTACAGGGTGTTTCAAAAACGTAGACAGTTAGTCTAGTTTATAATAATAGCCCTCGATGTCAGTTGTCTTCTACTTTGCTTAGTAACCGTCATATCGTCGCCTTATAATGAGAACCTCTCATCTCCACTTGGACCTCAGAATCCCAACACCCAATTTCTCAGAATTTCGAATTTTTGTATATTCTCCAACCTGTTTTTCACTCCCTAGCGTCAAAAATATTGTCATTATTATCTCCTACAAGTCCAGGTTTTTAGCCCTCAACATTTTCTTCTTCTTGTTCAGTTAGCTACGGCTACAGTCTCTCCACCTTCGCCGATTGACTTGAAATTTGGCAGAGCTTCGTTTCAACTTTAGCAAGTGCCTTTTAAAAGATTCATGTCACTTGGTTTAAAGGGCGCTAAGTTATACTACTTCACTACCCTTTACCACGTTTTCCTTTACAATTCAGACGGTCAAGGCTACCTACCGCCACGCCACCTGCACTGATTGACTTGAAATTTAGCCTGGGCTTTGCATCAACTTCAGCAAAATTTAATGCCTTTTGAAAGATTCAGTCGCTAGGTTTAACGGGAGCCGCATCATATACCTTCAAATACCCTTTACCATGTTTGTCTTTAATATCCAGACGGTCAAGGGTACAGCCTCTCCACCTTCACAGATTGACTTGAAATTTGGCCTGGGCTTTGCATCAACTTCAGCAAAATTTAATGCCTTTTGAAAGATTCAGTCGCTAGGTTTAACGGGAGCCGCATCATATACCTTCAAATACCCTTTCCCATGTTTGTCGTTAATATCCAGACGGTCAAGGGTACAGCCTCTCCACCTTCACAGATTGACTTGGAAGTTGGCACAGAGCTTCGTTTGAACTTTAGCAAGTGCCTTTAAATTGATTCAAGTCACTAGGTCCAAAGGGAGCCTAGTTATATAACAACATGTATTTATTTAAAATTCAGACGGACAAGGCTACAAGCCTGTCCAAGTTCACAGATAGACTTGACAATCTGCACATTTTTGTGTATTGACCTAGAGAATGAGAACCTCCCAAGTTACAATTTCTCACCTTTTGTAACATGAAAAACTCTTATATCACAAACGACGACGTTGAGGTCAATTTTGGTCGAATGGTGTTAGGATCTAACGCTATCTGATACGTGTACAGACGGAATCACTATGCACGTAAACTAGAAATGAAGTAGCTGTGCAGTTTTTTCCTTCTGGGAAGTAGTACGGAGATGGGAGGTTATAATTCTGGGGTCCAAGCGGAGATGAGAGGTTCTCATTATAATTCGAGGATATGGCGGTTACCAAGCAAAACAGAAGAAAACTGACATCTAGCGGCGATGTATTCGTTTCTACATTATTATTCTTTTTGAAACACCCCGTATATAATATAAAAGGCTGTTTTGCTGATGAGGTCGATTTGAGTTCTCCAGAACCGAGCTGAAGGTCCGATCCGAGGAACCAGTAGAATATACGACAACTAAATCATTTCGGTGATTTACCAGTATCATTTGGAGTATATTCGTAAATATACAGAGGTCCGTGTGTATTTCTCAACATTTCTTCATCCGTTAGCTTACTGAGGCACGGCTCCATCGCTTCTAGCAGGGCATTCTAAAGCAACGTACGAAAGGTTATTAGAACACAACTTACGTTGATAATAGAACCGTTTAAATAAAAGGTTGGGGAAAAAGTAATCCATTAATCCTCACATTTGCACAGCGAGTGTTTCAGTTTGTACCATTTGATGCTGATATAAAAAGTTGGGGAAAACGTAATCCATTATATTGCAGCCATATGGCATCACTGGCGTATACGGGTCATTCTCACGAAAACGTGAAATTGTAGTTATGTGTAAGATTTGAATTATACTTGGGAAAATATTTTCCCTTAGACTAAAGAGAGGCATGTGAAAACTGGGTAGCTCAGTTTTATGCCTCCAAAGAAAAGTTATTTTGAGAAAGTGGCATATGAAGTTGCCTTCTAAATGACAAGGAGTCATCGAAAAAGAAGGGGCATACTGGAGTGACTGTGCCAAATGAGTGACTGTACCTATTGTGAATAAAGTTTCAAAATGAACGTCAAAAAATGGATTACTTTTTGCCCGATCTACACTTACATGTCAGTGTATGAGCAAAGTTATAAAATCCATAAACATATTTCAAAATCAGTTGCTTCTATTTTCAAGAATTTCTTTGAACGAGTGGGAAAAAAATTGAGTGTGCCGTACAATCAACATAATCTGAAACTGTGCAGCTGTGGATGTTCCTGAACTCCAAGACTGAAATATGTCAATCTGCATTTGAGGTTTAAAACGTCAACATTCAGCTACACATCTTTCCTCCCCTTATTGGCACAGCCTTTGATCGGAATTGTATGTTGTTAGAATATTTTCCAAGAATCTATTTCCGGGTACAAGAAATTCGCGAATAAATAGATAACGTACCTCTTTGATGAACGGTATCAACACAATGGCTTCCCACTCCTGCTTCTTGCCGTTCAGATCCGTTTCAAAATCGGAGGGATAATAGTCGATAATGGGAGATGTAGGTGACGTCATCAGGTTTCTAAAAGCCTTCGGCAGTATATTCCGGCTGGGGAAAAAACACGAGTTGTTTCAAAATTTCAGGGATGTTTCATTCAGGTTTGTCATTTTGAAACGTCCCGAAAGCGAATATCGAATTTGATTCAGACGGATTTCTTACCTGGCAGCTGGCAAGACGGCTAAAAGCTGCTGGAAGGGCAAAAAGGGCTTATCGTCGGGGAATTCGAAATTGCAATTTTTAAAGCCTTTGAGATCGGAGAGGTATGGAGAATAGTGGTGAGGGAAGTACCACGACCAGCTCTGGCACCCGCTGTAATAATACTGAAGATTCCAAATGATGGCACGTATGTAACCTTCGGCTTGATCCATCATCACTTCTCTGAAAAGTAATCATTGAATAATACACATTGACTTTTTCATAAGCCCAACTCCTACTGATTTCATGGTGATTTTTGAAAGTTGTAAAAATTCAAATTGGCTTACTTGGTAACGTTTTCGTACGCCAATTTATTTTTGTAATAATCAACTTTATATTGATTGAATTCCGCGGCAATGGCAGCATCTTCATCGTCCTCATCGAATTCGTTGTCCGACCCCAACTACGTACAATAACACGTTGAAAACTCAATTATAAGGAACAATTTTAGCTAGAAGAAACAAAAATCAACGGTCATGCAGCATGGCTATAAGAGCGAATTTTCGAAGAAATGACTGCTCATATGTAAAATGTCTCTTTGAAGGACTTGATGTCCATGAAGAACATGAATATATGATCTACTATGAGTACATGTGATATCAAATGAATACGTTATTTGAAACTAGAATTAAATTCAAATAAATACAGTTTCAAACAAATTTTGTTGTTGTTGTTTAACTTTGGTCACCAAATCGCCCTGAAGTCAAGAGATTTGAGTGGGCGGGTGTGAAGGAAGGAGCCTCGTCTGGTCTGTCCCACTTTCACCCTGATTTTCCTCCGATTTTCCCAGTCTGTGAGGGTTCCCCCAGGAACAAGAGCGTCCCCCAGCCGTGATCGTATAGTGGTTAGTACTTTGCGTTGTGGCCGCAACAACCCAGGTTCGAATCCTGGTCACGGCAGTAGCTCTATTTTTTATTAATATAATTCGACGTGTTACGAAGTTATAAACTGAAAAAACCACGTTATAATAGGAATACCTCCGTTTGGTGTTCCTGAATCCTTGCTTAGCATCGTGATTCAAACTCCTAGATTTCAATAATTATTTTAAACGTACTCATGTGTGTATCCTTCCAGGCAGTTTCTTAGCTACATGTTACAAAATAGGCTTGACCATGTGACAAAAATTTGAAACGAGAAACATCTCAGTTAATAGATTTTTCAACACTATGGTGAACACAGATGAACCGAGCCGTACGGGGCAGGCGTCGCAAAGAACCCGTACTCGTCAGATCACGGAAGTTAGGCGACGTCGGGCGTGGTTATTACTTGGATGGGTGACCGCCGGTGGGTGGGTCCCGTCCAAGTAATCTTTCACGCTTCTGTACGGCGAACCCCTCTCAACTCAAGGGGGCGAGGCAATGAGTAGCTTTAAGCGAAATCATCGGAACAATTCTGATCCACCTAGGTGGACAGCCGATGACGTCCGCGACGCCTATAAAACGGCAGTCGGACGGAAATCCAACCTGAAATGGTTGCTTACTTTACTTTTACTTACTTACTTACACAGATGAACCGTGAAGATCATCTCAAGTAACAACCACGTTTCTTCATCTTCAAAGTGCTCCAGTTTGAGGGTAATCCCCCCCCCCCCACCCACAAAAAACTTCATTTGTCAGTGAATTCAGGAGTCTGGAACGGATTTTGGTATAAAATGTTTTCGGAAATTCGAGTTTTAAGAATTTGAGACCGGGAACAATCGCTTCCTTCTCTTCGAAAATTCGCTTATAACAGGTACACGGACAGAAACTCACCGAATTCATAGTTTCTCGGATCATGTCCATTAATTCAGCGTTGGCATCGCCCATCTAGGAAAATCATACTGATATATTAATCAAAAGAACAGAAATCTCAAATAATAAGGCACAGTACTTTGAGAAAAACTGTACATAAATACCACACATTTATTTATGGGTGGTATTTATGTACAGTTGTTTGAGATCGATATTCATATTGAATGAAAAATGGTAGTAGTACCTCCCAGGCATCTTCAGGATTTTTTCCTTCGTCGATTTTCCCAGATCTCGAATCGAAATACTTTAAATCCATCGATAACTCCTTGTAGTTGACCAGATCGTACTTGGACAGAGCTTCTAAATATTTTTCGAACCGCTCTAAATTCAAATTTCCGGCTTCATTGATGTATCCTAAGGAGGAGGAAAGCGATTAAACATGAAAATTTTTGTGTAGACATGAAATGTATGTCTCATTGTATGAATAATTATATTAAGCCAGTTGTTAAGTAGGATGTTTGAGTCCAACGAAAAAGGCAGGAAGCTGATTTTTTGGTACGCTGTTAACACATGATTGAGTAGTATTACTCGTACATCAAGATTGCAGCTTTAAAATCTTAGGACAACTTTTTGGGAGCCGAAAAACCTCGAAATTTTCAGACTTGTTTCAGTTTTTGCCTCATAAATTGTAAAATGTTGGTTTTATACGAAAAGTTCTCTCCTCTGTTTATTAGTATACCTAAGCTACAATTTAAGCCCAACCCCAGCTCTATAGGACCAATAGATGCCCAGATATTGGACTTCGAAAATTGGCCATTCTTTCCCAAATGTTTGAAACTCAAGTTTTATGCTCTAATTAGGGAATGCAAACCGGCAAATTCGGAGTCACAGTCCCGCGGGATTCAATGTCAACCCTGCAAAAAACCGCAAATCCCGCAGTATTCAGTCGGATGCGCTCCCAGTAGGTAGATCTAGTTCGCCCTCTATTAACTAAGTACTGAGAACAATAATTGTTCTCAGTACTGAGTTAATAGAGGGCGAACTAACAATTATTGTAAGGAGAACAATTATTGTAACTAACAACGATTGATGGGAGAAAACGTTCCATCAAATGGGTGGTATAATGATCGCCACACCAAGTTCATCCATTCACCCAGACACAAACATACCACGTTTGAATCTGGCTTTTTGGAAGAAATAGCCAATCTTCGAAGCCCAATATCTCGGGATCTATTGGATTTACAAAGCTCCAAAGCTGGGGTTGGGCATAAACTGTATTATTAACATTTTTATTCAAGGCAAGAGAGACTTTTCGTAGAAAACCAACATTGTACTTGTTATGAGGCAATAACCGAAACAAGTTCGACATTTTCGAGGTTTTTTGGCTCCCAAAAGGTTTTCCTAAACGTTTCGAAGCTGCAAACTTGGTGTAATACTACTCAAATATGTCCTAACAACATACCAAAAAATCAGCTTCCTTCAATTTTCTTGAACCTAAGGGCATTTTTTGTCTACCGACATCAAGTACTAACCTCCGAGTGTTGGGAGGATCTCGATGTAGGACTGATACAGAGAATGCAACGCGTTGTTGCCTATGTGGAGGTTAGGAAGTTGAGGGATGAAATCGTTTCCAACAAGAAACCCGATGAGAACCTTGAAATCAATAAGAAAACGTGTACAAGCAGGTAGGTATACCTATAGGTAAACCGTAAAACTGTGATAGACATACCCAGTCGTCAATGACTTTCTCGAGATCGTAGGGAAAAGGTAATGTTCGTTTCAACTCTTGAAACTCGCAGTCCAAATAGTCCCTTAGCAGAGACAAATGCAACAAGAAAAATTGGATTTCTTCCGGGTTTTTAGGTCTTTTCTGGTTCTTGGTGAACTTCACCTGAAACAATCGTGCAAATAGGTCGAGTGTTACAAATCGGGTTACAAATCGATTCCTCCCAAATGCAAATCCCATCACGAAATTTATTATTCTCGTGAGGAACAAGAGAACTGAGGATTTTAATGTATGGTTTGCTGAGGGTCCCTGCTCTCGGGGAGGTCGAAGGGTCCCTGGCTATCTCCAGAGTGGTCGAACAAAAGACACTCAGCAAACCATCACAGGATTTAACTGACAAATAATTTGAGGTAAACATTGAAATATTCATTCAATTATTTACTGACGAAAAAATTACCTCCTCTCTAAGTAAAGAAAAGTGGGGTTCGTGGGAGCAAAGGCCCAACATGATGAGATCGGCGTCCAAACCGTGGAGGCAGTGCCTCGTGTTGGGGTTCCAGTCGTCTCTGGATCGCAGATACCTAATGTAGTCCATGATTTTATGCTCGCCTTCGCCGGGAACCTTCAAAATATTAACCACAGGATTGAAAAATCAAATAGACAGGTACGAAAGCTCAACATGCAACTTATTATAATCAGTGAGATCTCGAAGTCAGAGGGACATGAGCCAAACTGGTGCCAATGGGCAGATTCCATGAATGGTACTTGTGTAATGATTGAAATTGATCAACAACTCAGCACAACTATGGGAAGTATCTTGTCACGTTTTCAACAGCTGAGATTCAACAGCTGAGATTCAACATCCTCCAGAGGGATATGGAACCATAGAATGGAAACAAAGCCACACACATACAGGCCAATTCCACAATCTTCAGTACGTAATAGAAAATCAATGTTGGTTCGTAGAACACCTGTACTCCCCTGATAAGGTAAAACGCCTCAACTCAATACGGAAGCTGGAAATTTTAAAATCGCCTTAACTGCAATTAATCGATTATAAATCGATTAATTTGCTAGTTTTTTTCACCGTTGAATTGGTTGAAGTTATATCGATATCTCACCAAAAAATGGGGTTTTCATAATGAAGTTTTGGTTCGATCACTCTGGAGATAGCTAGCCCAGGACATTCCTCTGGGTGGGCGTAATTGCCCTACCTCCCCTGGTTACAGGGGAAAATGTCAGCTAGGCCATGTTATTCTGTACTATTTGAGTTAGGCCACGTTGACCAGCCTTATGTTCAGCCCCATTTGAGATAGGCCTTGTTGCCCTCGATTGTACATAATATGATTTGTAATGCACTTCTAAACATATAAACCTACCGGTATAGAAGACGATCAAATGGGTTTCCGATTGCAGCACGAGTACTGTCGCTTCTCTAGTTCATTCTGACAGCCTCCATGTAATCTATTTAAACAACGTATTTTGTTCCGACGACGAGTTCATTACCCGCTCCTTCTATGAGATGTGACCTCATAAAATCTTCCAAAGCAATCAATTTACAGCCAGCAGTACAGCCTTACTGAATAGACACTTTCGAGTCATACAGGGATATAACTCACATTGTGTCCAGAATACACTATTTTCGGCTTCTGCCACAGCTTGTCAGTCGAAACTTTGTACGCAACGAAGAACTTGAGCTGCTCGTGAAGACGTGCCATGAACTCAGTCCCAGGAGTGATGCAGTTCGAATCGAACCTGTTGCCCTCTGGCAACTCCTGCCCCGATTTTATAAGTCTCTTCTCGGCTTCTTCTGCGTCCTTAGCGGTACGAAACCTATTGAGAGTCAGAAATCAGTTATAGATTAATATCAAACTCTAGAACACCCCTCCTCTTATAAGTAAAAGCTCAAACCTCATAATATGTATATTATACAGGTCAAAACCAAATCTCTCTCACACCACAATTACCTTCTGCCTCTCTGTTGATTCATTTTGGCTCTGGGAGCCACACCATCGACAGCCATCATGAAAATCTTCTTTGGCTGGATTAGCCTGAACATCAACTAGAACAGTAGAACAAGAAAACTCAGCAATTCAGAAAAAGGGAGCGTTGCTATAGTAGAAGCCAATGACAGGTTAGTTTTTGATACCAGACATTGTACTATGAATTTCTTCACAATTTCACCGTTGAAATGACTTGATCCATCACAACTTACTTCGATGTAGTAGAAGATGTCCTTGAAGATTTTCTCTTCTGACGTGCAGTACGTGAGGCCGTCATTGTGAGAGCAGACGTGAATTATCCCGTTCATGTCAAGGTAAAGGTTGTCAAACTCGGGGATCTGAGACATCGATTTAGTAAGATATAATAAACGGTTATAATTATAACAAATATTCAACAGGGAGTACGCTCTGAGAGCCCTCAAACCACAATACAATTAGAAAACGAAGATGAGAATTGGAATCTGCACGTTTAATACTGCTGCATGGTCGATTTTGGTAAGATACGCAGTGGAGCGCGGAAGTCAGGTCGATTAAAAAATATGAAATAACACATGGTATTGGAATATTGTTTTCTCACACCGCTTCACTTGCCAAGATTTGAAGAGCTTGGAAGAGTTAACGAAAACTTCAGAAAACGGTTCTTCAGTGTATTCAGAGTGAGGGCTCCCAATTGCCAGAAACGCTGTTCAAAACCATATAAATTTAAATTTCCAATACCAACATACAAGGACAAATCACTATTTTTCGTACCATGTTTGTAACGACAGGCAAGTTCCAAGCTTTGAAAAGACTTGCTGAGGTTGGGTTTTTTACGGTCTACACCCTAGTTTTCATCCGTTAAAACCCTGAGTAACTTCAAAGAATAAGGACGCAGTAAAAGTAAAAATTTTTGGTAAAAACTATTAAAACTAATTATCGACACAAAATGTTTATTTGGATCATAGTGAGGTTATCATCAAGAGGTTATTGGTAGGTTTGCACTACATACACACCTATCCCAAAACTAGTGAAATTTTTCACTTTGATTTTATCAAAGTAGGTAGCTGAATGAATTGAATCAACAAAAACGTAGGTACTTCTCACAGTAATTTTGAAACCGAAGTTTACCTGATACTCCTTGAGCGTTTCATTTATGCACGGGTACCTTTCGCTCATGTACCGAAAGAACTTGGGTACACCCATCGTGATAACAGTTAAATTACAGTATATGTACAATTAACCACTAAAACAAAACAGTTTTAATTGATATTAATTACTGATATTATACAACCATTGCGAAATACGAAAAAAGTCAAGCTAAGCCAAACTGCGTCACCAATAGCCAATGTAACAAATCGTGGAGGTTAAACGCGGTTGCATCATGGAACTAGAATCCATAAGAATTCTCCATGACGTTAGTATCCATGTTAGTATCCAAGTATTAATCAAAACTCGTCTGCAGAGCGTCCTTCTATTTGTATCTTTGAGTGGTAAAGTAGGTAGGCAATAATGTGATTGAAACTTTATTTGCATTTTGGTATTTTATAAATCATTGAAAATTCACTGGTTTGTGATACGTACGTGATGTTGGAAACGTAACTACCACTTTTTATTATGGCAGCACTGGTACGTCAGCTGGTCTTCGGTTGATCGGCTGTTCGTCGACCAAATTTTCTCCTTCGTCCTGAATTGCTCTCGGGAAGTAACTTTGAATGACTAATTTCTCGTAAATTGGAGTTTATTTTCCGAAATCGAAAGATGACACTGCTCGCGTTGAGTTGCAGAGTCGTTCGTTTAGCGGGCTCTTCCGGCTCGAGAGGGATTTGCAGCAAAGCCCTGCGTGAGGTCAAAAACAAACCAGCGCCCTACGATTGGAAGAACAAGAATTACCCTTTGTGGTATAGTTTGCTTGTCGACAAAACCACTAGCCGGTGAGTACAGTTTTGTGTAGTGATTTTGTTTAGAAATTTTAGGAATGTCTCTCGGTTTTCTAGTGCAAAATCAAACCGAGTTCTTTCAAGTAGGTATGCCCTTTTAAAGACAAAATTCTACTTGTAGCTACAACGTTTTATGAAATCTTTTTAATTGTTGATTACACGGTGAAACTCAGTTCTCCTAATTCAACGATTCAAATCTCTGGTTGGGTAAATCAATGATGAATTTTAACCATGGTTGAGATTTTTTGGTGACACTGACTCAAAGTAGGTTGCAGCATTACAAGATTCGATAAACAATGCTGCTATCTACTGAAGTGAGAATTTTACAGGAAGAAGGAAAAACTGAATCAAAATATTGTATCAAGGAATCGTTTTGCTAAAACTAATTATTACTATAACTGGGGTGAACCACAAAGCATACCGAATGTTTCCTAGCATCAACGAGACGAGAGGGAGCTCATTGATTCCAAAATCTCATTTTCCAAAAAATGGGAGATAGGCGGTATTGTTTCTCATGATAAAATTAAACCAGAGAGAAAACCACTAGGACCTAGGTAGGTAAGTACCCAATAGGTACGTAACTTTGGTAAAAGTCCAGTTATGGACACTTCTTTTGACCATTGAACATCCCCTGTCAATTAATGGCCCAGATACTGAGTTCTAAGAGTAAAATTAACGATAAAAATGAAATCGGCAGGTCCTAATACGTGTAAACAGACAGCTAGAAAAATACAGATCATAAAAATATGAAAAACTGTTGAAAACAAAGCTTACCTTGACCATCAACACTGCAGTGAAGACCAGGCGACACCCAAAGACCCTTGCGAGCTATAGTGGCGTCCTCCAAAGTATGTATTTCTTCCAACTTCTACCAGATACAGCTCCAAACGTCAAAGCTGTAAGGAGCCCCTGAACCTTATTATTCAAAATTGAAATGTCCATCACTAGGAGGGGTGTCCAGGACTGGCCCCTTTACCCTACTTGAAAAGAACAATCTTGGTTAACACTGTTAACAGGGATCTTGGTCTGATTGGCAATTGGGGAAGGGCTAATGTTATTTGTCTGAATCCTAAGAAGACCCAGAGTATTGTTTATTCGAAAAGACCTTTTCCCACTGAATCTGTCCTCCCAATACTTGCGGAGGAAGAGGTGGTTACCTTTTCTGCCACGATGTTCAACCTGGGGGTGGTGTTTGGTGAGGACCTTTCTTGGAATGCCCATGCGCTGCATGTCTCCAGGATGGTGTATGGGGCAGAATAACGATATCCTATTCCGTTCTCAATCTGGTGCCCTTTGAAGATGAAGAAACTTAGTTGATACTTGAGATGTTCTTCATGGACATCATTTTCTCCAATGGTGACATATTACATGAAACCAGTTATTTCTTCAAAAATTCGCTCTTATAGCCATGCTGCACGACTGGATTTTTTTGCCTTTTTTTTAAAATTGTATTTCTATAATGTCTCTTGATGTAAGAAAAATGATTTCAATTTCCAAGTATACGTCCTCAAATCTCATTTGACATGAAAAAAACTCTCAAACGATCAGTTGTAGCACAGTTTAATTGCACTATTTTGTTACTATGGGTTTCAACACATGAATATCAAACCGATTCCGTTTCAGGTTCGATGAAAACACGAAAGTGATCGTGGTCGATGGGCCTGTGGCCTCGGGGAAGTCTGCGTTCGCCAAGGAGTTGGCCGATCAGCTGGACATGTGTCACATAGAAGATGCAAATATGGATATGATCTATATTAACCCGTACGGCTACGACATGCGACAATTGGACCCCAAGATGCCCGAAGACCTCAGGTCGTTCGACGAGAAAAACTTCAATCTCACCCCCACTCATAGGTGTGTACTAGAATATCGACATTATAATATAATATCTTCTTGACAATTAGGCTGTTTGACAATAGGGAGAATTCATCGTATAACTCTTCAGTCCCAGGAATTAACCTGCTGTACATTTCAATTTTCGTGTTTCTCTCAATGAATTGACTTGAATGAAACAGTAGTATTCGTATCACTATTAAAATGTCACGTTTATTCACTACAGAAACGTTGCTGCGTTCCAAGCCTGGATGTACAGACTGCGCTACTCCAAGTATATCGACACCCTCGCTCACGTTCTTTCCACGGGTAAGACTATTGATTTTCCACAATATCCACTTAGTTACAATTCAGGAGGGTCTGTAACACCAAATTCAACGCCAATACGATTTTCATTTTCATGTCCCACAGGGCAAGGCGTGGTTATCGAACGATCCCCATGGTCCGATCAAGTCTTCACAGACACCATGGCAAAACACAAGTACATCAGCCGAGAAGGTGAGATGAACGAATTTTAAACGAGATGATAATTGAAAAGCTCTGGGGAAAACGACGTCAGTCCATTAAAGCTGAATTTGAGAAAATCAGCAAGTCATTGTTTTCCTACTCTTAACATCCAGCGCAAGGAAAAAATTATCTAAAAATCAGTATTAATTCAGGAACCTTGTTTTGTTTGGGAACCCAACATTTTGTTGGGTCTCCCGTGAGAGAGGAAGTATGTGAAATCTCGAAATTCTTATTTCAGGCGAATGATTTGTAGTTTCCTTGTAACAGGGGAGATCCAAGACATCGATGAAGGGGGTTTGACATGCGTTCATAACCTTTCCCCACTCACCTATTTGGTCCAAAGACGTCAAACTTCGAACTATTGAGCAACCCCTAGAAATTTGGGAGGTGTCACTGTCTTGAAAATCGAGATATCCTGAAATAAGGCTGGGCCTATGCCCAGGGAACTACCTACTATTATATTGACGATTGCCTTGAAATGCTTACCAATCCATGGCTTTAATTACAGCCCGCTTCGTCATAAATGAGCTGAAGAAAGCAACGCTCCCCATGCTCATGAAGCCTCATTTAGTCATCTACCTCGACGTGCCGGTCTCGAAAGTCCAAGAAAATACCAAGAAGAGGGGCAAGTTTGGTGAGGCCAATGGAAAAGCCTTGACAACTGCTTTCCTCGAGGACATGGAAGAGAACTACAAGACTAAATACCTCCCAAAAATATCGTGAGATTGTCATTTCATTTTTCTAGTGGTTTTGAAGAAAATGGGTATGCTTACGACCTTAGAAAAGCATCAAGTCGTTGAACATCAATAATGATGTTGATGCTAAGTAGCCGTTTAAACTTTAGCAGATAAGAAATAAGTATCCAGAAATAGAAACATTTGATGGGTGGTGCAAGCAACGGTGTCACAGGTGTCTAAAAACTAGTAATATACTATTAAATTGAACTACTGATTTTTCGGTTGCAACTTCCTAAAACTTGGTTTTTCTTCCTCGAGCATCGTTGCTATTCCTTGCGCTGCATAATTTTTCAACAGCTGGGTTCCAAATTCAGTTGGTCATTGCATCAACAATGACAATTTTTGTTTGTTTAATATAACTTAGCCAATCAGGGTACTCTGGGCTTTATACACCATTATTCGAAGTTTCTGATTAAAGCTACCTTGACGAGGGAGGGAGTTTACACTTCCACTCCACTTAACGGTTGAATTCCCAATCCTTCGGTTCTTTTTCCAGTGAGCACGCCGAGCTGATGATCTACGATTGGGCGACTCCCGGAGACGTTGAGATCGTCGTTGAAGACATCGAAAGGCTCGATTTCGACCAATATGACAAACAAGACCACAAGATGAACGATTGGAGCATTGTTCAGGAGAAGGTCTGGGCTGAAAAAAGGATGATGTGAGTCTGTTTCTATTGAATTTGTGCCACTAAAAACCCACATAATCGCAATATACTTGGATAATTCACCCCGGGACAACTAGAAAGTATTTTTTTTCTTTAAAGCAATGCGCATATCTACTCGATTACGTCACACATGGACAACACTACGGAGCTGCTCTCGAGAACAAAATGCGCAAGCTCCAAATACCTCTGGTTCCCTTGGCAACCTTGTCAAACGCGAATTTCAAACCACTTTTCGTATTCGCAAACTCATATCCGCCGAAATACTAACTATGTAATATTTTGATCTGTATTTATACGCTGTTTATAGGTACGCCGACGACAAGGCGAGGCTCATCCACTTCCTCAATATTCCTCTTCTGGACGCTCCCGAAATGTGGGCATCCGGTGAAGATTGCACTGAGTGGGAGACAATTTGGAACAGCGTAAGGAGCTCCATCACCTGTAGACTATTCCTGAATCCTCTATAATCGTTCAATTTTGGGGTGGATTAACGAATTGAATAACTTCATGATGAAAAGCCGTAGCATTTCAAGACGATCCGGCTGGGCTATTTATTGAAGACCATTTTTTTTTATGAACGTATTTTAAGGACATGACCGTATGATTTTCATTAAATGTTTACCTTCTACCTACCTAACCGATCTAAAACGTACATACGACGCTTTTTCATACACAGAGCAGGGGCGTATCCAGATTTTTCAGCGATCTATTGGGAATCACTGACAGTAACTGAATTTCTTTCTAACTCCTGCTTGTACATCAGTAACAAAGCCTGGAATTTCTGGGGGATCTAAAAGCAGCGGGGTCCGAGTGTATTCCCCAGGAAACTTTTTGATAAACAGGGAACAAAATAGAGAATTTTAAACTAATTTTAACACTTTTCATAATCGATAAAACTTCAATTTTGAAATCGTTTTTAAATTCATGATTTTTCAATATGTCTTATTAAACACTGTCTTACATGGCCAAATCAATGTATTTGAGCGATCCAATTTAGCCTTAGTATAGTTAACTAATGAGTAACCCCTCGGTATTTGGAATGAGTTACTGTCTTGAAAATCGAACAGTTGGTGACGATAGGGCAATAATTTGGGATGTAATTCTGGCATCATGCACCCCAGTATACACATCCACACGTCACCTTAAAGAAGAATTGTCAAGCTACTATGGATCCAAATTTTTGGAATTCCAAGGTAAAACCCTCCTCGAGATCCAGTCGTCCATTAAAGTTAGGTGTTTCAAACACAACAGCACCAACACGAAAAAACGTTAGCCACCCTTACTGATTTCAGTTGTGAAAATAGATCTCTGTGGAGTTTTTTCTGAACTGGAAACTAGTGTTTATGTGCATTAGCAACTCAAATAAGATAACGAATCGGTTTTTTTTAAATGTTCATTTCCCATGCACATACCCCATTAAGAAAATAATAATATCTTATGTTTCTTCGGAAATTTACTCACCAATTTGTCGTGCGTGACTGAAACTTTTTGAAATGGAGTTGATGCCATTATGTTGGTAGGGTCCTAGCATTTTTTTACCAGTCAAAGCCTTCAGCTGTGCATCGCTACTCGTGGCCACCACATGACAGATGTTGTGTTTCACCATTGATAATTCAAAATCCTATTTCAAGTGACGCATTTTGTTTACATGAAAATTAAAGATTTTATGCATTTTTCAAAACGCCCGCACCCTGTATGATATCACAGATTTTTGGCTCTATTGAAACAAAATAAATGCCTTAAATATTTTCAAGTCCTTTTTGCTCCTATCATAACAATTATAATAATACTAATTATTATTATTCACGATTATTTCTGTCATCTTTTGCAGGCAACAGGAAATGAATACGCGAAGGGTTACAACCCAATCCAAGGTGACACCGGCCTACTGTTCAAACTTAAGGAATCCAAGTACATACCTTTCTAAAATATTTGACAGTAGTGTTTTTGTTTTTTCAATTTAGTTTGGATGTAAATACCACCATCGTCCGCTCCTTGATTCAATGTTTCCCCCAACCGTACAGTCGAAGTGGAAATAAATTTTGTAAATAATCGTTCGGAGTTGTTTTCTATTATTAAACCTTTGTTCTTAAGGTTTTCTAACTTGTCATTCACTACTTCTCTAATTCGTGTTATGATCGCTAACTACCACCATGTTAACGACTGCTTCATAACTACACGATAAAAATAGGGAATATAATATATTTACTATGTTGTAATTTAGATCTTCTAGTACACATCATTAGGTGCTATATTATCAGTTGTGCCCTGCTTTTAATACCTAGTTTGAAACTAGGTGATGGAAAAAAAGAACTGCAACTAGTCCAAGTAGTTTCGGTTGATTGAACCGGTGGAGGTACGTTATTACTCGAAGGATTGCTAGATAGAATATTTTTCATTTATAAAAAGAGTGGTGCACTACCAACATGAATTGTTGCAGACCTTATCAAAATTCACTGCAGTTCGCTTTATTATCGTGTTTTGTTACATACCTATCACGCTTCGCTAAATATTACCTAGGTACTTGATAGTGTTAAATATTACTTCCTATGAAGTATTTATCTTACCCCTATCTTCACTTGTTTAGCCGACCAGGTCCGTCGCACTTAAGCAGTTTTCGCACTTTCAACTCGTAAGTTTCGTCTCACGTTACTCGACGTGCTTGAATCTGGCAAAATGTTGACGTTGTACCAATCGCGTATGATATTGTTGACGACTTGTTGTATCTCGTTGAATTCGGCGACCCAAGTAGTAGTCACTCCATCAGGGGCTGTCAGGGGTTTTGAGATGACTTCTAGGGACGGCAGGGTCTACCAAGCTTGGACGGGCATCCCATTCGCTCTACCTCCTGTGGGCGAACTTCGGCTTAAAGTTAGTTTAAATTCTTAATTTACAATGAGTTAATAGTCAGATCCGGCAGTTCAATTTGGATCTGCTAGAATCCTCTAATTCAGCCATAGTAGAGACTTGGTTTATTCTCTTATTATACTTTTTATGGACTTCATCAAGTACTAATGTAATATAATGTATGGAATATTATTCCAGTCAAGATGTACATCCGAAAACCGAAAAGAAGAAAATCTGTCGTTCTGATTTTTTTATATGATGTTAGGACGTCCAAGACCTCGAGATATGGCCGAAAAACCATGACATTTTCGCACTTTTTTCGGTTTTCGCTCCATATCTCCATGAAGAATCGGTCTGACGGGCCGCATATCCCTCTGGGTGGCCATATTGTCTAACCCCCTCCCCCCCCCCCGAGAACAGGGGTAACTCAGCAAACCATACATTACAAATGAAAGCAAATTGAATGTACTAAAACTTCATTTCTCATAATATTTGACGGAGGATGAGTATTTTAGAAGATATTCCACAAAATAAGGGATCATTTTGAGAGTTTTTCTTGCAAGCACGACCCACCCCCTTTTAATGTACATCTTGACTGGACTAATAAGGTATGCAGTAGAAAAGTGGTTGTATTCTAACCTTGTATGAATGATATTTTTGACTTGAAAGGCTCCACGACCTGCCCCAATTTGGGAAGGAGTATTGAACGCGACAAACGAAGTGCCTTCGTGTTTCCAAAAGATGGGAAACACCACCGTTGGGACTGAGGACTGTTTATACCTCAGTGTTTACAGACCGAAAGTAAGATACACTTGAAATTAAGGCTATGATGGAGTATACACGTTATTTTGTAATCGGTATCATTCACAGGTGTTGCGAGCCAGAGTGCCAGTCATTTTGTACGTACATGGCGGTGCTTTCAATTACGGGAACGTCGGCCCGAAGAGCAGCCCTGATTACATTATGGATGAAAACGTCATTTTGGTCTTGGCCAATTACAGACTCAACGGTTTTGGTTAGATCCACTACAGTAACACATATTTGCACAGCGCTCACATACTTAGTTCCATCAGTTCAAATCTGCTGGGACTTTCACAGGGTGGGAAACTTTGGTTCAAAGGCAGGTCTTGAAGACGACTGTGGCCTATGATTTCCTGAGGTTAATCGTTAGTAAGTTCTCTTAACACTGGTAATATTGCAGTCTGTACGCTGTTAGTTGCATCTAAAGGGGGAAATGATGAACTTAAAACTGAAAGTCGTTAGCATTTTTCATCATTCAACTTCTACCTACATTCTTCATTTCTTGTGGGGAAGCGCTGCTTCCTGCACTTCCCCTGACGCTACGCCCCTGCTTGGGCCCAAATATTCTCTCCACAGCTCTGAATCGAACTTTCAAAATTTACTTATCCAAACCGCTGGCAACTAATTTTGGGTTGTGTTTAGGTTTTATGACGTTAGGGGACACAGTTCTACCCGGAAATTTCGGTTTGAAGGATCAAGTTTTGACTCTAAGATGGATCCAGAGGAACATCGCGGCGTTCGGCGGTGACCCGACCAGCGTGACAGTTTTCGGCATTTCCGCCGGTGGAGTCTGCGCTCATTTACTTCTAAATTCACCTGCTTCCGAAGGTTAGTTTTACATCTCACGAGGATATAATAGTAGTGATATCCGTCATGACCTTAAGATTTGATGGTTTCTAGCACTAGCATAATATGAATTTGGACGTCCATCGTCCAATTTCCTGCAAAAATATTGAATCAAATCGGCTCATGTTCGTGATTCACCATCATGTTTCAGGCATAATCACTCGGGCCATGTCAATAAGCGGGACTATTAATCATGTTTGGTCATTGCTGAGAACGGAGCAAGTGAGAAATTATACTCTTCAGGTTGTCAACGATGTCAATTGTTCGGGAAATAGCAGCGGAGCGATACTCAGATGTCTGCAGCAAGTTGATGTTGATGTTCTACTGAATGCCATCTCCAACATCCCCAGGCTGGTAATTGTGATAAGTTGTTTTCCTAAGCTGACAATGCCACAAATCATACTCGTCATGTAGTTCATGGTGTGGTGTCCTCACTTCAATCAGAGATTGTGAGATATCTACAGTACAAAAACGCTCCAAATTTCTCTCCACAGTTTCTAATTTGCCCTATAGTTTAGATTGTATCAGAGACTCGGGGTGGGCTCCTGGGCTTATTGTGCAGAGCGTTGCCCTGTAAGCCAATCCACAGGCTCTTTGTCCAGTCCACTCCCTCCACCAGACTGATGGTCCCCCTAAAGGTGAATTCACACCAACAGTCACGGGACGATCAGTTCATGGTCAGAGACAGTCCAGTCAAGATTGCTTCCATTGGGTTGCCAGTGAGGGTGTTCCAACTCACTGGCACGGTACAGTCGCAGTCAAGTCAAGGTCAAGTCGCTGCCCGTTAGGTTGCTCTGCTTGATCTTGACTGTACCGGACTGCTGGGGGGATGTGAATATGAAACGGTCGTTGGAGGAATGTCCACTCCTGCTACAGGCATTCAACAAAGGAGGTAAAAGCCGCTTGGGGGGTAATTGTTTGTAGCTGCTGCCAGCCTCCTGACACACGCCTCTCACTCCATCACCTTGAAATTTTCATCGTATTTTTTTTCCTCGGTTGATCCCATCCCCCCCCCCCCCCTATGAAGAGGTGGTGGTGAACGATTTCCACTTGCCGTGCTCTATATCTCCTGTGCTCTCTCCTCAAAACCTGGCTTCACAACCAAGTAGCTCTTGGCAGGTTCAGGGATATACCCCCATTTTGGCCCCTCTTCCTGCAGCCTGTCCAGTCACTCCTTGATGTACTGCAGCTGGCCTGCACACCCAGAATCGTCCCCATACCAGTTTTGCCTGCAGTGTGGACTCTTCAAGCTCCAAATCAATGGCAGTACCCCAACAGCATACATGTGGCGTTCCCTCAGGAATTGTGTTTCTCACAGAAACGGTGAGATATTGGTGACAAACACGTATATGATTTTTTTTTTCACAGGATTTCGCGCATTATTTTTTTTCACCCGTGATCGAACCGGAGGACGCTGAGGATGCCGTGGTGACCGAAGATCTTTCACTTCGGCCGTCCAACAAGCCTTGGATCACTAGCTTTACTGATGGCGAATATCTGGAATTCCTACCATGTAAGGAAAACGACCAATTGGTTTTGCGATTCCCTAGTCCATTTGAAATTCCCCAGTTAACTGTGGACTTGCTTTTGGTTCAATAGAAGTCCCATTACTGCCTTCATTCACATTACACATCAACTCGTACTCGTTGTAGACTCCTCATGTTTGTGTTCAATACGATACAGTCTTGTCCTATCCATGATAAATCGATATTATCATCATGTGTTCAGTTGAGCTGTTGTCTCCTCAACAAGAAATCGAGCGTGTACGCGATGACCTACCTGGCTACCTTGAGGGTGTTGTCAGGAACCACACAAGAGACCCACCTCAAGAAGCAGTACAGGTCCTGGAATCAACCTATTTCCCAGAAAGAAATCCCTTTGAAACGTTTATAAGGGAATTAGCCAAGGTAGGAGTGCCCCTATCAAGGTAACCTATTGAAAGACGGCGATATTAAGACTGCGATAAGTTTGAGGCTCGAGAAAGTCCATGAATTGAAAATGGAAGTCAGATTCAGTATTCTCACCCAAACGTTAGAAAGTGGGATTTTTTAAATCGGTTTTTACGAACTGTTCAACGGGGGCGGTTTACTATGAAGCACTATCACAATCCGTTGGATTTACTCAACAATTATTTTCAACATTTTTGAAATTTGGATTGAATCTTGGATCTTAAAAGTTAGGGCCCAGTGATTCTTATTTTGGGAGACATTTTTTGGACATTGGACAAAAAAAAAAAATTTGGTCAAGTCACCATTTGCTGGAGGGTCTATCCATCTTTTGGGGAAAGTAGAAGATATAACTACTACGAATTGAGAAAAATAGTCAGCCAAATAATATCTCATCGTGATATAGTGTTGACTCGTAGGCGTAAAGATCAATGAGGGAAGTCAGTTTTCGAAAAACGTGTTTTCCTATGATTTCTCTATCAAAGGTGAGCCAATTTTCGATTTTTGAGGAAATTGTAGAGGTTAAACAAAACTTTTAAAAAAAAAATAAAATAAAAAAACGTTTTAGTTGGAAGCCAACCAGAGCTTTGTGTACCCAGCGGTTTTCAACATCCGAGAGCACCAGGGTCCAAAATGGATAGCGCGGTTCGAATACAAAAGCGAGCTCTCTATTTTCAATGATCCCAGGACAGGGAGACCGTTCACGGACAACGGTAAGACTTTTGTCATTCCATCATGACTACGTGGTAAGTTATGTACGAATAATGAATCTACGTATAATGAATAATCTCGTGAATCTACCAAGCCTTTTCATTGAATCAGCCCCTTCCTATGAATCATGACGTCATCTAGTATATATTAATAATATGATATTATGTACCTACCAGTAAAGTAGAGAAGTCTGTTTTACATATCGGTGCCATCACATAGTACCGAACTCACTTCCATGAAGCAAGTTGTCTTTTGGTGGAAAACGTTGATTTTCACCTAAAAACTCTCGTTTTTCAGGACTCAAACGTCATTTTCTCCACCAAATTTCACTGTAAAAAATATTTTTTTTAAACCATTGGAAAGTTTGTGCCGCAAAAACGCCGAAAAACCCGCACTGATAGCGCAAAATACGAGGGAAAACGGTGATTTTGAAGAAATCTTCAAATTTTTGACTTTGGCCATTGTTCCATCAATTAGGACTGTCTTAAAAAATCGAATTTTATATCAGTGATGTAGCAAATTTAACGCTCTTTCCAACGGTATCCTCAGCTTTTATTTTAAATATTAATTTAAGGGAGTTAGAGCCGTTTTACTGAGACAAGGTCGAAAACACACAAAAATCTTGAAAGTGAAAAAACTCGGTTTTTTTAATTGAGAAACGAAAAAATTGTAAGAGGCACTCTTTGTTGCAAATTAGCTGCAGAATTGATTCCTTGAGTTTGTCCAAAAGAGTTTGTATGTTTATATTTTATATAAATTACAATGGGAAAGTACCTGTGGTGATACTATTCCATCAAACGCATGGGGAATATCAGAAAATCCTGTACTATCTTGGTGTTCATGCATTCGAGGCCCTCACGTTTACGTATGACTTATATCTCGTTTACTTTTCAGTTGCTTCACACGCTCAGCAGGATGTCCTGTACTTCAATGTTCGGAGCAACTACCCCAATGCAGGTCCGAATGAAACCAGATCAGACCGTCAAGTTTCTAAAAGGCTCATCGGACGTCTTGCAAATTTCGCGTACTACAGGTCAATAGAATATTTTGTCAACTGTTTAAGGAAGTGTAGCCATTAGGGGTGGGGAATATTTAACGTAACCGCTTCAAATAACCTAATACTGTCCAGTAACCTGATACCAGAAAAACCCTATTACTGGAGTAGGTAACTGTTTTGGGAAGTTGGGGGAAAGGCCTTATTGTCTCTGGCCATTCGGGATTCCGTAATAATAGGTTGGCTGGGACTATTCCAGGTAATACCAGGTAATAGGTTACGGAAAACGAATGCGTGAAAGGTGTGCGTTCATAACTGTTGACAAGTTATTTGAGTGAGTATTGAGTTAGTTTCGAGTAACAGCGACCGTCTGGTAATATGTTGTGGTATTAGGTTATTTTGGTAATAGGCTACCGGCGATTCGAGAACCTTTCCAGCGCCCAACGCGGACTAACAGAAAGGCTAAGCTCTGGAAAAGTTCTCGAATATATATATTCTTACCAAGAAATAAAAGTATTAGCCATGCCCAGTACCCGTAAACTTACAAATACAGTCATACTTGAACCATAGAAATCGGTACTTCTTGGCGAATTTGGTATTCTAGTAGAACCTAGAACGTAGTTTCCTAGAACCTAGAATATAGTTTACCCACACGTCATTTCTGTTTCAGCGATCCAACTCCTCCAGGATGTCACGTTCACTGGACTCAGTTCAGAACTAATCAAATTCTTCGCGTGACAGCAAAAGGAGATTTTCTCGGAGATCAAACATTTTTTCAAGAGTTTCAAGACCAATTTGAACTGTGGTATAACATTGAAGGCTGGCATTAGTAAATTCTAATGAAAACAAACAAACTAAGTTTATAAGAAAGAAAAAAATAATATTAAGTATAATAATAATGAAATAATTGATAAAATAACAAAGATAAAGTAACATTTTTTAAACATTATTGAGAACCTTCCAGTAATTATTGCTCCCCATTGCAATTCTATCACAAGTTTAGGCCAGTCATCACAGACAAAGAAATGCCCTTAGGTCCATAAATAATTTTTGTTTTGTTGTTAGGACGTTTGAGTAGTATTACGCCAAGTTTGAAGCTTCTAAATCCCTAGGGAAACATTTGGGAACCTCGAAATTTTCGGACTTGTTTCATTTTTAGGCCTTATAACTTGTAAAAGGTTGGTTTTCTACGAAAAGCTACACTTTAAGCCCAACCCCAGTTCTGTAGGTCCAATTGATCCCGAGATATTGAACTTTGAAAATTGGCTATTTCTTCCAAAAAGTTGAAATTCAAGGTTTAGTTATCTCTTGGGTAGAATGTTGACTCTAATACTCATCCCACGGGGAAAGTTATGTGGGAAAAGGTTCTAAAGAACTTTAACCACGAAGCGAAGTTCGTAGGTCTAATCTGCCGTTTAACCCGTCTGAACCACCTTATACTCGTATCTCCCAATTCGTCAAAATTTGTGAAACATCGTATAAACCACTTATCTTGCGGGTTTTCCATCTAATTTGGAGGCAGAACAACTTATCTGTGCACAAGCACAACCACTTGCCTATTTTGTTTGTCAATTTCAGCCACTTATTGACATCTTACGTCATCCGATTTGCAGGCAAAACCACTTAGGTTTTGCACACCTATCAACTATCATCAACTTTCAACCGAAACCTAGTGACAAGTGGTTTTGCCTCGAAACGCATAGGAAACTCGGGACCAGGTGTTTAGTGAACAGATTTGTCTCAATGATATCCAGCTGTGACATTCAATTTGGCTCAAGTGGTTTTTCCAAAAAACGATGCGTCAGAAATGGCGAGTTTTGGCAAAACAGCTCAAGAGGTTTTGCCTCCAAACTGAGTTCTTCAGTTTACAGTTAAGAATAACTCAACTACGATTAATCGAATAGAATCGATGCTTCGATATTTAATCGATATCAGCATGATCGATAAGACCTAACGTTAACATCGAGCGGCAATACGGATTCGTAACTCTAAACTGGAGTCGAGCAATGAAGGGGCCAGCTGAAAAACCTAGGCATTTTTTGGACGTCGAAATTTTGGCAGATAAGTGGTTTTTCCTTGAAAAGGCAGTAATAGGTCGCTAGTAATCTAAAAACTGCAAATTCTTGAATCAACGGTTTATTATCTTCTTGCTACAGACCACCGTTCTGTCTAGATCACAAGATCACAAGGCGAATATGAAACCAAGTTTACTGTTAACAAAATTAATCACTTTATTCGACAACAACAAAAAACAAGGTTCTTCAGGCACGTTAATTTATCGGAGATTACATGTATAATAAACCCGTTAGGTATAAAAAAAGAAGAAAAAAACATTTACCGTTACAGGTAAGTTACAAATGTTTCAATAGGTACCATCTCAAATACACGAACATACTTGCAAATCGGTTGTTGGTACGAGTTCATTTCGTGAGATTAATTCTTACTCGTAGTTCAGAACGATATCACAGACGCAGTCGTCTGGAAAATGACACTTGGTGGTTCTAAGGCACAAATTACGATTTTCTTTTTTCATTTCGAATATCTAAAGCCTGACGTTCTATTTATCATGTGAAAATCCATTGAAATAGTGAAACTTTGGCCTGATTCGGGCGAGTATGTTGAATCTTCAAACCTGGTCTGACGTTTTAATGCAATGTTCCAATTTTTAGTGAATTTTTTTTTTGCTATTTCAACTTGTATAAGTGGTTTATTCTGATTGAATTGAGCAAAACAAGTAAAATAGTACAAATTAAGGTGATAATAACAAAATACCGTTTATTTGATCGGGTGTACTTTATCGATACAACCCGAAAGTGTGGCACTTGATTCATTACAATCTGCTTCATCAGGCGTATGAAAGCATTATATAGACAAAATATCGATTAGGTGAATTATTGGCCTGTCGATTTGAAATTTTTGTACATTGAGGTGAAATTGCATTGATTGCTCAAGAGGATTCTACTTCGATATTCATCAATCATTGGTGATTGAGGAAAAACGAATGATTTTGAGGGGATTCGGCGCAACTGAGACGCACGTAATATGCCGAGTACGACAAGACGGTGTAGGTAGTGAACTATTTTGTTTAAATGCGTCAAAACGACACAATAAATATAATTGTCATTACTGGCATCGTTATTAACTCGCTAATTAAAAGAAGAAGAGACAAAAAAGCCAACGACTTTCGTATGTAACATTGTAACTTCAACACGTGGTGTAACATTTTCTCGAAGAGGGGGAGGGGGGAGGGGGCTATAAACAACGCGTATATTTACACTGGTAGTCGGATAAGAAGCTCGTGTACATCTTACGTCAATATGCACCTTCGTTTTCTCCGTATTTTCGTAAGGGGCGATCTCATTACGCTCGCACTACGCGGATTTTTTTGAGGTGATTTTGGATTTTCCATCAGTAGCTCAGTTCTTCGACGTACGTGGCGGGGAAGATGCCGACAGTCCCGTTGAGTTCACCCAACCACCAGCCGTCCGGTTGCTTGTCGTGGATCTCAATTATATCTCCTGAAATCCGATTAGTAACAATTATAATCAACTAAAATCGATTTAAAACAAATACAGGGTGTCCCACGTAAGGGCGGACATCCCGCCGGGGGTGAATTCTACAACTAATTTGTGACTAAAAATTCCCTATGACTCATATTTTTATACTTTACTTAAAACCCGAGTTTTTTCACATTTAAATTTTTTCCGTGTTTTCGACCTTATGTCATTAAAACGGACATAACTCCTTTATAATTCAAGGTTATCTCAAATCTGAGGATACCGTTGGAAAGAGCATTAAATTTCCTATCTCTCTGGTGCCAAACAAAAATCTTTTGCTGAGGTTTGACGGGTAACAATTTAGCCAAAAAAGAAAAATTTGTCAAAACCCGGAAATTTCCAGTTTTTTTTTAACGCCCGTAAAACCTACAACTCCTACTTGAAAGTGCTGTAGTGTAACTGCAAAAGGTGGCGAAAACGCTCAGCTTTCCAACGGTATACTCAAATTTGAATTTACATAGGGAAATAAGGGAGAAAATGTCGTTTCCCCGTCGGATAACGCGTGTTTTTTCCACGCGAAATTGAGGGTTGTGAGGTGACCTTACGACGGACATTTTTTTTAATCGCTGAAGATATGGTTATAAAATGAGCACTATGTAGGTTCCAAATTTTATGTCGATTTTATCCAAGGAGTAGAACTCTACGGATTCTGTGGTTCCATGTAGGTTCCAAATTTTATGAAGAATTTTTAGGTGAATAATAGTAACATTTAGCGCAATCTGGAAAAGTAGTGGTGAATGAGCCATGCTCTACGTGGTGCCCTTCCGTGACTTGATATCGATGCGTCAAAGTTTCCTCTGGCTATTTTGGCCGAAACTATCGTCGAAAGTAATGTTTTGAGCTATATCAAATGGAGAAAGATCCATTTCGACTCACGAAAATAATTTTTCAACGTCATCACCGAGTGAGCTTAAAGGGTACTTTAGCAGTTAATTCTTTAGCAATTAAGTTAAAGGGCGACTTAAAGCACCTTTAACTGGTTTCAGTTTTAGTTACCTATGTGTTGGTGAAAGGAGAATCGAGCTAATGCTACTTTAACCGCCATTTTCAATTCATCATTAACGTTAAAGCGGCATTAAGCAGTTAGTGAACGTGGGCATGAGCCAGGTAGTCCTGTTTGTTCTCTAGTTGCGCGATATGTTGGCACAAAGTTCTCCGTATTCCACGATTTTGAAAGCCCAAATTGAGTGACGATTTTCATTTTTACACAGCGACTACTATATTGATTCTTGCAAGAATACACTACTTCCGTACCAAAGTTAGTGAAGCACTTGAAATCGTCAAACTAATACCATAATGTCACCTGTTTGCAGTACAAATACACAAAATGAAACTATTTTCTAACCAGGATTTAGACTGAGTTCGTCGTAGAGGTTAGCAGTGTAGGAGTAGAGAGCCTTGCAGCGTTGCGGCGCCTGGAGCGGCGAGGGGGCGGCGCTGAGGGGTGACGGCGCCGGCGCCACCACAACTGGCGGACTGATGGCGACCACTCGCCCTGTGGATGTTAACGTGCTCGGTACCGAGTTGCCGTTCATTTCGTAATCCTTGTCGTCACTCCCTTGAGAAGAGAATTCGTCTGAAAGACGACAGTTGATTAACAACAATCGACAACAAAACTGTAATTAAAACGAAATTAAAATGTAATTATCACATTATATTTATACGTAATGCACATGAAATATGCAGGATTTCGGGTACATTCCTCATGCGATAGGCAACACGTGTTTCCTACATGAAATATCCCGATCACCCCGACGTTGCTCACGGAATAGGTTCACTACAGATATTTATAAACCTCCTATAAAGTTACCAACTGATCCACTGGTACTACAACCTACATGGAGCAACAGAAACCGTAGAATTCTACTCCTTGGATAAAATTCTACATAAAATTTGGATCTACTTGGCGTATCGGTTCTTATAGTTGTACAGCGCATTGGCTCAAACCGTGCAGAAAGCGTAATTGTGTTGAATATGGAAGTAGCTCGAGGTTTTCTCTTGAATACTCAGTGTTTCGTTCAATACAACTCCGTGAAGTCAGGTCCGATCGAATTAATTCGGACCAAAAGCTGGAAATCGTTTCAAAACCACCACAGGGTCCGAAATGCGTGGAAATCTGAATTTGTACCAACTCAGGTGAGGTGTGTTGGCAGTGAAAACATAACGAAATTCTTGAGTTTTTTTCAGTTTTTTGCGTTCATCTCAACAACAACGAACCATCTTACGGAATAATGAGAAAATTGCACTTATAATAAAATGAAAGGACATTAAATTCTGCTTTGAATGGGCTGGAAAGGTTGAAAACGACTCGTACACCATTTTCTGTCAAATGGCAAACCCCTCAACTAAATTTATGTTTAAGGAGGTTATTCGACGCAGAATTTAATGATCTTTGTATTTGGTGCGTGTGAGATTTTCTGTACGATGCACAGTTGTCGAGATGTAGGCAACAAACTTAAAAAACACAAAATGCCCTTTTTTGACTGCCACGTGCTTTTTTGGTGATATTGGGGACGCGATGAAGGTTTTTCAACGGCTCCCAGCTTTGTCTGAAATCTATTCGATCGAAAATCCTGTTTGTACAGGGCTAATCCATATTATTGAAACAGAGGTGTTCGTATAAAGCAGTGAATGGTTACAGAAAGTACGTTTGAATATGAAAATAATTATGACGTGGGGTTTTCTGAGTGCATCACTACGAGTACATGCGGCATGAGTTAAGTTTTCTGGATGACGAGTTTAGACTGAGTACTCGGTGATTGTACGTGTACGTGAGTACAAATCCAGTCAGTGGACTGACTCCGGATTCATCTTCATTGAATACATTTCGGAGCGTTCAAAATGATTACAGGCACTATAATGCAGTTTCGTTCCAGTTTCAAATTTGCAATCTCTGCGTTGCTAAAGTGCTTATAAAAATTGCGAAGCGACATTCTCGAGAAGTCAACGGTTTGGATGTTTCTTAATGGTTTAGTGCCCAACGAACTTACTCGCGAACTTCTTTCTTCCAAAATCCGTCTGTTTTTCTGCAAAACAAAGTTAGTTATGGCCCAATGAGACAATTTTTGTATTTAAAGCTCAATTTCTACTCGCGTCTGGCAAACTGAATATTTTACCATCTGCATTATCTCATAGGAGGAGCTGGCGAACTAAGACTTTTGGTGGCATCACAAAATGATTACACGATTCAATTCATCATATCGAGTCGTGCGTTCGACTTATTTCGAAGAATCGATTCAACATTCGGTCTCAACTCACCGAAATCGCTGTCGGGTTGTACGGAGTTGCCGTCGGCCGTCCCTCTGTCGACCCAATCGGAACAATCTGAAGCGACGTCTAAAGAGTCGTTGTGGACCCAAGGCGGCACCTGAAAAATTGAACTTCGTTGAAATGAATGAAATCGCGAATTTGAATTGCAAATCGTAACCTTCAGGCGCGGATTGGGGAGGGCATATTATAGTGTGAATGCAGACCGGATACCCCTCTGGGTGGGCATATTGCCTAACCCCCCGATAACAGGGGGAACTCATCAAACCATACATTACAGCTCAAAGAAGTATCCGTCGAATAAGAATGGAAACTACGCGGGTTTTGCGCTGAGCGATAACGCTCTCAAACTAGGCACCTTACTGCCAAAATTGCTGTCTCTTTCATAACCTTGCATTAGACCTTGAAAAATGATTTTTGAAGTCGCATTATGATTATGTTGAGGATTATAACAGAATTTGGCACAATTCTACGTACACCCTGGTGTGGCTCACCTGTTGTTGAAATTGCTCCATTTGACACGACCATCACCACTTGGCTCAGCTTCTATGGGAATGAGGAATCCTACGCATGGTGTGCCTTTGTTTTTGCTTGATGCATCCGGGTTTGTTCTTTGAATGATTTCCATATTTTTGAAGTTTTTTTCTACAACTGTTTTATGTGAATTATAACGGGTTCTTCAGACCACGGATGCGTAAATTGTGTGCCTACTGCAACACCCACTAATTGCTACACCATTCAAACCGACCTAACAACATACATACTTGTTAACCAGTGATACCTAGTTTCTTGGCCAATATTACAGCTTTTCTTCGAACGAACCTTAAGGACGGTCTGTCTGTAGCCTTGTCGGTCTTTGGAAATATGTAGGTGCTCTGCTAGCGGATGCTCGCTCACCGGATTGCCCTCCAATTCGGCCAACGACCGCTGAACTTTGTACCGCGCAGCTTCCAAATACGTCAGCATCGATCTCATCTGGATACAAGAGAGAAAAGAACTGATTGGCCTAAATACGAACTCGATGCAAGCCACAAAAAAAAATCAAATTTTTGTGAATTCCCATGTAAGGAACGATACTATTAAATACATAACCCAATCAATGAAGATTTACACTGGCTTTAATGGGATTCGTGCAGGATGTTAGACAAGCTGTGGGTGGTAATATTGGGGCACAAATGAGGGTCCCACTGTGCTTCCCTGGGGGACACCAGAAAGGGTTGATGAAGAATTATAATTCAACAGGTGGTATCTACTAAAGATACGATCTTCGTTATCCCGAAAGAGAAACAAGAGTTTGGATGTCAACCATTGCTTGTGGTCACCAATGGTTACATGTTTATGTCCACAGTTTTTCGCCCAGTCGAGGGATGGATAGGGGTGGCTTGCCTTTGAAACACAGCTCAATGTGAAATGTTCAAATATTTACGTGGTGAAGTTTGTAGAGGACGTTTTGTTGAGAGTCGCCATCTGCGAAATTCGGCGTCCTTTTAAGGGCCCGCGCCAAATTCTCGACGCCCGCTTTGCCCCTCCTCTCCCTCTCCAAGTCTGTTCTGATGAGTTGTAACAGCTTGATAAGCGTCTGTAAAAATAGAGACAATCAATGACATTCGTACGGTGATATTATGAATCGGAGAGAATAATAACGTGTCTAAAATCAGGTTTACGAGCTTCAGAAATCATCTTTTACTGATTTTGCACTAAGAAAACATGCGTTGACAGGTGAAATGCTGTAGGAAGAGGTGACATTTCCATGACTTATGAATTAGGACTAGTACGGTAAAGGCACCAGTTACAGAAGTCTCTCCATGCTTCAAATACAATGTAAACTGTCTCCATTGAAGAACATCTCAAGTATCAAACACGTTCCTTCACCTTCACTGTTCAAACCCCCCTCAGGTTATAGATTTTTCAGTACGGGAGAAATTTGAGATCGAATGGACAAAAAGGGGCCCAAAAAGGGGTTTGGGTTTGAATCGTTGGAGCAATTGTCAACTCAAATACATCGAGAAAAACGAAAAAAGTCGACTTCATATTGAATCAAGGTGTTCGATTGAGATCGAATGGACCGTCAAGAAGAGCCAACTCAAATACGTCGATAAACTGCGATTTCTTATCTTATTCCGTTCCAAAAATGAGCACTTTGAAGATGAAGAAACGTGGTTGATACTTGAGATATTCTTCATGTACATCATGTTCTTCAATGGAGACATTTTACATAAAAGCTATTTATTTATTTATTCGAAAATTCGCTCTTATAGCCATGCTGTATGACTGTGGATTTTTAATTTGTGCTCTTTCTCTTTTGCTTTTGGAAAGGTTTCATTGGCGCTTTATAGGCTATTTCCCGTAGGGACTGGCGTTTCCCTTGAACACCGCCTCGGATATAAGCGTACCAGGACATAAATGATAAATATATTATATTACCTTACTACTAGTGAGTGCATACTTGTTTTCGTCGATCCCTATTCATAGCTAAGGAAATCTGTTCGGGGTAAAAATCCGGTAAAAGCTGCTCTTGAGGCGGTTGGGTCGCTATCCGCAGAGACGATACAGCCGACAGGTCGTCCACCAAATTTATCTGGTCGAGTGGCTCCTTCATCCTGTCGCCCATCTGTACAAGAATTTCATAATGAACTGTTCCATAAGTAAAATTATACAAAAAGGAGAAGTCAATACGTAGAATCTACTTTTTAAGGAGCAGAAATAACGCCCACTAGCAGGTATACGAGTTAGGATATATTTCATGTACTTAACACAATGTCTAACAAACAATGTCATTATTGGACAGTACAAGCCCCTGCTCGATCAATAAATTCTTATTCAAAGGAATTTTAATTCTAATAAGTAATTCTAACTTTACCAGAAACAATTTTGCCCGAAAATAAGGTTATTGAGCTTCAATGGTAAATTTGGTCCTTGTGCACACGCTAGTGGGGACAGATTCGAGCTTCAGCGCTTCATTTCTCCTCAATGGATGTTTGTAGTAACTTGTTAGTTGGTCACAGTCAAGCTAGGTTCACATCTATCCGGAAAGTCTGGATTGCGGATAGGGTATTGCTCTGTGATTGGTCGAGGCCATGTAAGTACACTCCCAACCTTCGACTCTGGCCAATCACAAAGCAATACGCAATCCGGACTTTCCGCTCCATGTGAGCCCGCCTGTACTGTTGGAAAACAGCTTTTATCGTTTCCTGAACATTTTTTGTTTTTGAACATACGCCTCCCGAAATTATAGCGTCTACCTCCACAAGATACTATAGTAATTGTACTTTACTAATTGTAACACCTAAAGACACCCTTTCGAGCCCTTTTCAAGCTAAATCCGGATTAGGTACTGCGTTTTTATAACAACGTTTTGTCACTCATCAACATTTTCGTGCCATCGAAGGACTCTTTCAATTATTGAACACTCACACACGAGGAGGACCTTTATGTTTATAGTGAACTCTTTCGATTTGTTAGAAACTGTCACTTAAAACAATAGATCGTAGCTCTCCATAGAGGTTGTATATTAAATTAATCCTAAATAACAACATTTATGAAGATTGTTAAAAATAGACTTGTCTCGTTCAAGGCAGCCTTCAATTGGCGTTCCTACAGTCCCGCTACTAGAGGCACAGCTCGTGATACGAAGGCTTTTACAAAAACGTGTACTTTCCATCATTTCCGTTACTTTTAGGAATTAAATTATCATTAATGAATATGTACGAGACAGTATCTTAATAGGGGATTGAAACCCCTTTTTTAGTTTTATTTTTGTTTCCAATAAAAGGACATTCGAGAGCCTCTTGTCACTGTCGCATTATTCGTTTAAACCTACTTAAATAAACGAGTAACACAAGTGAATAATGTGGACAGCCACTAGAATAACGTGGGCAAGTACGAGACTTATTTCAACTAAGTTGTTACGGAAAACTTGAAAAGGGTGTTTGAAACAATTTTATATTTTCATTTTACTAATATCAACTCATTTTTAATTGTTGCCACGATATCACATCTACAATCACTACAATAATTGTATATTAATAATTGCCATACTTACTTGTACTAATTTAGGTCCGATTTGGTTAAAACTGGTAATTAACGAAGAGGCGAGGTCTTTTAACCCTTTCAGTCTCTCCTCTTCCATTACCTGCAAAAACGCAAAGCGAACTTGAATATTCACCATTCTTTTGTTGATATTATACTTCCAGACTTATTTTGGCATCAGTGGCGTTACTCCTGCTGACTCGTAGCATAAATAGTTTTCACGACGTTCAAACTGTGGTTAAAATCATTACATGAACAGAGTAGAAACTGTGATAAAATCATCTATGTAAGACTGAGGTTGGTGGGCGAAACGCACGAAACAAACAATATGAAGACTAGAAGAAGTTGAATTCGACTATGTCGGTAACTATTGAATTCATGAGTTACATCTACTATGGTTTAACTTTACAGTCCTACGACTATAATAATTATTGATATATAATTGATATAATTGATCAAGTATATCTTCACATGAAATTGTCAGTGTTGCAATATGGCAAAGTTGTGTGCTAATACAAAATAATTTAAGGGAGTTAGAGCCGTTTTACTGAGACAAGGTAAATACTATTATAATTAGGTGTGTTTGTAATTTGAAGATGAGAAAGCTTAGAAGATTTATCCCATTAATTGCAAGTCAGGGGGTGCACATAGATTAAGGGGGGCAATCGTGAAGGAGCTTTTTTGCAGCCAAATTTTGCAAATGGTTGAAATTCGTATTTGGCTGCAAAAAGCTCCTTCACGATAGCCCCCCTTAATCTATGTGCACCCCCTGAGTTGCAAGTCAGGAGCCGCCACTGGTATTCATTATACAGAAGGTACCAACCTGGAAACACTGGGATCCCCTAATGACTGCCGACTCCCATTCGAGCCTCGATCTTTCCGATCTCAGACAGACCGAATAGTATTCGACGTCGGCTTTCTTCACGCATTCTTCCGCTTTCCGCCGTTTGGACTCCATCTAACAAACAGAAGATTCTATTACTGTGGGAAGAGTGAATTCAGATAGCAACGAAAACAGAAATGAATATGACATTGTACTGTGATAATCCCACTGGCCCTTACGTTTTGGAACGTAGAGAAAATTTGTTGGTAGAGAAAATGTCATAGTAGCTCTTATTTGGGGGCCATAGTAGTGCTCAGAAAACAACGTAGAGCGTAAAGAATTGTCTGGAGCTTGGATACAGCTTTAAAAGTACTAACTGAAACAATTCACACTCTTTTCGATGTGTCTAGTCCAACCAAATTTTTCTCAGTGTTCTATATTCCTAGAATTAAGAACATTGGATACTGTCCTTTTCAGTAGAAGAGTCACAGCACATTGCACAGCCCCACAAACACTTATAGAATAGGGCCAGGATCAGCTGAGTGGCTCCTATAGTTAATTTTTATGATATTCACTCTATGAAGCTGTTTTTTGGTATGTAGCCTTCTTAGGACTTACACTTCAGCTGAGGGGCTCTACACCTAATTTATAAAAATTTTGTTACACGGAAATAATTAGTAGGTAACAGAAATGTGCAATTATTACTAGCACTCTTCGGCTGCGTTACAACGGCCTCATTTCTCTAACAACAATGCTATGCAATTAGATCCTGTTATTTTTCCTGACATTTTCAATGAACAACGTCGTAAAGCTGTTTTCTTTGGAAATGAATCACTTATATTTTTCCACTCTCTTCCAACTCACTTTTGCGGAATCCTTGTCCGACGTTTGGATGGACGACGTGCTCAGTCGCGTCTTGTTCCCGTTGTTGCCTTCGCCGCCGCCGCAGTCTCGAAGCTTTTCGTTTTCCCGGGCGCACGCGAACGAGTTTTTCTTCGCTTTCGTCTCTGCCGTCCGCCACTCGGCCAAATTTTTACCTGAAGGGAAAATAATTACGTGGATATTACAAACCCATAAAAAGCGACATCTGTACGCTTTCGGATTGAGTCAACAAGACGTTTTTGTTCAATTGATAAAGTGCCTTAACCAATTTTACAGAAGATAAAAACAGGAGACATTTGAATGACAAATGCATTATTTGCACACTGGGATGAAATTGGCATTAAAATCTTATATATAAATCTCTAATTTTCTTTGTTGTTTGTGCTCTATAGACGGCCAAACCGCTTAACCGATTTTGATAGGGATTGCTCCATTGTAATCAGCAAGTTGCTGCGATGGTTTCTGTCGATATTAGATACCTATTAGATTTCTTATCCTTTCTCATCTCATCTCTACATCAAAGAAAACAAAGAATTCTATGTGCTCAAATGTCAATCCCGATTCCTATCTCCAAACAGATCTTACCATTCGATTTAATTAGGAAAACACATTTGTTCATGGCAGGATTTGAATGAAAAACCATCAATACCTCGATTATGGACAAAACGCCACAATTTTCTAGCTGAAATTGAACCATAATGAATCTTCTGCATTTTCAACACGGTTATGAATAAAAGCAAAACTCACTACTTTTGTCTACTGCAGTCTCCACGGATTTTCTTATCCTGTGTTGGGATTCGATAAGCTGACGAAGAGGTTTCACTACGTCTTCGCAAAGTGACGATGCCAGCGACCTAAAATGTTCACCATTTTATTAATTCAAGAAAAACTAAATTCTTTATACGATAAATATAATAATTGAAGCTGTGACATAATTAATTACACTCACTTGTGTACTTCGGACTGGACTTCCATTTCTTGTCCTATTCTATGCCAACAAGAGCACACCGTTCCTTGGCTGTCTTTGGTCGCTCGCGTCAGTTTGACGGACAGTTTGGCCAACGTTTTTGAATATTGAGCTTCAGCCTCAGACCTGAAAACCCACTGTTTTCAGACTACAGCTCAAAAATATTTTTTCAATAAACAAATCGGTATTGTTTTCAAGTAGGGCTTCTGTAGGTGTAATGTCCAATCGTACTCAAGGATATTCTGCTTCAAAAAAGAGTTGAGTTACCCTATGAACATTCTCTGTAGTTATCCTACGTATTACCAGTTGTTAAATCAACCAAAAACGATGAGAATCAACAAACCTCTCTTGAAGTATGGCAGCGAGTTCCTTACAAAAGTCTCCTCCTTGTTTGACGTACCTCCTGAAGTCCTCGAACCCCGTCTGACCCTGGAACAACGAAGAAACACGATCAGTGCCAAACATCAATTGGGAACAAAACACAAATTATGCACGATTATAAGAAGTTTAACCTTCGTTAACGAAGAAACACGATCAGCGCCAAACACCAATTAAGAACAAAACACAAAATATGCACGATTATAAGGTTAAAATTCGTTAAAGAAGAAACAAGATCTGCGCCAAACATCAGTTAAGAACATAACACGAAATATGCACGATTAGGTATAAGAAGGCTTCTTCGCTACATGGTTATCAGCAGCAAAGAACACAGAGAAGTAATAGATAGTAGCGAGGAAAATAGAATCCACAAGTTCAGAAAATATGAGCGTGTGTATACTTATTAATGTTGTTTTGTAAATTTGGTGCAGGTTACTTTCTAAGCACACTAGTACTCGTATCTGCATGTAGTTACAATTAAGCGAGTAGTTCTACATTGATCGAATGCCATAACCGGAAAACATTGAATTATAATGAACTATATAAGTGAACGCATTGCCGAAAAAAAAGTGAAAGTGAACGCGGAAGATCTAGTAGTTATCCCTTTACGGTGGTTTTTAATATCTCTACACGATGCTGCTCTTACCGATAAGGAGTTTACAGGGGAAAAGAACGCTTTCGGTTGAGGCTGGTATCAGTGGCTTGTTTTACTAAGTGATGCGGTGTCGGGTGTAATGACATGTCATTTTGGAAGATATTCGAACGTTCTGATAGTGAAAACTAAGGACTTTCTATTCACCGCAACTGGCTTCTGCGGTTGTAATAAACGAGACAAGATCAAATGACGAGGGGGCCAGTCATTCTACTTCTAGTAGGTATTTGGTGGCCTCTGGAATAATTAGTTGGGGCTTTTTCTAAGAAAGTGTGACAGAAGACGTAAGATGACTAAGATCGAACATGATATGGAAGCTAAGGATGATGTTTCGCTGTGTAATTCGATTTTAGTTGGTATGGTATGGTGTACGTATTCTTTACATTTAGAACGGTTCAATGACTTTCGAGTCAGTCCAGGAATTAATACACAGGGCCACAATAGGTAACGCTTTTAGGGATATACGTCCTGGCAGGCTTTAACTGGTGAATTCATAACTCAGACAAGAGATCAAGCGAGTAGTGCTTAGCACCACACCTGATGCATACCGAATTAACCGAATAGCTTCAAACTCAACTATAAATACTTAATAAGTTTACGATTGCCCATATTTGAATGAGTTGTTCCACAGATCACATTTCACATAAAACCAGTTATTTCTTCAAAAATTCGCACTTATAGCCATGCTGCATGATTGGAACTCTTCTTAATGAATGCGTAGTTATGTATGTTTAAAAATAATTGAGACCTGCATATATTCCATTGATTAACTTGTAACTAGGGTACAGAAGTCAACAGAGGCCAGTGTGATGAGCGTGATAGTTCGAAGGGAACCCGACGTGATCTATGGAAGTCCAACGGCGGTCCGGTAGACGGATATCACGTGACGGGAACAGCGCGGAAGTCACGCAGTCGGACCACAAACGATAATAACTCGACATAACGGTGAGTAACATACTAGAACCTCCGACTACTATCTGAGCACAGGTTCGAGGCCCTCAGACACCGGTAGGTACGGCAGATGGACTGAATAGTTTGGAGGATGATGTAAACGAAATCGGAGAAAAACGTCGAGATGGAACGCCAGTCTAAATGCAGACCTTAAATTGCGCTTAAAGTTGGTACTTACTCGTATAATTCATTTCTTCGAAGTTTCATCGTTTCCTCCAAACATGGTCTCAATGATTCTTCTCTTTTGTGAGCACAAATAGGTTACATGATTGACGCCATATGTATTTATGTTGCCGTAATGCGAATGAAATCAATGGCACGTAGAAGTTCCTTTGGGAAAACTATAACGCAGTCCTCTCCACATGGGAAAAGTTCTTTACGAAAAGCCACTAATGCAATGGGTTATTTTGGTGTGCTAAGTAATGTCTATGTGTTATTATGCTCTTTTGTGTATTTATTGTGAATAGGTAATGTTTGGTAAATGTGGTTTTGTGTAAATCATTCATGGGGAAAGGCCAACTTGGGGAATGAAGAATGAAATTACTTTAGAGGAAGAGGCAAAATCCTCGAGAATAGAACCTTGAAATGCCCACTTGAAAAGTGGAAAGCTTTGTCATACAGAAACAATGAAAATATGATTTTAGCCAAATGGAATGACAACAGCATCGTAACTATGATTTCGAATTGGCATCGAGGTGCTTGATAACAAAAAAGCGTAACATGTCCCAACAAAACAGGAATGTACAACAAATTCATGGGAGGAGTCGACAGTTGACAGGTAGTTGATCAGAACTTGGACTCCCAACGAATCTCCTTAATAGCAAGAAAGTGGAGGTACAAGCTGTTGAGTTTTGGTATCGATGCACCTGTCAAAATGCTAGGCAGTTGAAGAAACAAGCCGATGATAACAGAAAATTTTCCTACTGTGATTTTCGGAGGGCAGCGGTGCAAGAGTACAATATGGAGTCAAATATGGTACAAATATGGAGTCATATATAAAAAGACTGGTCCCGTGAAGAATGTTCCCTCTATAGAGGGAACATTCTTCACGGGACCAGTCTTTTTATATATGACTCCATATTTGTACCATATTTGACTCCATATTGTACTCTTGCACCACTGCCCTCCGAAAACCACAGTAGGAAAATTGTCTGTTATCATCGGCTTGTTTCTTCAACTGCCTAGCATTTTGACAGGTGCATCGATACCAAAACTCAACAGCTTGTACCTCCACTTTCTTGCTATTAAGGAGATTCGTTGGGAGTCCAAGTTCTGATCAACTACCTGTCAACTGTCGACTCCTCCCATGAATTTGTTGTACATTCCTGTTTTGTTGGGACATGTTACGCTTTTTTGTTATTGTTACGCTATTTTGACATAGATGTCAAGCAAGAATTAACACGAGTTTCATCACCAATTGGAAGATTTTCAGGAACTGCGCCAGCTGGCGTAATAAAACGAGGAAGTGCTGCAAGGTGTGGTTGGTTGAATTCCTACCATACCTAGGAATCTTTGTATCGAACTAATTCCAATAACGTAGGTTCCATACAATAACAATACCTACATGGAACAGTACCTACTTACATTGAGAATTGACAGCTAGTAAGTTTCCAGTCATTTTCTCTGATCTATCATAATTTTGAATATGAAAATGCTTTTATTGAATAATAATTAGTCAGTTACAGACATTGCAAATTTTGAGTTGGTGTTAATTTTCAATTAAATATCGTCTTGTAAGAACGTGTTTTGATTCATTTATGTAAATGCTGTCCTTGCAGTTGGTGAAACAAATCACGTGACGATTCCCAAGCTCAGAAGATCTATTAAGAAACTCCAAGAATGGACATCAAAATGGAGGATCAAGATGAATGAAGCGAAATCAGTTCATGTCGACTTTACCAATCGTAAGCTCGACTATTTCCCCCTTCATCTCAACGGCAAGACTATACCGCACGCCAATGAAGCTAAATACCTGGGCATGACCCTGGATGCTAAATTGCGCTGGAAGGCGCATGTCAAGAAGAAAAAAGAAGAACTGGTGCTTAAGTTCAGGAAAATGTACTGGTTAATGGGCCGACGCTCAAAAATGTCGATCCAGAACAAATTAACCCTGTACAACCAAGTCCTCAAGCCTGTCTGGACTTACGGAGTGCAGCTGTGGGGCTGCACCGCTCAAAGTAACCGCGATATTATCCAACGTTCCCAAAACAATGTGCTGAGATGTTGTGTGGACGCCTACCGGTACACCAGAAATGTCCGGCTACACAAAGAACTTCGCATACCAACTGTCAATGAAGTCATCAAGGTTCAAGCCATAGCCCATCACAAGCGGTTACAAGTACACGTCAATGAAGAAGCTGTCCAGCTGCTCGACGTTGACGACCTACTCAGACGTCTCAAGAGAAAGAAGCCTCATGACCTGTGGAAGTGAGTGAAGGTGTTCTCGCGATAAGTCCGTTCAGTGAAATCAGTGATCGGTTTAAGTGCACAAAATTGCACTCCTAACTTTCAAAACTATAAGCGGCTTAGTTAAGTATTTAAGTTGTACTACAACCAATTCACATATATGTCAAAAATATGTTGCTAATAAGTTGTTACTTGGTGCAATAAATCATTTGAAAGAAAAAAAAAAAAAAAAATTTATGTAAATTCCAGCCACATTGCGAAAAACTGCAAATTCTTGACACAACGGTTTGTTATATTCTCTGTGCAGATTACCCTTCTGTATAGATCACTAAACGGTAGATTGATTATCATTATTTAAAGTACAAACATTTTCTATGTATATAATCTCCTCGTCAACAGCTTTCATAGAACCCTTAGATCATTATCGGAATATCTGGTTTTTTATTCGATTTTCTGAATCTACGTAGCTCTCTTGGAACGTAAACCCTACAATTTTGAGGGGGGTTAAAAAATGCGTTGCTTTGGTCGATTCCAATGGTTCATTATCGAAGATAATAAACCAAAATCAATCAAAGGCACCTCCAGGTGCGTGCTCACAGTCGCCCAAAGGCACCTGTAGGTGCCACTCATTTTTCTCCTATAATGTTTAACTTTTTTTCCATATCAGTTTCTAAAACTTCATTTTAAACGTTGAAAAACATAATTAATGGAAAAAGTTTAAAACAAATCGTTCAGGCTGGTGATGGAAACTGACGCGTTAAAATGAGTAATTTTAAGAAACTAGTTTTCACCTTCAAAATGTAATTCGATATAGGCTGTCTCAATAAAGCAAACTGTAGTGAAACTGAACCACAAGAGGCGATTTCGGTTGCCGCAATCGCCCGCTTCACATGGTGTACAGCTAAATCAAGTTTTGCGGTAAATCTTAAGAGTGAAAGGTGGGTCGGAGAGATTGTGACTGCAAGCCGGCAGGTCACTCGAGGGAAAAGTCGTGAGACCCGTCAAAAAAGGATCGTAGAAGAAGAAAAACGTGATGCCGGGGACAGTAAATCAGTTCGGCTCAGCTCATCCTCCTTCTGATCCCGACGAGGCAATAATAAATCGTGAGGGGTCAATATTGAGTGTGGAATTGGAGGAGCAATTAGTTGTTGGCACTTACTGCAGCGCACTCCCAAGACGAAATAACGTAATTTGTCGACTGGCGGCTCCATGGTGGTTATGTTAAGAAAACTATAAAATCGAAAACGATCGGTATTCACATGAGAAATGCACCGATTCTCTTATTAACGTCTTAATTTCATTTTTTCGACGTTTCGAGTCACAACTAGCCCTACACCTCACCTACTATTAACTTTCATACAGTTATTTATAATTATCACACTTTGAAATTATTATTCAAAAACGATTTTTGAATTCTACGTCGAATGACACCCATAACATTAAATTTGGTCCAGGGGCCAATTTGACCATTTTGACTGAAGTGTGTGTTGAATTTTAAAGTTTGTGGAAAGATTTGCAAAGTTTTTCATTCAATTTTCATTAGATTTCCTGAGAGTGAGCCCAGTTGTAGCTTGTAATGTCGAAGCAAATTATGTCGGAGATAAATACATGAAGGTTTTTCTTAATAAGAATATTATTAGCTACAACTGGGCTCACTCTCAGGAAATCTATTGAAATTGACTTTGCAAATCTTTCCACAAACTTTAAAATTCAACACACACTTCAGTCAAAATGGTCAAATTGGCCCCATATTATGTGAACCCCGTTTATTTGCATTGATGCAGGTGAGCTGTAGTGTACAGTTTGATGAAATTACCGGGGAAACTAAGAAATTCGCAGGCTGTCAGTGAAAGTTACGTTGTATACAGGGAGGAGGAAAGTCTTGTTAACAGGATGAGAAACTTGAAGGACTGAGGGCGTGAGTGGAATCCTCAATGTAGCGGTCTGGAAAGAATTGCCAAATCCGTATGAGAGTATTGTTGGTAATTCTTAGAGAATGCAGACGTTCATGAGTAGAATAGTGAGTAGTGAACGAATACACGAGGTACCTCTAGGAGGTAATATTTGTCTGGTTAAGGGCTTTCAGGAATTAGATTGGAAGGTTTCTAAAGGATATGTAATTTACTTACAGTTTTGAAATGCGGGGGAGTTGTTTGCCACTATAGAAGCGCCAAGACATCCAATCAGAAGAAGATACGAAAAATTTATCGAAAAATCGAGAAACAAAATTTATTTGAGATCCGGCTCGCTCATTTGATATGTTTTAACTGCGATGTTTGCATTTTTTATGAATTTCAAAAATTGGACTACGAGGGGGCTTTTTCTTATTAATATAGTGAATTTAGACATTTATTTCAAAAGTCTTAGTCAATCACAGCCTGAGATATCCTTCAAAAACCTTTCCAACCTAGGGCCTGCAGGCCCTCAAGGAATACAGGAATACATAATAATATTATGTATTATATTCGATATTTTTGATATTATCAAGAACGTATATAGAGTTCGTCTCAATAGGGGTGTATTTTTGTGTCACTTTGTACAGATGCTATTGATATTGATATGAACGAATTAAAGAGATTGGTACGCTGACGTGTTAACCTTTTTTAAGTTATGATCAGAAGGGTTCGCGAGAAGGGACTGACAGCGCCAGGCTGTAACTAGGTTGGACCCTTTCAACCCACTAGACGCTCCGTCACCTACTTGCCACTCTGACCAGTTGGCCAAAGAGCACGATTTTGACTGTCACTTTGCAACTAGCGCGAATGAGGTCAGAAAGACAGACCGCCGGGCAATCGAGGGATTTGCTAGTGACTTGGTAGTCAACAAAATCCCTTATGCGCTGTTAGGGCTAGTCAGTATAGGGACAAAATACTGCGGGGAAGCGGCAACCGGGGTTATATACCCAACTGGCTTCAATAAATTCACGAGCTGGAAACAGCAATCCCTTCTGTAACCCTTTAAATGTTGCATCAGGTTACCAAACACGTTATGTTTTCACTCAGTGAAGCCAATTATCATGTCCACACTTCAAGGCGTGATTGAGTGGCGAGTAGAAAATTACACACTGCGGTTTTCATTACGAGCAAATAGCGAGCAAAGTACAAATTACACTGAGAACTAACTCAATTCCACCTCTGTAACCATAATCAAGAACTCAACATTACAAATCCAATCGGCAATCCAAAGCCCTCAAAACGAACCTCCTCTTCGTCCTCAACGACCTGCGACCTCGTCTTCGAGACGATCTTCTTCCTGATGTTCTTCGCCGCAGGTTTGGCCAACTGATTGACGCTCCCCCACAGCTTCTTCATCGACCGCCACTGCTTCTCCATCCGCAGGACGTGTCGACTCCGGTTCTCTGCTGATTCCTTCTCTTGGGACTTGGCTTTGATCTTGTCAGGATCGACGAATTTGACTCGCATCAGCTGAAATAATTTAGAGACGCTCGACTTGATCATTAGCGGCAACGCAAAATTCAAACTAATAGAGCTCGACTAGGTATCGACAATAGTTGCCTTGGTTCGTGTGAAGGATTTGAAAATGCGTCCTGGACGTGTATTTCATTCAGCCTGATCGAGGCCAAACTTGTTGTAGGTACAACAAATAAAATTCTAGGTTGGTACAATCAACAATTGAATGGGAGACTAGAATAAGGGCGTATGTAATTTTCGGAGGAATTTGAATCTGGTAAGTTTCCTTTTCTTAGAGTTCTTCCCAAAGTTTTTGGTTTGGGGCAAGATGTAGAGGACTTGCTGAGGCAGAGTTCTATTGGAAAATGGAAATGCTGATCGAGAAATTCGGTTCTCAACTGACACATAAAATGAAATTTTAAATGAAATGAATCATTTTTCAAGATTTGGTGAATTTATGAACCCGTTTTGTACTGTACGTAGGTACGTAAATAATGTAAACAATTTGTTAAATACACACATAATATGTGTGAATATTATTCATATTTTTCATTGCATTGTCAACCTTCCCCCATTCGATTACTCGTAATGTGGAAAAATTGTCTGGTCCCTTGAGATTCCACTATAGACAGGTTTCACTGTAATAAATAAATAATATAAATAACTTTTGGTGTAGTTTAAGATCAACTAGTCAGGTGTAGGTTTCCAGTTGTGCGACTCACCTGAGGAGCGTCGGGCCAATCCGGCGTCGGAAGGTCCGGAGGTTGTCCCGGTGGCTGACCGGGATCCGACTCTGTCACCTTGACAAGCGACACTTCGAGTTTTGACTCGCTTCCTGCTTCCAAAGCGAGGAGCTTTTGCCGCGTTTCTTTCTTTTCCACCGGAGACCATTTGCTGACTGTGGAGTACACGGGGGCCAAAATGCCCTGAGCGCTGTACAGAGGCTCGAGACTGAGGCGAGCCACGGGGGCGTAGCCCCCCTTTCCGTTCGAATTCAGTGACACTACCTGTTCATCCCAAGAACAATAATTCAACTACAAACAATTGAGAGAACTGAACTTTTAAGCAAATTGTCAGGGCAAAACGAGGATTTTGAGGTCATCTTCATGACGTAGGTACCCAAGTTTTGCCACAGCTTGATGGAGATTTTTCGTACCCTCGCCATTCCATTACTAAGACCTGCTATGCATGCCAACCTGCTTCCACAACTGTATAAATTTCTATGGCCATTATGAGCCAATTTCTATTGGCCAATATGAGACATTAACAAGAATTTGTGAATTTAATTTACGATATTCATTTGAGAAGTGAATTTTATATCAATTTAGGTTACATATTTATTTTGTTTGCTGTAGAATTTATTTGCAGCATGGCTATGAGAGCGAATTTTCGAAGAAATAATTTTCTTTTCACGTAAAATATATCCATTTAACAGGTTTTATAACTGATTTTGTCTCCATTTTTTGCCAAGTAACACCTTACTTTATTGAATTTTCAACGCTGAACACGATGGTGAAGTCAGAATTGCGATATCTCAATCCGTTATTAAATTAGAGCAGATGAACCGTAAATTTGAACTTTTTATTTCAATTGTATCGAGAGTTAAAAATATTGGACAGAGAACAGTAGCTTCCTTTTCTTCGAAAATTCGCTTAAAAGAGCAATAATTGCTCTTTTAAGCTAATTATTAGTGGAGAATTGTGAATTGGCACTAAATTGCTTCAAATTGTCCCCACAGGTTGGTTACTATAGGATGGTACAGGAAAATGGCAAGGATTATCAACGATAGAGTCGATACTTTGAGACGATACTATCGATAGTATGACATCGCTCGGTTCGAAAGTCAAGAAAAATGTCCATCCAACTGGTGACAATAGTTAAGGCCTGAGTGTAATCATTACTACACTACTAGTTGTACCTATTCAACGAAACTAAGTATTAGTATGGAATGTGGATGTGGACTATATTACATTATAATATAATGGATTGTTATGGATATTATGGATTGTTTCGTATATGTAATAGGATGATTAGAATGTCATATGGACACGAACCTCCTCGATATCTTGGTAAATCTTGGTCGCGTACATAATTTCAATCTCTCTCTCGACTTCGCTGCTAGATTTATCCACAGCGTCTTCAGAGTCCTCCGTTTCCCAATCCTCGCCTTCGTACTCCGAATCGCTATCGACGTGACTGTGACTGTCGATCCTGCTATCGACGTGACTCTCCGTCTGACTGTGTGTGTCGATTTGACTCTCCGTATGACTTCCGTTTTCGCCGCAGCTCCTCGGGCTCGCCGGCTCGTCGCCAGAACGCGCGTTGTCATCGTCCGGTCCGGCGATAAGTTCGCCCTGCGGCTCCTTGTCCGAATTTCGGGACGCCTCGTCGGTGACGGTCTCAGAAACGTCATTCCCTATCAATCAAATCATGGTGAAATTTTGACACTGTTCGATTTCCACTACGGATACCTCCTGTACACCCAAACTATATGGTAAAAATGTATACATTTCATCAATCACAAAGGTCAAAAATGGAATTTTTATTCAACAGCTTTTGGGAGGTGCACATAAAGGTACAATAACATTACTATATAGACCTGCCGAAAGTTGGTGAAAAAATATTTCATTACTTCATTATAATTTCATTATTACATTATAATATTTTCAGCAATATAATAGGTTACTGGTAATATATTATATTACCAGTATATTCCACCAATAATTCACAAAGACAATGTCCCGTGGCAGCTACCACAAGCTCATATATTGGAACTGCCACAACATTACACAACTACTTCAACTTCTGAGTTTCAACTTCAATAAATTCAATTATGCTGAATAGAGATGAGTATTAAATCCAAAAACTTCGTATAAACATGAAGTGTACAAAACAAGTTTTATTTACATACCAATGTGATAATATCTATTATCTATTATTATCTATCTATATCTATCTAATATCTATTATTTGCCTTCGACAAATTATAAAAGTTTTCAAGTCGAACATTGGTCTTATCTTTCATACCAAATATATTCCTCGATTCGAATAAAAATTAAAAAAAAACTTTCGTCTCGTTTTTTCGAGTCGATTTTCGATTTTGCGGATGAGTCATTAGGTATCACTTGATTTTATTAGTTTATTCAAATGAGAAATCAAGTTTTTCGAGTTTTTTCGCCAGTATTTAGTCTAATTTTGGTATTTCCGATGACCATTTCCACCCTAAATAAATTGCTCCATCCAAATCGAAATTTAAATTTTTCGTTCTTTTTTCGCCGTCTTTAAGTCAACGTTTCGCAGGGCAATTTCTTCCCTGAACCGACCTGATCAAATGGCCCACTCATCCTCTAATTTGTTTGCCTACCTAAATGAAAATAAGCTACTGTTAGTCTTAACTCGGTGTTAGTGATTAATAACGTCTAGAATTATACTCACAACTACTAGACCACATCGTCATGAATATATGCAAAGTGGCAAACATGATTCCTGCAGCATAAAAGTGAGTACGACGAAAATAGACGACGTTTCAACGCTATTAAAATCTTTAATATGTAATAATACTAACACACTAATGACCACACTATTAACCGTATTGCGCTCGATTTAGACAATTCTAACGTGATAGCGATCATCGAGCGGTATCTTTCAAGGGTGAACCCATCTAGAGGGCTGAGAAAATGAAAGATTTCAGTTCAAACGCGTCTCCGAAAATAGAATATTTCTATTTCAAAACAAACCCATCACCGAGCGGTTCGAAGTGGTAGAAAACTACATTTTGCCACATCAATTCACCCTTCACTTCTCACAACTCATTACATCTCCACCAAATCCACAAATTACACAATTCCTAGCACTTTCAACTTTTCAACGAAAACGTGACCTAAAATTAAATCGTTTTGGCAATTTCGAGGTGTGAAAATCGATATGAACGTTCAATCCAAAAGTGCGCGTTACCGAGGGGAAAAAAGCGATTTGTGAACTTTTTCGCTCACTGGAACTTTTCGCGAATTAGGGGCCTCGTCAGATGCCTCAAACGATACTGTCTCGCCCAAAGAATAAGTGGGAGGTTTTTAATTCTAAAAATACGCCCGAGACTGGGCCACTTTCTGGGGTTTATGCCTGAGGACGCGACCTATGTTTGGTTTTATTTATTTTTTTCCTTCCCACCAAGTTGTGTATTAAATATTAATGTATTAAATACACAACTTGGTGGGAAGGAAAAAATACCGTCGACAGGAAAAAGTACCTTAGCTTCCGGAAGCAAATTTTTCAGCAGAACGAAAAAAAGAAGTCAGGGTCGCCAAATCGACATTTCGGGTTATTATCGATTCGTATAGGAAATCTAACGTAGTTTCTGAATCTGTAAGCCGTATTAAGAATCGATTACTGGAAATCATCGATACATCGCAAAAACGACTGTGGTAACATTCAACACAAATTTCTGCCATTGTCCCAGTCTCAATAGAAAAATCCATCTTTTAGATGGAAACCTACTCTAATACATTCCTAACAACAGCAATAGTGCTAATAAAAATCTGAAACTCGGAGATCCTTTAGGGAAATTTCACGGTGATCACGAAAGTAGTGAGGAAGAAATGGGGGTTTCAGACATCTACTTCCCTCTGGCCCCTCTGACGCCATCACCACCTCCCTTCGCTACCACCCGATCACCTAGCCAGCCAGACCTCTGACGTCATAGGCTCATACGTCATACGCTTTGACGTACTAGTTGGCCTCCTGCCAGCCGTCTGACGTCATAAGCTCTTACGGCATACGCTTTGACGTACTAGCTGGCCTCCTGCCAGCCGTCTGACGTCATACGCTCGTGCGTCATAGGCTCTGAAGTAGTGGCCCGCCGGTCGCTTGTGTTCTGACGTGATCTGAGGGAAAGGGTGAATCAAGGGAACAAATTTTTCCCGTTTCAGTTTATGTGCCAAAGCAAAGACATGAAAATGTCGAAAACTATGTAAAAACACAAACGGTGGGTACAGCTCTCGTACAAGTACGCAACCATGAGGGACATTTTATGTCTTTGCGCCCCCTCCCATCAGAAACTTATATGAAGCTTGCATTCGTGTTGAATCAATATAAATGATTGAGAATGATCACCTGTGTGTAAACAATTATTTAAACAATCACGCTCATACCGCAGCTTGTCGGCCACGCACTCCGCAGTAGTTAACGTATATGGTTAGGTAAATCGAGAGCTATCCAACGAGTGGTGAACGATTTTTGTACGATGATAACTGGCGAAGATAAAGTTCCGTAGCAACGAATCGGTTGTAAGCGAAAATCATCAGAAATATTTTCGTGACGCTTCTCCGTTACATTTTGAGTTTATGTAGCAAAGTAAAGACATAAAATGTCAAAAGAAAAAAGTCAGACCCAGGTTGAAAAGGTGAGAAAACTACATCAAACCTGTTTCTAAAACTTTGATTGCATTTTTCTCAAAAACAGCTTTTTTGCAATTCGGAGGTTCAAAAAATCGGATTGAGATCAGAAAAAATCCTAAAGTGGCATCGTGTTCAGAAGCTTCTCGTCTCTCAGGAATGACAATAAATCCGATTTCAATATCCGGAAGCTAATGTACGTTTTCGTGGGGACGGTCACATTTAGCTTTCATGGGTGCGTATCGGAATCGGTGCCGAGGTGAAATTCTTTCGACAATTCGAATTAACAATCGCTTGATACTGAAGGTTGATTGGATTCAAACTGTGAAGAAAAAAAACAGGTCGATGACCCGTTAAGAAGTTTGTTTTGTAGCGTCAATCGCGTTCGTTCACGGTGGTTCAGCCGTTTCCGCTTGAAAACGCACGGAGAAGAGATGCGGTCGGGAAAAAAAACCCCGGGATCCCTTCTTGATGTAAAGCCCCAACTCGCCCAAAGACGTGATACTTGTTCTTTAGGGATGCCGATGTCATAATTCAAAATTCTACTTTTAAAACAAAACTCACTTTTCAACAACTAGAAATATAAAATATTTATATGTTTCTGATTATTTCTACTTGATTTTGTGAGATGAATTTTATAAAATTCTAGACATAGAAATTACGGACATTTATTTTTTAGAACCTCACAAAACCAAGTTCTATAATATATTATATTCATAGCCCACTGAATGAACGGATCCAAAAAGAAATAATTTCCGGAAAACTGGAAAACGTTTTTATCTATTCAATGAATGTACTCGTATATGAGTTGGCGCCTTCGTCGACTAACCCCATATAACATTAAATTCGGTCCAGCAGTTTGGCCACCACACCTGTTCAAAAATTGGCTACACTGCGGTAAGTCACACTTCTCTGCAAAACTATTCGTCTGATCCAAAATTTCTTTTTATCGTCTGAAAGCTAGTTAATGTTAATCAACTCTCTTAAAATCCCATGCCAGCACGCTATAAACCCCGCACTGATGTGAAATCCAAGTTTTATTTGGCTCATTTTTCGCCATAACTTTAAAAATATTGGTTCGATTCAAAATTTCAGTTTCATCTTAAAGCTGGTTGAATTTACTATCAGACCTCACACATGAAATGTTGATCAAGTCCCATAAAATACTCATGCCAGTACGCTAAATACTGCGTACTATTGTAAACACCGAAACTATTTGTCCGATCCCAAATTTCTTTTTTTCTTCTCAAAGTTGGTTAAATTTACTATTAGATCTCATATATGAAATTTTGATTCTATCCAGGAAAATACCCACGCCAGCTTACTAAACATGTCAAAATCGTCATATTTTGCTAAAATATACCTACACTTTTAGCGTGCTGGCGTGGGTGTTTACCAGGATATATTCAAAATTTCAGATACGAAGTCTGATATTGAATTCAACCAGCTTTAAGATGAAAAAAGACAAATATTTTTAGAGTTATAGCAAAAATTGCTGTTTAAGTGGCAACATGATCTATCTTAATTTATAGCGGTTTTGAGTTATTTACAAATTTATTTACCCTACAAAAAGGAACTTTGGCGCCAGATAGACATATCAAATTATATTATCAAATCAAATCAAATTATACTCCACGATAGATAAATAGGCAGTTTTTTGTGTAAAGTAGCAAAAAGTTAGATATGTCATGTTGCCACTTAAACGGCGAAACGGGCCAAAAAACTTGGATTTCACAACAGTAACGGTTTTCTAGCGTGCTGGCATGAGTTTCATATATGAGACATGCTTTTTTCGGTTTTCAATTGTCATTAACCGTTTCTAATTTATGGACGTTTGAACATGGGTACTTAGCGTTTTTTAAATATGATAAGTACTAAAAATAGTTGATTTTTACCCGCCTATTTCGGCAAGACCACTCAACCGAATTGGACGTTTGGGAAGTGCAGTCGACGCAGAATTTGATGTCCTTTAATTTATCTCAGTGACGAAGTGTACCAAAAATTACCCGTACTCAAATTACATCCGAAAAACTGAAAAAATTCTGTTAATTTCGAGGTCTCGAAGGCGCAAACTCATACACATTCATTCTAGGCCCAAATTATTTCTTATTGGTCCACTTTTCGTCCGTTCATTTAGTGGGCTTAGCAAAATCTGGTTAAACTTGGGATTGCCTCGTCGTTAAAAGGTTTACGTGGGCACCAATTTTAGTCGAGTTGTTAGTTAAGTACCTGATTGACCATTAAAAATGTTGTATTAGCTCCACACCAAAACACGTTAGGCGGCACATCAGACACCAATAATTCAACTAGTACGAAACTCGGGACCCACATGTGTGAGAGATCTGGTCCAACGAGGTGGTCGATTTGAAACTTTGCCGGCTGGAAAGATCCAAACAGCTGGAGGACGACCGAAAGTCGTACGAACCTGAAACCTGACGTAGAGGCTCGTAAATGATTACGTCGGATAGCCGTTATGACGTCATGATTAATATTACCGCGAGGAAATATCAATGACATCAAAGACATGTACCAACATGCAGAGACGCAGCGACAAGAAACACCAGAGGGGGGGGGGAGAGAGAGAGAGAGAGAGAGAGAGAATCCAAATTTGCCCAACTCCACCAGCAAAACTTTCAAAAAATCTTAACCAAGAGATATAAGATCAATAAAGGGAAGACGAACCAGAAGTGAGCCAAAATACTTCAACCCTCGACCCACAGTAATATTACTTAACTATATTTTATACCTTTCTTTTGTAGCAGTTGGAGCTGACTAACTGACAGGAGTACTTGCTAATAAGTAGATTAGAATAACATTAACGATAGGTGTTGTGTACCAGTCGAGGGTCTCACGGCAACACCCCACATCGTCACTTTTGGCCAAAATGAGTTATGCATACCATTCGAAGCGTCTTCTCCCGGCGGATCGATCTAACTAAGTATCAGTTAGGTACCTAACTTAGGTAACAATAAATCTCACGATTTATTTTACTGAATTACCTACTCGGTAAACATAGTCATTGGCAGATGGTTTTTAGGCTCTGCTGAAAAGTTGCCGAAATGACGATGTGGGAAGTTGCCGTGAGACCCTCGCAGTATTACTTTTAAAACTCATATTTTAATAACTTAATTCAAATGTTAGGTAATTCTCTGAATATATTAAACAAATCTGCAACAATCATTTATCATTCCTAATTTTCCATATTAATTCGTACTATTTTATATCCCTAAAATGTTACACTGCTACGTCTGCTACCACAATGGTTTGTAAAGTTTATTGGATTTGAAACATTTCTTATTAAAGTTTTTTTGAAGTAATAAAATTTCACTATGAGTTGGTAGAACTTATAGACGTTTTTTGAATTGAATAATTTTGTATATACTCGAATGACATATATACAAATAATTGACACATCAAGGGTCTCACGACAACACCCCACATCGTCACTGTTGGCCAAAATGAGTTATGCATACCATTCGAAGCGGATCGATCTAAGTCTAAGTTAGGTAATAAGTATAAGTTAGGTAAATCTCACGATTTATTTCATAGACATAGTCATTGGCAGATGGTATTTTGGCTCTGCTGAAAAGTTGCCAAAATGGCGATGTGGGAAGTTTTGTTAATACAAGTTAATAAGTAGATAGTGGAGATATTGATTTCTTAAAATAAAAAATAGTTGGGAAATCTACGTTGATCAGTTGGGAAAATTGATGTTTCTCTCTTCCCCCCACCCCTGGAATTTTACTAAGCAACGCCACTGCTTGTACAGTCAGATTTTTTTTTTTTTTTTTTTGAAGAAGAAGAAAAACTAATAATAATGAACCAAAAGGGCGTCGTTTTGACACTGACCTTAGACAATCGGTATTTCGTTGGGGTGAGTTCCCTTTCTCCAGGGAGCTCTGAACTTTCATCAGACGACTCGTCCCGATCGCCGTCTGTCGTCCAAAGCTTCCCTATGACGCCGCCAAACCACGAGGAAGACATTCCAGATGTTGCCTAGATAACTTCTTAACGACCGCTATACGACCTTATCACTTTGGATAAGGGGAACACTACGGAGCCTTCCTGAATAGTTCAAGTGGTATTTGAGAGCCTCTACGTCGGCTAGAGCGTTTCAATCCGAACAGCCTCCATTCTCGAGTAATGAGCTGAAGAAGAAACGGCACGTAAGATCCTGTGTAACATCATATCAAGTGCCACCACCAAATTTAGTCGTCGGTAACACAATGTCATAATGTTATGATTTCACATCAAATTGAAAAATCTGCAAATTATTGACACAATGGTTCATTATCTTCTTTGTGCACCCTTCTGCCTAAATCACTGAATGATAGAATAATTGATATTATGAATTATCATTAATTATTAAAAAGAATTATCAAAAGGTGTGAATTTTATTAATTATTGTCAATGATTAATAATTAATGGTGTAATTGATAATTACAATTAATTATCATTAATTATCTCGATATCTGAAAGCCATGTGCTGTTCGAATCAGATGGGCCAGTATGAACATGACCCGGCAGGCTGAAGAATTTTTATCTGCTCCAAATTTGAGCCCTCATTGTGAACGAACGGCTGGTCGTACAAAGCTCCGGATGGTATTGAAAAATTTTAACAATTAAACTCTATTTATATGTGATCAAAACACTATACCGTTCCATTTGGAATTTTCGAGATATATGAATTATACAAAAGTTCAAAAAGCGGTCTGAACCCCTTCCCGTTGACCTAGTGTTATGAAAAGTTTCGAGAATCATTGTGGGGTTGGTCTGAAACCCGTAAAGCACATTTCGTAATTTTTGCACAACGCTAACTGGGACGGCGGAGGGACGGATATTTTTCAATTCGATTTTCTGAATCTACGTATCTTGATACTTCAAATTTTGAGGTGGGTTAAACCATTTTTGTCTTTGGTCGATCCAGATAATAAACCAAAAATTGACAACACATTCTAGCAGATATTGGCATACAGTTCCATTTCAAATTGGAACAGAAGTGACGATTCGCAACCAACTCTAATTTCCATGTAACCAGATACCAATTTATTACCTACAAAAAGTAGTAGAGTTTTCATTCTATACACATTAATATATTTTTTAGGCTCACAGATACTCTCAAGAGTACAACAAAAACCCACTCAAACAGCATGGCTATAAGAGCGAATTTTCGAAGAAATAACTGGTTTTACGTAAAATGTCTCCATTTTACGGGTTTTTGTCTCAATTTTTTGGCGAGTAACACCTCAGTTTATAGATTTTTCAACGCTAAACAAGACGGTGAAGTCAGAATTGCAATATCTTATTCCGTTAACAGATTGGAGCAGATGAACCGTGAAGAACATCTCAAGTAACAACCACGTTTCTTCATCTTCAAAGTGCTCCAGTTTGAGAACGGAATAAGATATCGCAATTCTGATTTCACCATCGTGTTTAGCGTTAACAAATCTTTAAAATGAGGCCACTGGTTCATTTTTGGTGTTTATGGGTAATTTTTCCCCCTTAAAATTCCCCTAAACCCCCCTTAGAGTGCCCCGATTCTTCCCAAAAGAAACATTTCTTGTGCAAATTTGAACTTTTTATCTCATTTCTATCGAGATCTGTCGTCTGAATGACACATACACATATAAATATATAACACCATCAGTTATACATATGATTTTGGGGCTGTGAATTCAGGATGGTCTAATACGGATTTTGGTACACACATTTTTCGGAAATTCAAGTTTTAAAAATTTTGGACCGAGAACAATAGCTTCTTTTTCTTCGAAAATTCGCTTAAAGTACGGAATTCCCATAAGAGTGCGAGAAACTTGTCGGTTTCGTCACATTCTGTTGATTGTTTATTGACCGCGAAGCTAAACCCGAGCTCACCTGACGCGGAACGGGTTATCAAGGCAGAGAGGAAGTTACAAAACTGATTACAACCTCGTAACAACTCAGATCACTACTGTTGCACACGCTGATTTTCTGTTGCAGCCCGAAAGATCTTGGACAGCATCAGTTACGTCCTCATCACGACCATGTCGAACGAGGCCTTAGACGGATTCACAGAGACACGGAACTCAATTCAAGCATGAAATTACGAATGATTTTAGAGGACAAAAATTTTGTTCAGAATGTGATCACAATGTTTCAACTAAATCGTAAAAACAACAGTAGCCCCTACGAGCAAGTTGATTATTAAATAAATTTTATTGGTGATTATAGCATTTACAGATTTAATTCTACCTTTTACAGATTTATTTCAACCTTTCACAAATTTTATTAAATCTTTTACAAATTCAATTCAACATTTTACAACTCTATTTAACTCTTCGCCGGAGGGGATGGATATGGAAAGTGGGTAGCTGATTAGAGGGTAAGTCATAAGTAGTAGGCTACACGTAGGTAGGTACGTACATACTAGATTATAGATTTTGCCATAAATTCCCAAAATGAAACAGTCTGACAAAGGATTTTTTACGCTGAACACGATGGTGAAATCAGAATTTCAATATGTGATTCCGTTCTCAAACTGGAGCACTTTGAAGATGAACAAGCGTGGTTGATATTTGAGATGTTCTCCATGGTTCATCTGCTCCAATCTGCAAACGGAGTGAGATATCGCAAATCTGACATCAACATCGTGTTCAGCGTTGAAAAATCTATAAACTGTAGGGTTACTCGGTAAAAAAGAAGACAAAATTAGTTATAAAACTTACAAAATGGAGACATTTTACATAAAAACCAGTTATTTATTCAAAAATTCGCTCTTATAGCATTGGTGCATGACTGGATTTTTTGCCACTGTTCTACCGTCTTAGTGGAGACATTATGATGACATTTGGAACAAACACATGTTTAAAACTGGAGCGTTGGTGGACTATGTGGAAGATATGAGTAGTTCAACTCGAGAGTTCATTTCTCGTGGTTTCAAATTGAATAACCTTAATACTGGGGATTAAGTTGTCAATTGGGAGGTTGATCCACTTATGAACTACGATTAGGTGATTGTGAAGTCAGGATGTGACAACATAACGAGCGTAGGGTAACAATTAAGATGAGGAGCGTTTAGTATCTGAAAAGAGAAATCTTTTTTTGCCCACTCGAAAATATCGAAGAACGTAATTAGAGGTAATTATGATGTTACGTGGTTAACTATATATAAACTGAAAAAAAAAAAAAAAACACGTTATGACGTATGTACACAGCGGAAAACAGAACGTTTGTAAACCAACGATTATCTAAGGGATCCGATCCTAAGCAAACGCGACAGTCGACTAAAAAGATGAGAAAAACGCCTCAGGGGAGCGACGGTGGTGGGGGGAAGTCAGAAAATAACTTTCGACTCAAAGATCAACTTCTGCGTTGAAGAAGGGAGAAAACTGGACGAGCTGCCAAGCTGCGTTGGGGTCCGGCCCGTAGGGCGATCGACTTTCACGGACTCGAACGTTTTATTTTCTCGTTATTTGTTCATTTAAATTGTTGTGAAGAGGTTAACGCAAAAGATGGGGAATCATTTAGATCGAAACCCCCGGAAGAGCCGTACTGCGGTTATAAGCGATTTATCAAGAGTCACAGCAGTAATGATCAGCGGGGTTGAGCAGCTGAATGCAGCACTTTAAGGGCCTGCTGGACCTATGTTGGAAGGTTTTTAAAAAGTATCTCAGGCTGTGATTGAATTGAAGTTTTGACATACGGGGGTGGTGGGGATTCTGCTCGCTCATTTACCAGGTTTTAACTGCGATGTTTGCATTTTGCGGTCTATTAGCTTTCCAAAAATGCAAAAAATTTAGCCACAATTAACAAAAATTTATTTGATGAATTTCAAAAATCAGACAACGAGGGTGCTTTTTCTTAAATATAGTGAATTTAGACATTTATTTCAAAAGTCCAAGACAAACACAGCCTGAGTATCTGCCACAACCTTACAAACCTAGGTCCTACCTGAAATCTTTGACAGATAGTAAAGGGATCCTCACACTGGCAACAAAAATCGTTTAATATTTCGAGCAAAAATATCATGCCAAATACTGAATGGTGAGGAGCCACTCAGGAATATTGTGCAAAATGTTTTCAGGTGTTTTGCATATATTTTTAAGTTATCATAATTTTCATGATTATAGTGGTCATAACATTTTACAATCAACACAATCACCTACAATCTAGAATTTTGATCAGGTGAAGAATGCAAGAAGGGGTTAGCGTGGTAACAGTAGGTACCTCTGGAAAAAATCTCAACCAATTGAAGGCACAAAAGTTGTGTACTGTATGTATACAATGATATTGTATATGTCATATGATTTTTTGGGTCTTTAGGATGGTCTCAAACGGAATTTGGTATAAAAAGTTTTCGGAAATTCTAATTTTCTTTACGGTCAACATTTTGAGGTTTTTGGGAAATTTTACACAGTCATATATTGGAAACAGTTTGAAATATTGAGCAGAAATTTTGTAGGTATTTTTCTTAGTTTCCATAAAGATAACCTACGTACCGAATTTCATCAAGATCTGAGATGGTGAAGGAAAAAACTGAAAAGTGTGTCGATTTGACTTGGAATGACCATGTATCCTGTATCCTCGTATTGTCATATGAAAGCCCTTACAAATAGCTTTGAAATGAAACAAATTTCAACTCGCTATCATTTCTAGGAGGGCTTCTATGTACGTTTAAAATTGACGCGAAAGTTCATATTATGAAAGCCCTTATAAATAGCTTTGTAGTGACTCAAATTTCAACTCTCTACCTTGTCTAGGAGAGCTGCTATGACGATTCGAAAATGAGGTATTGAGCTGAAATTCTGTAGGTATTTTTCTTAGTTTCCATAAAGACAACCTACATACCAAATTTAATCAAAATCTGAGATGGTGAAGGAAAAACACTGTGTTGATTTGACATGGAATGACCATGTAACGTTTGTTATTAATCACACCTTTATCCTCAAGTCCAAGTAGTGCAGGACCTGAGGATAAAGGTGCGATTAATAACAAACGTTACATGGCCATTCCAAGTCAAATCAACACCCTTTTAACAGTTTTTTTTCCTTGCTTGTAGGTCTACTCTCGTTTGACGACCAACACGAGTCGTCTCCATTCGGCAGCTCCCCGAAACGCGAAAGACCGGTAGGTCGAACGGACGTCCTTGACGGGTTTTCTCGACCGCTCCCTTCCGGAATTTGCATCTCGGGAACGGGGACGAGAGGGAAGTCGTTGCGTCACGTCTCATCCGAATATTCGAACCAATTTTTTCTGATGAGCCGATTCCAATTTCTCGGCCTTTTACACTCGCGGGGACGATGAAGGAGCCACTTTCACGTCGCTAATGACTTGTTGTGATGGGCGTCCAGACGTTTGGGGAATCTGCCGGAAATGTTTTTTTTTTTTCTCTCGTTTAATTCGCGAATCGGTTTTTGATTTTGTTGACTGGATCTTCGCTTATTATATGGTAATGTTCGAGGCGAAGTTTTTACCTGTTGATGCACTTCAGCAATAAAATCAATTACCTATTGAAGTCGCACATCATGGTTTGGTCGTAATCAAAATACACCTCACACAGAATAGCTTCGGAAGAAATGCATGACATGCATTGTGATGTATAGGTAATTACATGTACCTTACTCCTTATGCAATCACTATTAAATTGTTTACACAGCTCTAACTTGTATACATTATAAGAACATACCTACTCCACCTGCTACACCATTTGTTTACATGTCAACGAAGAGCGGCTAAAGCACACTTTACACACTATAAGTACACTTTAGTTTACGCGTTGCAGACGTCTCCGAAGAATAGTATAACTTGAAAGACAACATTACAAGACGTACTAAGAGCGATTTTGGTGAAAAATTAAAAAGAATTGATGAAAACGACTCGTTAACACAAACGTCATTACCCGCTTGACACAGAATTACCGACATCTAATACATGGATACTCAATAGAGTCAACACTCGGACGGAATGATCCGGAGTGATAGCTAATCAATCAACCACATGCATGGATGTAGTACTTCAGGACAATGAAGTCACTACTCCATGCCAGAAGAAGGGGAAGAAGTATAATCTCTTATCAATTCTAATAGTCTGTTATCAGCTGTTTGTTTACTCGAGTAGGCCAGTTGCGAAACGCGATTTTTTGTAGAAAAAAATGGTATTGGATTTCCAAGGTCGAAACGAGGCAAAACCGATCGAAAAACGAGTTTAAAGTCGGTATTGGTTTTGCCGCGTTTTGGGTGCTCTGCCAAAACGCGCTATTTACCGTTGTTTAAACAGTGTTATGATCCAGGTGCATAGTGAGCTAAAAACGTCCAGCTTCAAAAAGCGCTAATAGATGTTGACAACAGTGGCTGCTAGGTTAGTGCTAGGTACTTGTATTGTACCTAACTTCTGTTAATAAACGTTCTGTATTCTTCGTTTGTTAGTGCAAACCGCTGTTAGCTCATCTTTGTTTTCTGATATCTAATTATTTTTGTACCTATAATATTTCACTAAAAACATGGAAAGTGGTAATGGTAGGTACTATTTATCCGACTCCTACACACAAAGATAATGTCAGGAAACGGAGAAAATTGGCACGAAGATCCCATGCTTGAATACTATACTGAAGTATAAACACAGCATCATCATCTTCAGGACCGACTCACGAAGGTGCGGAGGAAGACCATCAAACTGAAGATGTAGGACTACATCTTCATAGAACTTGAAATTATTGGAAACGAAGTAAACGTTGTAAGAGGAGATCCAAATTTAAGAGAAAACCAGACGAGATGAATTTTGAAATCATGGAAAGTAATAAAGAGGAAATGATTTAGGATTTTTTCTTTGGTTTTTAAAAGCTTTCTTTCAATCAATAAAGTATCAATCACTTCAGTGAATTTTTTATCAATTTTTATCGAAATGTTTATTTTAATTACCGAACACATTAAGTAGGTACCTACCTACCTACATGTTTTTTTTTTAAACTTTTGAATGTTTTGGCCAAAAAAACGAGTTTATTATTTCATCAATATTGAAAAATGTTATTAAAATAAATAATAAAAAGAGTAAACCTACTACTCTTACGACCTTACGTCCAACTCTCAACATTAGCGCTTTGTGAATTAGACACAAAATCAGCTCGATTTGCTATTGGGAAATTTAAAAAACATTTTTACAAACCTTAATAATAATAAAAATCTTCCGGTTTCAAGACAAGCTAAAAACTCCCTAACCATGCAAAGCGCTCTAATTTCCAAATTAAGATTCAAATAACAAAATATCTTGAACTCAAAAAATGAAAAAATCTGCAACAACAATTTTAAAAATTAAATAAATCAAGAGTGTAGCTTGTTAGGATTAAATTTAGCAGTTTTTTTGCGGTTTGCTCAGTTTCTTTCAAAGCATTATAATATAATATATTATAGCATCCCTGAAGAGGTTGTACTGTATTCTTTCGGGTTTATAAGCTTTGTTAATGAAAAATACGTAGGTAACCCAAGTTTCCAGAGAGGAGGTTTTAAACAAAAACGAGATCATTGCAGGTGGTGGTAATGATAAATAAGGGTTTGAGACCACAGAAAAACTGTTTGCTGAAGTAAAAATTACTTTTTTGTCATGGCTATTGAAAACAGGGATCAGAAGAACGCTTTAAAAAAAAAGTTACACCTACAGGGCACATACGAGTACATTTGAAGGAATCCCCAAGTTTCATACTGTTTGCACTTTTTTGAGAATCACCCATATACCTAGCTCATTTGGCAAATGGTCTGCTCAATTGACTTCCGGGTTTTCCTCGATCGAGTGACTATTTTCAGTGGTCAACAATAATTGTTTCTTCGTATTTATGTGCATTTAAACCCTTTTGTCGCAGGAATGCATTCGCTCGGAAGCCAAAAAACAAAAAATAAATACGTAAGTAAGTCCTTTTTCTCGTAAAAGCCACAACTTTCACTCTTCCCCGGTCTCTCAGACAGTTTTCTTTCCTTCGCGCGTATTTACATCTCGTAGGGGGATTGACCCGAATTAACCGCACACGCCAGGAGGTCTTCGCTGATGACCGGATCAAGGCCTCTCCTCGGCGAGAAAGTAAATCTTGGAATTACCTCACGGTTTTTCTCATCTTGAACAAACTCAAAGATTCGTAATCGTGTTGACGTTCAGTTGAAAATTGCCAGTACGTAACATGGCGGTGAATATCCTTCCCGATATGAGGCCTAATATTTGAATGGTGAATTATGGAGAATTTCACCCTGCGTCGATTAGACTACAAGAAGAAATTATCCGTGATATTAATGTTCAAATTTTGAACGCTTTGAACGATCAAATTTGACAAGCTGGACTATTTCGTATTTCGAATTTGACTCTGCTTTTGGTATGGTTTCCACCACTTTCAGAAATATCGAGTCCAAGTTCCAGTTTGGTTCATATTGGCCAAATCACTAAAGTACCTAGCTAGAAACACAAAAAGGTGATATATAATATGTAAACAACAGATATAATTAAAATACTCTTTATTTCGTCAATCTGAAACCATACCTACTAAGGTAGACTTCCAGAATAATTATATATTATGACATAACTGTAGAAAAATACATTGCGGCAACGGAAATAAAATTGAGCGACTCTTCATTCCATTGGTTCGATACAATAATAACAATTATAAGGTGAAAATATGGAAACATGTAAAATACGAAAATAATAGGAAAACGTATGACATGTGCTAAATATGTGTTGTCATGTCAACAAAACACACCACTTACAACAAAGTTTTGAGATTCTCTGCTTCAACTTCTACAACGTACATTGAAAAAGTCCAGAACAGTAGCTGTTTCATCTGTGTCATTCCAAAATTTGCGTGATACGAAAGAATGTGATGTTTTTTGGCGCAAATTCCCGTGGTGGTAGAGTCTTGAAAATTGACATAAAGCCCCCTTAGGATTCACACTTTAAACAGAATAGGCCCCGGAGCAGCTGAGTGATCTTAAAGCTAATTTCTATGCTGTTCATACTATGAAGCTGTAATTTGGTATGTAGCCTCCTTAGGACTTACACATTAAGCATAACTTGCCCAGACTCAGCTAAGTGGCTCCTAAAGCTAACAGACATTAAGTGATCAGCACCACAGTGTGTTTTATAAGTGAAGAGAAAGATAATGATATTATTCCAATCCAGAGAGAATTTTTCGGTTTTCTTCCACGTTTTACTGTCGAATAATCATAACAACTGCCGAAGAACTAAAACTGGTTGCGCAACTTTATCAGAAATAACCAACTTTGTGTTCAGCAGAGAATGCTTGGTTCTGTCAACTAAGGCGAGTAATGGAGCTATTCCAAGATCGGGAGTGGGAAGTGGAAAAATTCTCGAAGAACGATAAAAATCAATAGTGAAATGGAATTCATCGATAGTCTAAGAATAAATCTATTTATTCCCATCAAAAATATTTTCGTACTAGCGAACGGTAGAATTTGAGAACGATGTTGCCTTGGTTTTTGGACAGATCTCGGTTTAAATTTTCTAGTTTGGAGGAAACAATAAACAGCGCAGTTGTGATTTTTATGAAAGAGAAGGAAACAAATAGTTCCTATAGTTCCAAATAGTTCAAAATAATATTATTCAATTGATTGAAATCTCATAATGTGTAGAAATATCTACATCGTATAGAAAGGGAAATTCATGCTACTTGAGATCATCACAAGTATTTTATAATATAATATATTATAACAAATATTATTACAGAATGGTGTAGAAAATTTGAGAAAAAGTTTTTAAGGAAAGTCGTGTACATTGGGCTTGAGAGGTCATTTGCTTATCATAATTGAGTACCTACGTACATTATTCAGTCCCAAACTAAGTAAATATTTTTCGTTGAAGGCGTTGTCAAGAGCGGGTTGTATTTTTTGGAAATCTGAGATGAGCCAGAGGAGAATTGATACATACTGAGGTCTACTTGATGTCAGAGTCATATTAGTTATAGGTACAACCACATTATGGAGGAGCTGGAAAGCGAGTGGAGCGAAGGTGGCTGTATCGTCTCCTACTTCTATAAAACTCGTAGAAGGGAACCAGCACTTTTATAAAAAGCTGACGAATGGTAAATACCTTAGATTCTCGTTAAAAGAGCTCACTCGAATACTGTCATGCTTGCCAAGACGCACCTTCAAAACGGCCTTCTGCAATACTTACTACCAACTGACTCAAAGTGCTCGGGTAGGCCAACCCCATGCTAGGCGGCTTACTGGAGTAAAGACTGCTCGAGAGATAGATCCATGGGCGAAATAGACTTCACATGGTAGAACAGACGTGAAGTTTGGATATAAAGGTAGGCGGGTTGTGTTGATTCCAGCTAAAGCTGAATATAACCCCAAGGTACTTTACGACCATCCCAAGTTCCAGACAAGTACATGAGATTCGTACAGTGGCGCAAAAACGAATTTTCAGCTCGCCTCCTCCAATAAGAGTGATCTGTGTATTGTCAGCACTCAGCATGATATCACCTTCTCCACTAAACCAAACAAAAATATATTTAATATTTTTGCTATTTTGCCGACCTAATCCGATTTTTCCCACTAATTCATAATTAATACAATAAACAAGAAGGAATTTAGGGAACCAATTCCAACTCTGCGTGAACCTTCAATGAAATTACCTTATCAGTTCTGGAGCGACGATTATTAGAGTTAAGAAAAAGAACTCAACAGCAACTTACCTGAAAGCAAAATAAATACAAATTAGGGAAATTGTAAGGTGTCAACTAACCATTTTAAGTGTAAGGGCGCTGAAGACAGTTAAGATCAAGTCGACGGGCGATATTAGATACCTACTAGTATTTTTAAAACTTATAATTAACGTATAGATTACATGTAAAGCAAATCGAAATTTTACTTTTAAGTTTAAGATTTGAATTGGTTTTTAATTATTAATTTTATTTATTTTTATTTAAAAATTTATTTGGATTTTTCACACCAAGGCAACTGGGCAAAGCCTTAATTTTCATTAAATTCCGAAATTGAAATTCCGAAATTGAAATTTCGAAAATTTGTGAGATCATCCTCCGAGCTATTGCTCACCGTAATCGATTCCAGTTTGCTGATTTCAAGATCTGGTTCATGAGATCCAAAGGCGAGGCAACGGGGCAAAGTTTCGATTATGAATTCGTACACAACTTCAGGGTGGTCTTTCATTGATTTTTATCGAAGCATGTGCAAACGTCTAATCCGGATTATTTCTTATCATTTCCTTTCAACACGATTTATGCTCAGTTTGTATGTTTTAGACGTGAAGAGCTGGAGCTGTTGGAAGGCGTTTGGCAACACGGTCCTCATTCCTCCCTGATTGTATAAATGAAACAATTAATCAACCAGATTTAAATCATGCGGTGAACCACCGTCTCAATCATTTGCCGCTTTGTAGAGTACAGTATGCTGTAGCGAGTGCCTTGGCCGAGGCTTGACGTTCCCATCGGGTGCTCAGACTGCGCCGATGATGCGTTCATGAATCGAAATGTTGCATCACGGACGGATTTTCATCACACGTCACCGTTCGTGAAAGGTACTTCGACACTGATCCTCATGTTCGAACGAGGTCGTTGAAGCGTCATTAGCAACATCGGAAACTCCCTTTGAGACCAGATCGGGTTTCACCGACAGTCGTAGATGACAACTGCAAAAAGCCGGTACGGGCCCCGCGGCAGGTGGCTCGTCTAGTTGGTTCCCGTGCAATTGAATCAACCTCCTCAGCGAGGACGTGAGAGGTGAAACTCGGTTCAACTTTCTATGGCCATCTTTTCTTCTTTTTTTTTTCTTCTTTTTTTGCAACTGTCCCGTCCAACTTCGATTAGAACGTCGCACTTCTAAACGTCTTTTTTTTTATCTGGATATTTTACAGGAAATCCTCCCGATATGGACATAGCGGATCGCGCAAGTTCACGTCAAGTCTTCGTTTAAGAGAAAATAAGCTGGATCAGCTCGAAGCAGCATATCCGCAGGCAAGTGGTCGTAACGGCAGAAACCAACGGGCCAATGTCCTTATAATACGGCGTCATGCGTCAACAACCCGTTATAGAATCCGACTTCATAAAACGCCAAGTGCCTCATTACTTGCAAGCCTTCAACATTTTCTGGAATTTAACCGAATTGTAACTTTCAATCAGACGAAACGAGAAGACCCTAAATTTTGAGTCATATCAGGCCATTAACTCAGCGTCAACAATTTCAAGTCGACTGTGACCTACGCCACCTCGTGTGGTTCTTCGAACAAATCAAATGAGGATGATTCAAGAACTCAACATGTCCAATTTTCAAAAATTTCCGGGAGAAGCAAAAAACTTGCTCTGCAGCCCCCTGATGTTCTGGTTAATCAGATATGGGGTTAACTGGATATGCCGCAGGTGCTGCCATCTTTTGAAAAGGCGATTAACTATTGAAGAGTGACAAACTGTCACGAGGCGTGTGGACAAGACAAGTTTTGAAAAATCTGTTCCATCACGGCTGTGAGGCATAACGAGTTTTGGTACGAACAACACGGAAAAACTCCCAATAACTGCGCAGGATGGACAAAATGATTGATTGAAACTGCCACCTCTTTAACGTGGATAAAATAACTTTTGAACGGCGAACCTTTAGGGACGTGTAGAGATGTGCCATTGACAATAGAAAATGGGGAAAAACCGATTCTGGCCAAAAGTGGACATGTCGAGTTTTGCTTGAATCCTCCTCAAATGTTTAACATGTTATGGGCTACAGCATCCAATTGACGGAGAAATTGATTGTACTGGAAATATTAGTCTAATTTCAAACATAATAACAGTTAAAGATAACTAAATGAAAGGTGACAGTAGGTAATTTATCGACTGTTCGGCGTACGGGCTGGTGACGTGGAAATGCGAGGGGAAACAAGTCGACCTTCGGGTCTGAGTTTTACGTAACAAGGTCCCTGCCATCGAACGCAAAGCCGGTGGGTGTCAGGTGGGTGACAACCGATGGCCCACTCGGTGCAATTCGTTTTCGGTTTATTATTATTATCTTCGATAATGAACCATTGGAATCGACCAAAGCAAAAACATTTTTAACCCACATACAATTTTAATACGAATAATGTTGACACAACCAATAAATGTCAGCAAGAGCACGTCAGCAAGCTTGGTAGATGCAATTGATTCCCCGTTCTCGGTCCACTACTCTTGCAATCCTTCCACAGCAGCAATAATGTCTGTGAGCTTTATGCCATCAGTTTCGAGAAAATTCATCTTCTCAATTTTCTACTTCTAATTAGGGAGTTGACTCACAATTAGGTCGATACCTACATCGCTCCTTTATTCTCCTAATAAAACCATTCTGGGAAAGCCATGCTGCATATTTTTCCTCAGAACGAGAGCTGGCCATTTAGGTAGGAAAAATATGCTATTGAAATATGCATTTATCTCGTAGATATGCTAATATCGAATATTTTATGCGCTAACCTGAAAATATGCAATTTTATGCAAAATAAAATGGGGGTTTTTGGAAACAGAGAGACGTGAAACGGGCAGATGACTGGGTATTTCATAACATTTATTATTCTTAATAATAATTAATTTAACATTTAGGATCTAGACATTTAGACCTAGTGATCTAGACAGAAGGGTGATCTGTACAAAGAAGATAATTAACCGTTGTGTCAAGAATTTGCAGAGAGTTTTCGAGTTCAATTGCTCTTGTTGAATGTCCATTCGAACTCAAATGAACACCTCGATTCGATATGAAGTCTACTTTTTTCGAGTTTTACGAAGTATTTGAGTCGACAGTTGCTCTTGTTGAAGGTCCATTCCAACTCAAATGAACACCTCGATTCGATATGAAGTCTAATTTTTTCGAGTTTTACGAAGTATTTGAGTCGACAGTTGCTCTTGTTGAAGGTCCATTCGAACTGAAATGAACACCTCGATTCGATATGAAGTCTAATTTTTTCGAGTTTTACGAAGTATTTGAGTCGACAGTTGCTCTTGTTGAATGTCCATTCGAACTCAAATGAACACCTCGATTCGATATGAAGTCTACTTTTTTCGAGTTTTACGAAGTATTTGAGTCGACAGTTGCTCTTGTTGAATGTCCATTCGAACTCAAATGAACACCTCGATTCGATATGAAGTCTACTTTTTTCGAGTTTTACGAAGTATTTGAGTCGACAGTTGCTCTTGTTGAAGGTCCATTCGAACTCAAATGAACACCTCGATTCGATATGAAGTCTACTTTTTTCGAGTTTTACGAAGTATTTGAGTCGACAATTGCTCTTGTTGAAGGTCCATTCGAACACAAATGAACACTTCGATTCGATATGAAGTCTACTTTTTTCGAGTTTTACGAAGTATTTGAGTCGACAGTTGCTCTTGTTGAAGGTCCATTCGAACTCAAATGAACACCTCGATTCGATATGAAGTCTACTTTTTTCGAGTTTTACGAAGTATTTGAGTCGACAGTTGCTCTTGTTGAAGGTCCATTCGAACTCAAATGAACACCTCGATTCGATATGAAGTCTACTTTTTTCGAGTTTTACGAAGTATTTGAGTCGACAGTTGCTCTTGTTGAATGTCCATTCGAACTCAAATGAACACCTCGATTCGATATGAAGTCTACTTTTTTCGAGTTTTACGAAGTATTTGAGTCGACAGTTGCTCTTGTTGAAGGTCCATTCGAACTCAAATGAACACCTCGATTCGATATGAAGTCTACTTTTTTCGAGTTTTACGAAGTATTTGAGTCGACAGTTGCTCTTGTTGAATGTCCATTCGAACTCAAATGAACACCTCGATTCGATATGAAGTCTACTTTTTTCGAGTTTTACGAAGTATTTGAGTCGACAGTTGCTCTTGTTGAAGGTCCATTCGAACTCAAATGAACACCTCGATTCGATATGAAGTCTACTTTTTTCGAGTTTTACGAAGTATTTGAGTCGACAGTTGCTCTTGTTGAATGTCCATTCGAACTCAAATGAACACCTCGATTCGATATGAAGTCTACTTTTTTCGAGTTTTACGAAGTATTTGAGTCGACAGTTGCTCTTGTTGAATGTCCATTCGAACTCAAATGAACACCTCGATTCGATATGAAGTCTACTTTTTTCGAGTTTTACGAAGTATTTGAGTCGACAATTGCTCTTGTTGAATGTCCATTCGAACTCAAATGAACACCTCGATTCGATATGAAGTCTACTTTTTTCGAGTTTTACGAAGTATTTGAGTCGACAATTGCTCTTGTTGAATGTCCATTCGAACTCAAATGAACACCTCGATTCGATATGAAGTCTACTTTTTTCGAGTTTTACGAAGTATTTGAGTCGACAGTTGCTCTTGTTGAAGGTCCATTCGAACTCAAATGAACACCTCGATTCGATATGAAGTCTACTTTTTTCGAGTTTTACGAAGTATTTGAGTCGACAATTGCTCTTGTTGAATGTCCATTCGAACTCAAATGAACACCTCGATTCGATATGAAGTCTACTTTTTTCGAGTTTTACGAAGTATTTGAGTCGACAATTGCTCTTGTTGAATGTCCATTCGAACTCAAATGAACACCTCGATTCGATATGAAGTCTACTTTTTTCGAGTTTTACGAAGTATTTGAGTCGACAATTGCTCTTGTTGAATGTCCATTCGAACTCAAATGAACACCTCGATTCGATATGAAGTCTACTTTTTTCGAGTTTTACGAAGTATTGGAGTCGACAGTTGCTCTTGTTGAATGTCCATTCGAACTCAAATGAACACCTCGATTCGATATGAAGTCTACTTTTTTCGAGTTTTACGAAGTATTTGAGTCGACAATTGCTCTTGTTGAATGTCCATTCGAACTCAAATGAACACCTCGATTCGATATGAAGTCTACTTTTTTCGAGTTTTACGAAGTATTTGAGTCGACAATTGCTCTTGATGAATGTCCATTCGAACTCAAATGAACACCTCGATTCGATATGAAGTCTACTTTTTTCGAGTTTTACGAAGTATTTGAGTCGACAATTGCTCTTGTTGAATGTCCATTCGAACTCAAATGAACACCTCGATTCGATATGAAGTCTACTTTTTTCGAGTTTTACGAAGTATTTGAGTCGACAATTGCTCTTGTTGAATGTCCATCCGAACTCAAATGAACACCTCGATTCGATATGAAGTCTACTTTTTTCGAGTTTTACGAAGTATTTGAGTCGACAGTTGCTCTTGTTGAAGGTCCATTCGAACTCAAATGAACACCTCGATTCGATATGAAGTCTACTTTTTTCGAGTTTTACGAAGTATTTGAGTCGACAGTTGCTCTTGTTGAATGTCCATTCGAACTCAAATGAACACCTCGATTCGATATGAAGTCTACTTTTTTCGAGTTTTACGAAGTATTTGAGTCGACAGTTGCTCTTGTTGAATGTCCATTCGAACTCAAATGAACACCTCGATTCGATATGAAGTCTACTTTTTTCGAGTTTTACGAAGTATTTGAGTCGACAGTTGCTCTTGTTGAAAGTCCATTCGAACTCAAATGAACACCTCGATTCGATATGAAGTCTACTTTTTTCGAGTTTTACGAAGTATTTGAGTCGACAGTTGCTCTTGTTGAATGTCCATTCGAACTCAAATGAACACCTCGATTCGATATGAAGTCTACTTTTTTCGAGTTTTACGAAGTATTTGAGTCGACAGTTGCTCTTGTTGAAGGTCCATTCGAACTCAAATGAACACCTCGATTCGATATGAAGTCTACTTTTTTCGAGTTTTACGAAGTATTTGAGTCGACAGTTGCTCTTGTTGAATGTCCATTCGAACTCAAATGAACACCTCGATTCGATATGAAGTCTACTTTTTTCGAGTTTTACGAAGTATTTGAGTCGACAGTTGCTCTTGTTGAATGTCCATTCGAACTCAAATGAACACCTCGATTTGATATGAAGTCTACTTTTTTCGAGTTTAACGAAGTATTTGAGTCGACAGTTCCTCTTGTCGAAGGTCCATTCGAACTCAAATGAACACCTCGATTCGATATGAAGTCTACTTTTTTCGAGTTTTACGAAGTATTTGAGTCGACAGTTGCTCTTGTTGAAGGTCCATTCGAACTAAATTGAGCACCTCGATTCGATATGAAGTCTACTTTTTTCGAGTTTTACGAAGTATTTGAGTCGAAAGTTGCTATTGTTGAAGGTCCATTCGAACTCGAATGAACACCTCGATTCGATATGAAGTCTAATTTTTTCGAGTTTTACGAAGTATTTGAGTCGACAATTGCTCTTGTTGAATGTCCATTCGAACTCAAATGAACACCTCGATTCGATATGAAGTCTACTTTTTTCGAGTTTTACGAAGTATTTGAGTCGACAGTTGCTCTTGTTGAAGGTCCATTCGAACTCAAATGAACACCTCGATTCGATATGAAGTCTACTTTTTTCGAGTTTTACGAAGTATTTGAGTCGACAGTTGCTCTTGTTGAAGGTCCATTCGAACTCAAATGAACACCTCGATTCGATATGAAGTCTACTTTTTTCGAGTTTTACGAAGTATTTGAGTCGACAGTTGCTCTTGTTGAAGGTCCATTCGAACTCAAATGAACACCTCGATTCGATATGAAGTCTACTTTTTTCGAGTTTTACGAAGTATTTGAGTCGACAGTTGCTCTTGTTGAAGGTCCATTCGAACTCAAATGAACACCTCGATTCGATATGAAGTCTACTTTTTTCGAGTTTTACGAAGTATATGAGTCGACAATTGCTCTTGTTGAAGGTCCATTCGAACTCAAATGAACACCTCGATTCGATATGAAGTCTACTTTTTTCGAGTTTTACGAAGTATATGAGTCGACAATTGCTCTTGTTGAAGGTCCATTCGAACTCAAATGAACACCTCGATTCGATATGAAGTCTACTTTTTTCGAGTTTTACGAAGTATTTGAGTCGACAATTGCTCTTGTTGAATGTCCATTCGAACTCAAATGAACACCTCGATTCGATATGAAGTCTACTTTTTTCGAGTTTTACGAAGTATTTGAGTCGACAATTGCTCTTGTTGAATGTCCATTCGAACTCAAATGAACACCTCGATTCGATATGAAGTCTACTTTTTTCGAGTTTTACGAAGTATTGGAGTCGACAGTTGCTCTTGTTGAATGTCCATTCGAACTCAAATGAACACCTCGATTCGATATGAAGTCTACTTTTTTCGAGTTTTACGAAGTATTTGAGTCGACAATTGCTCTTGTTGAATGTCCATTCGAACTCAAATGAACACCTCGATTCGATATGAAGTCTACTTTTTTCGAGTTTTACGAAGTATTTGAGTCGACAATTGCTCTTATTGAATGTCCATCCGAACTCAAATGAACACCTCGATTCGATATGAAGTCTACTTTTTTCGAGTTTTACGAAGTATTTGAGTCGACAGTTGCTCTTGTTGAAGGTCCATTCGAACTCAAATGAACACCTCGATTCGATATGAAGTCTACTTTTTTCGAATTTAAGAAGTATTTGAGTCGACAATTGCTCTTGTTGAATGTCCATTCGAACTCAAATGAACACCTCGATTCGATATGAAGTCTACTTTTTTCGAGTTTTACGAAGTATTTGAGTCGACAGTTGCTCTTGTTGAAGGTCCATTCGAACTCAAATGAACACCTCGATTCGATATGAAGTCTACTTTTTTCGAATTTAAGAAGTATTTGAGTCGACAATTGCTCTTGTTGAATGTCCATTCGAACTCAAATGAACACCTCGATTCGATATGAAGTCTACTTTTTTCGAGTTTTACGAAGTATTTGAGTCGACAGTTGCTCTTGTTGAATGTCCATTCGAACTCAAATGAACACCTCGATTCGATATGAAGTCTACTTTTTTCGAGTTTTACGAAGTATTTGAGTCGACAGTTGCTCTTGTTGAATGTCCATTCGAACTCAAATGAACACCTCGATTCGATATGAAGTCTACTTTTTTCGAATTTAAGAAGTATTTGAGTCGACAATTGCTCTTGTTGAATGTCCATTCGAACTCAAATGAACACCTCGATTCGATATGAAGTCTACTTTTTTCGAGTTTTACGAAGTATTTGAGTCGACAGTTGCTCTTGTTGAATGTCCATTCGAACTCAAATGAACACCTCGATTCGATATGAAGTCTACTTTTTTCGAGTTTTACGAAGTATTTGAGTCGACAATTGCTCTTGTTGAATGTCCATTCGAACTCAAATGAACACCTCGATTCGATATGAAGTCTACTTTTTTCGAGTTTTACGAAGTATTTGAGTCGACAGTTGCTCTTGTTGAATGTCCATTCGAACTCAAATGAACACCTCGATTCGATATGAAGTCTACTTTTTTCGAGTTTTACGAAGTATTTGAGTCGACAATTGCTCTTGTTGAATGTCCATTCGAACTCAAATGAACACCTCGATTCGATATGAAGTCTACTTTTTTCGAGTTTTACGAAGTATTTGAGTCGACAATTGCTCTTGTTGAATGTCCATTCGAACTCAAATGAACACCTCGATTCGATATGAAGTCTACTTTTTTCGAGTTTTACGAAGTATTTGAGTCGACAGTTGCTCTTGTTGAAGGTCCATTCGAACTCAAATGAACACCTCGATTCGATATGAAGTCTACTTTTTTCGAGTTTTACGAAGTATTTGAGTCGACAATTGCTCTTGTTGAATGTCCATTCGAACTCAAATGAACACCTCGATTCGATATGAAGTCTACTTTTTTCGAGTTTTACGAAGTATTTGAGTCGACAATTGCTCTTGTTGAATGTCCATTCGAACTCAAATGAACACCTCGATTCGATATGAAGTCTACTTTTTTCGAGTTTTACGAAGTATTTGAGTCGACAATTGCTCTTGTTGAATGTCCATTCGAACTCAAATGAACACCTCGATTCGATATGAAGTCTACTTTTTTCGAGTTTTACGAAGTATTTGAGTCGACAGTTGCTCTTGTTGAAGGTCCATTCGAACTCAAATGAACACCTCGATTCGATATGAAGTCTACTTTTTTCGAGTTTTACGAAGTATTTGAGTCGACAATTGCTCTTGTTGAAGGTCCATTCGAACTCAAATGAACACCTCGATTCGATATGAAGTCTACTTTTTTCGAGTTTTACGAAGTATTTGAGTCGACAATTGCTCTTGTTGAATGTCCATTCGAACTCAAATGAACACCTCGATTCGATATGAAGTCTACTTTTTTCGAGTTTTACGAAGTATTTGAGTCGACAGTTGCTCTTGTTGAATGTCCATTCGAACTCAAATGAACACCTCGATTCGATATGAAGTCTACTTTTTTCGAGTTTTACGAAGTATTTGAGTCGACAGTTGCTCTTGTTGAATGTCCATTCGAACTCAAATGAACACCTCGATTCGATATGAAGTCTACTTTTTTCGAGTTTTACGAAGTATTTGAGTCGACAGTTGCTCTTGTTGAATGTCCATTCGAACTCAAATGAACACCTCGATTCGATATGAAGTCTACTTTTTTCGAGTTTTACGAAGTATTTGAGTCGACAGTTGCTCTTGTTGAATGTCCATTCGAACTCAAATGAACACCTCGATTCGATATGAAGTCTACTTTTTTCGAGTTTAACGAAGTATTTGAGTCGACAGTTCCTCTTGTTGAAGGTCCATTCGAACTCAAATGAACACCTCGATTCGATATGAAGTCTACTTTTTTCGAGTTTTACGAAGTATTTGAGTCGACAGTTGCTCTTGTTGAAGGTCCATTCGAACTCAAATGAACACCTCGATTCGATATGAAGTCTACTTTTTTCGAGTTTTACGAAGTATTTGAGTCGACAGTTGCTCTTGTTGAAGGTCCATTCGAACTCAAATGAACACCTCGATTCGATATGAAGTCTACTTTTTTCGAGTTTTACGAAGTATTTGAGTCGACAGTTGCTCTTGTTGAAGGTCCATTCGAACTCAAATGAACACCTCGATTCGATATGAAGTCTACTTTTTTCGAGTTTTACGAAGTATTTGAGTCGACAGTTGCTCTTGTTGAAGGTCCATTCGAACTCAAATGAACACCTCGATTCGATATGAAGTCTACTTTTTTCGAGTTTTACGAAGTATTTGAGTCGACAGTTGCTCTTGTTGAAGGTCCATTCGAACTCAAATGAACACCTCGATTCGATATGAAGTCTACTTTTTTCGAGTTTTACGAAGTATATGAGTCGACAATTGCTCTTGTTGAAGGTCCATTCGAACTCAAATGAACACCTCGATTCGATATGAAGTCTACTTTTTTCGAGTTTTACGAAGTATTTGAGTCGACAATTGCTCTTGTTGAATGTCCATTCGAACTCAAATGAACACCTCGATTCGATATGAAGTCTACTTTTTTCGAGTTTTACGAAGTATTTGAGTCGACAATTGCTCTTGTTGAATGTCCATTCGAACTCAAATGAACACCTCGATTCGATATGAAGTCTACTTTTTTCGAGTTTTACGAAGTATTTGAGTCGACAGTTGCTCTTGTTGAATGTCCATTCGAACTCAAATGAACACCTCGATTCGATATGAAGTCTACTTTTTTCGAGTTTTACGAAGTATTTGAGTCGACAATTGCTCTTGTTGAATGTCCATTCGAACTCAAATGAACACCTCGATTCGATATGAAGTCTACTTTTTTCGAGTTTTACGAAGTATTTGAGTCGACAGTTGCTCTTGTTGAATGTCCATTCGAACTCAAATGAACACCTCGATTCGATATGAAGTCTACTTTTTTCGAGTTTTACGAAGTATTTGAGTCGACAATTGCTCTTGTTGAATGTCCATTCGAACTCAAATGAACACCTCGATTCGATATGAAGTCTACTTTTTTCGAGTTTTACGAAGTATTTGAGTCGACAATTGCTCTTGTTGAATGTCCATTCGAACTCAAATGAACACCTCGATTCGATATGAAGTCTACTTTTTTCGAGTTTTACGAAGTATTTGAGTCGACAGTTGCTCTTGTTGAAGGTCCATTCGAACTCAAATGAACACCTCGATTCGATATGAAGTCTACTTTTTTCGAGTTTTACGAAGTATTTGAGTCGACAATTGCTCTTGTTGAATGTCCATTCGAACTCAAATGAACACCTCGATTCGATATGAAGTCTACTTTTTTCGAGTTTTACGAAGTATTTGAGTCGACAATTGCTCTTGTTGAATGTCCATTCGAACTCAAATGAACACCTCGATTCGATATGAAGTCTACTTTTTTCGAGTTTTACGAAGTATTTGAGTCGACAATTGCTCTTGTTGAATGTCCATTCGAACTCAAATGAACACCTCGATTCGATATGAAGTCTACTTTTTTCGAGTTTTACGAAGTATTTGAGTCGACAGTTGCTCTTGTTGAAGGTCCATTCGAACTCAAATGAACACCTCGATTCGATATGAAGTCTACTTTTTTCGAGTTTTACGAAGTATTTGAGTCGACAATTGCTCTTGTTGAAGGTCCATTCGAACTCAAATGAACACCTCGATTCGATATGAAGTCTACTTTTTTCGAGTTTTACGAAGTATTTGAGTCGACAATTGCTCTTGTTGAATGTCCATTCGAACTCAAATGAACACCTCGATTCGATATGAAGTCTACTTTTTTCGAGTTTTACGAAGTATTTGAGTCGACAGTTGCTCTTGTTGAATGTCCATTCGAACTCAAATGAACACCTCGATTCGATATGAAGTCTACTTTTTTCGAGTTTTACGAAGTATTTGAGTCGACAGTTGCTCTTGTTGAATGTCCATTCGAACTCAAATGAACACCTCGATTCGATATGAAGTCTACTTTTTTCGAGTTTTACGAAGTATTTGAGTCGACAGTTGCTCTTGTTGAATGTCCATTCGAACTCAAATGAACACCTCGATTCGATATGAAGTCTACTTTTTTCGAGTTTTACGAAGTATTTGAGTCGACAGTTGCTCTTGTTGAATGTCCATTCGAACTCAAATGAACACCTCGATTCGATATGAAGTCTACTTTTTTCGAGTTTAACGAAGTATTTGAGTCGACAGTTCCTCTTGTTGAAGGTCCATTCGAACTCAAATGAACACCTCGATTCGATATGAAGTCTACTTTTTTCGAGTTTTACGAAGTATTTGAGTCGACAGTTGCTCTTGTTGAAGGTCCATTCGAACTCAAATGAACACCTCGATTCGATATGAAGTCTACTTTTTTCGAGTTTTACGAAGTATTTGAGTCGACAGTTGCTCTTGTTGAAGGTCCATTCGAACTCAAATGAACACCTCGATTCGATATGAAGTCTACTTTTTTCGAGTTTTACGAAGTATTTGAGTCGACAGTTGCTCTTGTTGAAGGTCCATTCGAACTCAAATGAACACCTCGATTCGATATGAAGTCTACTTTTTTCGAGTTTTACGAAGTATTTGAGTCGACAGTTGCTCTTGTTGAAGGTCCATTCGAACTCAAATGAACACCTCGATTCGATATGAAGTCTACTTTTTTCGAGTTTTACGAAGTATTTGAGTCGACAGTTGCTCTTGTTGAAGGTCCATTCGAACTCAAATGAACACCTCGATTCGATATGAAGTCTACTTTTTTCGAGTTTTACGAAGTATATGAGTCGACAATTGCTCTTGTTGAAGGTCCATTCGAACTCAAATGAACACCTCGATTCGATATGAAGTCTACTTTTTTCGAGTTTTACGAAGTATTTGAGTCGACAATTGCTCTTGTTGAATGTCCATTCGAACTCAAATGAACACCTCGATTCGATATGAAGTCTACTTTTTTCGAGTTTTACGAAGTATTTGAGTCGACAATTGCTCTTGTTGAATGTCCATTCGAACTCAAATGAACACCTCGATTCGATATGAAGTCTACTTTTTTCGAGTTTTACGAAGTATTTGAGTCGACAGTTGCTCTTGTTGAATGTCCATTCGAACTCAAATGAACACCTCGATTCGATATGAAGTCTACTTTTTTCGAGTTTAACGAAGTATTTGAGTCGACAGTTCCTCTTGTTGAAGGTCCATTCGAACTCAAATGAACACCTCGATTCGATATGAAGTCTACTTTTTTCGAGTTTTACGAAGTATTTGAGTCGACAGTTGCTCTTGTTGAAGGTCCATTCGAACTCAAATGAACACCTCGATTCGATATGAAGTCTACTTTTTTCGAGTTTTACGAAGTATTTGAGTCGACAGTTGCTCTTGTTGAAGGTCCATTCGAACTCAAATGAACACCTCGATTCGATATGAAGTCTACTTTTTTCGAGTTTTACGAAGTATTTGAGTCGACAGTTGCTCTTGTTGAAGGTCCATTCGAACTCAAATGAACACCTCGATTCGATATGAAGTCTACTTTTTTTGAGTTTTACGAAGTATTTGAGTCGACAGTTGCTCTTGTTGAAGGTCCATTCGAACTCAAATGAACACCTCGATTCGATATGAAGTCTACTTTTTTCGAGTTTTACGAAGTATTGGAGTCGACAGTTGCTCTTGTTGAAGGTCCATTCGAACTCAAATAAACACCTCGATTCGATATGAAGTCTACTTTTTTCGAGTTTTACGAAGTATATGAGTCGACAATTGCTCTTGTTGAAGGTCCATTCGAACTCAAATGAACACCTCGATTCGATATGAAGTCTACTTTTTTCGAGTTTTACGATGTATTTGAGTCGACAATTGCTCTTGTTGAATGTCCATTCGAACTCAAATGAACACCTCGATTCGATATGAAGTCTACTTTTTTCGAGTTTTACGAAGTATTTGAGTCGACAATTGCTCTTGTTGAATGTCCATTCGAACTCAAATGAACACCTCGATTCGATATGAAGTCTACTTTTTTCGAGTTTTACGAAGTATTTGAGTCGACAATTGCTCTTGTTGAATGTCCATTCGAACTCAAATGAACACCTCGATTCGATATGAAGTCTACTTTCTTCGAGTTTTACGAAGTATTGCAGTCGACAGTTGCTCTTGTTGAATGTCCATTCGAACTCAAATGAACACCTCGATTCGATATGAAGTCTACTTTTTTCGAGTTTTACGAAGTATTTGAGTCGACAATTGCTCTTGTTGAATGTCCATTCGAACTCAAATGAACACCTCGATTCGATATGAAGTCTACTTTTTTCGAGTTTTACGAAGTATTTGAGTCGACAGTTGCTCTTGTTGAATGTCCATTCGAACTCAAATGAACACCTCGATTCGATATGAAGTCTAATTTTTTCGAGTTTTACGAAGTATTTGAGTCGACAGTTGCTCTTGTTGAATGTCCATTCGAACTCAAATGAACACCTCGATTCGATATGAAGTCTACTTTTTTCGAGTTTTACGAAGTATTTGAGTCGACAGTTGCTCTTGTTGAATGTCCATTCGAACTCAAATGAACACCTCGATTCGATATGAAGTCTACTTTTTTCGAGTTTTACGAAGTATTTGAGTCGACAGTTGCTCTTGTTGAATGTCCATTCGAACTCAAATGAACACCTCGATTCGATATGAAGTCTACTTTTTTCGAGTTTTACGAAGTATTTGAGTCGACAGTTGCTCTTGTTGAAGGTCCATTCGAACTCAAATGAACCCCTCGATTCGATATGAAGTCTACTTTTTTCGAGTTTTACGAAGTATTTGAGTCGACAGTTGCTCTTGTTGAAGGTCCATTCGAACTCAAATGAACACCTCGATTCGATATGAAGTCTACTTTTTTCGAGTTTTACGAAGTATTTGAGTCGACAATTGCTCTTGTTGAATGTCCATTCGAACTCAAATGAACACCTCGATTCGATATGAAGTCTACTTTTTTCGAGTTTTACGAAGTATTTGAGTCGACAATTGCTCTTGTTGAATGTCCATTCGAACTCAAATGAACACCTCGATTCGATATGAAGTCTACTTTTTTCGAGTTTTACGAAGTATTTGAGTCGACAGTTGCTCTTGTTGAATGTCCATTCGAACTCAAATGAACACCTCGATTCGATATGAAGTCTACTTTTTTCGAGTTTTACGAAGTATTTGAGTCGACAGTTGCTCTTGTTGAATGTCCATTCGAACTCAAATGAACACCTCGATTCGATATGAAGTCTACTTTTTTCGAGTTTTACGAAGTATTTGAGTCGACAATTGCTCTTGTTGAATGTCCATTCGAACTCAAATGAACACCTCGATTCGATATGAAGCCTACTTTTTTCGAGTTTTACGAAGTATTGGAGTCGACAGTTGCTCTTGTTGAAGGTCCATTCGAACTCAAATGAACACCTCGATTCGATATGAAGTCTACTTTTTTCGAGTTTTACGAAGTATTTGAGTCGACAGTTGCTCTTGTTGAAGGTCCATTCGAACTCAAATGAACACCTCGATTCGATATGAAGTCTACTTTTTTCGAGTTTTACGAAGTATTTGAGTCGACAATTGCTCTTGTTGAAGGTCCATTCGAACTCAAATGAACACCTCGATTCGACATGAAGTCTACTTTTTTCGAGTTTTACGAAGTATTTGAGTCGAAAGTTGCTCTTGTTGAAGGTCCATTCGAACTCAAATGAACACCTCGATTCGATATGAAGCCTACTTTTTTCGAGTTTTACGAAGTATTTGAGTCGACAATTGCTCTTGTTGAAGGTCCATCCGAACTCAAATGAACACCTCGATTCGATATGAAGTCTACTTTTTTCGAGTTTTACGAAGTATTTGAGTCGACAGTTGCTCTTGTTGAAGGTCCATTCGAACTCAAATGAACACCTCGATTCGATATGAAGTCTACTTTTTTCGAGTTTTACGAAGTATTTGAGTCGACAGTTGCTCTTGTTGAATGTCCATTCGAACTCAAATGAACACCTCGATTCGATATGAAGTCTACTTTTTTCGAGTTTTACGAAGTATTTGAGTCGACAGTTGCTCTTGTTGAATGTCCATTCGAACTCAAATGAACACCTCGATTCGATATGAAGTCTACTTTTTTCGAGTTTTACGAAGTATTTGAGTCGACAGTTGCTCTTGTTGAATGTCCATTCGAACTCAAATGAACACCTCGATTCGACATGAAGTCTACTTTTTTCGAGTTTTACGAAGTATTTGAGTCGACAATTGCTCTTGTTGAAGGTCCATTCGAACACAAATGAACACTTCGATTCGATATGAAGTCTACTTTTTTCGAGTTTTACAAAGTATTTGAGTCGACAGTTGCTCTTGTTGAAGGTCCATTCGAATTCAAATGAACACCTCAATTCGATATGAAGTCTACGTTTTTCGAGTTTTACGAAGTATTTGAGTCGACAATAGCTCTTGTTGAAGGTCCATTCGAACTCAAATGAACACCTCGATTCGATATGAAGTCTACTTTTTTCGAGTTTTGCGAAGTATTTGAGTCGACAGTTGCTCTTGTTGAATGTCCATTCAAATGAACACCTCGATTCGATATGAAGTCTACTTTTTTCGAGTTTTACAAAGTATTTGAGTCGACAGTTGCTCTTGTTGAATGTCCATTCGAACTCAAATGAACACCTCGATTCGATATGAAGTCTACTTTTTTCGAGTTTTGCGAAGTATTTGAGTCGACAGTTGCTCTTGTTGAATGTCCATTCAAATGAACACCTCGATTCGATATGAAGTCTACTTTTTTCGAGTTTATGAAGTATTTGAGTCGACAGTTGCTCTTGTTGAATGTCCATTCGAACTCAAATGAACACCTCGATTCGATATGAAGTCTACTTTTTTCGAGTTTTACAAAGTATTTGAGTCGACAGTTGCTCTTGTTGAATGTCCATTCGAACTCAAATGAACACCTCGATTCGATATGAAGTCTACTTTTTTCGAGTTTTGCGAAGTATTTGAGTCGACAGTTGCTCTTGTTGAATGTCCATTCAAATGAACACCTCGATTCGATATGAAGTCTACTTTTTTCGAGTTTTACGAAGTATTTGAGTCGACAGTTGCTCTTGTTGAATGTCCATTCAAATGAACACCTCGATTCGATATGAAGTCTTTTTTTTTCGAGTTTTACAAAGTATTTGAGTCGACAGTTGCTCTTGTTGAAGGTCCATTCGAATTCAAATGAACACCTCAATTCGATATGAAGTCTACGTTTTTCGAGTTTTACGAAGTATTTGAGTCGACAATTGCTCTTGTTGAAGGTCCATTCGAACTCAAATGAACACCTCGATTCGATATGAAGTCTACTTTTTTCGAGTTTTGCGAAGTATTCGAGTCGACAATTGCTCCTGTTGTTATGACAAACGTGTTGTGTGAACTCCTCATCAAAGATCCTTTAACGGTAATATTTTTCCCCACGATACGTTTGACTACCCAAACTTTTAGACACTAGTTTCCAGACCCCCCCCCCCCCCTGGCTCTATTTCTACTTCTACGCAGAGGTATAATTTCTCTAACCGCAAAAATCCCTTCTCGCACAAACACACGACATTTCGTGATTTCGCCTCATTATTAATAATAATTATTATTCCGTATAGCTGTCGGACTCCCAACAGGATTGGTATAGGGAAAAGTGATCCAGACAGAAAATAGTTTGCAGCGTTTTTAACGTGATATCGACATTGGCACAAATCGATATTGATACCGAAGAGATCGAAAATGGGGGCAGTTTGACCGCCATTAGGTGTCATCTGTACGGCGAACGCTTCTTTACTTCCCAGTAGAATTCAAGTCCTCGACTTGAATTAGCAAAAATGACGTACGCGTCGTCGAAATGTTCCAAGGCGAGGAGTGTTTTAGGAGGGGCTGATGGAATGGGATGATGTAGGCGTATTTTCCCAGGGCCTTTGGAATATGAGCTTCGTCAGGAAAGCGAAAACTTCACCACACGATAACCATATCATACGAATCAGTAATTGCTCAAAAATCATTATAACGACGTTTGATAGGAACAGTATGAGGAATCGAGTTGTTATCTCATTAGCTTGTTTGTCTGCCCCACTAACTACCCAAGCCAACAGGAAACAAATATTATTTTTCCTCTAAACCCTTGCTTTCTAAATGTTGCTAAAATATGCTGACTTTTTCACACAAAATGGGCCAATTTCCTGTGTAAGGGAATTTAAGGGTTACTAATTGGATTAGAGAGTGTTAATACGTCAGAAATAAGGTCGAACCTCAAGATCAGGAAATTATTACAAATGGCCAGCAAACGGCTGATTGCGACGATTTTCGCTGATTACTATTTTATGATTCACCGCTCACGTTTTGAAAAATATCATTTTAGCGACGAGCGAAGGACAACTTGCTGTAAATAACTTAGTTATTCAGGGTTAACCTCCATATTTACCAGTTGCATTTTTTTAGCCACGACTCAGTGCCTGTACGTTCCTTGATACAGCGGTGCACATACGAAGGCTGTGCGGGACATTTAGTGAAAATTATTTATCCCGTTCCATCAATTACCACTATAATAATTGCAATAATGTCATTACTGAAGATCGTTAGAGTCCTTCCAACATCGACTTCGAGAAAATAAAACGTAAAAGAACCAGTCGCGTTGATGGGCAAATAATTGTACAGGTGGCGCGCAGTGTTGACTTGAGCCAATCTAGGTGGAAAATAGTCTGACTCATTCACAAAATTATCCAAACGTTGTAAACTTAGATGATTTGAGATCCTAGGTAGTTTTACATTGTTTTAGATTTTTTGCAATAATATGGACTAAAACGGATTTTGGAATGAAAATTTTGGAAATTCGAGTTTTAAAAAACATATAAATAACATATCATTTTAAAAAACATATAAACATATAAATATGCATACTGACACAGAAATACGAGTCTGCAACACATTGGGACATTTTATGTCTTTAGTCCCCACCACCATCACCCCCCCATTTCCTCCCTCATTACCCTAATATACACCCTAATAAACCATGGTACATTAAACACACATGTTGTGATACTACAACTGTTTCGGTTATCCTGTGAATTAAGGTTTACTTTCAAAATTCACTTCAAAATGAACTCGAAAACACCTCTAACACCCAACTACAATTTCACGTAGCATTCCTATATATACACCCTAATAAACCATGGTACATTAAACACACATGTTGTGATACTACAACTGTTTCGGTTGTACTTAGTATCATTGTCTTCTACATTGTCTTCTGTTTAACTCAGCTTTCCGTACATCCACGGTCGTGTGCAGGGCATGGAAATATTCGATAAATTGAGGGCTTTCCAACGAGTGGTGAACGATTTTCATGGGTTGGAAAATGAGGAAGTTACTTTTCGTCAACAGTTTTCGTGACGATTTTTTTGTTTGTGTGCCATAGCAAAGACATAAAATGTCAAAATCTTAGGTATAAACATAGGTACCTACATATTTATATTTAAATTTATGTATGGGTCACACCAGACGATAACTCACGATAGAATTGAGATAAAAAGTTCAAATATGCACAAAAAATCCGTCTTGGCAATCGAATGGCTAAGGTCGTAGATGGGCAGAATCGGGTACTCTACAAATTATCGATGAATTCCGAAAATGAAACAGTCTAACAAGTGACACCTCATTTTGAAGTTTTTTTAACGATGAACACGATGATGAAGTCAGACTTGCTACATATATCTTATTCCGCTCTCAAACTGGATCACTTTGAAGATGAAGAAACGCCGTTGTTACTTGAGATGTTCATCACGATTCATCAGCTCTAATGTGACAACGGATTGAGATATCGCCGTTCTGACTTCACCATCGTGTTCAGCGTTGAAAAATCTATAAAAACAGAGGTGTTACTCGGCCAAGAAAGAAACAATCTATAAAATGGAGACATTTTACATAAAACCAGGTATTTCTTTCGAAAATTCGCTCTTATAAGTATCCATACTGCATGACTATGGATTTTTTTTATTTTTTTTAATCTATTCAAGTTCCTTTTGGGAACAAGATTGGTTCCGCCAATAACGTTATAATTCACAAAACGCAAAAAAACCTTTTCAGATCCTAAAACTCGATTAATTTTCGAGGAACTAGAGCCCAAAATAAGCTTGAGGGACTTCTGGTGACCTCTGATTTTGACAGAAATGGCACTGGTTGAGAAAACACTAAAGAAGTGAAAACTGTGTAGTTTCTGGTCCGGACCACAGTAATTGTTATTGGGAGAAGTTCCGACTCTCGTGTAACGGATTCCAATGAACCGGATACACATGGAGTATTTCCATTGTTCATTTTTGAGACCTAATAATTAGGACGTTTTAGGAACGTCTACGCACGCGTATCGTTTGAACCCGCCCTCAATAACTCAATAATTATTACAAGTTCTACTTATTATTACGAATCTTTACACGAAGGCGTACGAAACATTAACGCGATCGAGTATTTCAGGTGTTTTACAGCCTTCAACCTTCACCGCAAAGTGGTCGATTGAGTCGGATCCCGAAACCCGTGAAATTACCGGAGCCGATGGAACCCGCTAAACAATACCCCGACAGCGGTGTAACGGGCTTTTGCAAATCGAACGGACCGATCCATAGACCCAATGGTAGCTACCGACATTATATTCTTGGTTTAGTTGATCCTAAAGGGACGACGGAAGCGGAGGACGAGCGGAAACAAAATTGGCTAAAAAAGCAGTAAAATGGAAACTTTTGACATAATAACCAGTTACTGCTTCGAAAATTCGCTCTTATAGCCATGCTGCAAAGGCGTTTTTTATTTTTAAAAACATTTGACAAAATTTAAGATTGGAATATAATATGATGAATCCACTGAGCAGTGAAACAAATTGAACTATAATCGAAATAAGCTCAATAACTGTGCTTAGAAATTGACAGTCCCAGTCACACAGGCAGTGCTTATAGAAGTGGTAATTTGACAGCGCCAGTGGCGGATCTACGGGGGTGGGCTTTTTGGGCACAAAAATCAAAATAATACAGAATATTAAAACGTTAACGGATATCATACAATTGAAGACGTAGAAGTGGAATTAGGTCATTCTTGCTGGCGAATAATATTATATGTTTTGACCTTCAAACTAATTATATGGGTATAAAATTTACATTCTTACAACATTTTTTAGAGGTTTTTTTGGGGAGGGGGGGGGGGGTACTTCAAAGCTGCAAAGTCCCCCCCCCCACCCCCCGAAGATCCGCCACTGGTGCTGTCAAATTACCTCTTCTGTAAGCACTGCCTGTGTGACTGGGACTGTCAATTTCTAAGCACAGTTATTGAGCTTATTTCGATTATAGTTCAATTTGTTTCACTACTCAGTGGGTTCATTAGATCCTCGCGGGTGTCACCTCTCCCACGGGCCCGTGCGATCATTCTTCGTTAAAATTCGCGAATGTTCGGTCGACTTCGGATCACGTGACACCGCTGGAGGACGGAGGGTTGCTTGATGTCAGAATAAAAACTCCCATTTTCTCCATCATACATTTTATTATACGAGTATTTAGGCGACCTTTCGCTTCTAAGAAAAGCATCTTCTGGCCTCTTGTATATTAAATATTTGGCCTCTTGTATATAAATATTAGGTAAATATTTGGATAAACAAATTTTGTTTTTCTTGTAAATTTGTTAAATTCTATGTTATTTCTCCACGTTTAAATAAAATTTTCAGTATGTGAATAACCAAATTATTGTTATAACGTACAAAGTGTAAACTGGTACAAAAGTTCATATTGTAACTCGATTTATGCACAAAAACCCCAGAAGATGCTTCTCTGAGAAGCGAAACGTCGCCTAAACATAATAAAATTATGTTGTATAAAAATGGGAGCTTTTATTCTTACGTTAAACTACTGTTTTGGTCGCTTTGTTGTATGAAATTCCTTTCACTAAATTTTCCGCCGCTCACCCCCCCCCCCCCCCCCCTCTCAATAAAATTCTAGATCCACCACTGGATAGCACTTAATAATGTTGTACATTTTAAAACCTCTTCCGGGAAATGTTGTTGTATTGGCTTCATTTCAACGTTACAACGCGATGGTTGCGTTGATACGAGATCTACGAGATAGATACTCGTACGATCCGTTGAAGAAAACCATTGAAATAATTTAGAAAATAATCCTGTCGTTGCATATTAAGGTCTGCAGGTCGGAAAGTTTTTGACATCTCAGGCTGTGGTTGACTTGAAGTTTTGAAATTTTGAAATGCGCTGGAGGGAAGGGGGGGGAGTTTTCCGTCACTATAGAAGCACCAAGACGTGCAATAAGTAATGAGAAGAAGGAATTTATCGAAAAATCGAAATTTATTTGAGATCCTACTCGCTCACTTTACATGTCATTTTATAAGTGAAGGGTCGTGGGGAAAAATGATCAAAGTCCATTTTTGGGCGGAATTGAGATAGACACCTTCTTGTAGGGTGGGAGGAGTAGAACAGAATGGCTGTCGCACTTCTGGGGAAAAAGGTCGCAGTCACCTGTTTTAAAGCGAAAACTAAGACTAGGTAAGGCTCCGGGGAAAAACGATCAGCGAAGTTAGGAATGAAGGAGAGGATGATGCTGATGATTCATATTGCGATGACCTTTCGAAGAATGATTTTTGAATGAATTTGTTTGCCTTTTTGTGCAGTGAGATGTCACAGTATGTTTTGTACACAAAATATACCTACGTTTTGGACAAAATTGCCATTTTTTTTTTTGGAGAATTTTCCTGAACCTGACAGTAAGGTACCTACTAGTTACCCTAGTAATAGTCCAAATGAATAACGAGAGTTGAATAAACAGTAGGTAATATAGTGGTTATAACACATAGTTGTATAATAATATTCATGGTGACAAAGAACGAGAATATTTGTGGGGAAAAAAGATCAAAGTCCATACCATGTTTGAAATTTTGAATTATTTCCAGAAAGTATCTTTGATCTACGTGATTTTCTTTGTTGTTACTTGAACTTAATTAAAAAATTTTTCATGGATAGTGTCTGTCTAAAACGGTTTCAAACTTAGTTTTTCGATTTGCTCAGAATTAGGAAAAAAGGAATTTGATCCTTTTTCCCCACGACCCTTCAAGTGCAATGCCTTCCGAAAAATGCCCCTCGTCTCGTTATTTTAATGAAAAAAATTTAGCCTCGATTTAAAAAAATGTATTTTATGAATTACAAAAATCGGACGAAGAGGGGGCTTTTTCTTAAATATAGTGAATTTAGACATTTATTTCAAAAGTCCAATTCAATCGCAGCCTGAGATATCCATCAAAACATCTTTCCGACCTCGGTCCTGCAGGCCCTTAATTTTCCCTCATTAAACTACCATATAGCAGTACTTTACTTAGGACCATAAGTAGTGGATGGTTGTGTTGGTGGACGAGGGTACGTCTTCTTATGAATGTAGTCCGTTGTTCTTTCTTAACGTCATGTCTTGTTACCAAGTCACTCCCCAAGCCCATCCCTTGTTAAAAAAAACATTGTTCCATTCGAAACCATTTATTCGTGATTTGCATACAGTAGCCCGTCTCGAATGGACCGAAAATGAGCTACGTGGGCAGGTCGCAGTCCCACTGGCAGTCCGCATTGTCGATTACGGGCGTAGAGGCATCGTCGGGGTTCGGTGAACTTGTCACAGAGCTCATTGTTCCGTATAAAAGTCACGAGAGGTCCGGTGGGATTCCGCGTTCAAATTTTAGAGGTTTTACTTATGATGCTACTTAAGACCCGAGATGGCCCTTGAGGGCAGTAGAGCTGCTTGAGTCTGACGTTTGTGGCGATTTGAGGAAACGCCACTATCTGTGGTTCCATTACTTGGCACCAGTGTTAAACGGTTACTTTGCGAAACAAACCCTGAGTCAAAAAGACAGTCTCTACAGTGGCGCTGTACCAATCCACCATCAACCTATTCCAATCCAATTCAGTCCTATTTTCAGAGAGGAAGATCAAAGCTTCTGTCTTTTCGGCTCGGAAATTGACTGGCCAGTTCAATGCCTAAAGGAACCCAAGGACCTAAGGAGGATTTCTACATTAAATTCAAGAAGAGAGGAAGAGTAGATTGGCCAGATAGGTATGTAGAGGGTGACAAAGGTAGGTTTTATAAGGATATTGTTTGAACGGATAACGAATAATCACGCGAAATGAACACCGGATAACAACTCTTTATTTTACACAAGAGAACGGATGACACTCGATATAATAAACGGTATTATAATAATGATAACAGTACAGAAACTTTGATAGTGATAACACTCGATCTATACAAACGGGTCGGGGGAACAGGTCGGACAACCGAACAACGGCTCCTACCAGCCATCATGGTGAGCACTCTATTGGGGCAAGTAATAACTATTACCTACCAGCCCAAACATCCTCCCCCCACAATGAGGCACTCATTCTAACAAGTTTAAGAAACGGGCACTAACAGTCCTTTGGTAGCGGGCAGAGCTTGACTAACGGGCGGAGTTTCTCCCCATTACCAGACCGGACTCTAGCTACACGGGTTACACCATCTTTACCAGGAATGAGGTCCACTATCACACCCATGGGCCACGACAGAGGAGGAATATTGTCTTCCTTAATCAACACTACATCCCCCACTGTAGCAGGGCGATCAGGGGTATTCCACTTAGATCGGGTCTGGAGGTCTAACAGGTACTCAGAGTGCCACTTCTTCCAGAATTGACTTACCAGATTAGAAACAAACTTCCACTTAGGGGCTAATCGGGAGCTGAAGTCAAACACATTGCTCTCAGGTAAAGCAGTAAGCGGGCGTTGAACGAGAAAATGAGCAGGGGTAAGTACCAGTATGTCATCTGGTGAGGAGGATTGGTGAACTAACGGGCGGCTGTTAAGAATGGCCTCAATCCTAATGGCAACGGTGCTGAACGTTTGAAGCGTGGTGGTTTGATCTCTTAAATTGACCTTCAACAGTCGTTTAGCAGACTTAACGGCAGCCTCCCATAACCCACCAAAATGCGGTGCCCTAGGTGGAATGAATTTCCATTCCACCCCTCGGTTAGCGAGTCGTTCAGCTACTACATGATCAAGGGGGCTAGCAGAACGGATTTGGTTGAGTAAGTTGGATGACCCCAGGAAATTACGACCATTGTCGCTCCAAATAGCTGAAGGAACGCCTCGGCGACCCATAAACCGCTCCAAGCATTGGAGAAACCCATCGGTACTAAGATCCATAACAACTTCAAGATGGACGGCTTTGGTTGTGAAACAAACAAAAACGGCAAGGTAAACCTCAACGGCTCGAGCTCCTCGAAGACCGGCAATAGAAACAGTGAACGGGCCACAAAAATCAACTCCGACCTGCTCAAAGGCAAAGGCACGGGTGACTCGGGCCTCAGGCAGCTGACCCATCGTGGGCTGAAACGGTCTCGGTTTAATTGAAAAACAACGGGTACACCCAGCTAAAACACGATTAACGGCATTTCTCCCATCAATCACCCAGTATCGGGTACGCAGGTGGGCCAGCGTGGCTCTGGGCCCTACATGCATGCATGTAGTGTGGGCGTAACGGATGAGCAGCGGTACCAGTAAATCAGAAGGTTTAAGCAAAGCGGGGTGCTGTGTCTCGAATGACCCAGGCATATTTGATAAGCGACCCCCTACTCGGAGAGTGCCTTCAGAATCGGAAAATATAGCCAACTGTTTCATCAGTTTAGTTGGTTTAGCTCCTTTAATGGTGGCTTCTTGGATCTCAGACAAGCTGCGACCTTGAGAACGGCGAACGAGAACTGAATCGGCTTTCTGAAGCTCAGATGTGCTTAACGGTGGTCTAGTCTGAGATAGCAAACAGGAACGGCGGATTTTACAATTATTAATAAAGCGGATTATCCAAGCAGTAACTCGACGCAAAACAGTATAAGAGCTAAAACGGGCTTCAAACGGAGTCTCAACAACAGTTGCAGCTATTACTCTCGATGAAGCTCTGATTTCACTTGAAACAGAATCGGGTTTCAAATCAGGGCGAATCCTCCTCACTGGCCACAAGGAACGGTCGGAAGCCAACCAATCTGGACCATTCCACCACAAGGAACAGTTCACTAACTGATCAGGTTTGGCTCCACGGGAGGCAACATCAGCGGGGTTGTCAGCAGAACGGACATGGAACCAGTGCTCTTTGGGCAAGTGGGACAGGGTTCGAGCAACCCTGTTACCCACAAATACCTTCCAAACGGGAGCGGGGTCAGCGGTGAGCCAGGATAGGGCAACTGTGCTATCAGAACAGGCAATTATTGCAGAATTGGGAACAGAAGGATATTCGGAACGGACACGAGTCATGGTTTTACCCAATAGTTCCGCCGCTAGCAGTTCTAATCGGGGAATTGACTGAGGTTTCATTGGAGCGATTTTTGCTCGAGCCAAAATTAAACGGGCAGCAAATTCACTGTTCATCTGAGATACATGATAAACTGTGGCAGCATAGGCCTTTTCGGAGGCATCCGCAAATCCTACTAACCATTGAACGGGGGCATCCACTCGTATGTGACGAGGGATGGAAACAGACTGAAGCAAATTGAGGGTATCAGCAAGGGCAGCCCAATCATGAACAAATGAACCTGGTAACGGATCGTCCCAATCATACTTTGAACGACAAATCTCCCTTTGAATGAAACGAGCTTGAACAGAAACTGGCATAATCCACCCAGCGGGATCGTAGATCCTTCCAACTTGACTAGCTAACTCTCTCTTGGTGTGAACAGTAAGAGAAACGGGAACCTTAAAGTAAAACTCATCAGTGGTAGGGTTCCAGGAGATTCCCAACATTTTTAATGGCTTTTCATCATCGGAGGTCAGACAAACAGGAACAGAGGGGGCAAGCCGGTGCTCTTCTGGAATACCAGAAAGCAACTGATCAGAATTGGAGGCCCACTTACGGAGCTCCAACCCAGCAGTAGCTAACAGTGATAGCAGTTCATTCCTAGCCTCTAACGCTGAGTGCAGGGAACTCCCCCCACCATGTACATCGTCAATGTACGTATTTTCCTTCAACAATTTGGAAGCGATTGGGTAACTTTCCTCATTTTCATCAGCTAAGTGACGGATGACCCGGTTAGCTAGGAAGGGGGCTGAAGCAGTTCCGTAGGTAACAGTTGTGAGGGCGAAATCTTGAACAGGTTGATCAGGGGAGTTGCGCCAAACTATTCTTAACAGGTCCTGATCCTCAATTGGATGTTGAATCTGCCTAAACATTTGTCGTATGTCAGATATAAAAACATAGCGGAAAGAGCGGAACCGGGTTACCATAACGGATATATCGGGTTGCATTTTTGGTCCAACTAGCAGAATTTCATTCAAAGACCGGCCATTGGAAGTGCGCTGAGATGCATTAAATACTACGCGGATTTTTGCAACAGGATCACCTTCACGATGAACAGAGTGATGAGGAATGTAATAATTGGGGGAACGGGGGATTTCTTCTGAGCTTAACAGCCTCATATGTCCCAATTGGGTATATTCTTCCATGAATATACGGTAAGCAGTGGCTAAAACAGGGTTACGTTTTAGTCTGGCTTCCAACCTATACAATTGTCTTAAAGCAATGTGTCTGGACTCACCCAGAGCAGTGGGAGACTCAGACAACGGAAGAGCAACAGTGTAGCGACCAAACTTATCTCTACTAACTGATTCCAAAAAACGGTTTTCAGCCTGATGATCCTCAGGCGTCCAAGGGGAGACGGGTTCAACAGACTCAATTTCAAACATCTGGCGTAACAGATCATCAGTGGAAACGGGAACAGCTGCTACCTTAACAGAAACTTCATCGGTAGGTGCAGGTATATCTTCATCTTTGATTGGGAAACACACTACACTGGGAGATACCAATTGGAAATCAGACGTGCAGACCTGGGCTGCGAGCTGGAACAAACTAATTGGGTTCTCAACAAGTTCCATGGGTGGAGCTACAGAAAATAGATTTCGAACAGGGGTTGAGTGATTGGGCTTAACTTGGCTAACAGTAGACTTAACATTTTGATTGCTGAACGGGAACCTTGGAAACGGCTTCCGTTGGGGTTTAGGATTGGCAGCTACTACCTCCAAAACGGTAGAGAGCTCCTTAAGAACTTGCGAGTGGTAGTCCTTAGGCAAGAATTTAGGAACAGAGAAAACATGGGGTCCCTGTGAGCAGGGATAAGCGGCCTGGAATCTAGCTTGAACGAGGAAGGGGTGGGGCTCTATCTTGTTAACTGGCTCTTCGCTGGAGTATTTCATTTGATGCGCATAACGGCTGAATTGAACGGACTTTTTACAGACGGGTGGAGTGGCACCAGTAACCAGAGTTCCCAAGTCAGTTTCCCATAGACCAACCTCAGAGGAACGGGGAAGCAATCGGGAAAAAATGTCAGCTCCGAGAATAGCCTGAACATAGTGAGCAGTGTGAAACTGTGGGTCAGCAAGTTGGGTTTCCATGGATGTGATACTGGGCCATAAAGCAGGGTTCCAACTACGGCTGGGCAATGGCGAAAGGGGGCTCTCCATAACGAGCGCTTCAAAAGGAATTACCCTACCAGAACGTGTGTGAAGCTGAGCAGTAACGGAACTGTGAATGGGGTTTGAAGAACTCCCAATTCCCTGTAAACTGCCCTTCATGGGAATCAAACGGAGTCCTAACTTCTTCACTACTAACGGGGAAACAATATTGACTTCACTTCCTGAGTCAATCAAAGCTCTGAATTTAATTATTTCCCCTCTACAGGAGGAAAGGGGGACTACAGCAGTAGGGGTGAGCCCAAAACGAGATAATTTTAAACAGGACTTATGGGTGACGTCAATTTTACTAACGGGTTGGGATGAGCCAGCTACGCCTAATTTGGATGACTCAATCCCAGGAAACAGGCCCCTGAAATTATTCCTAGGTGCTAACATGCGCCTAACATTACCTACAAGTTGACGTCGAACAGCTGAATTCTTAACAGTTGAAGACGTAACGGGTAATGGGCTCTTGGCAGTAGCGCTCACCAATGATACCTTGGAAGGAACCGGCTGAGCGCCGTCGTACCTTCATAACGAGGCTGATGTTTCTATGGGGGGACTGGGGGGTGAACGGCTGGAACAAAGGGACATCATGGCCATCTTTTCTTCTTCTTGAACAGGTCTTGAAGCGGGTGACGGCTGTGGAGTGGAACTGGTGGCTAGAAGGGCTGACAACCGGAATGGTGAGGGTGAACGGGCTCTCTGAACAGTGGTTGGAGCTTTTTTATTCCCCTGCTTCTCCTCTGGGACCAGTCGAGCTATCCTTAGCTCCTTTCCAATAAACCGAAGCAGATCAGAGTGAGAGGGGATGGCATCCATTTGTTCCATCACCTCCCGGTTGAACTTCTCTTTGAGCTCAGCGGATAGGAAAAAAAACAGGGCTTCAAACAATAAGTAGTCCCGAAGATTGGGAGTGGGGAGGTCGAGCATTGATCCTACCCATGAACGAGCATCGTTGTGGAAATGTTCCAAGTCAGCAACGTTGGGCCTTTCCAAACGGGGTACATGTATGCGCTGCGCAAATACTGAACGAGCCAAACGGTATTTTGAGGTATTTTCCACTACCAGGGCGTCATAAGCCTGCTGATAGCTGCTACCGGCAAATGATGATCGGAGATCGGGAGAAAGCTTGCTCAACAGTTTCTCAAATTTAATTTCATCGGGTATGTGCTTCATGTTATGAACTGCACCATCAAACAGTTTCCTAAACTCCGCAAAGCGGGAGATTTGACCTTCAAATAACGGGACGGTTGTGAGCAGCTGATTCATCATTTTAATCTGAGCGTAAGCGTGTTCATGACTGAGAACAACTTCGTCATCAACCTCTTTCTTAGCGCTAACTGGATTAATTTCAACGGGGAGGCGCTCAGCCAAACTTACAACAACAGAAGTTACCTGATTAAGCAGATTTTCCTCGATCTGCTGATCGAACTGAGCCTCCTCAACGGCATCGAGGAACATTCTTCCTCGACGGAAATCGTCCTTGATAAACTCCGCCAGTGCACTTACTGGTTGTCGTTTTAGAACTGCATTAGCCCTGATTGACCAACGTCTGATGTTCTTCAACAGGTCTTGCTGAGGGGCACTCAGCAGATCAAAAACAGCGGGATCAAGTTGAATAGACTTATTCTTGACGACATCATACGAAGAAGAAACTGGATGAACCGATTGAACGGGTTGCACAGGCTCGTCCGTGGAAACAACCGCATCGTCCAGCGGAAAATCCGGGTCCGATTGACGGGATCTACGCTTCTTCATTCCTTTTGGCGGCATTATTGGACGGAAGAACGCGAAAAACGGGGAAAAACGACGGTAAAACGGTAAAACGGTAAATGGAAAAAACCCGATGTAAACAAAGTCGCGAGGTAAACTAGGTTAAATTCGGACACGCTCGACATTAACCACAATCCCGGGTTTCGGCACCAAAATGTTTGAACGGATAACGAATAATCACGCGAAATGAACACCGGATAACAACTCTTTATTTTACACAAGAGAACGGATGACACTCGATATAATAAACGGTATTATAATAATGATAACAGTACAGAAACTTTGATAGTGATAACACTCGATCTATACAAACGGGTCGGGGGAACAGGTCGGACAACCGAACAACGGCTCCTACCAGCCATCATGGTGAGCACTCTATTGGGGCAAGTAATAACTATTACCTACCAGCCCAAACAGATATTCACCCGCTTATTAAAAGCAAGCCATGGTTTAGACAAACGTCTAACAAGAAATTTGTTCGCGTTATCTGCAGAATGAGAAGTAATCATTCATTATGTCCTTCGTATTTGGCCTGGGTGACTAGGAGCAATAGGGACGATATGACTGACGGTTCATGTCCTCATTGTGGTGAGGAAGGAAGTGTGGAGCATATTGTGATGGTGTGTGAAAGATATGCTGTATCTAGAGACTTTTTATTTAACAAATTGTACAAATTAATGGAAACACCTTTTAATTATAAATGTATTTTACGAGAGGGAGATATTGATATTTTTCAAGTTTTGTTTGAATTTTTAGAGGAAAGTTGTATTAGAATATAAGGTAGAATAGGATGTTTTTGTAAATATTTTTTTCATTTTTACAATAAGATTGCGATTTATGTTTAATTAGGGTGTAATTACCTATGTACCTATGGCTGTATGTTTAAAACCATGCCAATAAAGAAGGAAAAAAAAAAAAACCACAATAAATGCAGCTGCATACTGTGAAACACTCTGGGAGTAGAAGAAAAAACATCAAGGACAAACAACGGTTTATTATCTTCCTTGTGCAGATCACCCTTCTGTCTATACCAGACTGTGTTGCAAATCGGCACCATACCATATTCTCACCGTACTCATACCATACCATACGAATTTCATTCCTATCATACCATACTGTACTATACCAAATCATACCATACAATAATATACCATACCATACTCATACCTTGTCATACAAACCGAGTAAATATTGCAATGTCATCCCATTCTGACGTATTTTTAACATTTCAAGTTCACCAAAATTTAATTTGCATTATTACAAAAAGGTATTATTCAAACAATTTTACAGACAAGAAACCGAGTGAATATTGCAATGTGGTCAATCCCCGACTCACGGTTAAAATTTCGAGTCTGTAGTTTACCGGGAAGATGAAAATGGGGCGTTGACCGACCTAACGGCTGTTTTAGACGTGAAGTTTAGTGTTTTTCCTAAACCTTTGCGCGCTCACTGTGAACGAACGACTGGTCGTACAAAAATCCAATTGGTCTTAAAAAATTCGTAATTTTTCAGGTCATTCAAAAGTGAACATTACACCGTTCAGTCAACGTTTTTCGAGAAATGACATTGTCGAAATAATTTCGACAATTATAATAATTTCGACAATAATTATTTTAAAGTTCGTTTTGAACCCCTTCCCCTTGACCTAGGGTTATGAAAAGTTTCAAGGATCAAATCAGAATTACGATATCTCAACTGGAGCACTTTGAAGATGAAGAAACGTGATTGTTACTAGATATGATCTTCATTGTTATTCTGCTCTAATCTGATGACGGAATGCGATATCTCAATTTTGGCTTCACCGTCGTGTTTACAGTTGAAATATCGAAAAGCTGAGGGGGTTTGGATAGTATGATGGGAGGGGGGGGGGGGGGTCATCCGAAAAATGAAAGTCTGACAAGTGACACCTCATTTTAAAGGTTTGTACACGCTGAAGACGATCGTAAAGCCAGAATTGCGATAATTTCGTTCGCAAACTTGAGTACTTTGAAGATGAAGAATACGTTCTTCATGGTTAATCTGCTCTAATCTGATGACGGAATGCGATATCGCAATTCTCACTTCTCCGTCGTGTTCAGCGTTGTAATGTCCAAAAGCTGAGGGGGGGGGGGGGGGGTTGGAGGGGGGGGGGGGAGGATCACCCATAAATTCCAAAAATGAAACGGTCTGTCAAGTGACACCTCATTTTAAAGGTTTTCACACGCTGAATAAGATGGGGAAGTCAGAATTGCTATGTATTGTTCCGCTCTCAAACTGGAGCACTTTGAAGATGAAGAAACGTGGTTGATACTTGAGATGTTCTTCATGGACATCTCAAGTAATGAAGACGTTTTACATAAAACCAATTATTTCTTCGAAAATTCGCTCTTATAGTCATGCTGCATGACTGGGGATTTTTTTGAGTTGTCCCCTTATTCCACGATGGATGCGATTTGTCCTTATACATTTAACTTATACTGTAACTTAATTTAATTTATCCCTAATACTGTAACTTATGTAGAATCGTTATTTATTAGTATTTATTAGTAACATTACAGTTAGGAGTCGTGTCTTGTCTACGAAAACGGGAGTCAGACAAACTTTCCAGGACTTCATTCAGATTCTGCCCTATCAAGATGCTGCCGGCATCAATTAATACCGGGTCAAGAAACGGTAGCCCGACGTTTTTCGCGTCACGATTAGATCAACTTCACCGGAGTGAGGATGCGGTATTGTGATTACCTATTCATTAAGAAAGTCCATGAATGACCACTTGAAAAAAAAAGCAGGAAAAAGTGGGTCGGACAGGGAAAGGGAAAACAACGTTTAGTCTCATGTTCCGTTGGTGGGGGGTCATGTGTTCCAACTCTTCAGCCATTCAACACAAGTCAGTGAGAGCTGACATCAAGTGAATCGCTGGCGTTTTTGAACTCTTGTTATTCTCACGGGGTTGTTGAGTGGGGGGCGATAGGACTACTTTCTCGATGTCGAGGTGAAGAAAAAAAGGAAAAGGTCTTTCTCAATAGCTCTTCGGAAGTTGGGGGCCTTTCAGATCTCAATTCCTCGTGTGATATGATGATGTGAGAGACTGACAGCGAGATATTCCTCTTATGGAGAATGAACGGTTAAATATTTGCCTCCCACAGTTGTACTGGTACGGTAACACTAGAGATAGATCACTATTCTGTGTACGTCATTGTATGTTCCTTAGCTGTGAAAAATTGGGATTGGTCGACTTTTTATGAAAAAATGTCGATTCCAAGTCGACTTCTGAGGTTGATGTAGATACCCAATACGAAGAGAGGAATATGAAATAACATTGAGTTTTGTCGACTTTTTTGGAAAATTTTGGTTCTTAGTCGACTTTTTAGGTCGATGTAGATACCCAATACGAAGAGAGGAATATGAAATAAAATTGAGTTTTGTCGACTTTTATGGAAAATTTTAGTTCTTAGTCGACTTTTTGGGTCGATGTAGATACCCAACATGAAGAGAGGAAAATTAAATTAGATTGGGTTCGGTCGACTTTTTTGGAAAATTTCGGTTCTTAGTCGCCTTTTGAGGTCGATGTAGATACCCAATACGAAGAGAGGAATATGAAATAACATTGAGTTTTGTCGACTTTTTTGGAAAATTTTGGTTCTTAGTCGACTTTTTAAATCGATGTAGATACCCAATATGAAGAGAGGTACCTATATGAAATGAGATTGAGTTTTGTCGAAGTTTTTGGCACATTTTCTATTCTTAGTCGACTTTTTATATCGATGTAGATACCCAATATGAAGAGAGGTATGCGAAATGAAATTGAAATGAAATTGAGTTTGAGAAACCTATATGAAATGAGATTGAGTTTTGTCGACTTTTTTGGAAAATTTTGGTTCTCAGTCGCCTTTTGAGGTCGATGTAGATACCCAATATGAAGAGAGGTACCTATATGAAATGAGATTGAGTTTTGCCGACTTTTTTGGCACATTTTTGGTTCTTAATCGAGTTTTTAGGTCGATGTAGATTAGATTCCCAAATTGGGAATCCCAATATTAAGAGAGGTATGCGAAATACAATTGAGTTTTGTCGACTTTTTTGGCTTAATTTTTGGTCAATAATCCGAACGTCCAAATTCCGGACCGTTGATAATCCGGATTCACGTCCGGAAAAGAATAAAAATGCCAAAAGCAACTACTGCAGTACAAAAGTCAATTGGAGACTCTTTTAAGAGCCCTGACAATGTATAGAGTGAGTAATGTTCCTTGAATTCGTAATGTACAGATTTTTCGAGTTTTCGAGTTATTGTTCTCGGTCCAAAATGTTTAAAACTCGAATTTCCGAAAACATTGTATACCAAAATCCGGTTCAGACCATCCTGAATCCACTGCCAGAATACACCAAAAATTACATGTATGAATATATTTATGAATGTGTTACTCTGGACGATAAATCTCGATGGAATTGAGATAAAAAGTTCAAATTGGCACAAAACATCCGTCCTGGCAATCGAAAGGGTACGTTCGTAGATGGGCAGAATCGGGCTACTCTACGGGGGGGGGGGGGTCAGGGGAGTTTTAAGGGGGCATTATCCATAAATTTCCAAAATGGTACAGTATCACAAGTGACACCTCATTTTAAAGGGTTTTTTACGCTGAACACGATGGTGAAATCAGAATTGCGATATATGTTATTCCGTTAAACTGGAGCACTTTGAAGATGAAGAAAGTTAGTTGATACTTGAGATGTTCTTCAATGGAGACGTTTTACATAAAACCAGTTATTTCTTCGAAAATTTGCTCATATAGCCATGCTGCATGACTGTAAATTTTTTTACTGTATAGTACTGTACCTGTACTGTACTTCACGTTTTGTGCTGTATTGTTTACCTGCTGTTCATGTTTACATACAAGAGATACCTCCAGTACAGGTACAAACAAAAAAGTCTCACTAGAAATGAAGATAGAAATATTTGATATTTTTATCTTCATTTCTTATGACGTCTTAGTCCTGATGTTCAAAACTCTACAATTAACAAGCTTGAAAATTTGTCTACAAACATCTGGGTCCTTCCGTTTTCCCATAATCTACGTCAGCGAATGGGATAATTTTCTGAGAAGTGGAGGTGGCGAGCCGCCACGTGTGTCCCATATGTACACTCGGTGGGAGAGACGTTTTAAATCCGGTATCCGAAAGAAGAAAACTGAATGATAAAGATGAACCTGTACGAGGACTGCCTGAATGTCGTGTATTCTTTGTAGGGATGGGTATCGGAGTATAAGATATCGATATCCAATATCGACGGGTCTCTCTCGACAACATGTCGATATATCGGCCAAAGAAATATCGATAATATCGATATATCGGCCAAAAAACGATATTTAGCAAAAATGTCTTTATTAATATAAGAAGAGAAAATATAATACACGTAATAGAACTGAAAAAAACAGTCATGCAGCATGGCTGTAAGAGCGAATTTTCGAAGAAATAATTGGTTTTATGTAAAATGTCTCCATTAAAGAACAGGATGTCCATGAAGAACATCCCTCTTTCCCGGTATGATATCAATTTTTGCACCGTGGCATGTATGGTTGGTTAAGTTGTCGACGTTGAAGTCCGAGTGGCAGTGGAGCTAAAACTAGAAGAAGTCGACGGACCAGCTGCAGGAGTTTCCGATTCAGAGGAATCATGTGAGCGTTTTCTGGGACCAATTTTGGGTGAATGTGCTCAATGTGTGACTTCATGTTTGCGTATTTCCGCTTGTCTTTATCTGAACACCCAATGGCGACACGTGGCCAAGTTTTTGTGCATTTTTGGAAAGTGCTCCCAAATTGCACTTTTGGGAACCATCGTGGGAATAAAGCGCACTCTAATATCAATATAGCACGAAATGAGTTAGAACTGAGAAGATGGCAAATGACAACATACGAATGTACAATAAATTACAATCTACTATGTTCACATGGCTCAGAGAAATGTGTGTGTGTGTGTGAATTTCTTGCTCACCGAACAGACACAAGAAAGCCTTTCTTCTACTTTTACCTTATAGGGATTATTCTTACAAATTGAATTAATAATGAATGCTTTCAGCATATTGGCTGAATAGGTACGTGAACGCGTGAAATATATCAAAATCAAAATAACGATATATCGCGAAGAATATATCGATATCGAGGATATCGGGGACGGCATATATCGATATGAAAATATCGATATTTCTGGCCCAGATATCGATATTTCCGATATATCGATACCCATCCCTAATTCTTTGTCAGGTGGCTACATTTTGAAAATTTGTGTCATGCTAGCTCTTAGTAGGCGTTCCATATTTGTAATTTTTAATCATAGTATAACATATTATGTAAGTTTTACAAGCTCAAAAGAGTAATTATCGAATGATTGACTCATTTATGATCATTGCAATGAACATTTAAATGTTTGAATTTCACAGATGTTCCGGTCTTTTCACGAAGTGATATCATGAATAGAAGTGCGCTTTGCAACTATTGACTATTGAGCCCATGACGTGCATCAGAACACCCTCGCAAATGTCTGTGGTAAATTTTAGAAATATGACTGGCTCATAGGGCTCATATTATCGCGGTGTTTTCATATGAGACAATATGTGAAATTGTAATTTTAACATCAATTCTCAGATTTGGAGTTTTTGGACGATTCATTAAAGAATTAGATTACATTAAGAATTAGATATATTTTGTAGAACGAAGAAACTCTTCGGATTTTCGATTCATTTTGAAGTAAATTTCATTTCTGCGCAATATTTCGCCCTTGTTATATCCATCAATCCCTATCCTCTCAATATTCATTGGGTTTAGGTGGAATTACGTTTCCCATTCACAAGCAAGTGCGGGTAAACGGCGGGAGTAACTATGAAACTCTTCATTCATACAGACATGCTCTCCACACAAATGCTCCTTGAGTCTAAGTAGGACCTCAATAACATTTGGTAAATGCCAAAAATTCATTATATTCTTCAATGGTGAACTATTCATTCTTGGTTCGGGTAAACTACATGGGAAACAGTAATATAATGACTATGATTCACACTTCTTCACCTGGGTTCACACTCCTTCACCTATGTTCATTTTTGGGTTAGGTGAAGGAGTGTGAGGTGAAGGAGTGTGGTTTTCTTAGTAAACAGGTACTCAATTCATCATGTGATTGAGATAAAAACGCCAAAAGAAAACATCCATGACAACTTCTTCACTAGAGGAATAATTTCAAGGAAATTAGAAAAAAATAATTACCTGGTAGCCAGGACAGATAGGTGAAGGAGAGTGAAGAATAAAACCACCTTCGCTTGACACTGACTTCAAACTGACTGAGGAGCTACCCCACGTGGATTGCATCAAAACAGAGGTTAAGGTATTTAGGTTAAGGTTAAGGTATTAGGCGTCCAACAGCTAGGTGTACGTAGTATAGTTAGTCCTTTATTGTATTTCTCGAGTGGTTTTCAATTAAAAATACCATAAAATTATACAACGTTGTATTTCCCCATTTCACTTTTGGACTGATATTCATGAAAGTGGGTTCAGAGCGATGGAGCTCGGAATTTCTGTCTGATACTAAATCAAGTAATCATAACTGCGCGCACTGGCCATAACGAGTCATTATTACCAGAGATTTAATAGATGAAGGCACCTCGGCCTCCTCATCTACTCGTACAATATATCGAAGAACCGGCCGTTTCCTCTTCCCCTCAGGGCACGAGTTACGTGCGGACTGCTCCGCCCGGAGGAACAGGGATAAATGGTCCACACGTTCACTTCACAAGACGTGGAGAAGGACGTTGCGCAACCGACAAAAACGTCGATTGCGAGAATGGAATATGATAAACGAAGGAGGTAGACCGAGTTGGCTCAACTGTTTTGTATCAGATGGCACCTGTTGGTAGCAAAACCTGACTTGAATTCGTGGATGAGGAGTTCAAATTTATTTAAAATCTCTAGGGAGAGGCTTCAGCTTAAAACGCTGCAAACTCTTCCACTGTGATCAGGGCCTCCCCCCCCCCCCCCCCTGCGTTTTCGACTTGGACAAGTTGAGAAATTTTGGGCCAATTTTGGGAAATTTTAAAGATAGAAAAAAATAATAGTGAAAAAAATACGAGAGAAAAGAAGAGGGAGAGGGGTACCTTTACTCTGAAATCCTGGATTTTTGAAAAGTTCAAAGGAGATTTCTCCCATGTAAGGTTCAAAAAAGTCTGATTCCTCCCAAGTAGGCAACAGTCCTGCTTGTATTACCCCAACTTGGATTAATCAAAAATTTGGAGTGAAAATTTTCCGAATTCCCAACTTTTCGCTACTTTTTCGACATGGAAAAGTTGGGAAATTTCGGGCCGTGAAAATAATAGAAAAAAAATAAAAGAAATTAATTTTTCTATCGGGCATAAGCATTCAGCCCATTTTAGGATAGCTAAGTAAGAAAATGAATAACATTTACTTTATTTTCTTATAATATCTTAAATATTATTATATTATATAGGAACTAATCTCTTAGTTTTCATTTTTTGAAAGTTGGGAGATTTTGCTGTTGGAGTTGGGAAACTTTGGATTCCTCCCCCCCCCCTCCCTCTCACCACCTGGTTTTTCTTTTAGCTACGGCCCTGACTGTGATTTATTATGTTCTGTATAGGCTACCACCCAGTCTATATCACAATACCCTTGTAAATCCCACAGCTACTCGAAATAATTGTAAACGAAGTAATGAGGTAAAATTTTAGTGTGTTCGTAGGTCGAGGTCAACCAGACCAGATGGCCCCCTCCAGTGTGGAGGTCGTCAGTAACTAGCACACGTGATTTCATCAAGATTTCAACCAAACCACAGGTTGACCTTTATAATTTACGAAATGTCCCTACCAACAAATATTCGAAATTAGACACAAATAAATGGTTACCTATTTGATTGTTTCATTCGTTGATTGTGGAATTTGTAACAAATGGTATAAAAAATACATATTACACCAATTATCACTCATCAAATTTCTTAATATTTCATTCATAGGAAATTAATCAGTTACTTACTTTACACGAAAAATGGTATTTGGCATCCAATCAGACAGTTTCACGGTCATGTTATGATCAGTCCAAAATCATACGCAGATAACATAATCAAGAGTTGCTTTATTTGTGGACTCTATACATCAGGGGTCGGCAACCTTTTTTCCGCGGTGAGCCAATGGTTCCAAATTCGCCAATTCATAATAATAATAATTGAGATATAAAGTTCAAATTTGCACACAAAAAAATCCGTCCGGGCAAATCGTAGATAGACAGAATCGGGCCTAAGGGGGGTTTTGGGGAGTTTTAGGGGGCAATATTACCCAGCAATTCCAAAAATGATATTCTGACGTGTGCCACCTCACTTTAAAGGTTTTTTACGCTGAACACGATGGTGGAGTCAGAATAGCGATATCTTATTCCGTTCTCAAACTGGAGCACTTTGAAGATGAAGAAACGCGGTTGTTACTTGAGATGTTCTTCATGGTTATTCTCCTCTAATCTGATGACGGAATGAGATATCGCAATTCTGACTTCACCATCGTGTTCAGCGTTGAAAAATCTATGAACTGAGAAGTTATTCGGCAAAAAATAGAGACAACATCTCTTATAGCCATGCTGCGTTTTTTTCTCATTACCTCCTTATTTCTGCAAACAAACCGATGTCCCTTTTTTTTGGGTTTAACCCTAGAACGACACTTGGGGTCCTGGGGACCCCAGTGTTTTGGTTCTCACGTGAGCGGCACGTTTCTTGTGAGCTCTGACCGCCCTCCCTCCTCCCTAAATGCATCAACACTACTCCCCTACCGGTCAGTGCAAGAGGGACAGTCAGTCAGTCCGTGTCTAGACTTTGAACTGTGTGGCCCCAAAGTTGGTCTGGGGTCCAAAAGACCCGTCGGTGTAGTTAACCACTAGTCAGTTCTGTCCTAGTCTTGAATTTTTCGGCATTGTGCAGTTATTTCCTCCTCAGTTTCTTAGTAAATTTACTGGACATTTATGTCTTCTCATCTGTCCTCAATGGCTTCACAACGTTTGTATTCAAATCCTGAAGAAATTCACTGGTCAAACCCTGGTCACATTATCAACACCCCTCAAGGAGACGATACGACAAATTTTGGGTGACCCCTCTACCCCGGAATCTACTTCTAACGTTCATGTGGAGCTAGATAAAAACAACTAGCTGTAGAAAGAGGGAAAAGACAAAAAGGTTTTGTGTTCAAAAAGGAACTGCGATGTTCAGATCACCGGTCTGCCAAATGCAAGGAATGCTAACGACTGTTACGTGGACATTTTTTAACATTTTGACGTTCCTCTTTCTGATGTTTTATTATCAACTATCATAGTGTGAATACCTACTAATAGTTCTCTTTGTTCCTCAGTAACACTTATGATCACAATGTTGACAACAAAATGATGAAAAACTACTTTTTTTTGTCATTCACATGTGATGGTAACTGCAGTTACCATTTTCGTTCTGTTGTAAATAAAAATTGGACTTCTAGAAGGTTTGGTTTGTTTCCATTCATCTGTGAGATCTCATGGAGGGGATCAGAAATAATTATTTGGGTGAAATACTTCTACTTTCAACGAGGGAATGAGAGAATTGTGATGTTGAAATAACGGTGTCATTCTAGTGTTAAAAATAAATGGTCAGGTTAAGTGTCTTGCAGTACTGTAACTACTGTAAGTACTTACAATCACTTACTTTTTGCTTTGATATATATATATATATTTTTTTTTTTCGAATCACAGATCCCTTCATCATCCAACAATCAGCCAACGCATCGCTTTTCTTGACCGCTCTTTTTCCGACAAAGGCCTCGTTAGCGGAGTTCATTCAATTTTTCTTTTCTCACATCTTCGAAAGAAATTCGGCGAAGAAAACCTACGGGGAAAACGCCTCTCGAGTTTACGAGCCGTGAAAAGTGGAGCTCGCGGCTCAATGTGACAAAAACCAAAAGACGTGCTTCACTTTGAGTCACAAAGAGAAAGCATCGTGAGTCTCATCAATTTTTCCATCTTCGCAAAAAAAAAAAAAAAAAAAAAAAAAAACAGTCATGCAGCATGACTATAAGAGCGAATTTTCTAAGAAATAATTGGTTTTATGTAAAACGTCTTCATTAAAGAACATGATGTCCATGAAGAACATCTCAAGTATCAACCACGTTTCTTCATCTTCAATGTGCTCCAGTCTGAGAACGAAATAAGATATCGCAATTCTAACTTCCTCATCTTATTCAGCGTGTATAAACAAATATTAAGAAATTTAATTGCATTTTTGTATTCATAACACAAAAGACTGGGAAGAAAAGGCTGAAACCTGATGGAAATTGAAGGTACTTATGTTGTGATTTTTTTTTTTAATTTACACTGTTGTGTCAATAAACGTTTTATGATTCAACTTCATTCTGCTCATCCGTTTATAGGCTTGAACAATAAAACATTTGAACACTCAAGTACTAAACGTAAGGGTCCAAGTTTACGGTAAATAAACTGAAGGTACGAGTTTCTTGCTACGTAATTTTAGACCACAATACGAGAATGAAATTTGTACGGCGTTTTTTGGTATCTTGGGATGGGAAAACTCAATTTCTGACATGCCAGAAATTTTCTACTAGAATGTTCAACTTCAAGATTATTTTGGAAACTAACGCCAATATCGGAGAATTTCGACGCAAAACCTATTTGGCCGATTTCCCAAAAGTAAGATTTCTACAGATACAACTACCTCCCATAACTGGGAAAACACCTTTTGGAACAGCTGAGCGCAACGCACTGTTAGTTGTGTGAATTCTCAAATTGAAATACTCCGTCGAGTAGAAGTTCTTTAGTTAATCATTTCTCATCGTACCCACTCATCGAGCTACCTGTAACGCTATACTTGACGGAAAGTAGTGTTTTTCCCCTTCGTTTCCGTTATCTCTTGGGAAAAATCGGCCGGCCTTGGGCGTAAGCTGTCTTCGTCTCTTTAAGGGGAAAAAAAATGATGGTTGATATTCAAACTCGTTCCAAGGCTTTGGAGTAGTCCCACAACCCCGGCCTTGAGTCCATCTTACGATGGTAACTTACTCGAATATAATGTTTCCACTTTGACGGAAATTTCCCTTTTCGAGGGAAAAATACCACCACAAGAGGGAAACGCAAGGGAAAGAGGGAAAAGAGAGGGAAGTAGGTCCTCGGACGCAAACGACCACTGTCCTATTACAGTGGTGCCTCATTGTACAATCTCAGTTGTGCCTCATTGTACATTGTACAGATCCCTGCAGATTGCCGGGGCTAGGTTATGGAACTCCTTACCTTTCTTAAAGGCCACGATTCTTAAAGGCCATGATTTTATTTATTTTGTAATTTTTTTTGTATTTACAACCTTAAGGGCCCTTAGAGGCCTATTGTAAATGAATATGCCAAATGGTCTTCTTCAAAATGAGACTGTTTGAATAATTTTTGTTAAAAATAAACCTAAGTACGTAGTTCCAGAAAACAATTTCCTTTAAAATAACTATCCAGAAGTTCGTATGAAATGAAGAAGGGATGATGGTCATTAGAGTTGGAGGTGGCAGGTTTCCTAAATTGTAACAAATGAGAATGTTTATGGGGTTGGGGACCATTTTAAACCTTGGAGAGCATCCATAGAGGCCTAAATAAAGCTGAATCTCATTTTGTGCAAAAATGGACTTAGTGGGTTTTCCTTGTACGCCGACGTAGGACCAAATTTTGGTACTACATTTATGGCTTGTGCGTATTTTTCGTCATTTCCCTAATAATGGTGAAAAGGTTGAATTTGTTTTGGAAAAGGTTGGATTTGACTTGGAAAAGGTTGAATTTGACTTGGAAATGCTATATATTAACTATATCATTATATAATTTATAGCTCATTTTGTTATGCTTACATATTTGTTTAATAACATTAGAAAAACTATTATTATCAATTTTATCTTATTTATTTGTTAATACCTATGCCTGTGACCACCCTACTCTAATGATACGGCTAATGCTGGTACGCGTTCTGCTATCGAAGCAGTGCTTCAATTTCCGTTTCTGTATGGCATAGTGTCGATCACCGAGGGAAAGCTTCGCGGTTTGAAAGTTGTAATAAAACCAAACGAGTGCAAGGATTGCATTAAAAAAAAACCTGCGCGGCCTTAACGAAAAAAAACCTGTTTCGAGCCGATTGCAAAACTTGAGGATACAGGCGGTGCCTCGGGTGCAAGTTTGTATCGACATCGAAAGGCAAGATATCTCTTCAAAGGCGTGGGCGATTGCTCAAAAAAGCTCTTTTTTCTAATGCGTTTCCTTAAATGGGACCGTGAGTTTTGAAACGACTTGATGACATTTAACTGCTGGTCGGCGTTTGTCGTATTGTCAAATCCCTTCGGCCCCTGAGCCTTTCGACGAATTTTCGATAGTGAAAAGTCGAATTTCGAAACACGAAACTGATCAGCTGACCGTAGTGATCTAGCCTGAAGGGTTATGTAATGTATCAAAACCTTTAGTCGCGATAACCGATACTATGCCATCCGTTTTAGGGTAAATATTGCGTCCAAATAAGATTCCTCGCTAACCATTAATCTTAACCATTGGAGTCAACCAAAGCAAATATTTTGTTGACCCCCTCAACAGTTGAGGGTTTACGTTTCGAGATACGTAGATTCACGTAATTACGTACATGAGGGTACGTATTAAGTAATTATTAATACCAAGAATTTATTGTTACTAAATATCTCGATATCTGAAAACCTGTATAAAACCTCAATAATTAATTGATATCCCATCCTCGTCGCCAATTATTAGATTCTACAATTATTATGTAGAAAGTTGAAATAGTAGAAATCGGGATAGAGCAAAAAAGATACAGGAGGCAATTAGCAGTTTTTTCAGACATCAGTGCTGCCAACACTTTGTAACAGAATCAGTGTCATCATGACAGATATTAATAATTAATTATAATTCGTCGCTTAAGAAGCAACAAACCCTAACCTAGAATTTGAACAAAGTGAAGTTAAGACACTTTTTTATTCAAAATTCCACGCCGGGTAACGCAGCGTCGTCAGAATTTCGAAAATCAGTCGTGAAAGCTCAAAAATCACGAAAATGTCAACACCGCTCAGCCTTTTTTGTTTCTTTAAGAAATGGTGGACAATACAAGTTCCCAACTATGTTCAATGGCCCTAACTAGGTATCCTGCTGAGTAAAAATGTAACCCCCCCCCCCCCGGGGGTATACAGTGCCTGACAGACACTTACGGACATAGAATCGTGACCAGAACGTTTATGATATGGATGATCTCAAATTTTCAGACAAATTTTAATGCTTGGAGATATGCCTCCAGATTCCCAGACAATGAGGGCAGTGAGAATGGTTGGGGTAACTATCCTTTTATTCCAACTATCCCATTTTCACCCGATTCTGATATGAGCAGCCCTGAACTCTCTCCGACGCATCGACTATGAAGTAGATCTAAACGTTGAAGCAGCTGAAGGCGAGGCAGAACATATCAGTGATCTGCACCACAGGAGCTGGAATTCTGTATGTGCGCAATTTGGGTCCCATCAGAAATCTGAGCTCTTTTCATCACTGTAACCTCATCACGTTAACCTACTAAGTTCAGTCGAAATATGGGTCAAATGATAGAAGGAAGGTGTCTGGCAGACACTGTATATACCGTGACGAGGTGGTGTACCCACTGAGGGTTAAAATGGAGGCTGTGTTGCTTCTATCTTTATCCGGCTGCTGTAGAAAGGGGGGTTTCCTCGGATTTTCGCTCAAAAGAACTTTCGTATTGAACAACGCCCGTGCTTTATGATGTAGGTTGGAATAGTAGGTACTACTTACATTACTATTTTCCTGAATTCAGAATAATCCCAGAGAACGACCACTTAACGGTAGGTAGGTAATTATTTATTTATGTTCCAGTGGTGATTTTCATTATAGGGCTGGTCCTGGCACGGTTCCCTCCCTCGCCATTATCTCGTTCATCTTCTGTTACAGATACCTACAGTAACTGGTAACACCCACGAGCGCTCTGCCGTGTGATACCGCTCCATGTCGCCAATTATTAGCACGTCACCAATTTATTGTCAGCCCCGTTTTCTACTCCAAGGTCGCTCCAGTTAACATTTCGAGCAATTATGCTCGCAGAGGTCCCCCCCTGGGACACTAACAATTACCGGTCCCTGTTTTAACTATCGTATCCTAGCGGGAGTCAACCGCCGCCTTCGGCAATGAAAGCTCAATTCGTTCGTAATTGTCGAGTGTGATGAACTTCCTGATTTTGTTTCGAGTTCGTAGAGTTGGATGCGGGAAAATTTGGGAGCTTGAGTCAGCGGTGAGGTCACCCACCTCAGGGTTTAGCTGTGGGTACATTCGAGGGTGCGAGACCGTAATGAACCTGTGGAAACGACCAAAAATGGTGTTCGAGAAGCAAGAAAGTGGTTCTCGTTTTCAAGCGAACTTGTTCAGTCCACTATCCAGTATGGGATTATTGCCTGGGGTGGTGCTTACCCTACTCATTTCGAAACAGTAAATGTAGTCCAGAGGGTCATATTGAGAATTATCATGTGGAAACCACGCTTGAATTCTAGTGTGAAGCTCTATGAGGAATTCAAAACTTTTGATCAAGTACCTCCTTCTCATGTAGGGTAGAGTCGTGTACCTAGGGAATTTTTTTTTTTTTTTCAATATTAAATTTACCCACAGACAAACGTGATTATGGTCAGATTTCGCATGCACATTATTAGGACAACCCATTGGCTCCACATCCATCGTGTCCTTATATTTTTAGGTACTCATAATGCTGGGTAACAGCAAATTTAAAAAAAAATTGAATATGTCCCTAGGTACAATACCTGCATATACTTAGAGACACTATGAATTGAACCTAGGGATACCCTACCAGAGATAAGAAGACTTCTATTTTCACTGTAAAAAAAAAATATATATACTCGTCTATATATCACATTATCCATTTTCTACCCCCAATTTGGCACGAACGCCTTCCTTACTCCGAGGCATCTGAAATGAATGATTGAACGAATTTTTGTTAGAAAGCCCAGCAAATTACGCACCGAAAGAAACTAGAGCTGATGAAATGGGTTCTTGTAACTACGGACGTCACCCATTTCTATCCCTAGGTACGATCCGAGTGTTGTCCCTAAGTACAAGATTTCTGATATTTGGTAAAACTACTCGTAGGAGCTCAATTCCAGTGATATAAAGAAAAACCATGGCACGAACTGTTAGGGAGGAACCTAACCATGATATACAATGGACAAAAAAAAATCAATAAGTATTTTACTAAGTAAGTCTTACTGGTAATGGGGTACGTCCCCAAACGATTTGATACGACAAGCTGCCAGCTCCAAATATTCACTAGTTAGTATCAGCGGTGGGCTCTTTTCAACGGTAATGAGGTTCTCGACATAATAATATGTCATATTATTATCGTCTTGGCTCAAACTTCACAATGTGGCAGACAACAAAATGTTTGAGTCGCTTCTTTTACCCAAGATGGGGTTTGAGAATGGAATAAGATACCGCAATTCTGACTTCACCATCGTGTTCAGCGTAATAAACCTTTACAATCGGGTATCACATATCAGAATTTCATTTTTGGAATTTGTGGGTCTTCCCCCCCCCCCTTGGCAGTAAAGGAGACAAAATTATGTAATTCCTTTGAAAATTCGCTCTTATAGCCATGATGCCTGTGATTTTTTATTTTTTCATCTGAATGAAACAATATTAGATTATTGATACTGAGTATGTAAGTACGAGCATGACACACCGCTTGTGAAGCGGTACGGGTATTGTGGTTTTGCCTCGCAATACTGTTACTTTGTTTTCTTATACCACATGAATTATATTTTTTATTCACTTAGTGTAAAGGTGTAACATGAATAAATAAATAAATAAAATACCAAGTAACTACCAATAATAATTATTTGTAATTAATTTCGAAAAGAAGTAAGATCGAAAATTTCAAATAGAACGGTAGGATCATTTTGTACAAATTTGAACAGATTCCGATTTAGAATATTTTTAAGGCCACTCTGAGACGACTAGCCGTTCGTTCACAATTAGAGATTGAAGGTAGAACGGTCACAAAATCGTCAATATGAGAATAATGATAATAATTATTATTATCATATTGTTGATTTTGGGTCCGTTCTACCTTCAAGCTCTAATAATTAGATAATAATTAGATAATAATTAATAATTATTAGATAATAATAATAATTAGATAATAATTAAATTGTGAACAAACGGCTAGTCGTCTCAGAGTGGCCTTAAAAATATTCTAAATCGAAATCTGTTCGAATTTGTACAAAATGATCCTACCGTTCTATTTGAAATTTTCGATCTATAGCATTTTGAACATTTCAACGAAAACTTGCTCGACCCTGCGCTGTTACGTCTGCGCCTAAAATGTCTACCCACCTTAAAAAATTCCCACAGTATCTCAGTAGTCCTGAGCCAGGACTTATGGGGGGTTTCACTTCCAGTCGTCTTTAGGCGCTACAGTGTCATTTTAGTCAGACGAGAAGAACAAGTTGAGCCAATTTCTAGTTTGGGCATCGATTCTTCCTCTTCGATCGTCCTCCGGTTCATAATTTCCCGTTATAAATTGAAACCCTATGGTTCCCGAAATGTGACCGAATAGGAAATGGGTTACGTCACAAGTCTTCAGAACTTCCTCGATAACGTAGAGGGTGGTCGGTGAAAGGCTTAGCTCACATTCTTACAACACTTAGGAACATCTGATGAGGAAACAGTAACAATTAAGTAGATTGTTCGTTCTTGTAATAGCCATGATACGATCCTCACCTTCGATAACCAATCTATAGCTATAAAATCGATATGTCTGTCTGTATGTCCTTTATAGACGGCCAAACAGCTGAACCGATTTTGATAGGGATTTCTCCATTGCAACGAGCAAGTTCCAGGGATGGTTATAACTTGTAATGTAACTGGAATGATTAAAAATTCCACTCAGGAGTTGAAGAACGTGTCAATTGAATTATGTGGAGAAAAAAAACTAATCGTTAAAATACCTTCTGAGGTGAAACTGAGTAATTCCAAAACTGAATTGAAAATAGAGGAGTTTCCCAATTTTCAATAAATACGCAAGAATGGCAATTATATGCAAAAATCTGCAAAATCGTCCAAAATATCCAAAAAATTTAAAACATTTCAGTTTACTTCCTAAAGCTAATTTCTACGCTATTCACTCTATGGAGCTGTAATTTGATATGTAGCCTCCTTAGGACTTCAACTTGACGCTGCCAGGTCCATGATCAGCTAAGTGGCTCCTAAACCTAATTTCTATGCTATTCACACTACGAAGCCGTAAGTAATTTGGTATGTAGCCTCCTTAAGATATAAACTATAAGCAGCGTAGGGCCGGGATCAGCTGAGGTTCTCTTAAAGCGAATTTCTATGCTATTCACTCTACAATGCTGTAATTTGGTCAAAAGTTATTTGTCAATTAAGGAAGATAGTTGAGTTAGATTGGAATTTCCGAAATTCGACTCACAAACGTCTCAAAAACTAGAAACGGTTGAGTTTTAATCGAATTGAGGGGTTCATGTAGGATGAAATCAACCTTCTGAAGACCAAAAACGTCGAAAATTTGTTGTAATCGATTCTGATTAACGAAGAAAATTGAGTTAGATTGACTAATCGGAATTTTTGAAATTCGACTCGAAAACGTCTCAAAAATTCGAAACGTTTGAGTTTGAATCGAGTTGAGGGGGTTCATTTTCCGAATCGACCTCCTTCGAGACGTAAAACGACGAAAAATGCTTATAATCGATTCGGATAGAGGAAGAAAATCGAGTTAGATTGGCTCATCGGAATTTCTGAAATTCGACTCGAAAACGTCTCAAAAATTCGATAAACGTTAAATTTGAATCGAATTGAGGGGTTCATTTAGGATGAAATCGACCAAAAACGACTCGAAAAATTGTTATAATCGATTCTGATTAAGGAAGATAATTGAATTAGATTTACTCATCGGAATTTCTGAAATTCAACTCAAAAACGTGAAAAAGTTTGAGTTTGAATCGAGTTGAGGGGTTCATTTTCCGAATCGACCTCCTGCAAGACGTAAAACGACTCAAAAACATCGAAAAATGCTTATAGGTAATCGATTCGGATAGAGGATGAAAATCGAGTTAGAATGACTCATCGGAATTTCCGAAATTCGACTCAAAAACGTCTCAAACTGAGTTATTTATAGGCAACGCCCGGGTAATCTGGCCGTTTTAAATCAATTTCAATCTACTGAGGCAACGTTGTTAATAAATTGAGTCTTAGAGGCCACGTTGTGAATGAATTGACTGATTTAAAAACACTTTCGCTTTCACGACTTTCAGTCGAAATCAGGTCAAAATTCAAAATTTTGATCGACCGATCGAGGCGACCACGAGAATTCAGCTGTAATTAAGTCTACTAATCGAGGAAATTATTAACGAAACTCCACATCTCGGGAATTACACTTCAGATTCCAGTCATACAGGTAGCATTCGAACAAGGTCCCCGCCCACTCGAGGAACTTGCTTTCAAAACCCGATCGCTCTCTTTTTAGTTCGCCCTTAAAAAACGTACATAACCAGCTAGAAACGGCTTTTTCTAGTTCGAAAACCGAAAAAAAAAAAAATCTTTACATAACTCCTTAATGTAAACTGGAAGGTCGAGGAAGTTATTGGGAACGGGAAGCTTTGATCCGGTTTGATGTTCGGTCAAAGTGAAAGCTTTTGGCCCCATCTCTTTCGCCGAAAAATTCCCTCGACCGTCGAAAATAACGGTTTCGAGGGCTGTCGAAAATTCGACGATTCAATTAATCGAGAGAAACGTTTTTGCACTCGTTCGATGATTTTGGTCAACTTTGTAAGCGAATTTTACATGTAACCCACCAAGTAGTGGGTCGATGACCAGTCGAGAACACTAGCTTCCTTTCCTTCAAAAAACGATTCCTACTATTTTCAAAAAATTATTCGTGGTAAGTAGTAGGTACTTATGTGCGGGCGTACATACATACCTATAAAACGTGGTCTGTTCTCTATTTATAACAATATGTCATCATAATATATTATATACGAAGGGATTCCCAAAGAACCACCAAACCCCCTTTCAATTTCCTTAAGAAATTCAGTTTTCCCCCCAACCCCCTTCCAGATTTCTAGATAGGTATTCAAAAGTGGTTTTCCATGTCATTTCCAAGCCCGAAAATGTTGTCGAAAATGTGAAAACGGTCAAATTTTGACAACAGAACGAATTAAAGGTATGACTATCATCTTCAAGAATCGATAACAAAATCCAAAAACATCCGATCTCAGCCAGGAGTTGTGGTTTGCCAAATCTTAAAAACCACACATTTGTGTTTTCTACGTTGAAATATAGGAATTTCAAACATTTTTAACACTTTTTTTCCAACATATTTTCTGGGATGAAGCAACGAAGATTGGTACTCATTCTGACTCAAAAACAAAATTGGAAAACAATCGAAATTTTCTAAAAATTCAAGTTGTTGTCATATATCTTAAAATTTTAAGGTTTGATTCAGAATGAATACATAGAATTGGATGTGACATTGAGAAAGGACCATTCGCGTTTTTTTGGGATTCAAAATATTCAACGATTAAACACTCGTTCAAAATGCATGCAAGATTTGGCAAACCATTCAGGGTGGGATTGAGTTATTTTGGATTTTCTTATCTTTAACTCCAATTCGTCTCGTCACGCTTTGACAACACTACGAATACGATCTACGAATATCGCATTCCTCAGTTTTATTACCTCTAGCAAATAAAATAATATTATGGCACTTTCAAATTCCAATCTCACGTCAAATCTCCAATTCAGTCTCAAATGTCTTAAATACACACGTGCATAGAATCGTAGAGAATTTAACGAATAAACTCACGTTAACATTGTTGTCCTTGAAGTGGAGAGTCACCTTGTCCATCCTGATCCTCTCACTGCAGCGAAATTACTGACTGGCGACGACGAATGTTTCGAACGGATTTTCGCGCACTCGGCTCACATGGCACCAAAGGACGTTCCGACGGATTCCCTAATATAGAAAATGATTAATAGTCATTTTCTGTTTCGATAATGTTCGATAAAATCTACTCTTGATGCAGCGAGGTTTTGAGTTGATACGATTTGAGCGTTGTCCTTGATTCGTTCAGTTGCCGGAGTGGAACCTTGAAATGTGTACAACTAAGGACACGAGTTGTATAGGCAAATTGATAGGCTGCAGAAAAATTGAAGTTTTTCGTAGTCCACAGTGTAGTTTATTTAGAGTCCAGCTGTCTTGAAAACCAAATTTCAAAATCAATGCTTTGAAAATTAATATTGTGAAATATTAAAGTCATAATCCCCGTAAGATTAAACTGAGCCAAAAATCATTCACTATTTTTGTATAATCCTGCATAGTAAATGTAGATAGATCAGTCTTTAGCACAGTGAAGGCAATTATTTGACAATTTCACACCAAGAAAATTACATCGAAACGTTCAAACCGTACCGTTGAATAAGACAAACAACCCAACAGGTCAACCTGTGGCTTGTTGATTTTGATGGCTTTTTGAAGGTTTGTAAAACAGGAATTGGAAAATCGTCGCAATATTGATCATATTGATGTTTTGGTATTTGGATTTCGTGCATCATCCACAGAAAATCACAAGTAGGTATTGATGTGGAATAACATCAGGAGAGACGTTTTGAGACTAGTTCGTGGATACGTATAACCATACCTAAGTAGGTATGGTAGCTAGTAACGTTTGATTTTTTTTAAATTTTATTGTGTTTGTGCTTGTCTAAAATTCTACCTGTTGATCGTTGGAAAATGAACTGTTTCATTTGTTGACAAACAAAAATTATTGTTAGTTTTCAATAACTTTTCAGTTTTCAGTAACAAAATTTTTAGTTTTAGGATGGTTCGGGAAATAAGTTTGCCTAGTAAGCTTAATCATCGAAAATTTCCTCGTTAACATCTCAAGGACCTAAGGTGATGCTATGTACCAATTTTCAGCTTTCTAGATCTCTTGGACTAGGGAATATGATGTAGGAGCCAAAACAGCTGAGCTAAACTTGGCCTCAAAATGTCCAAAAATCTTTAATGTCAAATATCCATTTAATGTCAAAAATAAATTATTTAATATCAAAATATCAAAGATGTCAAAAAACGAAGATTTTGAAAACTTTTAAACAATCTGCAAAAAGCTTTTAGGATCAACTGAGTGCTTTCCAACAATTGGTGAACGATTTTCGAGAAATTAAAAAAAACTTGGTAAAAACTCAGCAACGGTTCGGTTGTTTTTGAAAGGCGTAACATTTTATACAGCAAAAAAAAAAGAAAAAAAGAAGAAGAATGGTTCAACTGAAAAGGGCTTTTCCAAGACTATCAAAATGGCACCTGAAATTCCCTTAAAATCACTCAATCGTGCAAGTTAGTTAGGCGTTTTGGAAGAAGAGTTTGCCTAATAGTGCTCAATTGTGGGTGGACTGTGTATATGGTACGTTTTCAAGTCAGATGAGCTCATTCGACAATTGTATTAATCTGACGTACGCAGACGAAGAATAATTTTGGAAAAGTACTGAGAAAATCTCAGAAAAATTTATTGATGATTGGAAAATACTATTTTGCACAGTTTTGGTTATGAGTACTTACGTTTCTCTTTGGATTGAGTTGGTGTCGAATTCAAAATTAATGCAATTTATTGATGGTCAATAAACATGGTCAAACTGTGGATAGGATATGGTTGTTTGAATATTCGTAAAACTAGGTGGCTTCGTGCACACGGATCTCACAATTCAAATGTCAAGTTTCAAATTGAAAATTTTAAATTAAAATCCGACACCAATGTGACACATGACACGAGAACAACACTCAAATCATACAGTTCTACCACTCGAATGAGGTTCTGAAAACACTTCGCGGGTAACGAAATTTCGGCGTTCGAAAATCCGATTGATTTTTTTCGAAAATTTTGGTTTACGGTGTTCGAAAAAAAAAGATGAGTCGAACTGAAGTCGGCGCGGGGTGTTGCCGGGTCCGGCGGTGTCGCGACAGTAAAATGAGGGCAGCGACTGAAAGTTTTTCGGTGAGAGCTGGAAGAGGCAGGAAGTGGGTCGCGGGCGCCGAAGGGAGACAGCGCCATCTGACGACGCCTGGAAAGAGGAAAACGGCGTCCTTCCGAGCGCCGTTGGTTTCGATTGGTAGCGAGGGATTGGCTCATTTTGAACGGCCCCGCGGAGGACCAAAATGATTTTTTGAGACGGTCTTAACTCTTTTCAAGTCCAATTTTTCTGATTACTTCAAAGTTCTCAAATACCGCTTTCAAATCGGTTCAGCCGTAATGATGAAACGCAATATATCGTTATATGAAACATAGATTTTTTGAAACCAACAAAAAAGAACTTTAAAATATTCACCAAGTACAAGACAGCCATATCTCCATCCACACCTGTTTCAGCCGGCGTCCCGCAGGGCTGTGTACTCGGTCCTTTTATTAATAAAGCCATTTATTTACATAATACGCATATCACATGAAGAAAAGTATTGGATACTTGAAGAAAAATTATTCGTGTACAAATTTATTCAGGTAAGGCAAAAGAAATTATCCGGAGATCAGGAGTTGCAATTACAAATTTCGAGTACATAAAACTTACATTAATGATCAAAAAATCAAATCAAGTCCTAGAGAAAAGGAGTCATAAAGAAATAGGAAAACATATCAATTTGAGTAAATTTGGCGCATAAGTCGAGGGGTACGAATTACAAATTTTAAAAACAAAGGTTTGCTAGGGCTTCGATATCCAGATCTAAATATAAGTCGCATACTGACTTTATTGCCGCGTCAAATGATCTAAAAGTAGCTCAGAATAGAGTACATGAAAAGTAAATGCATGAAAAGTAATTTTTAGGGCAGATAAGGGAAGAAATTTATTTCAAATTTAAGGATGATGGATTTTGCATTTATTTGATTCATCAAATGTTGAAATGTTTGCTTTTTGAATACAGATACAGAATTAGTTGTTTTAATTGGTAATGGCCAATTTTCTAATACCGATGGGGGGGGTGGGGGTGCTAGCCAAGGCAACTGTCTAGTGAAGAAGTCATTGCTTGTCATGGGCGTGCTATTGGTAAAATACTTATGACCAAGACAAGTCTGACGCCAAAACGATCCAAGAAAGCCAGCAGTTATGTTGGCCTAAATGCAGGGAATCCTGTTTAGAATTAGGAAGAAATATTCAATTACCTATATCAAACTTAATTTCTCTCTTACTGGGAAAACATCTGATCGTAGATTGTCTGTTTTAGGAGCCCCTCAGCTGATCATGGGCTTATTATGCTTAACGTGTAGGTCCTAAGGAGGCTACATACCAAATTACAGCTTCACAGTGTGAATAGTATAGAAATTAGCTTTAGGAGCCATTTGCTGATTCTGGGCCTAGTTTGCTTAAGTGTAAGGAGGCAACATACCAAATTACAGCTTCATGGAGTTAAAACATAAAAATTAGCTGTAGGAGCCACTCAGCTGGTCCTGGGCCTAGTTTGCTTTAAGTGCTACATACCAAATTACAGCTTCATAGATAGAAAACTTGAAAATTAGCTTTAGGAGCCACTCAGCCGATCCGGGGCATGAGCTGGGTCAAGTTAAAGTCCTAAGGAGGCTACGTACCAAATTACAGCTTCATAGCGTGAATAGCATACAAATTAAATTTAGGCCTATTCTGGTTCAAGTGTGAGTCCTAAGGGGGCTTTAGGAGCCACTCAGGAGTATCACGCAAATTTTTGGAATGACCCACAGCTATAAGACATCTCCATGTCAAAATCATTGTACAATATAGAACAATAGTCGTTACCAGTGCGTTGCACGGGTCCTCATGCATTATCGCTCTCTCAGACGATGCGATTTCCTCCCAATCACTGTGTAACAAATGTCAGCGCCCTAGGGTGAACAGGATGCACAGGAAGTTAGAACCTCGGCCAACTTTGCCTGACAGTGATTCGCTTCGCTCGCGTGAGAAATTCCTGTAGATAGACGCATATTCATAATAATTATACTACTACATCACGTCGGAATGGTTGACAACGGAGAGAAGTTATCTCATCGTCACTAAGGAAAGCCTCGTCTTAGATGTAGGAAGCGGTTGTGCGAAATCTAATATCGACAGAAACCATCCCTGGAACATGCTGATCTCAATCCCTATCAAAATTGGTTCAGCGATTTGGCCGTCAATAGAGCACAAACAAACAAACAAACAATACAATCTTAAAGTTTTATTTAATGATGATGGGCATTGGGTTTTAGCACAAAATGGAACTAAAACTCCTTGGGTTTCCCCATTCTTCTGCGCTTATCACCTTTGAAATGGAAGTTGACGTTGATTATCGAAGACAAACGAATGACTCAGACCGTAATGGGGACGTACACTTGAGCCAACATGACATAGCCTTTTGGTGTAGATAGCTCACGTATATGAATGAAAGCTGCCAATACAACACGTCTCATACCTATTCAACGTTTAGAACACGAAAGAAGTTTAAAATCTCAACAGTTAAGATTTTAACCTAAATATTTGCAGTATGCATGTACTGTTACCTACTGTACATGCATACAGCAAATATTTAGGTTTCTCCTCTTAAATCTGTTCTTCTCAATGTTTATGGGCCATTCTCCCAGAAAGCGACATTTTGACTCATAGGGCGTTTTCCAAGCCCCATTATAATTTGTCAAGTTGATTTTTTTTTTTTTAATTATTGTATTTGACTTTATCTAGAACCAATTTTCTGATTTTTACGATTAATGGGTTCATTCAATCGAAGAAAAAAAGTTTAAATAGTCAATTCGTCATTCTCCGTCCGTGCCCAGGCTCGATCTTCCCAACTTTGATCTCCTGAAAAAGGATTTTTGCGAGGGTTAATCGAAAATTCAATTGAAGCTAACCCACCTACTTGACTGAACTTTAATGTGAAAATTGGACTCTGTATCGAAAATGTGATTCTAAAATAATTGTTACCTACCTTTAATTTTTTTCTTCTTCAAAATAAATGGCATTCGTGAGTGTATTGGTATGAATAATCATTACTTAATGGGACCAAACAGTTTGGAGCATTTTTATTTTTTTAAATATCGAGATTTGAAAATGTCGCTTTCTGGGAGAATGGCCCATATAATTATCCTGCACCATAAACTCCTCGACTGGAATTTCAGGCAACTATTAAAAAACACAAAGTGGCCTAGTCCGAATGCAGTTTATTGGAGACCATTACGATGGGGAAGATCAGAGGAAAAATTCTGCAAATTCTTGACACAACGGTTTACTATCTTCTTTGTGCATGTCACCCTTTTGTATATAATTCACGAAATGACAGATGAAACGTTTGTAAAGATGATGAATTAATTACGAATAATTGGTACCAATATTATTCTGTGGTTTCTATCTCCACCTACTTCCTCAATCATTTACGACTTCCGTCACACTAATAAATTAGGGGATCACTGGAATTCAACCGAAAACACTCACGAACATTACAACTCACGGGTTTATTGTGAATGCCCGAAAACAAGATAAATTCTGGTTGAACACACGAGTTCTATCGAAATAAACAACAAAAATAATCAATAGTATTAAGAATGACTATAAATTATTAACAAATCTTATTAATTAAAATTAATTCTTACTATTTAATAATTCGATGTCTCAACACCACAAGACTTTCGGGAATTTCAAACCCTTTACAAGCAAGACCATAGGGTAGAACTATTTTGGCATCTACGGAATGGCGGAATTGCGATCCGAAAACCGAAGCTTTCACACCGGTGCCACTAAAATTTAAAAAAAAAAATAAAATTTAATCACAAACAGACGTTTTCAACTGGATTTTAACTATCTCAGATATTTTATATTCATAAATAAAAATTAATACGATACGGCGAAGAAAAGGTAACGTTCCAGTTTTCAAACAGATCTGGGCCTAAGGAGCGTCATCGTCGACGTCTAGTTTTCTTCGTTTTTTACAACAACCCTGAGGGCCGCAATGTTTTTTGCAGCGCTGTTTCGCCCATTTCCTGCAAAAATAGTGATTGAAAAGAATTGAGTAAAAATAAAATAAAAGCAGCATCCAGTCATACAGCATAGCTTTAAGAGCGAATTTTCAAAGAAATAACTGGTTTTACGTAAAATGTCTCTATTTTACTGGGTTTATAACAATCTTTTCAACATTTTTTGGCGAGTAACACCTCAAGTATATAGATTTTTCAACGCTGAACGCGATGGTGAAGTCAGAATTGCGATATCTCATCCCATTATCAGATTAGAGTAAATGAAACGTGAAGAACATCTCAAGAAACAACCACGTTTCTTCACCTTCAAAGTGATCCAGTTTCAGAACGGAATGAGATATCGCAATTCTGACTTCACTGTCGTGATCAGCGTAGGAAAAACTTGTAAAATGAGGTGTCACTCGTCAGAAGGTCTCATTTTGGGAATTTATGGGTAATTTCCCCCCCCCCCCCTTAAAACTCCCCAAAACCCCCCTTAGAGTGGCTCGATACTAACCGTCTACGAACTTGGCCTTTCGACTGCAAAGACAGACTTTTGGGGAAAATTTCAACTTTTTATCTCAATTCTATCGAGAGGTATCGTCGGAAATGACACGATTTGTCTACATCCACTCATTTAGTTGCATATGTACGTACCTACATCCAGGTTTGAAAATAACAAAAACAAGTTTTCAACTAGACTTCAATTGCTCTTTATATAGCAGTTTTTTGGGATAAAATCCTGGTTATTTAATCAATCATAGGTTATAGAAGCAAACGGAAATCGAACTGAAACACTTCTAAAACCGTTCATTTTTCCTATTTTTCTGCCAGAGCTGGTAATGAATTGAGAGGTAATGAAACGAAACTAGTCTATTTCTATGTTTTTTGGGACGCTGAATTCGAATTTGAGGTTAAATTTTCTGGTTTGGATCGTTGAAGGTCATTTCGAGGTCAAATTGAAACGATGTAGCAAAAGCAAAAAATTTGAAAAAGGTTTTGGAGCCCGCTGAATTTAATCCTTGGTGGTCTGGGCATCATGAAGTCAGCGTCCAAGTCATGTGAAGGTCACTGAAGGTCTTTTCAAGAGCACTGAAGAGCACTTGAACGGATCTTCAGTGACTTTTAATTGACCTAGCCATGATTCTATGGTGCTCAGACAACCACGGACTCAAATTCAGCTGGCTACAAAACCAGATATGATTTTTTCCGGGTTTTTGCTGAAATTTTTCAATTTGACCTTGAAATGACCTTCAGTGACTTTCAATTGACCTCGCCATGATTTTACGTTGCTCAGACAACCACGGATTCAAATTCAGCTGGCTCCAAAACCAGAGTATGATTTTTTCCCAGTTTTTTGCTGCATTCTTTCAGTTTGACCTGGAAATGACCAAGTATGATTTTTTTTTTCCTTTTTGTTGGTGCATTCTCCGAATCCGACCATGAAACAGTCCTCAGTGACCATCAACGATCCAAACCATAAAATCTAACCTCAGCAGCAGAGTGGAGGACACTGACGTCATACGCTCGTGCGTCATAGGCTCTGACGTACTAGTTGGCCTCCTGGCAGCCGTCTGACGTCATACGCTCGTGCGTCATAGGCTGTGACGTACTAGTTAGCCTCCTGCCAGCCGTCATACGCTCGTGCGTCATAGGCTGTGACGTACTATTTGGCCTCCTGCCAGCCGTCTGACGTCATACGCTCGTGCGTCATAGGCTGTGACGTACTATTTCGCCTCCTGCCAGCCGTCTGACGTCATACGCTCGTGCGTCATAGGCTCTGCCGTACTAGTCTGCCTCCTGACAGCCGTCTGACGTCATACGCTCGTGCGTCATAGGCTCTGACGTACTAGTTTGCCTCCTGCCAGCCGTCTGACGTCATACGCTTGTGCGTCATAGGCTGTGACGTACTTGTTGGCCTCCTGCCAGCCGTCTGACGTCATACGCCACACGTTTGAGGGTTAAAAATGCCCAGTAAATATCTACACTTCATTATGAGCCATTTTCAGGTCACTTTAGCTATTATCCTCGTATTATTCATTCTCAAAGGCGTGATTTTCATTGAGGAAGAAACAGAAAAAACTTTGTCGTAATCATCAGGTCATGTTGGAGTCCTGCCTCCGTCTAACGAGGGCATTTGATGTGACCGATGATGGCTCCCAAAGAGCCTCGCTTGCGCGATTTCCTTAAATAAGAAGATATACATTTTTGATACACGTTTCTCACCTGTAGACATATCGGAGGAGAACGTTGGTTTTGTCGTTCACGATGAAAATTTCAGAAGGAGACTCGGTCGTCGGAACGTACAATGAAGGCCTTTTGGTGGCAAACGAACTACCGGCATTTGAATACCTGAAAATTGAATGAGAGATCTGACGTTAGAAACGGAATATTGTAGGACTTAAGGCCCTCATGACCCCCGCCAAGCAAACAAGTTGAGAAGAATGAACGGTATGGACGTCACTAAACGCGTTTTCCAGGTATCTTAATCTTGGCTCCTGTTTGACCGGTCTACTTGAAATTTGGTATGGATAATAGAAAGCCCTGAACATTTCAAGTCGTAGTTCTAAAGGGACCCGAGTTATAAAACGTCAAAAGCCCCGTTTTTGGCCTTACCTTGTTCTTTTCAACCTCCTTCTTCGTCAGACGGTCAAGGCATAGCCTCTCCACCTTCACTGATTGACTTGAAATTTTGTACAGAGCTTCGTTTCAACTTCAGACAGTGCTTTTTAAAAGATTTAACCCATTACCTCGCCCCGAAAAAGTTTTAGAACCAAAAAAACATAAATTTTAGGCTAATAGTGTCCCCTTTGACGAGTCTACAGCCTGGTTCCCAGGACCAATCGACTTGAAGTTTTGCACAGAGCTTCGTTTCAGCTTGAGAACTGTCTCAATATTATGTAACCCATTATCTCAACCCAAGACAATTTTAGGAACAAAAAACTTAAATTTAGGGCTATTTTGGCCACTTTGACGGGTCTAAAGCCGTTCAACTTGAAATTTAGTATGGATCTTCTTGGTGTGGCCTTGAAAGTTTCAAGTTGCTAGGTCTTAAGGGAGCTGCTAGTTCAAAAACCCCTTATGTTTTACTTCTTGTCCAAACAGCCTCTCCACATTCACCGATTGAATTGAAACACAGTTGACTTGCACATAGTTTCGTTTCAACTTTAGCCAGTGCCTTTCAAAAGATTCAAGTTGATTCTGGGTAATTATTTTGTTCCACCGATTCATATTCTTATTCAATTTAGAACACTGATATGAGTTCATATTGTACTGGCCATAGATTGGTAATTTGAACGTGGCAGTAGTTATACCTCATCACCTACATAGAAAGCGATAAGTACATGTCCTCCAAAGAACGTGCACTTCTACTTCAAGCTGTTTTGTTCAAGAATGTCGACTTCTTACAAGAGTATAATAATATTATACTTGTTATTATATATTATATGATAACACGAGTATAATATATGTTAATATATGATAACACTACCTCGAGAAATTGTCTTTGTCGTACGAAGGAAGCCCCGAGACGAATTCCAAAATCATAGACATTTCGGATCCGCTTGCACGACAAGAATATCCAGGAGTAAAATCCAATTAGCAATAATAAATCGGAATAATTACACGGGTAGTTCGAGTTGGAACCCAGTGATGTTACACGACTGATAAGCAATCACACGTGCTCAACATCAACAACATGAACACTCAATAATGGATACTATTCAACCGTCTGCACACTTACCATGGATACTCTACACTAGACCGTGGATACTACACAGTGTAGCATCCGTGGAATGTGTTATCAAACCAGTGATGAAAAACGGTGTACATACGAACTACATGTCATGACATCTCTTTGATTTAAAATTTGAATTCAAATGAAGTATTTGAAATGAAGCCTGTATAAATAATGTTTATACCTTATACTAAAACCAGCAGGATTGTAACGTATTTTCGCCTTGTGGTGTTGTCAGCATTGGTTTCAGAAGCAGAAATCAAGATAGTGAAAGACCCAGTGTCTGTGTCTCTGTTTCCCCGTGCGTTATTTTACAAGAATTTAATTACTCTCTCTGATAATTTCGTAACTCCGAACGAAAAAATGGCGAAGTAAGTACAAATTACGTTCAATTTACAGGTACGACCGTTCGGTTTTCAGTAGTAGCGGCGCTTGGTGGCCCCTTGTCGGCAAAAAAAAAAAAAAAATTGCTACCCCACTCCTTGAGCGTGTTTTTGTACCATTCCCCTTCGGCGCCATTACGTTGTAGTCTTTATTTCCTATCGATTTTGTTCTCTACTTATCTACCCTAGGAGGCATTTCGTAGGATTTGCCCGAACCGCTCATCACTAGTTCATCACCGTTGGGTTTTTCGAAATTATTTGATCTCATTTCGCTTACTCAAAAGTTCGATAAAACTACCGCGTTTTTTCCGCCTCCAGTTACATCTACGTTCGGCTTGACAACCTCTTCGTATTCATCAGTTGATATTTTCAAAATTTACTCCATTTGAGTTCGTCTCGAGAATAACGTTTCCTGCTCGAAAAGTTTAGTAACTCGAAGAAATGGTCCAGCAGTAAGTTACACACTTGTATTTCCTCGTGCGAACGAATTGTATCTCGTTCTTTTTTTGTGTGGTCAATGCCTTTAGATTCCCTAACCTCAACCGACCTCATGCGGTTATTTCCGCCCATTGTTTGGTCTTCATAATTTATTTTATTGCTTTCATGGTGATATTCAAAAGCCCTGGTAGAACATGATTTCGGGGCAAAATCGCATGAGTACTATTGAAAGTATCCCCTCTGATGTTGCTGTTTCACACGTGTTGAAATCCTCTTACCACCGGCGTTGGATCCAAATCAAATCTTGATCACTTTTACTGCACAAAATGCTGTAATATACTCGAGTACCTCAATATCAAGAGTAATGGTGTAAATTTTCCCCCCACCTGCACATCTACCTGTAATTCACAATCGAATTACTCACTAATATTTTGAATCTTAGTAGATCTTTGATTAGGTGTACATATCAACAATGCACTGTTTTGTACCCCCGAACCATGCACAATTTATTACACAATGCACTCTACCATTAACCGACGTCCGATTCATCCTTGAAACTCGTTATTAGCTCATATTATGTAACAGCCTCACATGATTAGGTACCTTCAACTCAATCCATTTTGTTAATGGAACGACTCCAAGTAGTATTGGTCCAAACGTATTTATGTCTACAGTAGCCAGTCATCCTGATATTATAGTGACCTTGAAATGATGGTATAACACTGAAAGTGGCATAGCACCTGTCGTTTTCTACCGGTCAACGTAATTGGATAGCCTTGGATATTGATCTATTTGAGGACACTTTTTTACCTCAAGAACATGCGTATTTTACGTACCTATCGAAAATGAGTCACCATGTTTAGACGTTACCATGAAAAATTGATTTTTCGAGTTGTTTGCCATGGTGATGAGTACTTGATGTGCGTTTTTGTCTAGTTGGGTTGGTTAGTCGAAAGTAGGTACGATAGTCCTACCCTCACTAGAGTGACCTCTGTAACTGAATAGAGCGAATATTAAACATAAATTATGTACTGAGCACCTCCCACCACGTAGAAATGTACGAAAATTCGACTGAGGTCAGTGCAGAAAGTAAACAAGATTTGTTTGCTCTAAATTTGGTCTAACCACCTACTTTGTGCGTTAGAATCTATAATTCGATGAGCAGCAAGAACTATGAAGGCTTTTTGAAAATTCTAATATACAACTCTTCAGATCAGCTTTGTCACAACCAGATTAGCTTTGTAACTCAGCCATCTCACCCATCTGCGACTAAGCTGATCTGAGGAGTTGTAGATTAGAATTACTAACGCAGAATCTTAACTCTGGATTTGATTACAGTCGAATCACTCTACTGACAGAATAGCGATTTTACTCAACTAAATTAAAAGTTGTGTAGGTTACAATTTATTAATTTGGCCTCCATGTTCTTATTTCAGACCAACTCCTCCGCCAATCATGTGGGCCCAGAGGTCTGGAGTGGTCTTCCTGACCATTTGTCTAGAAGACTGTAAGGTAAGCTTACCAAACCATTCGAATATAAGTATTAACCAAATCTACATTGGCCATATCCCAATCCTTGTCTGGTTGCAGTCGTTTTTTCCATAGTAATTTCACCCCACGTACTGAATATCAGGAATGAATTGACAAGTTTCGTCCTTTGCTAGCGAATTTTCTGGATATTTACAATTGCATTAGGTCCATCATTTAGTTGTAACATTGTATTAGTATGTCTGTCATGTGATACAGTAGATGACTTTGGCCTCGCTATAAAATGCCCAAATTCCTTGAGTGTTAATTATTACTCGCATAATAGATCAAATTGGAGCTGGGTTGCTTCTTAAAAAAACTCTGAATATCTTGAAACCACCACACATGGTTTTCAACAATTATATGAGTAAGACCGTAATAATAATAAATTATTTATATATATCAATTGCGTTTAGAATCAAAACCAGATCGATCCAATTTAGTCAATTTTACAGGAGAGACAGAATACTGAAAATTCCATTTTACGACTAAATATCAACAATTGCAGGGATCATTTTACATTGTCAGTGTGCCTTCCTGTAATGACTAAGCACACTGACATGAAGGTCAGAATTCATGTTGGTTCAGGTTGCTTACGTAAGTAGAAAATGGTGATTTTGTGTTGGATCTGACTGGTTTTGACTCTCATGAAACAAATTTGGTCAAATTTCAAAGACATTTTCTTTGGCCTTTGTTAATAACGAGTTGTGTATTCAGAAAAAGGACATTAAAACGTAAACAAAATGAATTTCTCTTCAGAAAGGCTTTATTCTTACAAAAATAAATTCTTGTAAATTGCAAATTTTAACTCTTATTACTTACAAAAAAGACTTCATTTTTACAGAAAATGTTGTTGAAATGTTTTTCAAATGAATTTACACATTCTGAATACCTATTGGTTCTGGTTTCTAAAAGAACCTTATTTTACAAATTTGAAAAGCACAGGAACTGAGGAAGTGAATATCAAAAAAATGCCAACTAATCTGGTAGTTAGGCGGCAACGCACGATAGCCCTACTACGATTGCCATACCCCTAAATCACGGGGAACGGCGTGTGATAAGATAAGGATGTGGAGAAGGATAGTACTATTGGCCCCTAGCGGTCGCCTTGAGAAACCTCGTGGATCTGACTGTTTTTGACACTCAAGAAATCCATCCTCGCGGTATATTTTTAGGTTGGTCCACTGGTTTTGAAGGAAGAGCTTTTAGCCATGTGTGGAGAGCTACACCAACTCTCAAAATTCATCAAAAAATGGATCTATCTGGTTTTGATTCCAAACGCCTCAAATTAGGCGTGAGGAAAAGAAATCCTCCCCACAACAAGGACCCTATTCCCCATAATACCGAGCCTCTTCCCCAAATTACAGACCCCTTCCCATAATATAGGTGCCCCTTCCACATATTACCTTACCCCAAATCCTCATATTATGCAACCATTAGCCTTTTTTCAGTAATGTACCAAAATCAGTAAATGACCTTTTTTTGGACATTTTAACTGGAATATCATCAAAAACAGGGATATAATGTTGTAGCTGGGTCAATACTGAACACATAAACATTCTCAAACTTGTGCTATGATGTTCCCAAGCGAGAACACGTCACTTCGAAAACAACCTCCCCATAATAGGCGACCATCTCCTATTGCTTGCTATAAGCTGAAGACAGTTTTTTTTTCCTTCAATAACGCCATTCCTCCTAACTGGGCTGAATCCATCCACTATTTCTTATGTTCTCTGTGGATAAAATCGGGTATGATTTTTTTTAAAACTGGTATGCGCTTATCTGGCTGCAGACGTTTTGATGTTAGTAGTTTCATTTTATGCTGCTCAAAAATATCCAAAATATCTTATTACAGCTCCGTCGATAACTCATGTTTCGATGCCATATTGCCCAGCCTTGATAATTCCAGACTTCGACCAACAGTTGGGAAAGTCTTATTAATTCCTCGAAATCGCCGGTTTTGTAGATTATCAAGTTTTCATTTGATTCATTTTCAGGACCCCGAAATTAAAATAGAGGCTGATAAGCTGTACTTCAAAGGCACGGGCGGCACAGACAAGAAGGACCATGAAGTCACCGTTAGTTTGTACAAAGAAGTAGATCCCGAGGTGAGTTTTAAAATTACTCGAAGATAACAATTTTCTATTGAATCTCGACGGAAGGAAATCGTTGGATACTGAGGTTCTTTGTGGCTTTTGGGCGTGGATTTCTTCAACATTTTGAAACCTTTGGCAATTGGGTATGCGCGCGGTTCTTTTTATTTATTTTTTTCCGAAAAAAGATGCTTCAAAAAGTGCAAAAATTGACCTCATGCGCAAAATTACCTTCCCTTGAATTTGTAGAAAATAAACAATAAAGGCTGCTTGTAGGAGTACCAACGTACTGAAACTAAAATCCCACAACCGAACGAAGTCAGCGCTCCAACCGGGCGTTTTCAGGCTGTTTTGCAGCTATCCCGCGTAATCTTGACGTTGAAAATATGTGAATTTTTACTTATCCAGAATGCGTTTTGACCTGACAATTGGTTTTAAAAGGTTTTTAAGGGCGCTAAAAACGAATGTTTGAGTCAAAAATGCGAATTTCCGATCCATGAGCAGAGTCATGTCCAAATAATTTTGCTCCCAAGTCGAATTTTCTACTCGAGCGGATGTATCGAATTTTTAACAGCATCATTTCAGTCGTAATATCATTGTGACGAGAGCGAAAATTAATGCCTAATTGCTGATCAATGCTTGCAATTCAATGTGCTCTTTAATTTGCTCAGTTTCCGTGTACAACTGCAATTCTTTATAGCGACGCCTGATTCGAAACCCTTCAATATCCCTCTCTGAATTTTTCAACGACGACCACGAACCATAACAGCGTTTTTTTGAGGCCATTGTGAAGCTGGGTGTCGTTGAATGATCCGTACGATTTGTATATAACCCAGTCCCAAGGAGTTATTCTGTGATCATGATATGCCGTGACGATCCAAGCAGTCAAGTCGTTTGACCTGTCGATTTGTCCTTGGCTTGTGAAACAATAGACAACTCCATGTATTAGATGCCTACCAATTTACTAAAGTTGCTCAGTGTTTCGAAATCCCTTCATTAACATCTCGTAATGAAGATCTATCTGCCTATGAGTGAATTTATGTATTTTGATGTTGTTTAGAAGAGGGAGAAATAAACAATCGAAACTCAGTTTAAGGTATTTGTACGTTTTTGTACGGCCGTATTTTGGTTTATTTAATAATGAACCATTGAAATAGACTTCAAAAAAATTAACCTTCCTCAAGATTTGAGGAGTTTACGTTTCAAGATACCTAGATTCAGAAAATCGAATAGAACAAAATCCCTTTGAGCGTCGTCCCATTTGGAATGGTCCTAAAATGTTGAAATTCGGGGTAAGGCCTCAGGCCGGCCCGAGAATGACCCTTGAAACTTTTCATTATCTTGAATCAATAGTAAAGGATTCTAAATTTGAAATATTGAAAACGTCATAGCTCGAACATTTCGAACAGAACCCTAGAGTTATCTGTGCAAATTTGAATATAATTCAATTCATAGAATTTTTTCAAGACCATCCACAGCATTGTACGGTCAGCCTTTCGTCATCAATGTCATTCCAAAACCATCGCTCATCACTAATAATAAACTTCTTTTCATTTACAGAAAAGCGAAAAAGCCATAAGAGATAGAAACATCGAGATCACGCTGAAGAAGGCCGACTCCGAACAAGGCTACTGGCCACAACTCACTAAAGAAAAGGCCAAATACCACTGGCTCAAAGTTGATTTCAACAGGTGAGCCCTCAACTGATGATTCTAAAATTATAACCGTCATTCTCATTCCTCTGTGGATTTTCACTAATTGTGTGGGTGACCATTTTCACTGTTGAATTCCTATTAGCGTCTCCGAATAATACGATGAGTGGAAATATTTACAAAGTTAATCGATTTCAATAGTAATCCCTAAAATATAGAAGTAAATATAGGGCTGTTGTAATTTTGGGAGAACAACATTCATCCTACATGGAATAGAATGTTATAACTCGTTGTAATAGAATGTTGTAAATGTTTACAATTACCACGATTTGGCGTTTACTATCACTCCTCAATTCATTCTGATGTTCAAGTTGAAGTAGTTTAGCTCAAAACTAGCAATGAAGCTTTGAAAATATTTGTATGGATAAGTCGTTTATTCGATTCCTAAGTAAATGAACCGATTGAAAAGTTTATTTAAAAACCCATTTGTTGAAAAAAAAATCCACAGTCATGCAGCATGGCTATAAGAGCGAATTTTGAAAAAATAACTGGTTTTATGTAAAATGGAACATCTTTAAGAATAGCTCATTCAAATATGGGCAATCTTAAACTTATTGGGTAATTATGTGTATTTAAGTTCTGCCAGTTGCCTCAATTTCATTATAAAATCTGATCGCTATTATCATGAAAAATGTTGTCTACATTTTGTCTGGGAACACCTCAGATTATAGATTTTTCAACGCTGAACTCGACGGTCAAGTCAGAATTGCGATATCTCACTCCGCTATCAGACGAATCACGAAGAACATCACAAGTAACAACCACTTTTCTTCATCTTCAAGGTGGTCCAGTTTGAGGACAGTATAAGATATCGCAGTTCTGACTTCACCACCGTGTTCAGCGTAAAAAAAATTCTATCAAGAGTTATCGACTGTATTGGCACATATTTTCGGGTCTTTTGGCAGTGAATTAAGGATGGTCTGGAACGAATTTTGGTACACTTTTTTTTTTCGGAAATTCTAGTTATTTTGGACCGATAACAATAGGTTGCTTTTCTTCGAAAATTCGCTTTAAAAAACAGCAATTTAACACTGTTCAGTGCAACCCTCTTTTCAAACCTTGATGTCTGTGCGTTAAAAACCAAGCAGATTGATAGAATTTTCTAAGGTAAAGGTTTGTAGCACCAACAAGAATCAGGTTGGTGTGTGGTGTACATTTTTGTCTATTGGTTTGTTTTCACGGATCTTTTTTTCTTCCGCAGGTGGAAGGACGAAGAAAGTTCGGGCGACGAGGACGATGAAATGGGCGGAATGGGTGGCGGAAACAACCTCGACCTTTCAGAAGTGAGTTTGATCTGAGTCGAATTTGTAGATGTTTATAGATTGTCAGAACTGCTACAAGGGCAGACAAAGACGTCGTTTTAAATGGTCAATTCGTCATCCTCAAGAGGGAGTAATTACCGAAGCAGCAAAGAAATGGCACGAATATCATGACCAGAGGACCTTTTTATAAATATATCTGAGAAAGTTGGGGTATATCGTTCCAGGAGACAGTTTGCCATCTTGTTCCCAAGTCTTGTTGGCCATAATCAAAAATGGGTCCGAGCTATTTTGAACCCAGGTCAGAGGAATTAAGGCCTGTTTGAATCACACAGGAACACTAGGTCCAATACTAGTTATCTTGGGCACCAATTCAATGTTAAGACACTTGTGGCACATGTTTGTGAGGGACACCACGAAGTTGCTCACGTTGTCCCCTGTCGAGAATGTGTGATAATCACGAGATAACGCGCTAACACGAGGGTTAGCATGCTAACCCTCAGAAATAGTACGGACTATAATGTGAGAGTTACGGGAGGTACTGAAGTAGGAGTTACACCTAACTCGAGGTGGTCAAACACATTTTTCCTGTTTAGTCCGAGTTAATCGTAACCCTCACTTTAACTCTAGGTGGTGGAACCGGCCCTGAATGTCTTTTCTCAATGATTCTGGAATCACAAGAACGGGTGAATGTTTGGAGGGATGTTTCCTCCAAACGTCCCACCCTTCATGTATAATATTATATTCATTAATTCTCATCCATTTCCTTTCAGATGATGAAGTCGATGGGCGGTCTCGGCGGTGGCGGCGGCGACTCCAAACCAAATTTGGACGACCTCGAATCAGATTCGGACGACGAGGAATTGCCTGGACTTGAATAAATTCGCCTTTGCCCCCTCCCCCACCACTCTCTCTCATTCCCATCATATTCCCCTCAATTATGTTATCCCATTTTCGCATTAAGTATATAAATGTCGCCCTCCGGTTCATTACATTAATGTTTTTTATCTTTTGAATTGTTTATTTAAAAAAATCATCATTATAAACATTAACTTTATTCCGCCGTAATTTGCCGTGCTTAAGCTAAGCAACATAATTGAGTTATCCCATCGCATTTCAACGTAAAATAATTATTTCAGTTTACAATTATTGTAAACTGAAGTTTGATTTGCACCAAAAAATCGATACATTAATTTCTTGTGTTGATTCAAAAAATCACACCCTCCCCTCCTTCCCCAGTATAAATCCCACGGTAACACAATACCTAAATACCTTTTTATGTGTAATAATTATAAAGAACGTCTTTTTCTTTTTTTGTATGGAAAACAATTATTCGAAAATTCCTCCCTTAAAAAAAAAGCTTTGTACATTGGTAGCGATTGTGTATGTTTCGCCGGTCGCATTCTGCGCGTGCGCGGCGTGGGAAAAAATGACAGTAAAGGGACGTTTTTTGTTGAAACCAATGGGCGTCTTTAACGCAATAATTTGGCAGATGAGGTCTTGGGGGGGGTCTCGGTTTTTGAATGGGCAGATTTTTGTTTTCTTCGTGTATTTATCAGAATTGTTTCATTTGTCAATAACGAACCAAATCGCGTTACGTCGAAACTGATCGTGAAACGTGAGCGGTATTTTCGTTATAGGGCAAAGTAACAGGTCATTGAATGGGAAACTCGCACCGGTTGAGGGATTTCGCGTTTTGGGGATCTCAAAATCGGATTCTTTTCAAAAACCCGCTGATTGCCGATTTTCATCAAAAAGTGGCGACGAGGTTGGGATGAGATCGTGGCAAAACCACCGAAAGCTTCGAATACTTGACGTTTTTTGTCACATCAACATTTTGTAAAGCCCTCATTCACGACCTTCCGCTCGAAACAAATCAAAAATGACGGTGCCAGTTCCCCATTGTAACAATTATCGCGTCCGTTCGCCGAGTCTCGTTACGATCATTTCGGGTTTCCTCATAGCTTTCTACATTGAAATTAAAACTCAAAGGCCTTGTGTAAGCTTCATATTTTTGAACCATTGTTTTATTTTCGTTTTTTCCTACTTCTAGAAAGTGAATATGACGTTTTACTTGTAGAAATCGGAAAAAAAGTAACAATATTGCATGAATAAACTATTGTTTTTAATATTGTACACGTTCCCTGAATCGTCGTGTCTCGTGAACAAAAAAAGGAAAACTACGAATAATAATATTGTATAATAAAAAATAAAAAAATAAATAAAATCCTTCGTTCAAAACCACTCATTGGTGTTTTTCTGTGATCCTACCTCCAACTGTGCCACTCAGTATAAACGAACATACTCATGTGAGTAGGTTGAAAAAGGACTTCAGTTCCACAATCTTTGTACTTTAAATCACAATATATATTTATATATATATAAGAATAAGTCTAAGCGTTTTGGTTGACTGTTTTTGTTTCAGAACACCTGATGATGGGCATAAAGTGCCTGTGATTTAAAGTACAAAGATTGTGGAACTGAAGTCCTTTTTCAACCTACTCACATGATAATGGAGTTCCACAAACTCAGCGCTTCCACCATAAAAACTATCAAACATACTCAAGCTATTTCGCAACACAGCATAACCCATTTTCCCCATCTTTTCACAAGAGACAAAATACTACTATCAATTTCTCGCTAAAATTCTACTTTTAGCTCACTGTAGGCTCCCCAGAAGTATCCTACCACGATTTAAGGTGAATTAATGCTCCGATCGAAAAATCGTGAGGGTGAAGAAATTGTGGAGTTGCTTTCCATGGGTCAGCTGAGTGGCTCCTGAAGCTAATTTCTGCTCTATGAAGGTGTAATTTGTTATGTAGCCTCCTTAAGACTTACACTTTAAAAAGCATAGGGCGAGGATCAGCTGAGTGGCTCCCAAAGCTAATTTCTAAGCTATTCGCACTATGAAGGTGTAATTTGTTATGTAGCCTCCTTAGGACTTACACTTTAAACAGCATAGGGCGAGGATCAGCTGAGTGGCTCCTAAATATAATTTCTATGCTATTTGCACTATGAAGCTGTTATTTGGTACGTAACCTACTTTAACTTGAGCTGTACAGGCCCAGGATCAGCTGAGTGGCTCCTAAAGGTAATTTCTACGCTACTCACTCTATGAAGGTGTCATTTGGTATGTACCGTCCTTAAGACTTTGGTTTGACGCTGCCCAGGCCCAGAACAGCTAAGTGGCTATAACATGCTCCATGCTTATAGAAATTTAGCTGTAAGGCTCATAACGAAAGGGGAAGGAGCGGAGGACCAGAGGGGCACAGCCCCCCCAGGGCCGAGTTTGAACAGTTTTGGATTCTACTTATTTAGCCCTCCTACGATTTTGAAGGGGCTTGAAACGAGCTCAATCTCACGATTGAACCACAAACCCAAGTACTACAAACATCGATGTTCCGGCTATCGATACCCGTCGTTAAATGCAATTGAGAGGGTTCTCATCGAAAGAGGCCAACGCGCATGAGAAGTGGCTCCCGCTATATTGGGAAAAGAGGGTAGTGATTAACTCATTTCCATATCGTAGTGACAGTGAGGGGGGGGGGGATCTGAGGGTGGGGAAGGTTTTAGTATTGACGATCCCCCAACCGCCCTTCACCGTTTTCCATTGGACACGGTCTTTTCCAAGGCGGTCCCGGATGGGGGAACCCCCTGACGACTCTCCGGATGATTCCTTCATTTGGAATTCACTGTCGATATTCGATGCTGTTATCTACGACGAGTATCGTAACTTCCGTCCCTATAAACCAACAAAATTCTGCAAATTGATACAAAGGTTTATTAAGTATCTTCTTTGTGCAGATCACTCTTCTGTCTAGATGAGAGGTTGATAGAGACGATGAATTAACTACACAGGTCTGCGACCAAAAAACTGCATGAGATTTTCTGAGTGTTTCCCATGGATTTTTGCCTGCTGAAACCGAAAAAAATACTCTGAAAATTCTATCACGTCTAGTTTTCTAGCAAAACAGATTTTTTGAATATATCTTGTGGTGTTATTCGGCGTTTGGTGCTGCTGAATTTGGTGGTTGCTGCCAGGTAGTCTATTTTGTGAATGGCATAGGTCTTTTCACTTTCATATTTAATCGTATCACTCCCAGGAATGATACGAAATCATGGATAGGCAGTAGTGGGAAGGGGGTGGGAGAGGATCGGAGAAGGAGAGTAGTAATAGATGCCCAAAACCATGTCGTAACACGTCGTCAATGTGTTTCCCCGAAAAGTCAGGATGCCTTGCTGCATACAACGCACAGGTTCGTACATGTTCTAGAGGATATTAGGAAAGGGGACGTACAGCTTTTACAGACCGGTGAAATGAAATGAAATGAAACAAGAAGAACGTTTCGTATCCAAACTTGAATTCAGCTATTCGACCAGTGTTACACAGCCCTGAATTGCCAGTGCCTCAGCCTCCCTCCAATTTGGATAGTATCATGTATGACTAACATGCTCGCTGACTACTATTGGATGCTACTACTACTACTGTTGTATCAAGAGGGATACAGACAATGCTGGAGAACGAAAACGTGTGCGAAGAAGTATTAAAGAAAAGAAGAAAAAGTTCCACAAGCAAACAGAATTAATTTTTTAAGCAGTTTGTGTTTTTTAAAGTTTTTACATAAAACAAAGTATGGATTTTTTCTACATTTTTGTGTTTTTTATGTACTCATACCTCGTGTATTGCAAGAAAACTGTACGTGATGGACAAAAATGGCGGTCATTTTTAAATTCAGCACACCAAAAAACGTAAAACTCAGCTATAAGATTCCATGCAGCTGATTTAAAAAAAATTTTTGCAGGGCTGTTACAAATAATTTGTACCAATACAATTCTGCGTTTTTCATTTCCACCTACTAACGTCCACAATAATAAGGACGCTAATCGGCCAAATTCGGCTGGTTAGTTCTAAATCACGGTTAATAACATTGTTCTGCAAAAAAAAACTTTTCTCCCCTCCCTTGAACAATTTTGCATGTTTCTCATGTTTTCAGGTGTGCTGAGTCCGAATCTGAACTCAGAAAAATGCTATCACCCTCTGATTTTGAGAGAAAACAGGCGAAACTTGGAAAAATTGTATTTGAAAATTATTGTCTTTATTATAACAGATTTTTTTTCTTTTTCAACGATAAAATATAATTAATTGAATCCTGCATGCTATCAGGTATAATAGATATGACACAACTCAAAAAATATACACACATTGTCAATGAGTAGTTTTAGCGAATTTTCGAAGAAAAGGAAGCTATTGTTCTCGGTCCAAAATTTTTAAAACTCGAAATTCCGCAAAATTTGTATACCAAAATCCGTTTCAGACCATCCTGAATTCACTGCCAAAAGACACAAAAAATCATATGTATATATTTATGTATTTAGGTTGTATTAAAATGACCAAGCTAGTCTTTTTTTCGTGTTTTCAATTTTTCGTGTTTTCAACACAATTTATGTATTTATGTATGTGTCATTCCAGACGATAACTCTCGATAGAATTGAGATAAAAAGTTCAAATTTGCACACAAAATCTGTCTTGGCAATCGACAGGCTATGTTCGAAGATGGGCAGAATCGGGCCACTCTAAGGGGGGTGTAGGGGAGTTTTAAGGGGGGGAAAATTACCCATGAAGTCCAAATTTGAAACAGTCTGACATGTGACACCTCATTTTAAAGGTTTTTTCATGCTGAACACGATGGTGAAGTCAGAATTGCGATATCTCATTTCATTTCCAAACTGGAGCATTTTGAAGATGAAGAAACGTGGTTTTACTTGAGATGCTTTTCGGGGTTCATCTGCTCTAATCTGATACCGGAAAGAGATATCACAATTCTGACTTCATCATCGTGTTCAGTTTTGAAAAAGCTATATCCTGAGGGGGGTTTTGGGGAGTTATGGGGGGAGGAGGGGCATTACCTACCCATCAATTCCCAAAATGAAACAGTATGACAAGTGACATCTCAATTTAAAGGTTTTTTTTAATGCTGAACACGATGGTGGGTTTTTTGGAATTTTAGGTATGAGGGGGGGGGGGGGGGAAATCACCCATAAATTCCCAAAATGAAACAGTCAGACATGTGACACCTGATGCATACCGAATTAACCGAATAGCTTCATACTCAAATACCTATAATTACAAAATAAAATAAGTTCAAGATTGCCCATATTTGAATGAGATGTTCCAAACATCACATTTTACATAAAAGCGGTTATTTCTTCGAAAATTCGCTCTTATAGCCATGCTGCATGACTGGAACTTTTTTCTTTTCTTTTGTACTCTTCCTCCTCTGTCTCCCGCTGCAGTGACCAGCAGTAATCCGCCAGCATCTTCTCATTCCATTTGCCAGAATATCTTGTTTCCATTCTGGAACTGTCTTGGTGGAATCGTTCTCCATGTTCGTCCGAAACTGCACCCAAATTTGGGGCGAAAACGTCTAGGTGACTATGCAGGAAATGTATTTTTAAGGACATATTGCATCCCAATGTTTTATATGAAGTAAGCAGTTCTTGGACTATTTTTCGGTAGTCTCTAGATTTTTTGTTTCCCAAAAACTTACCTCTCGAAAATCAATCCAAGCCTTTAGGGGTCATTCCCCTAAAGATCCAGGAAGAGACCAAATCCCTGCCTCAAGCTCAAAAACTGAAAAAACACTTTTAGCCATATTTTTTTAACCACTTGTAATATTCCCATCAAATTTTTTTCGTTCAAATATTTTTTCGTTCAGTTTTTTTCGTTCATCGGGCTTTTGAATTTTTTTCACCATGTTTTGATGCCGAAAAAAATTCGTCAAATCCACAAAAAACTCACCTTTTTGGATAAAAAAAAAACTAGAATTTCTCAGGAAACTGCGCGTGATAGACAAACCTGATTTCAAATTCGTGTTTAGCACATCTGATAACGGTAAGAAAGCATGTTTTGGTTTGAAGGAGGATTTTCATGCAGAACAGTGTAATTAATGTGCATTAACGACTCATTAACAAGTCTTTAATTTTTTTAATAGCCTCATTCAACAGAGCTGTATTATACAATGCAACATAAATATATTATATTTACTGCTAAATGAACAGGCGCTAAAGCTGGCAGATTGCGGCCGGGAATTGCAATCAGGCGTGAAACCACCAATTTTGAGTGGAAGGTTTAAGTTTAAAATTTGGTTTTTTTCGGTCTCTTCCAACGGTTTAATATTGAAATAAGAAACGGGAAACGCACGAAATTTCGACATTTCCACGGGGGTGAATCCAGCATTTGAAATACGGCCGACGACAACCCCCCGAGAGAGTATTGCGGGAGGTCGAAGTTTCGTTTTCTCCTTTTCCACAATTGCGTCAATAAACGCGGAAACACCCCCAACGGCTCGTCCTTCCAGACCTCATATCGCATCTCCCTCCCACTTCCTGGAGACCTCCCAATAATAAACCAATGGAACCAACGACAACAATTAAGTTTCTATTTAAAGACTCAATTCAGCTATAATTATTATAGGCAATGCATTCAACCCTTTTTTTAAGTGCTTATCCTTATTGAATATTTTTGAACATTAATTTGTTTTACTCTCGGGCTGACTTATAAAATGACCTATGTCATTTTATAAGGTCATGTATAAGTTTAGTTAGGAAGAATTAAGAATTGATTTATTGGCAATAATTACAGACAGTGATTATGTACAATCTTCTACAGTAGAAAGCTCACCGACAAAAAGTTCAAAATGAACTTGAGATAGCTGGTGGAGTTGTCTCAACAAGAAAGAATTAAAAAAAAAATACCAAAAAGTGCCAACTTGAATTTTATAATCTACAAACTACATAAGTTATACGAAAAATGAACACTCGTCAGATTTTAAAATTTTAACTTAAACTTTCATAAACAGGGAAATAGTAGGCCATGTTTTCAAATTGATCTTATTATAGAATAGAAAAGAAATAGCTTTGTTAAGGGATTTCTTTGTTAAGAAATTAAGGGATTTCTTTTGAAGAATTCAGTTCTACATACGGAAATTTTAAGATCCCCCCAAAAACAACTCTGTTGTAAAAACTGGTCCGCCAAAAAACCTCAGCCGCAAAAAGGAATGATATCCATTTTGCCCGCCAGCCCCGTATATAGGATGCTCGGTGCTTCGCACCTCGCTGTTGAGTGTGCATATAGAAACCTCATCCTCCTACCCCTAACCTCCACCGTCAATGTTTTCCTGTTCCCTGTCTCCTTCCCACAATCCCCTCTCACGCTTCTTTCAATGCTGTTGGCGGGAGCTTTTTGCCAGATGAACGAGCCTGAATTGAAGCATTACTTCAGTATAGGTGTCCCACCACCGATTACTCGTGACCATTAGTACTAATTATATTATAAATTGAATTCTTGCAACTTGTGACCAGGAGCGTCGCCTGGGGATATAGGATAAATTTTTATAACTTCTAAAACATCAAATTCTTTATAAAGTGCAGCTGTCAAAACATTTACCTTAGGTGTAGGTATGTGTTATTCAAAAAAATTTTATTATTTTTAGAAGCGTGTTTTGAACGACTTGAATTCTAGCAACTTGTGACCAAGGGCGTCGCCTGGGGTTTAGGGGGGGGGGGGGGACCAAATTCTTATCTAGACTATAATAATATACACTGATATTAATATTTCATCATTACAAGCTTGTTTAGTTGTAAGTTTTATGAAAGTTTAAGTGTTGCTCTTAACCCTTTATCAATGTCCGAAAGTATTTTAGTTTCATTATTTTGTAATAAAATAATTTTTTCCATATCCATTAGTACTATTTTATATCCCTAAAAGTTTACACTGCTACGTCTGCTACCACAATGGTTTGTAAAGTTTATTGGATTTGAAACATTTTTTTGAATTGAATAATTTTGTATATATGTAAAACTAGCTATTTTTCGTTAATGCAAGTTGACAAATACTGAATTGAGTGTAAGTATAATAATTATTAGGTTTTTTAAATAGTAGAGAAATTGATTTATTAAAATAAAAAATAGTTGGGAAATCTATGTTGAGCAGTTGGGAAAATTGAGGTCCCCCCCCCCCCCCCCTTCAGGAATTTTACTAAGCCACTGCTTGTGACTTACTAGTCGTTCCCCATGCGAGTTCTCGATACTTGATTAAAGATTAATAAATCGACCTTAAATGGGATTTTTGTAGTTATGAATGAGCTCATCATTAATACCACCCTCGGTTGTAATCGATAATATAACAATTTCACAAATGGCTTTCCGTCGAGAATTGTAATTTCTTATGCAATATCAGGCCTTTGGCAACACACCCACAGCACTTGCGCGGTCAGAGATGACTCAAGTCAAACGGGTTTCCAGGTCAAGCAACCACTTAGTAAAGTGATGCCACTCATCAAACGGCGAGGCACCGTCACGTACGGAGGATTTTATACAGTCAATCAGGGTAACTTAGAACCAATTCACTTTTGGCGAATTTCGAAGAAAAGGAAGCTTAGGGGTATTCGAGAATTTCGAGATTTTTTATTACCTACCAAAATTTGTCCGGTCGAGATTTTGTGTGCAAACTCCGAACTCGTGTGATCGGGTCCCAAATAGACCAATTAAAACAATAAAATCTTTTACCTACACCACATTTTGCAAGATAAATTCCTCTAACTACTGGACTATGGAGAAAATGACCCCCTGACTTGCCACGCCTCTCCATTTGGAATGATCGTCAGGGGAGTTCCACGATCGTCAGTGGAGTTCCACGATCGTCATTGGAGTTCCACAATCGTCAGTGGAGTCCCACAATCAGCAGTGGAGTTCCACGATCGTCAGTGGAGTTCCACGATCATCAGTGGAGTTCCACGATCGTCAGTGGATCGCCACTGCATTAGTCACTGCCCCCCGCCACCACCACTCATCACCCTACCATCATCCTACTGACTCCCCCCTGACTTCTTGCCACACCACTCCATTTGGATCGATCGTCAGTGGAGTTCCACAATCAGCAGTGGAGTTCCACGATCGTCAGTGGAGTTCCACGATCGTCAGTGGAGTTCCACGATTGTCAGTGGATCGCCACTGCATTAGCCACTCCCCCCCTCCCCCGCCCCATCCACTCATCACCATACCATCATCCTACTGACTCCCCCCTGACTTCTTGCCACGCCACTCCATTTGGATCGATCGTCAGTGGAGTTCTACGATCGTCAGTGGAGTTCCACGTTCAGCAGTGGAGTTCCACGATCGTCAGTGGATCGCCACTGCATTAGTCACTGCCCCCCTCCCCCCGCCCCGCCACTTATCACCCTACTGACTCCCCCCTGACTTCTTGCCACGCCACTCCATTTGGAACGATCGTCAGAGGAGTTCCACGATTGTCAGTGGAGTGCCACGATCGTCAGTGGAGTTCCACAATCGTCAGTGAATCGTCGCTCCACTACTCACTGCCCCCCCCCCCCGCCCATCCACTCATCACCCTACCATCATCCTACTGACTACCCCCTGATTTCTTGCCACGCCTCTCCATTTGGAACGATCGTCAGTGGAGTTACACCATCGTCAGTGGATCGCCGATCCACTAGTCACCCCCCCCCCCCCCCCCGCACCATCCACTCATCAAACCCGGTGCTGCGAACGTCAACGTTGAAAATTTCAAATCCCTTTCGAGGACCGCCCAATGCCCGCAGGTTGACACGTAACTGTGGACGTCCGCCAAGTCACGTGAGACATTTTGAACAAAAAGTGACAACGTTGTCGAATTTTTAGGCTTCCGATTAGTATTGTAATATTTCAATGTTATTAAATTCAAAACTGTTGGTTTTCTCGAGGTGTAAAGTTGGTTTATGTTAGGGTTTATGAACCGCCTCCGCGAACAGGGATTTTCGCCCGTTTCAGTTGGCACCCCTGCTCCGTTGGCCTTTCGACGTTCCAACTCGTCGAGGAGAAGGGGGCAGCTTGCTTGAAGGTTGAAAATAACTCTATGATAATGGTGCGATTTACGGGAATTTAGTGCCCCCTCAAACCGGGAGAAAAATCCTCGTCCTTTACGTACGATTTCGACTTTTTCAACTTTCGGCTTCGAGTTTTTTCAACGTCGATTTCGACGCTTCCCCCGAAATTGAAAACGGCCGTTTCTGTTTGTTTACTCCGGCGTTTTTTCGAAATATATATATTTTTTTTGTTGGTCTGAACTCGGGGCTTCGAGAGCTCGACGGTCCTTCAAACTAGCGGTGTTCCGTCCTAACCTTTTCTCAAGGGGTTTTTTCGATGTTTCCGTGTATTTTGAAGTGAATATTTTTCGAGCGGACGAGTGAATTGTGTTTTCATCTTCGAGAATAAACGTCGAAAATGATTCGACGTCGTTTCGACTCGACGAATATCAACGGAAAACTCCTTATTCCCGATCGACTCCGCTGATATCACTCAGGTAAAATACTGCCTTTGTTCCTATAACCATTTTGAATCATTTCAATTCCAATCGTCCCTTTTGAGTTTTTCCCTTCAAACCCACCGCCCTCCGTCCTATTTTCGTTGATTAATTCGCACTTACGACGAATAGTACCTCGTTTTTTATCGCGTATATCTCGAAAACGTGAAATTCTTTCAGAAAATCCCAACCAACTTTCGATATTTCAACCCCGATATTGTTTACTAAACAAACTTACCAGTCTTCTCAGAGTGTCTTCCACAGTTTTACCGATTTCTTTCGTATTTCCTCTCACTGTATTCTACTCAATGCCCCTTTATCACCTTGTTTACTTTACTTGGACTACATAAATGGTGCAAAATTTAACGATTGATTACTTTAAGTAGTTCACTTTGCTCCATTAGACTGTCACATGAGGTCCTTGCTCCCTAATGAGCTGCTCAGTGTCATTTATCAACCACTTTTCTCATTTCAGTTCAAAACGCGATTTCGAAAGAGTTCACGAAGTCAACTAAAAGTAAAAAATACATTTACCCCGCAAAATTCGGGGTCCATAGTAACCTTGTCTCGAACCTTCTGCATTTATGATTGGAGTTTATCAATAAAAATCCATTGTAGGTTATATGAGTATGTATTTTTGCACTGAGTAGGTTGTCCAAACTAAAAGTAAATGAATACATTTCTCCCGCAAAATTGACCATGCATTTGGGGTCCATAGTAACCTTGTGCATTTATGATAAGAGTTTGATCAATAAAAATCCATTGTAGGTTACATGAGTATGTATTTTTGCACTGAGTAGGTTGTTCAAACTAAAAGTAAATAAATACATTTCCCCCGCAAAATTGTCCATGTATCTCGGTTCCATAGTACTTAACCTTGTCTCGAACCTTGTGCATTTATGATTAGAGTTTGATCAATAAAAATCCACTGTAGGTGACATGAGTATGACTTTTCGCACTGAGTAGGTTGTCCTAACTAAAAGTAAATAAATACATTTACCCCGCAAAATTGTCCATGTATCTGGGGTCCATAGTAACCTTGTGCATTTATGATAAGAGTTTGATCAATAAAAATCCATTATAGGTGACATGAGTATGACTTTTTGCACTGAGTAGGTTGTCCTAACTAGTAGTAAATAAATACATTTCCCCCGCAAAATTGACCATGTATTTGGGGTCCATAGTAACCTTGTCTCGAACCTTGTGCATTTATGATTAGAGTTAATCAATAAAAATCCATTGTAGGTTACATGAGTATGTATTTTTGCACTGAGTAGGTTGTCCTAACTAGTAGTAAATAAATACATTTCCCCCGCAAAATTGTCCATGTATCTTAGGTCCATCACGCTGATACATTGTGACATGAGTAGGTCCAAACGCCAGGTCCTTTTCACAATATCGTCCCCACAATTGCAAACTATCGAATGTGAAAATCACTACTTTTGAGGAGAGCAAAAAAACCCTTTGACAGTAACTCCAACATCAGTGCCATAACGAAAGGACAAGTTTTTATAAGTCTCGTGTGCATTTTTCAATGCTTGTTATGAAGATTCGTATCGTATCAAATGCAATAGCAAGGTACCTACTTAAAAACGACATTTTTCACTTTCAATCGTTTGCAAGAATTGCAATTATGTCCGATATTATTGCTTTATATTCGATGTTATTCGATCGTAATGTATACAGACAGACTTACCTGGACAATATTGTTATAGTAAGGCCGTGGTGATGTGTTTTTGGTTGACGGTTAGTGGGTCATAGTTACGGTGACCATAATTTTGAAACAAAAAACTCTGCAAATTCTTGACACAACGGTTCATTATCTTCTTTGTACAGATCACCCTTCTGTCTAGATCACTAGGTCTAAATGTCTAGATCCTAAATGTTAGATTAATTATTATTATCAATTATCACTAATTATTAACAATTTTATCAAGTACCTAGTGAAAATGATTATAATTTATTGTTAGGTATTAATAATTCGTATTTATTATTAATAATAATTGTTATTAATTATGATTAATTAATTCGATATAATTCTGGGGTTTTTAATACTACGTCGGTAATAATTTTTCTATAAAAGAAGTACCTACCAACAAACATTCGAAATTACCTTCATTTCCGTAGCACGAAACGCACCTCAGAACAACAAACTCGACATCACTTAAGCCATATGATGTTCCAAAGAGCTTGTTAGTATGAAAATGGACCTGTATTTCAACAGTTTGATACACGATCGTGTTGTGAGGCACAATCTTTGAGCCCTCATTGTGAACGAACGGCTGGTCGTACAAAGCTGCGGATGGTCTTAAAAAATTCTACGGAACAAACTCTATCTAAATATGAAATAAAAAACATACCGTTCTATATGAATTTTTCGAGATATGAGATTTTCAAATTTTCAAAATTCGTTTTGAACCCCTTCCCCTTGACCTAGGGTTATGAAAAGTTTCGAGGACCATTGTGGGGTTGGTCGAAACCCATAAAAAAAATTTCGTAATTTTAACTCAACGCTAACTGGACAAAGTGGCGCGGACGGCGTACGGCGGACGGACGGATTTTTTTTTATTCGATTTTCTGAATCTACGTATCTTGAAACGTAAACCAACAAATTTTGAGGGGGGGTTAAAAAAATTTTTTCTTTGGGCGATTCCAATGGTTCATTATCGAAGATAATAAACCAAAAGGAGGACCCTCAACAAAAACGCAGATAAAACAAATTTTATCAACCCACTTTATTATTTATTATTGTAAAGTATTTTTCAAAATAGAAATGTTAGAAATTAAATAATAAAATATTATCAAACTATCACAGCAAGATAGGTAGGAAACAAAGATTAATTTTAACGTCCTCATTTTAACTTAAGACTTGGAAGAAGGAACTAAAAAAAAAGAGAATTTTCAAAAAGTCGATCAAAAATAGCAATTCAAATTGAATAATTTTAATTAAACTCTGACAGCTAGAAAGAAATTATATTATCAAAACTTTATCACAGAATGCAATGAATATTCATCAACGAACAAATGAATATTTCAAAGTCGAACTGGAGACTAGAAGAAGAGAACCTATGAAACCAAGAAAATAAATTTTTCATTTTTTGTACCAGTCATATTTGGCAGAACTGTGGATGGCCCTTAGCAGCTCCTCGTGATTCTTCAGAAAGTCGTACATTTCCAAACAATTTTCATCAAAATTGTGACAGACCTGCATCACCTCCTTCAAAGTGTCAACGCCTAATTGGGGTTTCTCTGCACCCCAGTAGTTGTTTATGACGGAAAATAAGCGTTCAATGAACATATTGATGTTCATATTATATCGATCTCGATGTTCCTTGAATCGATGTTGACGAAAGCCATCGATCCATATATTTATATGAGCGGCCAACAACTTGAAAGTAGGACCTTGGGAGTACCATTTCCAAAAAGTAGGACCATATCTTCCTTTTCATGAGTTCAAAAATATGGGAGGACCCACAATCAAAAACTAGGACCTGTACTCCCAAAAGGAGTACCTATGGTCACCGTAGTTATATGTAGTTACCTGCGTTACAAAAAAATGGTTGTTATGTTTGGGAAATTGGCTACAATTGATTGTTGTTGTTCCTTGTGACAAATTGTTGTAAATTATTTATTATACAGGTTGTTGACATATTCACACAGTTGGTTTTGTACAAAATTGTTCAGGTTGTCTGAGAAATAATCAACTTCAGCAGTAGTTATTTCACGATAACTACTAAGACAGAAGACATAACTAAATTCCGAAGTAAATTGAGAAAGCAAACTAGTTTTATGTACCTACTACGATGTACTAGAAGCACAGAACTGCATGACGTCCAAACTTTTTAACGTCCTGTCATTTTTTCTAAATTTTCCAGAGATTTGCGAATAAAAATTAGTATTAGAGTTGAAACTGTTTAAAACACTCTAACGGTTGGTGGCCTCAGGCGGTGTATTTGGATCTTTATCTTAATTTCTTCTCTCGTCGCGGCGAGTTCCGAATTGAGGGTCATTAGTAGCAGACCACGTTCTCCGTTGTTACTGAATGTACCAGTGCTAAGTTTCAGTTGAAAACACCTGTCAAATGTGGGAAAGGAGTTGCACTGAAAACTAAAAGAAAATATGTTTCCCACTGTAAAATAGGGAACTTCGTATCTACTGGTTGTGGAAGGTCTCTTGTATATATGTTATATCACCAATTCTCCTCATTATTGCTGATACTACTGAACCCAGCGCCCGAGCCTATAAATACTCCGCGCTCGACTCCCGCTGGTCAGTCTCTTCACGCCGTTCTGTCCGTCACGTCGTTACTCTGCCCGATTTCCGATTGAATATTCTCACAAGTGTTAACTGTAACTTTGATCGTTTCAATTGTTTAAGTCGTGTGAATAAAAATAACATTTTTTAAAAACTAAGTTTTACCAGCTCCCGACTTAACTGGCGCAGTCGGTAGGACAGTCGTTAATTCTCTATCGAAAAGTGAACATTTTCGCGAGAACTGCCGTGCTTCGGTAGTGACGACATCGGTCCTACACCTCATCGGAAACAATCGACCGGAGTTTACGCGAGTGCATATCGCGCTTGGATACGTCGGCTGTACAGATCTACGGGTGAAGAGACTCCTTGGGATGACGGTAGCAGCGGCGTATTTGTAAGTACTTTAACATTGTCTTCGTACGATCGCTGTCTCCGACTCCCTCGTAGAGGAACCCCGCCCTGGTTCCTCACTGTAGAATTAGGAGGACAACCTGCCCTGTTGACCCTCACCGTAGAATTAGGAGGACAACCTGCCCTGTTGACCCTCACCGTAACATAGGAGGACAACCTGCCCTGTTGACCCTCATCGTAAAATAGGAGGACAACCTGCCCTGTTGACCCTCATCGTAAAATAGGAGGACAACCCGCCCTGTTGTCACTCACCGTAGACTAGGAGGACAACCTGCCCTGTTGCCCCTCACCGTAGACTAGGAGGACAACCCGCCCTGTTGTCACTCACCGTATAATTAAGAAGAATTACATTGAATTTTGAAACTACGAAACACATTGAATTTTGAAACTACAACACATTGAATTTGAAACTACGAAACACATTGAATTTTGAAACTACGTCGAATTTTGAAACCCTTCAAAATTGAAAAAGTTAAGTTTTGGGATTGGAGAAATCTCGTCAATCCACGCACAATGAATCCACAAGATTTTGAGCAACCTCGTGATTGCCCCCACGATCTTGACAACATCGTTGAAACCCCGGAAGTAAACGATCTACCACCGACCCTATCCCCTAATGGCCTGCCCCCAGACACAGCGAGAGGCAGATCACAATCTGTACCTGCACCACAACCCGCACTCCAGGCACCTAGAAGACACATCATCCCCGTATTCAAAACTGAATATGAAAAACTGATACCCCCTTTCAACGGAGAACCCTTAGCTTTAGCAAAATATTTAAAAGCATGCGATAAGTTATTCTTAAGGTTTTTTGATGATCAAGATCCAGAAAGCTTTCAAAATGACTTGTTATTAAGTTCGTTTACCACCAAATTAGGTCCAAAAGTGACGGACAAACTATGTTTGAACAGCATAGAAAACTACACTGACTTAAGAGAGGCGTTACTACAGACATATAGTGACAAAAGGGACACATACACTCTCACACTAGAACTTTCGAAATTAAAGCAACACACCAACGAGGACTGTTTTCAGTTCCACGACAAGGTCTCAAACTTATTAAATTCACAGGTAGCGTACCTACAAACACACTTTTCCCAGCAATCTAGGGTACTTATACCCTACATGCAGGCTTTAGCGTTGAGAGTATTCCTACATGGGTTGAATGAACCAATCGGTTCATTTATCCGTACACGAGCGCCCACGAGCCTTGGCGAGGCCTTAGCCATGCTGACGAATGACTTCAACATGAAGCCAGGAGATAGGTCACATCCGCCGTTAGGAAAGCCACCACAGCAAATACCTCGTCCCAATGTCATCAACCGTCCTCCACCTCGACCTTTTAATAACACATCCTCTTTCGCTCCTCGTTTCCCGCCTTTCCAACCCCGACCCTATAGTCAACCGTATCAATCAAACAACTCTTGGACGAAACCATTCCAGAGACCACCACAACCATTCCAAAAGCCACCACAACAGTTCCAAAGAAACCCCCAACGACCACAAAACCCCAATATTCCAAAACCCCAAAATTTCGGAAAAGGATCGACACCTTCAACCTCTAGTCGAAACCCGAATTTTCACTTACTCACACCCGACATGACTAACGAAATCCCCGACTCGGAACAAAACGACGCTCAATACGACTACGAACTTGACTATCAAAATGCCCAATTTTACCCCCCAGAATACTATCCTCAGTACTTCGGATATAACTCTGACGATCTTCAACCTTCAGAGACTGATCAAATCAACAACCAGCTGGCTAATTTCTCGATGAATCATGAAATCCCCGAACATACCGGAAATGATTTTTTAGGCCAAACCAGCCTCCCGAAGTCATCGATTTCATGATGAGCTCGACGGTCCAAACTACTTCCTTACCGTATATTATAATGCCAAATTTAAACTTGAAAATTCTAATAGACACAGGAAGCACTAGAAGCTTTATAAATCCCGAAATCGCCCACAAGTACTTCTCCAAGAAAATACATGATGACTCTGGACTAGTTCGTACAGCTCATGGTGTATCTAACATTAACCACCGCACGTTAGTACCGTGCGGAGATCTATTCAAATGCCCCAGACTAAATTTACCTTTCAGTTTGTTTAAATTTCACGACAGATTCCATATGCTCTTAGGACTCGATAATTTAAAACTTCTCAAAGCAACCGTAGACTTGGATAAAAATATTTTGAAAACCCCTAAATTTTCAGTACCCTTACTTTTCACAGATTCAATAACAAATCCCCATGCAATCAACGAATCATTCCTAATTGAAGCTAGATCAATCCAACAAATAAAAATAAAAATTGCCAACATAACTAATGGCGAAGCCATTATCCCTTTTACCAAAATAAACGAAATCGAAATTCCACAATGCTTGGTTAACGTAACTAACACCTTTGCCTATGTTCATGCTACAAACCCAGCTGAACATAGCGTAAATATTTCTCTGACTACCCCAATTATTGGTGAACCTGTACTCGATAACCTTTTTGTAGAAACCGAACAAGTGACTCCTAATCACCGGAAACCCAAACTAGACCTTGGTAAATTACGATTAGACCACTTGAACGATCTCGAAAAACAAGAAGTGACAAAACTGGTGAAGGAATTCCCCGATATATTCCAATCAGACGACCAAACTTTAACATTCACCAATCAGGTAAAACACCATATTAGGACTTCAGATGAGATACCCATCTACGTAAAACCTTATAGGTACCCTAGTATATACAAAGCAGAAGTCGAATCCCAAGTCAACAAGATGCTCAAGCAGGGAATTATCCAACCCTCCAATTCTCCTTATAATGCCCCCTTGTGGGTGGTACCAAAAAAATTGGATGCTTCCGGAAAACCTAAGTTCCGCCTCGTAGTTGATTATCGAAAACTGAATGAGCGTACAATTTCAGATAAATTCCCGTTACCCAACATTACGGACTTACTAGACAAACTGGGACGTTGCCAATATTTCTCCTTATTAGACTTAGCGAACTCATTTCACCAATTAGAACTAGACGAACCTTCAATACCGAAAACAGCGTTCTCCACTGAAAACGGTCATTATGAATTCCTTCGGATGCCGTTTGGGTTGAAGAACGCACCCCCAACATTCCAAAGGCTGATGAATAACGTGTTAAGAGGACTACAAAATGAGATATGCCTAATCTATATCGACGATATTATGATTTTCAGCTCTAGCCTAGAAGAACATATGGTACGCCTACGCGAAGTATTCAAGAGACTTCGTCATTCAAATCTCAAAATTCAGCTAGACAAACTAGAGCTTCTCAGAAAAGAAATAGGCTTCCTCGGACATGTTATCACAGCAGAAGGAGTAAAACCCAACCCCGAAAAAATAAACGCCGTACTCAAGTTCCCACTCCCCAAAACTCGTAAAGAAATAAAACAATTCCTCGGACTTTTAGGCTACTACAGGAAATTCATACCGAACTTCGCCAACTTAACCAAACCATTAACTGTCTGCTTGAAGAAGAACGCGTCCATAAAATATAACGACCTCGAATACCAAGAATGCTTCAATCATTGTAAACAGCTTCTGACAAATTCCCCTATTTTGCAATACCCAGACTTCTCAAAAGAATTCAACGTAACGACAGATGCTAGCGATGTAGCATTAGGAGCAGTACTGAGTCAGTACAATGACAAAAGGTCTGATCTCCCGATCGCATACGCAAGCAGAACCCTAAACGAATCGGAAAAGAAACTTTCAACAATTGAAAAGGAGTTACTTGCAATCCTTTATGCTTTAAAAATATTCCGCCCCTACCTATACGGACGCAAATTCACTCTATTTACAGATCACCGACCACTCCAATGGTTATTTAATTTAAAAGACTGTTCATCCAAACTGTTCAGATGGCGCTTAAAGCTGAGCGATTACGATTTTGTAATTAAATATAAACCTGGCTCAACCAATCACGTTGCTGATGCCTTGTCCAGAATAGAATTAAATAATAACGACAGCCCCCAGCCCTCCACATCAAAATTAACCCCTGAACTCGACATTTTTAGTGACGAAGACGCTTTACGAGACCTACTGGACGAAGTCCATGGTGACGCAGAAATGCGTGACGTCATCAATGAAATCATGAACACCTACAGGCAAACAACCGCTAAACCGACTGACAGTCAGTCAATGGCTGTAAACACCCCGGAGTCAGAAACAGACACTACTGTCCATTCTAACGCTGAGGGAAACACCATCCTCACTATCCCGATTAGACGAAGTGTTGTAAATCATGGTTTGCGTCAAATAATCCTAAACGAAGTAACTGGAAACCCAAAACCCCCTAAAGTAACGAAATTATTTGGAAACAAAACAAGAATCACTGCGGAACTGTCAAAATCCGATTTCAAATCCAACGTAATCAATTTAGTCAAGGAATACGTAAAACCACATGTTGAGTACTCCCTATATTTTCAAAATGATGACCAAGGTGAACTCTACCAACGGTTCGCAGCCATCATGATGGAAGTTTTCAAAGAATCAGCAATTCGCATGACCAAGTATTCTAAATTCACACTAGACGTCACTGATAAAGATCAAGTTGAGGAAATCATTTCAAACTACCACGTAGGCAAAACTAACCATCGCGGAATAACTGAAACATACGAGAAAATAAAAAGAATGTATTTTTGGCCTAACCAGAAAAAATCAATTCAAAATTTCATCAACCAATGCGAAACTTGCTCGCTTGCCAAATATGACCGAATACCAATCAAACCCAAGTTCAACATAACCCCAACTGCAACCAGACCATTTGAAATAGTACACATTGACAAACTGACATTAGACGGTCATAAATTCTTAACTATTGTTGACGCATTTTCCAAATATGCCCAGGCATATTCCTTAACCTCTAATACCAGCTTAGATGTAGCAAAGAACCTTTTAACATACTTTTCCCACCATGGAATCCCGAACAAAATTGTATCAGACAACGGAGCCGAATTTGACTCCTCACTGGTCAAAGAACTTCTGGCTCTCCATAAAGTAGAGATACACTTTATCTGCAGTCAAAACCCTAATAGTAACGGCATAATTGAGCGATTTCACTCAACACTTATTGAACACATTAGACTATTCAACAACAGACAAGAATTCTCATGCGACTCGCTGGTCGTCAAAGTTCGTTATGCCCTGATAGGCTATAATAATTCCATCCATTCTGTAACTCACCTTACCCCATTCGAAGTAGTATACGGCCACATTGAACAAGACCACCTACTTGATTTGAACCTCGAACAAAGATTAGTGAACGAGTATACGTCACAACACAAAGAACGGTTAGCGCTACTATACTCTCAAATACACAGTCGTAGTAGTCAAACGAAAGAACAAGTTATCGACCGACTTAACGAACGCAGAGAAGATGTACCGGAACTCCCCTCAACTATCTTTGTCAAAAATAAACAGATCATGAGCAAAACGAAAAATAGATATAATAAAGAGCAAGTTCAACATATCAACCCAGAAAGCAAGACCATTGAAATCATACCCAGACACCACAACACTCAGAAAAAGGTCCATGTAGCGAACATTCGTCGGCCCAAGAAAATAATGGGATTGGTTGGAATAAGTTCAGACAGTTCAGACGACTCAGACGACCCCACCCCTTTAACTACTCACACTACACAAAATAAACACCAAGGACCCAGGAAGTAACCATAATCATAACTTTCAGGTTGTTGATCATCGCTGTATCACGAGGCGCGGAAGTTAAGAATCTTGACCGAAGCGGAGGCGTTATCCCAATAGACATAGGACCAGCAAAATTAGAAGAAACAGAATATATTTTGACGCACTACTACGACCTATCAAGCATCTACACAGAAGTGGACAACCTAAACTCTAACTATTCCCTCCTCGTAACCCATATACTACGAACGCGGGGACTTCACGACAAACTCGACGAATACTGTTCCTTTTTCAAACACATCCAATCGCTAGTACAACAAAAAATATCCAACGTTAGACTTCACGGAAATACCCGACAAAAGAGAGGACTAATAAACGGACTTGGAACAGTTATTAAAGCCATCACGGGAAATTTAGACAATGACGACAAGGAAAGGTTTGACAAAATTCTACACGACTTAGAACGGAAGGACAAAAAATTCAGTAACCAATACGCTGTGGTCAACGAACTTATTGCTAACTATAATCAGACCCTCCGCACCATTCAATTTAATAATGATCAGATCAAAGCCAAGTTCGGCGACTTGAATGCCGTTTTGAATTCTTTCAACTCTCAACTTATACTCTATAAAGAAATGTTGTACCATCTTCAAACGTCAATGAACTTTATCTTTAATGTACTTTCCGAAATAGAAACGTCCATAACATTTTGTAAATTGGGTGTGTTACATCCGAGTATTATCAGTACGCATGTCCTAGAATCACAATTGGCTCAATTATCATTAAACCTGACCAATGTACTGACCTACGAGTCATTAATCAAAGTTTCTTGCAGCATTCACAGCGACAGAATTGTATATTTCTTGACGTTACCTGTGTACAAGAAAGCGGACTATCACTTACACTATTTATACCCTGTGCCCTGGCCAATAGATGGTGCTTACGCCACCATAGTTCCCCGTCACACGTACTTGTTGAAAAGATCTGATAGTAATGAGATCCTCCCGCTCTTAGGCAGATGTGTTCACAACGAGATCTTTTATTGTAACACCGAAACCTTATCCTACGCCGACGCGGACTGCGAACGCGGCGTTCTGTCAAACGGTTCCACCGCTCACTGCCAGTTCACTAAATTGCATATTTCCGCGAATTACCTATCGATGATCCCCGAAACTAATCACCTCTTAGCCGTACTACCGCAGGAAGATCAGATTAGGATTAGTAGCAACAGTCAATCTGAGACTCTAACCCTTAAAGGCATTTACCTCATCAATCCCAATTCAGATTCCGTTTACTATCATGATATTCTTATGTCTGTGCATTTAACTAGCATCGGGACCCCGACCTTGTTGAGCTTGCCGCCCGTCAACATTGACTCCCTTAATCTCACGCGCATGGCACTCCACATGGATACCATTAATTTAAAGGCGATAGATAACCTTCACTTGAATCTCAACCCCCTGCAACTTGACGATGGTGACGACTGGTACCCGTCTGTATCTCCCAGCATCTGGACCGTGCTCCTTTACTTGCTTATTGCGTCGGTGTTCGGTTATGCTTTCCGTAATTACCAGCGACGTCGTACCACCATCCAAATTTCGCCCCCCAACCCTTCTTAACTACCCGTATTTGCTCCGCCGCACGGCGACGGTATTGTATTGTATATGTTTTGTATAACGTGGTTTCTTGTATTTTCCTGTATTTTGTTGTATTTTCATTGTAATTTGTATTTGTATCGTCTGTATTACCTGTGTTGCCTGTATCATCATTTTTGTATTGGTATCATCTGTATTTACTTTGTTTACTTTATGTTGTATTTACTTTGTTTCCTTAATGTTGTATTTGCTGTTATTGCTTTACTATATTTCCTTTATGTTGTGCCATATTGTTATGTCGTGTCTATTATATTTGTTTTGGTATGTACATCGGTGATCGGGATGAGACGTGTAATAATCATTTTTGTTTTCACTTCAGCTCCCATTTTCCCGTTCCGGCAAAACTCTTCGGGAAAGGGAGGTGTTATATCACCAATTCTCCTCATTATTGCTGATACTACTGAACCCAGCGCCCGAGCCTATAAATACTCCGCGCTCGACTCCCGCTGGTCAGTCTCTTCACGCCGTTCTGTCCGTCACGTCGTTACTCTGCCCGATTTCCGATTGAATATTCTCACAAGTGTTAACTGTAACTTTGATCGTTTCAATTGTTTAAGTCGTGTGAATAAAAATAACATTTTTTAAAAACTAAGTTTTACCAGCTCCCGACTTAACTTATATACCATATATGGGGCCACAAACTCTCCATTTTGGAACACCTGCATTTAATTTCCTTAGTTCGTATTTTACTCTGAATAGTCTATATGCGAGGTATGAGTTCGGACTTTGGATGAATTGGATCCGAAGATCCCTTTGGAGTTTTGTGAGTGAATCTCACTAGCATTCAATCAGATTCGTGATCCTGTGTATCCAGTCTATTGTGGAGTGTTGGTCTCTAAATCCAAGTTGATGTGAGGTAATGAGGTCTTTAAGCAAATTTTCAAAGAAAAGCAAGCTATAGTTCTCGGTCCAAAATTTTTAAAACTCGAATTTCCGAGAAAAATTTGTATACCTACCAAAATTATATTATTTATGTTTCGATAAAATTGAGATAAAAATTTCAAATTTGCACAAAAAATCTGTCTTGGCAATCAAAAGGCTAAGTTCGTAGATAGGCTCTAAGGGGGTTTAGCGAAATTTTAAGGGAGGAAAAATTAACCATAAAATCCAAAAATGAACCAGTCTGACGAATGACAACCCATTTTAAAGATTTTTTAACGCAGAAAACGATGGTGAAGTCAGAATTGCGATATCTTATTCGTTCTCAGACTGGAACACTTTGAAGGTGGAGAAACGTGGTTGTTACTTGAGATGTTCTTCACATTTCATCTGCTGTAATCTGATAAAGAAATGAGATATCGCAATTCTGACTTCACCATCGTGTTCTGCGTAAAATACCCTTCAAAATGAGGAGTCACTTTTCAGACTGTTCCATTTTTGGAATTTATGGGTAATCCCCCCCCCCCCCTAAATCTCCTCTATCCCCTATCGAATAAATTTGGGGGTGTACGACTTTTTTTGATCTCAGATTCGGATTCAGCGTCTACAAATACAGAGGAATGATTTTTTGTGGGGCTGTGTAATGGGTTTGAGTCTTTTGAGGAGTAAATTTCATATAGCTTTGACATGACGGGCAAGGGTGAACTCTGTTGTTAGTGGGGTTGCTCGAAAATCACACACATTTTGATTAGGCCTGACTCGAGCACAGAAAACACTGATAAGGATTCGATGAAAGTCATGGACGAATTCCCACCTTCCCTGTCGTGGAATTGGACTGTTTTGTGATTTTATTGAGAGAGTTTTTTGATATATCGCACCTTTTGAATAGTACTATGACAATTTCAACAAATCCGGGTCTTAGTTATCAGTACAAACAGACAGATCGTGACGAGCTCGAGTGGTCAACGCTAGGGAGCAGCAGTTATTGAAAAGGAAGTCGCTATTTTATAGGCAATGTTCGTTACCCGAAACTTTAATTGCGTTGTCCCAAAAGTTGCAGTTTTTGACTTGTTACGGTACTATTCTCAGGTGCGATATTTTTAATTGTTGATTGTTTGGAATTTAATTTTAACAATTGATTTGATATTTTTTTTATTGTTGTTTTCTAGGATTGAATTATGGAGTCAGGATTTGTGAAGAGGATTGGAGACGTTATTATTCAGCGCGTAGGGCCGCCTGTGGGTTCACCTCAAGATCCAAGAGACGGCGAGCCGCCTCCCGAAGAACCGCCTCCCCTGGATATGGGCCCAGAACACAGGTATCCTCCAGGGCCTATGGGTCCTGAACACAGGTACCCTGAAGGGCCTATGGGTCCTGAACACCGGTTCCCCGACGGTCGCATGGGTGCGGAACACAGGTTTCCCGAGGGGCACATCCCAGCGGAAACTCGGTTCCCAGACGGGCGCATGGGTCCTGGACATATGATATCTGATGGTCACATGGGCTCTGATCACAGAATTCGAGAAATGACTGACCAAGGGATGATGAACCCGGACACCCACAGCTCAATTCACCACGACATCGTTCCTGAAGATGACATCGTCCCTGAAGACGACCTCGGTCCTGACGATGGAGACCACGTAAGGGTACGTTATCCTTCAAATTATACGTTTTCTGTCATAGAAATAGTACAAACCAAATCCACAACGTCTTAGGTACAACTTAGTTGTATTTTCACTTGACGTGAATCAGTTTGGAAGAGCGTGGTCGTCCTGTCCCGTCCCATGACTCATCAGCTAGTCCCAAACACAAAGTTTGTTCGGACAGACAGTCCTGGACCGTTCTTACCAAGCCACGCCCCTTTTAGCGCGTTCGGACAGCCCCAGAACTGATCCTGGATCGAGAGTTGGCTGTTCGGACAGACAGTTCCGGAACGTCCGGGACTAGTTCCTGGATTATTTTAGGGGACTGTCGATCTTATCAGCTTATCCAAGGAAGAAGTTCTTATCAAAACAGCTTTTGTAGTGTTTGAACCTACTTAATTTGAATTTGTGAATCTTGCACTGAATTATTTATGGCTTGATTGTGTGATGGTATTTCCTCCTATTTTTTTTTTTTTTTTTTTTTTTTTGCGAAAATTAATGTTCTTACCGTTCATTCTTTCGGAATCACAAGAATCAAGTCACAGGAGAATCAGAATCTGATGTAGGTAGGTAAAGTATCGGCAAAGTTTGGAATGATGAGAAAAGCGGATGGTTAGCTTCAGGTTATCCGGTCGGAATCTGATGAGCGTTCGGACAGACACAGTCCTGGACTCAATCCTGGACGGTTCTATCCCCTCTTTCTTCAGAACGCAGTTCGGTACTGGACTGGTCCAGGACTGTCTGTCCGAACAAACCTACAGAGGAGTGTCTGGCCCCTGCTCTGGTAGGCCTCGTGACACTAGCACTGGTAGCAGAGTCTGAGTTGTCCCCCAGATATTTCTTTCTACAATAAATGTACCATCATGAACAAAAACCACTGGCGGTCGATTTTTTTTTTTTTAAACTATTTTTTTGTTATAGCTGGAAGTGTCTACTGAGAACCTTCACAAAGTGATGCTTGAACCGCCTTCAATATTAATTTGATTATCTGTCAATCAGATGGATGAATACGGTTTGGATGGTTTCCAGCCGCCACCGGCCGTTCCGCACGACTTGGACGACGATATCGTCCCCGACTTTCCAGAAGACGACCTCAACGAGGACAACACGCCCGACGATCTCAACGACGACAACGTGCCCGACGATGGGGCTCCGAACGTTCTCGACGACCTCCACGAAGAAGGTCCGCACGACGAGGATGCGCCGCCTCACGACGACGACATCGAGGATGGCGACGTTCTGGCAGGACTCAAAGAAGGAGCCGATGGCGTCGCTCTGATGGAGTCCGAAGACTTGCTCAGGGAAATCAAACCCGAACCCATGGAACATGATGGACCAGTGAGTAAAAAAAAACTACTATGTACACTATTATCCAGTTTTAGCGAATTTTCGGAGAATAGGAAGCTATTGTTCTCGATCCAAAATTTGTAAAACTCGAATTTCCCCGTTCCAGACCATCCTAATTCACTGCCAAAAGACACCAAAAATCCCATTGTGCCCAAACGAAACAAAGATAAAAGGTTCTCTTCAATACGTATTTTGAGACATAAAGCCGTTTGGGAGTAATTCATGAATAGTTTGCTCTTTTGTCCATTTCCTCCTTGGTTGAAAAACCTTTGTCTATTTGGAGGGTTGTAGGAGGTTGTAAAGAAAAGGAGAAGTTTTTCCGAGCTTTCGGCTTTAATAAGCCATCTTCAGGGGTAGGTATTGTTTCCTCAACCCAGTCTCTTTCGTTCTGAATAAGAGACTGGGTTGAGGAAACAATATCTACCCCTGAAGATGGCTTATTAAAGCCGAAAGCTCGGAAAAACTTCTCCTTTTCTTTACAACCTCCTACAATTCATGAATAGTAAAATGGAAACATTTTACATAAAACCATTAAATTGATAAAACCAACAAATTTTGTTTCTTTGAAAATTCGCTCTTATAACCATGCTGCACGACTGGTTTAAAGAAAAATTCAATCATTCTGATCCTCCATTCGCAGTCCATCTTTATATTTTGGAAATAGTGGTTTAGTTTACCTACTAAAGGATTCATTGTTATCTCCACCAAGGGACAGGATCAGCAGTGTAGATCAAATATAGTTGAGGTCCCATTACACTGCCTTGAGTATTTCTGCGAACTGTTCCGTCGATGCTTGGTTAAGTTTATATAAGATATTATCCTGAGTTACATCGAGGAAAATAGCTGAACCAACTTTCTGCTCTACTGGAGATTTGTCAATCATGTCCACGCGGACATGTTCGATAGTCTAATGTTTAATAATTTCTTGAACAATTTGGACATTACTGGTAGCAGTGATATTGATCTGTAGGATGTTCTCATCAGCTGGTATCACGATTACTTCAGCTATTTTCCAGAGCTGGGAAACATACTAAGAGAGAAGGTAGCGTTTCGTCGGCCTAGATGTAGGGTTTTCACTTACGAGGTATCTCATCTAGGCCGACGGTTTGTAATTTGTACAATTTTGACTAGTGTCGTACGGGGTAGATTTTTTTCAGTATCCAAAAATGAGATCCGCTTCAAAAATGTCTCTGCAGCCCATTGTATTTACTCATTTGTCGTGTTTAGGATGAAGATGACGGCGGTGAAGACCAAGAAGAAGGCGGCGAGGGTCTGGAGGACGGCGAAAACAAAGATGGAGAAAACGGGAAACGAAAACAAGAGTCTGACACTGAAGAAGAAAATGCTAATAAGAAGAAGAAATCTGGTAAACAAAACTACGCTGTACTCAGTTTACGAAAACTTGTAAAGACAAGGGTGTAGTATTGGCTAAGAAAACTATCATCTTAGCCCACCCTAATCGATATCACCTTGATGTCTTTCGTTTTGTTCACTTCTGAAGTTCTGCAAATGAAACCTCTATTTGTCCCACTCAAATTGCCACGCCCTTACCAAATTCACACTAGTAAGGCGATAGACAGTAAACAATAAAGCAGAAAATTAGGATAGTGAACGATAAAAGAATAAAACAGGGGCTGGAAAACAGTATGTAATCAATAGAATAGAAATATAGTATTCTGACCAATGTCAAATACAGTGCTCCTAAGGTGGGGTTATGCAGGGATTGTAAACAGGATTGAGATCAAATCTGAGTTCTTGTTGTATCCCTGTCGGGGGTATTGGACGCTTCACGATTTTGCGTGTCATCCTTGCGCAGGGGATATCTGTATCGTTCCAATTTTAGTATAATATGCATATTGATACCGCCGAAGCGAGTACAAAAAATCAAGGCACCACCGAGATTCGAACTCGGGATCTCCTGTTTACTAGACAGGCGCTTTAACCAACTAAGCCATGGCGCCGATGGGAGGGGGGTAAATGGACGTCCAAGATGGCGATGTTTCTCTTTAGCCCTACTTATTGTTTGTTCTTTCCCCACTGCTGGGGCGTAGCATCTAGAAGCGCTTACCTGCAAGAAATGAAGAGTGTAGGTAGAAGTTGAATTAAAAAATAATTATTAAGAATAATATAATATTTAATCAACTACTGTTGATTCAATTGAAAATTTGAATCGCCTGCATCATTATGCAATCCAATGACGAATCTAATGACTATGATTGGCATGGCCGAAGCCAAGTCATCTACAAAGAGGAAGAAGAAAAAGAAGAATTACAAATATCTGGATTGCAGTGAGACCATCTACAAGTTTAGGCCTCTGGGGAACCCGGAGATTCTTGCCCATGACGTCACCCTACACCGTGTGTATTCTAGCGCTTGCGTGTGTCTCCTAACTGCGTTACCACAGGGCGGGCCCACGCAGGCGTTTAGCGCTTCCAGTATTAATGCGCAGGTTCAGCTTTTGTGTGGATATTATCTATAATATCCATGCTGTTGTTTGATTGTTCGTTCATAGTTATTCATTAGTTTTAATCTCCTAAAATGGGTGGTTGCTGCATCAATGGATTGTTGGGTTGGGTTGTTGATTGTGGCTCTGCTTGTTGACTGCATTCTTTTCTTGGCTAAACAGGAACTGCCGTTTAGGGGGCATGACGAGTCATCCTCACCTCGTAGTAAAGGGAATTACCTCGAGTTACTCGAGTCCATTAATTTCCTGAAAGATTAAGATCAGCCACTGGAAGATCATTTGAAAATGGCGACGATTTTTAAAGGGACCTCCCCTGACATCCCAAATGATCTTATATGTGCTATAGCTAGAGTCACTCTAGATGACATTGAATCAGATCTAGCTAAAATCATTTTTAGGGTGAGTTAGGAAGTGTGTGTTGAGGGTTGGTGGGGGTGTTGAATTGAGTGTGGAACCACCATGTCCAGAGCCACGCTATGCTCCTGCCCCACTGTCGCCAACTCAAAAATCTCTCACAAACAAAATCCAGCTCTGACAAGCTGTAGGTACTTGGAATCTGATGTAATCCTGAAGGGTTACATATAGTGAATTTTCGGTGTCTCTGATATAAATCTACTTTGTCCTGTCCTACAGAAGAAGAAAGCGAGTTGGAAAAGAAGAAAAACAACGCCATCAACTTCAGAAGAAACATCAGAGAGGTGATGGACGAGAACCAGCTCGACGAAGCGACTCTGGCGGCCCAACGACAAGAAGCTGAGCGATTGAGAAGAGTTCAAGACCAACAGAAGTACTTGAGAGAGGTTTGTGGTTGAACATGTGTTTTATTATTAAAATTGCGGTCATCAGTGTCTTTTCGAGTCTTAAACAAGCTTATCATTACCACAGATGCAACAGCAAAGGCAAATACAGAAAAACAGAGCAGCCAGGATGCTGTCGATACTGCAAGGCGGTTCAGGTTCGGCGTCCATCCTGAAGGCTGGTCAGTCAATGCCTGGGCAGATGGCAGGGCAATCGATTTCCTCCAAACCCAATACAGTCGTCGTCAAGCTCGGCTCCGGAGGACCACCTCAGCTACTAAACAAGAAAGTATGTGAATAGTTACAGACATATTTCGTTTCGTTCTAAATTAAGAGAAATTCCATAGTCAATCTGAAATCACCCTGACGATTTGAAATGTCCTTTTTCCCTCAAAGCAATACGAAAGGAGATTTAAACAAATTCACAGTCATGCAGCATGGCTATTGGAGCAAATTTTCGAAGAAACCACTGGTTTTATGTAAAATGTCTCTATTTTACTGGTTTTACAACAAATTCCGTCTACTTTTTTTTGCCGTAACCACCACGTTTCTTCATCTTCAAAGTGCTCCAGTTTAAGAACAGAATAAGATATCGCAATTCTGATTTCACCATCGTGTTCAGCGTCAAAATTTAATAAAAAATTAAACTAGATAGGCTGTTATAAAAAAAACTTATAATTTGGACGTTTTATACCAACGACAGACAAATTTCAGGGATACCAACGCACGGGCATGAATAAAACAGTATCGAACACACTTTTAGCTCGAACCCCATTTTTTTGAGATAGGCTTTATTGTTCTTAAGCAACGATATATATATTGACATATGATTTTTGGTGTCTTTTGGCAGTGAATTCAGGATGGTCTGAAACGGATTTCGGTATAAACATTATTCGGAAATACGATTTTTAAAAGTCTTGCAGCGAAAGTCTTACGTTTTTTCGAAAATTTGCTAAAAAACGACCGTATCGACCCACGATTAAACCACACCTCTTTTAATCAGCCCTCTGTTAATCGAGCCAATTATGGAGTATCCCGCACCAGTTGTATGAAATCACTTGTCCATCTACCGACCTGCAGTTACCAAAAACTCCTGACACATGCCGCTCAACCAGGTTGTTATCGTTCGCACTTATTTATTATTCCATTTTTTAGGTGTTGGAAGCAATCAGAGGCAAATCATCACCAACTCCTCAGGACAATCGGGCGGGTTTGAATCGTATGATCACCAAAGCGCACATGGTCACCCCAAGCGTAACCATCGCTCCTGTCAAACCCGCTGCCATGACCGATGCTGAGAAAAAAGGTTGGTGTTCCATTAGAGTTATCACTTTTTTCTTTCTTTCTTTTCATCTGTATGACTAGAAATCTTTATATGAGGGTTGATCAAAGAAAAACATCTCTACCAGGCCAACGTTTTCGATTTCTAGGCTGTAAATGTGATATCGTTACCACCACGCGAAAAGCACCAATTATGTGGTAGACTCTCACTAGCTATAACTAACCATTCCTGTACATTTTACTGCCCTGAGGAACGTATATAAATCTGTACATACATCGAAACGTTAGGCTTGTGGAGTTGTTTTTATTTCATTGAAAATCTAACCTCAAGTTTTTCTTGAATAATTTCTCGTATATGAGCGATCTTGAACCATCCCTGGAGACCCTACTGATAATGCAATACCTACCATCATACCCCCAAGTTCTCATTATCCACCATCGGTATTTTAAAAATATTTAATTAATTTTTGTCGATTTTTTAATGATTATTTCGTTTTTACTTGTTCTTTTGCCATTTGGTGCCTTCTTGGTTTCAAGAATCCATTTTGAATTTCCCAACATCTTATGTATTTAGAGTTTTCCAAGTTTGACAGGTGTTGGGGAGCTGTGTTATGTATTCTGCATCCGGTTACACCATAAAATTACTCCATACAGTCAAATAAATGACTCCATTTAGTAGTGTGAAGAGGGGTCATGACTAAACCAACTCGAAAAAACGTTTTTTTATAATTTCTTTCTGTTCTTGTTATTTATTCGTTTTGTTTTCGTTTGTTTTTCGTTTCACCCTTTTCCCCCTCCATTCACAACCGCCCTTCCGTTTCCCACCGATACCTTGATAACTCCTCTTTGAGAAGGCCCTGTGACTACAGATGTCGTGACGATCTCGTCGTCTGACGAAGACGACGACGACAAGCCGATCCCGGCGATGACGTCGGGCGAGGCCAAAGTCAAAGAGGAGCCCGAAGACGAAGACGACGACTGCATCGTTATATCCGAACCTTCGGACGTTGAGGAGGAAGAGGAAGATGTCGATACAAACAACTCCGGAATGCACACGAACGATCTCTTCAACTGCCCTGACGACCAGGTTCGCACTTAATCGAACATTTGAATCTGAAATGCACTACTGCAACTACTAGATTTTCTAAATATTTCGTTGATATTTTACAGGGGAGAGTACTGATAAACGTAGGAAAGCTCGAAGGCGAACAAGAAATATTCCTCGCTCCTCAAATTTCAAGAGTCATCAAGCCCCATCAGGTATAATGTGGTTTCTGCACGTTCACAGAAGGCACGTTTGATCGTATTTTGCATGGACATCAGCCACATTTTCCGTCACGTTATACATGTGACGGTCTCACAGATGGATAAAGAGTGAAATTGGAACCGTGACGTGTAGTGATGTTGGATGAATCAAGAGCTTTCGAAAAAGTGGTGAACGACTTTTGTACAATAAAAAATGTCGAAGATGCAACGAAGTGGATGTGAGCAAAAATCATCAGAAGCCAGGAGTCACCCGAGAAGGAAAAGATTGTTGAACAATATCAGACTACTTCAAACAGGAAATGGACAAAAAACGTCACTTCCAGCACATATATTGGCCTTTTTGCTTAGAAGACTTCGAAGAACTGAATGAAAATTGAAGTAACTCGTATCGAATTTTATCTCAATGGGGAATTTGCTTAGAGTAACGTGTATTGCCAGCGATATTCATTAAAAAAAATTTCTCGAGGAGAAAACTTCAGCGCAGATTGAATGAAGCCGCTAAAATTGAGGGGACCATATGACGTCACAAACAGAACGAAACCACCGGTAGGAGCGCTGACATCGCCGGGCTTCAGGGCCACAGGCTCATCGCCCCAACTGGCGGTTTCGTCCTTTTTTGTGACGTCATACAGTCTTCAAACGCGGCCAGCTTCTCGAAATTCCCTAAATTATTGGGAAGACTTGTCGGGCAGATGATTATCATTTTCGTTATTCTCCTAGCTTGTACTTTCAAAAAATAAAATAAATTAGAAAAATTGACGCAAATTCCCCATTGTTCAAGAGATTTTGTGTTTTTGTCAAAACTTTGGTAATTATAAATTTTAAAAACTGCATGCAAAATTTTATTATGCAGGTTCTGCATTAAAGCGTTCTGTATGAAGTGGAGCTGATTGGGAGTACTTTAGTTCTTTCTCTGTCGATCTCATTTCAAATTTGTATGTAATTTTGTAAAATCGTCGATAAAACTCGAATATCTGTGTATAAGATTGTAAAGTTTGTATCTGCACCACATAATATTATTATCTAGCAACCGCTTCTGTAGTCATCCAGAACTGATCCAGGACTAATTTAAGACCTGTGCATGTACCGGTGTATCTGCATGAATTGTAGATTTCAGTGACAAATTCCTCGTAAACTGATAGATTATGAATCATTTTTTAATAATATTATTATTAAATATTATCATTTAATATTATTAAATGTTATTATTATAATATTATCATATTATTATTATAATATTATCATTTAATATTATTAAATGTGTTCGTCCGTTGCAGATTGGAGGCGTCAGGTTTCTGTTTGACAATATAATTGAGAGCGCCGAACGGTACAAGACGTCCACGGGTTTCGGGTGCATCCTCGCTCATTCGATGGGTCTCGGTAAAACGCTGCAGGTAATTGATGCACGGATAATTGAAGGTTTTTTGTCGACAAACGGGTTCTGAACTGCTCCGAGTTAGAACCAATTGGTATCGCATGTGGCATTGAGTTGATTGTAGCGTGGAACTTACTCAAATGGCGTGTATTTGAATTGAGAGTTCTAGGAGATAAGTCCGCTTTGATAGGACCAGCTGTTGAGGGCTTATCCTAGGGCGAGCAATCTTGGCCGAACGCTAACCTGATAAGCCCAAACTTGCTCAGTTCTAGAGTGACGTTAAGTTAAGCTGTAATTTACGTGATTTTCCGTTTTTTACACATTCACCTTAACAAACGCTTGAACTTAGATTTTATACTTGACAATCAGTCAACGCAGAACTCAGTAAACTCGACAACTGGCGAACAAACACAAATACGGGAGGGAGAACCAATCACTGTTATCCACATGTAAGGTTACTTTGCGATAGGACCAAACAGATTCTCACGATAGGGAGGTCTTTAAGGCCGATGAGTCCGGGTTAGGTAGATAAGACGGTCTTATCGAACGTTAAGACGGTCCCATCGAAGCGGACTTATCTCCTTGGAACTCTCTAATGTCTCTAAATTGACCAGAACCCTCTCACGCCAGGGTTAGTCTTGTGGGACCTCGCAGCCACTGGAGGATTCAGAAATACTGATGGGATATCAGTAATATCAAATATCGATATTTTCAGTGGTGAAGCTCTCAGCTTGTGGTTGTTTTCTCTTGGGACTATATCAGAATCCTCTGTCCAAACAAACATTGGAATTATAACATCCATCCGTCGATTAATCGGTTTTGACGGCTTGGTTCTTCTGTAACCCACAATAATCCCGTTTTGTATTTATATTGCAGGTGGTTTCGTTCTGTGATATCTTCCTTCGCGAGACGCCCGGGAGAACAATCATGTGCATCATGCCCATCAATACGCTGCAGAACTGGATGGCAGAGTTCAACATGTGGCTTCCAACGGACCCGTCGACATGCCCTTTGGCCGCTCAGGGCGAAGTCCGCCCTCGTAACTTCCAAATATTCGTTCTCAACGATCTCCACAAGACCATCGCGTCTCGAGCAAGGGTTAATAAATTCACTGAAATATCAATAAATGATTACAATAAATGAAATTATTAGGTAAATTTTAATTCCAATCCTGTAGTCCTGACCCGCCAAAAAACCTCCTCAGCCGCAAAAAGGATTGATATCCATAGGATGCTCGGTGCTTCGCACTTCGCTGTTGAGTGTGCATATAGAAACCTGATCCTCCTACCCCTAACCACCACCAATGTTTTTCTGTAGGATGTATTCTTCCCATAATTTGAATTCCGATCCTGTAGTTTTGATCCAGGATTTTGCCCCTCAATATTTCAGGTGGTCGCTGAGTGGCAAAGGGAAGGCGGCGTTTTGCTGATAGGGTACGAAATGTACAGGCAGCTGTCGCTCAGAAAAGGGGGAAGAGTTCGAAAAGGGAAGAAGAAGAATCCTGAAGAGGACGTTGATGACGTCAAGAACAAACCACATTTAGAAAGTACGCTGAACACACTGTATAGAGTCTGTTGGTAGCACAATATTCTGCACTTTTAACTGTGACTGCATTTCGGTGTGTTCTAATGGTGCATTGCCTGCAGATATGCACGAGGCGCTGGTCAAGCCGGGGCCTGACTTGGTGATCTGCGACGAGGGACATCGAATCAAAAACTCCCACGCATCCATCTCGCACGCTCTCAAACAGATCAGAACGAAAAGGCGAGTCGTCCTCACTGGGTACCCACTTCAAAACAACCTTCTCGAGTATTGGTGAGTTTTATTGATTTTAATGCTCTGAGGCCGGTGAGGAAATTCATAACTCTCAGTGAACCAAGAGTGCCAAACTCCCTCAGGCCTGGAAATGATTCAGAATCAGTTGACTCAGAATCTCGACGTCTTACTCTTAAAAACTCCTTCTATTTCAGGTGTATGGTGGACTTCGTTCGTCCCAACTATCTCGGAACGAAAACCGAGTTCTCCAACATGTTTGAAAGGCCGATTCAAAACGGACAGTGTATTGATTCCACGCCCCAGGACATCAGATTGATGCGTTATCGAGCCCACGTATTGCACTCCCTCCTCGAAGGTTTCGTTCAAAGGTCAGATCACTGCTATTTTTTGTGCGTTACTAGAAATTTTCATTCCTATAACGTTAATTGTATGTATATTTTTCTACTTATAGGCGGAGTCATTCGGTTCTGAGAAATTCTTTGCCTCAGAAAGAAGAGTACGTCTTATTAGTCAGAATGAACGAATTCCAAAGGAAATTGTATGATACATTTATGAACGAAGTCGTTCGAACCAAAGCGGTACCGAATCCGTTGAAAGCATTTGCCGTATGTTGCAAGGTGAATTTCTTAATTTCATTATGAAACTTTGACGTTGTACGATTTTTGTATTGTAGATGTACTATAAGACGGTTGTTGATTTCAGATCTGGAATCATCCGGATATTTTGTACAATTTCTTGAAGAAGAGGGAGCTGGACGAGCTTCAGGATTTGGATTTGGAGGAAACGGCCAACCTCAATCCGAACCAACCTCCGCCGGATCCAAACTCGCCAAGGCGAGGGGAAACTCGTGGGAAGAAAGGGAAAGGGAGCAAAAAGGCGCCTCCAGTTCCGATCAAACCAGCGGCGACTGTGCCTCCCACGACTGCTCAGCCTGAAGTCAAAAGCGAGGGACAAAACACGAATTTCGACTTCAATCGAGAGTCGCAGCAAAATTTCACCGGAGGGCAACCACAACAGGAGGGCTTTAGTGGACCGCCGCCGCAGGGGGACTTCAATAATTTCAATCCCAATATGAGAGGAAGTGGGTACTACCAGAATTACAATCCGTATCCGAATTTTCCACAAGAAGCTGGATACAATTACGGTGGAGAATACAACAATTTCAATAACTTCTACCAAGGTGGAGCAAACTATGGAAATAATTTCTACCCTCAAGTCAAGAAAGAACAAGAAGAGTTCCCTCAAGTTGAAAAGAAAGAAGAAATGAAATTTAGTCAAACGAAAGCTCTGTCTGGTGGCCAAGTGGTTTATAATCCTCAGTTTGGGCCTGGCCAATTTGAGCCTAAAAAAGAATTCCAGCCATTCAATGAGTGGAATCAATACGGACAGCAGAACTACGGAGGGTACAATTGGCAACAGCAACAAGGAGATCAGAAGCCTCCTAAAGTCGAGCAGGAACCCATGCAGAGTTCCAGCTACCAGCAGCAGCCAGGCTTCCCGCAGCAGCAGAACCCGAGCTTTCCACCTCAGCAAAATCCGAATTTCCAGAATCAAAATTACGGAGAGCAGTCTACATCTAATGTACAAAATATCCAGGAGAGCTCAAATTACGGTTCAAATCAAGGTTTTAGCGGTCAACAGGGCACGCAGCCAGCGGCTCCATCTCAAGGGTACCAGCAGCCCGGGTTCAGTGGGCAGTCCAACCCACAGTCCAATAAGCAAGGTTTCAGTCAGGGTTTTGATAATCAGCAAAACCCCTCTGGATCTAATCCAAATCAGTCGACTTTTCCTCAAAACTTCGGTTCTGCTCAGAGCAGCACGAGTCAAATTAATCAACAGAGTTTCCCTCAAGATTTTAACCAGACGCAGGGCGCTCAAGGTGGTTCAAGTCAGATGAGCAGCCAAGGCCCTCAAAATTTTGCAACTCAGAGCACACCCACGGGTAGTACCCCTAACCAACCTGGTTTCAATTCAAATTTTGCAAACCAGCAACCATGTAGTACCAGTTTTTCGACTCAAGGGCAACCTAATAACGCTCCCAATTCACAAGGATATCAACAGAATTTCACGGAAAATACAGTGCCTAATCCTGGAAGTAGTTTTCCACAAAATTTCGGTGGGCAGCATAGTCACACTAATACTTCAACTTATGGAGGGCCTGCAAATAACGTTTCAAGTTCGAGTCTCCCGCCTTCTAATTTCCCACAGGACTACATGTCTGGAACTCCTGCCAATGCTCAGCCCAACATTCCAACTAGTCAGCCTTCCACATCATTCCCCAACAGTCAACCTGATCCTTCGTTAAATTACTCGAATTTCGTGGGCGGACAACAACCTCCCTGTTCTTCAGCAAATCAACAATTTACCCAATCTGACATGCAGGGCGTTTACTCCAATCAGAGTTTGAGCTCTAATGAATTCAGAGACAACCGGCACAATCAAGGGTTTCCTCAAAACAATCCCGGTGAGAGCAATTCGTCGCAAATGCAAGGGAATCCAGATTTCTTCAGGAATTTCCCCATTAAAAACGAGCCGGGAACTCATCCGACGAACCAAGAGTATGCACCCAATTATCAAGGTTCTAAAGCTGAGGAATCGCCCCAGAAAGGCATGTATGGTGGGCAAAGTTCTCAAGGCTATTTCAATCCAGCGTCTCAGCAGCAAAACTTATTCCGGCCCCATCAAGAGCAACCGATGAGTGGTCAGATGGACCGGTTTAACAATCAACAAATGCAGAAGCAGGATTCGATGGTTCACCACTCCAATCCCCCTTCATACAACAGTGAAAATTTCCCCGGTGGCCCAGAAAATCATCCTAATCCCCCTCCGAACCAGCCAAATCAGATGGACTACGGAGTGAGCTCTCAAAGTCCCTTGAAGAACCAGCCAGATGTTGATCGGTTTGGTGTTGGTAAAAACCAACAAGAGATGGGGCATTACGGTTCTGTCAATCAAGATGTAGCGCAAATGGACAGCTATCCTCCGTTAGGGAACAAGCAGCATGGTAATGTGCAGGTCGGTGGGTTTGGTATGGAGGGAAGTAAGCCCTTTCAAGATGCATCTACGTCTAGTGGTTATGCACCAAACGCCAATAAGAATGTCCCTAGTCAAAACCCGCAGAATATGGGAAATTATGGACAAATGGGTGGCAAGTTTCCTCATCAACAGCCAACAGCTGGAGGTTATACCGGAGGATCTCAAGAAGGTCAGATGCTTGGTTTTGGGGGTATGGGAGCCAAAAATTCTCAAGATCCACCTCCAACTGGTACTGGCTTCAACCCTGCGCCAATGTCCATGAAAAACCCTCAGGATCAAATGATGGGAGGATACAGTGGTGGTATGGGTAAAGCAATGAGTGACACTTCCATGAGCTACAGTAAAAATATTCAAGACCCTATGGCTGCAGGGTATGGGTCAGGACCCGCAGGCGGCAAAAACTCGCAAGACTCTGGGTCTTCAGTTGGGAGCTACGGTCATCAAATGGGTAGTCAGAAACAGCAGATGCAGGGAAGTTATGGTCAAGGAGCTGTTGGGAGTAAGAACCCGCAAGATGCACATACAGCAGGATACAGGACTGGGTCCCGGGATAAATCCAAAATGGGAGGTTTCAAAGGAGCACAAGAGCAACACCCCAACATGGCAAATTATGGACCCCCTATGGGAAGGGGAAATGTTCACGACCCTAATTCAAGTTTTGATCCTTCAGTGAAGGAGCAGCCTGATCCATCCATGAATATGGGAAACAAGTTTGGGCAAATGCCCAAATCAATGCCAGACTCTACTGGAAATTATGGTCAGATGCCTGCAAGGAACCAGCTTGAGCAGACATCAGGAATGCAAGGATATGGGAATGTTAGTGGTATGAATCCACAAGATCCATCAGGCAGCATGAGTTACGGCTCCTTTGGCATGAAAAACGCTCCTAAAGGACAAGAAGTGAAAAATAACGGAGGTTATGGGATTGGCAACAAAATGCAACCGGATTCTCGCAGTGGCAGCAATTATAGTGGAAATTCTCAGCCAAACGCACAGCAGCCTTCACACGGGTACCAATTCAATCAGCAAGACGCCCAAAGCGGTCATATGGGTTATGGAAGCCAACATTTAGATGGAAACAGTTACCGTGGCCCTAGTGATCAAATGTACCCTGTGCCTGATTCCAAAAACCCAATGCCTGGTATGCAGTATGGCAACCAGGGTGCTCCGCCCGGGAATATGGGCACAGTTGGTAATCGAATGAACCAACCACAGAACGCCAACCGAATGAACCAGCCAGGCAGCATGGGACAGGGCCCTCAAATGAACCCCTGCAATCAAATGAACATGTCGGGAAATCAAATGATGCACGGGAACCAGATGAATCAACAAGGCAACAACTTCTCCAACATCCAGCAGAACCCGAACTCTCAGATTGTTGGTGACCCTCAGAACGCCTATTTCCAGAACCAGAATTACAATTTCGAGCAGGCCGGTACGTCTTTCAGCGAGATGAAAGAAAAAAGAGGCATGTCGTGTCAAACGGAGTTCGACAAAGATGACAAAGGCGACGGCGACGGAGGGAAGAAAGATGATGAGAACAAGAAGGACGACGAGAAGAAAGTTGGAGAGACACAAATCGCTATCCCAACACCCAAGAGCGGCAAAGAAGAAATGGGGATACCTTACGATTGGGTAAGTTTTGGACCACTGTTTCAATAATCTCAATACTTTTTGATCGTCCTTCAAATTCAAGTTTCCTTGTACAAATCACTATGAACTTTTAGCTAGTAGCGTATTTTGTTCTAACCCTGCTAAACTCCTAGGCCACCGAACTTCTGAAAGGTTACATCCCCGGAGACATTCACGCTTCGGCCAAAATGTCCGTCTTCTTCTGCATCCTCGAGGAGTCCATCGCTCTGGGCGACAGGATCCTCGTGTTCTCTCAGTCTCTCTTCACTCTGAATCTGATGGAAGAGCTGCTCCAACGACACGACATCCCAGGGCGGGAGGAGAAGTGGGCTCGAAACTTGAATTACTACCGTAAGTACTGTAGATTGATTATTACTTTAACAATACGAATAATACCCTTCTGGTTCGAGTACAATACACGTTTTTGATTTTCTGAGCATCAGATTTAGTGTGTGCTCCTATGATTTATAATATTAACAGTATTAACAGTCCACAATATCAAAGTACAGATCTAGTCGAGTTTTCTACAATTCTTCTGGTATGGAATCCAATGAAATTTTTTTAATAAAAAAGATGACTCTTGACTCGCTCAGGAAGTCTTCCTTTATAGCAATAGCTTAAGGCAAGAGTAGGGAACCCCACGCCACTTAGTTGGCTAACTTAGTCCTGGAGGGTATTGGAACGCCTTGATCAGCAGTGAGCTGCAAGAGGCCATTTATAGCCAGAAGTGGAGGAATGCTCTAGACTATTGCAAGAAGCCATTTGAATTCCTTGGTCAGCTTGGTAGTTTGGAGGCTATTTGAATGTCTCGGTCTGCCGTCAGCTGTGGCAATAGGTGGCTATGGGGGCAGCAGGTTAAGTGTCGAAATATTATCATTGGTTGAGATAGCAAATGTTTGAAGTTGACATTGCCTTCACCACCATATTCCAAAGCCCTGGGGGCCTCAACGAATGTAATTACAGTTCTATAACCATCATTCATCTCGACGTCTCAACAGGGCTTGACGGAAGCACCACTGCCATCGAAAGGGAGAAACTCATCAACGAGTTCAACTCCAACCCAAAACTTCACCTGTTCCTGGTGTCGACGCGAGCAGGTTCCTTGGGCATCAACCTGGTCGGAGCAAACCGGGTCATTGTGTTCGACGCATCTTGGAACCCATGTCACGACACTCAGGCCGTTTGCAGGGTTTACAGGTATGTACAATTAACGTCACCACTAAGTGGTCACCAACAGCAATGGTTACTGGGTTGGGCGATTCAACCAGCTATTTTCTGGAGAATCGCAACCATTCTTACACCCTCAACTCCTCAACCAGTCAATACACAGCAATACACAGTTCGTGGCTTATATTTCCTGGACTGGCAAAGATTGTTGGCGTCCATTTGTGATTGAAAACACGAAAGTTACTTTTGGATTGGTTATATTCATACTTCACCTCATTAATTTTTTGCAATGCAGCAGCTGTCTCTCATTGTTGCTATACTTGTGACAAATTGAAAGTTGTGTGAATGTACTGGGTTTTTAACTGTGTGTTTGTGGTGGCAATTTCAGATATGGACAGAAGAAACCCTGTTTTGTGTATCGACTTGTCACCGACAATTGTCTCGAGAAGAAGATCTACGATCGGCAGATCAACAAACAAGGTAGCTCCTTGTCAATTTGTAGTATTGTCGGAGTGTTCTATTATTACACTATTTACTGGAACTGGTGGCATGGCCTGTGGAGGTCCTTCTGAGTTTTCTCCAGTGAATTGATTCGTTTAAATGATCCAACCCTGTGACGGTTACAGGCATGTCGGACCGTGTCGTGGATGAGTGCAATCCGGACGCTCATCTGAGCATTAAGGAAGTGACGTCCCTCTGCTGGGACGACAAAGACGATGATACCGAAGTGAAAGATTACACTGACATCCAGGATCAGTACATCGACGTGGTCATACAGAAGGTTTTGCAGCAGCACTCGAAACTACTCAGTAAAGTAAGTGCTGATTTTGAGTTGAGTGTAGAGTCGAGTGAATTCTACTCTACTACTCGTACCATTCCCACTCGAGTTGAGTTCTATTTACAGAATGGTAACCAGTGTCTGTGAATTGTAACTCCATCAGCAATGAGGACTAGAGAGAGAGACTATTTGAGTGTTTATTTATCCATCAGCACATACATTACGGCCTTTTGGCCCTCCCACAACTGGCTGAACATGTACCCACAAAATGGTACGCGTTTTCCGCCCCATCAGAACTACACAACGTCTGAATCCTGTCACCAAATGGACGATACCTCAGTGCCAAAAGAACACCCCGCAATTTAAACAGCCATCTCTGCACTGTAGAACTGAAACAATTTCACTCGAGTTCCTCCTCAGTTCCAAGTACTGAAGATGATGCTCTGAAAGGGAAGCGCTTCTTTCAACATCCGCCCACATGCATTCCGATATTTCCATACTTGGCCGAGATCTCATTCCATTCTTTGGCAAAAAATACATTTTGCTCCAAGTACCTTTTAGCCAAAACATTTGGGAGTCATTGCTCTGGTAACTTCAATACTTTCAAAATATACTCTAGGTGCAGTCTCAATGTGTACAAGAATATAGGACTCATTTTTGTTTCTATATACAACATGTTATGTTGTACAATTAGGCGTGGATATTGGTAACCGAAACACAGATTTAACCAAGAAACGCAGCACTGACTCGACCTTATCACTATTTACAAAGTTCTAGACTTGGGCACCACATGTAAGGGTCGATCTCACAGCTGCATCGAAAACCTTAACTTTATCGCCCCACATAATGTTTTGCTGCGACAGATATGGTTTCCACAAGCTTATTATCGCAGTTATTGATGCCGCAACCTTAAGCAATGAGGACTGTTTTGTTATGTAGATAATGTTATTAAACACGTAATGGATTGTGCAGGAGCCGTTCCAGCACGAGTCGTTGCTGGTTGACAGGAAGGAAAAGAAGTTGTCTCAAGCTGAAAAGCGTCTGGCCAAGAGGAGCTACGAGCTGGAGAAGCAAGCGAGCACCGGAACCAACCGACCGCTCTACCAGAACAACATTGTCAGTACGCAAGGCGGAATCATCAGGTTTGTTGTTTTTTCTGTGTGATTCTGTGAAATTTTCACATGTCCAGTGATTCTCTCTGAATACACGAACCACACCAACATTTTTCATTTTGGCCTTATCATCAGGCGTGGAGCTGACAAGCCGATGGCCAGCGTTCGTCCCATGCAGTCAGAAATGGGCTCGGGGCTCGTCAGAGGTGAGAACAGGCAGCGCGGTTGGATTCCAGCGTCTGTCTGGCAACGGCAAGGGATGTCTGCTCAAGAAATGACTCTGCCCCTCGGTAAGATTTGTGGATTTCTACCAATCATTTCATGTCATCAACAGTAGATTATTCCAGTACATGGGCGACAAAGGTGGTCCTCAGATGGCTCTATCTTACAGTATGGAAACCTCAAAAAGAGATCAGCAAGCAACACTGAAAACCATATTTGCGTTGTTTTGTTCGTTTATGTATTTTCTTTTTTTTTTTTTTCGAGGATAACAGTGGGAAAATGTTGAAAAATCCAGTCATGCAGCATGGCTCTAAGAGCGAATTTTCGAAGAAATAAGAGGTTTTATGTAAAATGTCTGAATTTTACTAGTTTTATGACAAAGGTTGTCTCTTTTTTGAGGAGTAACACCTCAGCTTATAGATTTTTCAACGCTGAACACGATGGTGAAGTCAGAATTGCGATATGTCATTCCGTTATCGGATTAGAGCAGTTGAACCGTGAAGAACATCTCAAGTAACAACCAGATTTCTTCCACTTCAACGTGCTCCAGTTTGAGAACGGAACGGGATATCGCAATTCTGACTCCACCGTTGTGTTCAACGTAAGAAAACCTTCAAGGTGAGGCGTCACTTGTCAGACTGTTTCATTTTTGGAATTTATGGGTCATTTTTCCCCCTTAGAGTGCCCTGATTCTGCCCATCTACGAACTTAACCTTTCGATTGCCAAGAAAGTTTTATTTTTGAAATTTGAAAAACCCACAAACCTCTATCCAAACCACTAGAACTCATCCATCCCGGAATCATTTACTCGGCATCACTTCGGAGTGGGATTGAACATTGTGCATTGTCATAAAATTGTTGTAGTTGGGCCAGTTTTGTTTAAGATGTTCAAAATTTTTATATGAATTTGCAAGTTTTTGATTTTGCGAATATTTCAAAAACTCAAAAGGAGTCGGAAAAGGCGTGTTTTGTTCAAATCAATTAAGTGTTCCTTTTAATCCTAGAAAACAAAACACGCCTTTTCCACCTCCTTTATGAGTTTTTGAAAACTTCGCAATGAACTGGGAATAGTTCTGAGGAGTTCTAAGGATTGATGCAGGGTGTGAGTGGCTATTTATTTCATACCAATCATTGCCACATTGTTTTCATACCATTGTCGATGAATTTTTCAGATGTGGTGATACCTACGAATGCTCCTGATCGGTCCTCGATCGTTCTGAAAGCCGGTCAGAAGGTGATGGTCCTCAAGTCTCCCAAAGGCATCTACATGCAGTTGGAGAACGGTATGTTGCGTCCTACTACGAGTACCTTTTCGCTCCAACTGTTTCATCAGCCTCCTGGTGGGATTACTTTTGATCGGATCATTCATTCGTTGTAATAATATGTCGGTATTTCTAGGTAAAATCATCGCTATTCGAACTGCCTTTAAGCCTGGGAATCAGGCGAATAAGGACGGACCGAAGAAGAACCCTGGAGCCGGACCTGAAGCCGGTAGAAGGTGAGGAATGCAATACTGTATACAACGAGTGTATTAGTAAAAATACTATTCTTGAGGCACAGAGCGGCTATGAAAGTTGAACATGGAAAAGAAAACACTCACGATTTGACACTGATATTTCGGCAAACGCCATCGTCAGAGTAGAAATTGTAGACTGTTGAAGTGGTCGTCTTCGTGATGGTGGGTTGCCGTTCTAGACCGCTCTGTGCCTCAAGAATATTACGTTCCTCTGGGACCACTTTTCCGCCATTCAATAATAGTAAAAATACTATAATACAGTAGGAAGTTTATTATTCTTTCTATTAGGGATGGTTAGGGATGGTTAGCTGGAGAAAGCTGGAAATCGTTGTAAAACCTTAAGGTAGTCTTGAAAACGAGTTTTCTGATTTAGTACCCCTCAGGGGTACTTTTGGTGCCTCAAAAACGTAGAAATTTCCTGACTTTCTATTCTATTCGCGTTTAACTCCTAAACAACACATCCTAGTAAAAAAATAATAAAAAAAATAATTTAGTAAAAAAATCGTAGTAAAAATACTATAATACAGTAGGAAGAATATTATTCTTTCTATTAGGGGCCTGACCTGGAGAAAGCTGGAAATCGTTGTAAAACCTTAAGGTAGTCTTGAAAACGAGTTTTCTGATTTGGTACCCCCCAGGGGTACTTTTGGTGTCTCAAAAACGTCGAAATTTCCTGACTTTCTTTTCTATTCGCGTTTAACTCCTAAACAACACATCCTACGAAAACCCTAACAAGGGACAAATTAAAGAGCATTAAATAGTGTGTGCACGTTTTTTTTAATTATTATTATTTCGAAAGAAAATGTTTCCAATAATTTGTGTCTGTTCTCTCTCAGGAATGTCCCGGTGATCCCTAGCAATCTCAGGAACAACTCTGCGGTGAGCATCACTCCCAGAGGGGCGGCCTCCGGTTCTGGAACCGGACCTGGTCGGTCTTTCTCTCAGGTGAGTTCAAACTCCTCCGTAGGGGTGGGGAATATTTAACCCCTTCAAATAACCTATTACTGTCCAGTAACATAATCCCAGAAAATCCCTATTACTGGAATAACAGTTTTGAGCACTTGGGGGAAAGCCCTTTGAGGGCTTCTTTGTCGCCGGCCATTCGGGATTCCGTGATAATAGGTTGACTGGGACTATTCCAGCTAATACCAGGTAATAGGTTACGGAAAACGATGGCGTGTAAGGTGTGCAATCATAACAGTGGACAAGTTATTTGAGTGAGTATTGAGTTAGTTTCTAGTAACAGCGACCGTCTGGTATTAGGTTATTTCGGTAATAGGTTACCGGCGATTCGAGAACCTTTTCAGTGCCTGGGTTTCCAGTCCGCGTTGGGCGCTGGAAAGGTTCCCGAATCGCCGGTAACCTATTACCAGACGGTCGCTATTACTTGATAACCTGAAATGAAATGATTTTTTATTGTACTAACCAAAAATGGTTGTTACAAGAGTTCATATTTTTTACATAGGTACGACAAAGTATTCAAACAAAAGTTCAATTTTTTACATAAAACAAAATGCAATTCCTTCCAGAAATAAAACAGGTGATCACCACTTTAGTTGATGCACACTCACTGAACAAATAGTTTTCTGATCTTCAGCGACTTGGTCGCGTAGTTGTAGAGGTCTGTGATCCTATGGAGGTCCCGGTCCAAATCAAGCAGAGAGGAGACGTCATCCGTTCGGTTGACCGCACCGGCCAGAGGGGGCAAGCGAGGAGGAAGTGACACAGGCTCTCGTTCTCAATGTGGCAGATCGTGCAAATTTCCGAGGTCCGAAGTGAATACGATTCACTTCTATGATAGAAAAATACTGCCTTTACATCTTCAGACCTGGGGGCCATTCGCAACTGGGCCACTATTCTTTCGGCATGTATCGATCCACATTTTCCAAGGTAAAACTGGCGGCTACCAAAATCCAGGCTTAATCACATACTTCCATGAAAAGCCTCCCTCTTTATTACTTGATAACCTATTACCAATAAATAACCAAATAAGATTTGCCAGAAGATTCTTTTGCGTGTAGCCACTAAGAGTAGATTTTTGGAGCACACTGGCCCGGTCTTCAAACGACTGCAAGCTCTGAAGCTGAGCTCCCTTGTTGAGTTGTCCATTTTGAAGGATAAAAAATTCTCATATCCAACCCACGCGTTGGCTACAACATTTAATTTTGAAGGTCATTTTGCTTTACCTCTATTCAAAACAACAGCGGCATTAAATTTCTATATTACCAAAGGCATTCGGTTGTAACCACAGCCTTCCCGCTTATATAAAAGAGGATCTTTCTAGACACCCTAACAGAATAAATATAATTTTGAAGAGTTGGTTTCTGGAAAACTTCTAGCTTCATATTTTAATTGACGCAATCTGTATAAAAATTATACCTATATCGTTCTGTCTCTAGAGGTAATTAACAGCAACACCCCACATCATCATTTTTGACGAAAATGAGTTACCCATATCGATGGATGCGCCCTCTCGTTACACATTGAACTATCTTTCGTAACTTCATAAAGATGGACATTTATGTTGTAAAAGTACCACAATTAAAAAAATGTATTGATTATGGGAAGAGAAAATCATTGGAAGGCGTTTTTCCAGCTCTCCTCAAAAGTTGCGAAAATGATGATGTGGGGTGTTGCTGAGACCGTCGATTTGAGAAAATTGAATTCATTTCGTGTGAACGCAGCTTTAGTGGCTGTCTGTGGATTTTAAATGAATGTCAGGAATTTTATGTAGTCATGCTCTGGTCCAGTATTGGGTCGTGCCACTCCTCATAATCCGCCAGTTCCCTCAATCCCCGGTAGTAGATACTTTCCCTGGTGGCATGTCCCTGATGGTTAATCCAATGGCTTCTTCCAGGGTAATCGACCCGTTCGAGCCGTCGGACCGACCCACCGGCCGTCTCCCGTCTCCGTGACCGTCACGAAGAAACGACCTCCGACGTTCGACACGAGTCAAGTGATGGCGAATCAGCCGCAGGGACCGAGTCGGATATCGATGGGAAAGTCGGACGATAGCGACGGATGCGACAGCACGTCAGCGTCTCCCGCTCGACCGCCTCCGTCTCCTCACCACGACTCCCGGTGAGACAAATGTCACCATTTTACTGGTTTAATAACAAATTTCGTCTCCTTTTTTGCCGAGTAACACCTCTTTTTATAGAATTTTCAACGCTGAACACGATGGTGAAGTCAGAATGGCGATATCTCATTTCGTTATCAGATTAGAGCAGATGAACCATAGAGAAGATCTCAAGTAACAACCACATTTCTTCATCTTCAAAGTGCTCCAGTTTGAGAACAGAATGGGTTATCGCAATTCTGATTTCACCATCGTGTAAAGCGTGAAAAAAACCTTTAAAATGAGGGGTGACTTGTCAGACTGTTTCATTTTGGGAATTATGGGTAATTTGCTCCCCTTAAAATTCTCCAAACCCCCCTTAGTGGCCCGATTCTGCCCAACTACGAACTTAGCCTTTCGATTGCCAAGACATCCAAATTCAGCTGTTTCTCTTGGCCACGCTGTGTGTGGTCAGCGAGAAGCATGATCTTTTATAACTACTATGTAGCGATTGTATGTGCAAAAAATTAATCAGTTCGTATTTTTGGATGTAAATGGAATTTATAAATAAATTTAAAAAATAAAATCAGTCGAGCAATTTGAGAGTCAAATAACTCAGAGGACCACTGGACGTGATCGATCAATCTATTCCAACGCGACTTCATTAAGAACGATTTTAAGAATTAAGAACGATTTTCGAGCAACGAATTTTAAGAATTAAGAATGGGTTTTGAGCAAATGTTAGACTTGAATTACATAAATGATAATCGAAATCACAAAAAATTGACTTTTGTGTAAGATTTGATATATCGAAATGCGTTGAACCTTATTTCACAATGATCCAAATCCACCAAATATCTCATTGTAGCCCTGACGTAGGGTATGTACGTCAACTTTTCAACCCTTGAAGTTCTCTGTCCTTCATTTATGCCCTTCCACATCAGGCCCCATAACCTGACTAAGGTGGATGTCGAGTTTTACGCCTCGTTGTATCCCACCCCACCCTCAACCTTCTCACAACTTAACTAATGATATTTCAATGCAGGGATTCCATGGCTTCGTCATCGTCTCAATTCGGCGGCAGCTACTCTAATTCGTCTCGATCGACTCCGGTTCTACCGTCGTTCACGAGAGACGTCTCCATCACGCCGTACTCTTCAAAAGATATGCGCGGTGCTCCAGGTAAACTTAATATCTTATCAGAGAAGAAGTAGGATTACTAAGAAGTGACAGTTAATTGTGTAGTATATTGAAAGAAATCAACTGGACGGCTCTACCAGAAGTTAGGGCCATTTGTTGCTACTTCACTAGTAGAGTAGAGAATTCAACGTAATAGAACTACAGTTAAACCTCTTTAATCCGGAACGATTTGGACCACGGCCGGATTATCGAACCTCAATCATTTTACTGGGAATATCGATTTTAAAATACTACACATCCAAATGGAAACTATTAAATAATCTATTTAACGTGTTTACACATAGAGTAGATTCAAACATTGGAAATTTATTTATATCATATTAAAAAAATTAATAGTCATGAGCGTTATTATTTAAGGGGCGAACAATTGGTTGACTAGGAACAAAAGATAGTCTCTGGGCTCAGTCAGCTGATCAGGTACATTGTTGTCAGATGCCCCCAGAACTTACCATTCAAATATCAGCTTTCTAGGTTGACTAGGACAAAAGATAGCCTCTAAGCTCAGTCAGCTGATCAGGTACATTGTTGTCAGATGCCCCACAGAACCTACCATTCAAATATCAGCTTTCTAGGTTGACTAAGTCATAAGATGGGGGGGAGGGGGCTATTTTCGTAACGCAATTTCGTGATCATTTTGGCAAGTTAGCTCACGGCTAAAAAATCAACTGTTCCATGTTAAAATTCTCTGATATCACGTTGCTTCCGTGATTCTGATCTCTTCTTCAAAAAATCATTACAGATCACAAACAAATTTAGGAGTTCTGTAGGATTGTAACTCTTTTGGATTTGGCAAATTTCATAAATGTATCATATCGTTACGACCGAAAGGGTCCATCCCTAGTCCTGGTAGTGCAACTAGGTTATCATTTCTGAAACAATCATTTTCAGGCATGTTCCCAGCTGGCAGTTCGGCCGGCGTTGGTCCCAGCGGCCCTCCGAGCAGCAGCTACCGAGATCCGAGTTACATGGGACCGGCACTGCGGAACGAAGTCTCCATCACGCCGTATTCCAGAGACGCCCTGGGAAATCAAGAAATGGTTCGGGATGAAGCTCGAAAGGAGTACGACGGAGGAGGAAGCGTTCAACCGCCTCCGCAACCCGAGTACCGCCCTGAACCGAGGCCCTTCGCTTCTGTTTCGCTAGACTCCTCTCATTCCTACCGCCACGATCCCCTCGGTAAGTAGTCGAACAAACCGCAATTTATTTATTTATTTACAAAATTCAACGGGCAGATGCCCAATTTACAAGAGGAATATAAGTATTCGTAAGTACCTAATAAAGAATGAAAAATAAATATATCCAAAGGTATTTGAAAAGGTTGCATAGCAAAATATAAATTATACTGTATGTGTTAAAGTTGAAAATTAATTTAAACATGATAAACGCCGAAGATCATCGAGGGGGGTTCAGAGCCGCCAGTATCCTGCGACGGAAGGGAAGAAGGGCCGAACCAAACAGGTCCACATCCAATTGGCTGAATTCTCTTTGAATACGGTTCAACGGTGAATTCAGCAAGTAGTTAGTGGCATAAGTGGGTACATTGAATGCAACAGGCAACTCCCACAGCCTCGCTCCTTCGGCAGCAAGTTGAAAAACTGCCAAGAAGTGCACTGAAAGAGGTGTCACAGTAAATGTACAGGGGCATAAGTGGGAAAATCCTCGTTCCCGTGCCAAAAACGGTGGATCTTTCAGTAAAAATCGACAAGTAAAATATTTCGCAAAATCGACATTTTTACCGTAAAATGAATTAGGCAGCAATCTTGTTCGCAATCTTTGTCTTGCTGAGTCAAATGATGACAAGACTTCTCGAATATTTTGTTTTGCATCCTAACTAGGCGTTAAGCTTTCATTTTCTTTTTTTAATTTTTTTTAGTAAAACACACTAAATTGGCCTAATTGCCGACGATAGTAATGTTCAGCTTGGCCTACCTAGTCTAACAAAATTACCATACAAATCAACAGAAATTAGGACAATTTTCGAAAAGTAAATTGGACAAGATCCCAGTGACTGCTTATTCGTATTCGGGCTCATTTTTCAATATCTGAATCTTCTTCAAAAGGGAGATAGGGAATTTAACGCTCTTTCCAACGGTATAATTACATTTGAATTTTGACTGAAACGTGAGGGACGTACGGCCATTTTAGTGACTTAAGGTCGAAAACACGAAAAAAAAAATCTTGAAAGTGAAAAGATTCGGATTTCAACTGGTATAAAAAAAAAATGTATAGGACACTTTTCATCAGAAATGAGTTGTAGAATCGATCCCTGGCCGGTGGTACGACCGGATTACACCCTGCATAGTCTTACTGGTGGGTGTTACTGGCGATGTTTACGTCAAAAGTGACTTAATAAATCACATTTCCATTCACACTTCCATTTCTGGTCTAGACAATTAATGCAACAGGCCCGATTTGGTTGTAGCAAGTATTGATTTCTTTCGGAACAGGTCATGGGGAAAGTGGCGGCCCGCGAGGATCTGATCCTCCTGTTGGACAGGAACCGACAGGCGGGGACAGGAACAAACGTGCGTTCCAGCCCTACCCGTCTCCCTACCCGCCACCACCTCCTCCGATGGACAAAGGTCAGTTTGAATATCCTGCAAATCTTCGTTTTAGCTGCTGTATAAAGTACCACAATTTTCCCTGATTTTTAGGAAAGCAACAAAATGGTATTTGTCACAGCGTACGTTGCATTTTGTGTTTGTCAAGTAGCGTAGCTGTGAAGTTTCAACGTTGCCAACCCTGCGACACGAATAAGGTTTTAGAACAGATTCGAATGTCTTCTTCGTGTTCAGGTTCCAGCGGAGGTCCGAGCCCGTACAGTCCGTACCACATGAGCAAGGGGAGCGGGATGTCGCGTCCTGTTCATCATCACCACGGCGACAGCTCGAAGCACCAAACTCTGCACCAAGGGCCGCACCAAGATCTTCACCAAGCGCCACATCAGCCGCATCCGCTCTACCACCACCGGCCACCACCGCCTCACGAACAAGACGCTCGACCATACAGAAGTGACAAACCCTTATACCACCCGAGGTTGGTCATTTTGATCCAAAATTTATCTGAAGAATAAAAACAAACAATTATCACATTTAATATGATAAGAGAAGATATTTTTTTATTTGCCAATAGAAACAACACACAAAACAAACGATACAAAGTATCATTGCCATTTTAAAGTAAAACCACTCATCGACGAATTCGTCAAAATTTATGAAAAATCGTTTAAACCACTTATCTCGTGGGTTTTGCATCTCGTAATTTAGAGGCAGGACAACTTATTTGTGGTTTTTTGCAAGCAAAACCACTTGTGTTTGTCACTTTCAGCCACATATCGACATTTTACGTCATCCAATTTGCAGGCGAAACCACTTATCAACCAAAATCTGGTGACAAGTGGTTTTGCCTCGAAACGCATAAGCGTTTTTCCGCAGCAAGTGATTTTTCGCTTCACATTCAAATGGTTTCTCCTGCAAATTACTCAACTCGAAATTCGGGATATCCTTTTTGGCTCAAGTGGTTTTTCCAAAAAACGATGCGTTAGAAATGGCGAGTGTTTGCAGGCAAAACCGCTCAAGAGGTTTTGCCTCCAAATTGAGTGCTTGAGAACTTTCCTGTAAATTAAGGGAGTTATGGTCATTTTAGTGTGATAAAAGTCGAAAACACGAAAAAAAATCTTGAAATTAAAAAAACTCCATTTTTTCAACTGGGTAAAAAAAAATGCTACCGAACATTTTCGACCAGAAATTAGCTTGAGAATCGATTTTTAGCCTGTGACCGTCACGATATGAAACACCCTGTGTATGTATAACTTTTGGTGTCTTTTGACAGTGGATTTTGGTATGACCGAGAACAATAGCTACATTATTTTCTTTGAAAATCCGCTAAAAGAGTAAATTTTTATGCATTTTTTAGCTACATGATCCGACCTGTTTGATGGTGAACAAAATTGGTGTGTAATTATATAATTAATGAATTTAGGACGTTAATTGATATTTTGCACTGTTTGATTGCAGGGCTGATGGGGATAAACAGTTCCAGCCTCAAGAACCAGAGAAATCCTACTTGTCGAGCCAAAAGGCGTTTATGCAGAGTGAGAAACCTTTTATGCAAAGTGAAAAAGCTCATGTGCAAAGTGACAAACCGTTTGTTGCAAATCAGAAAACTAGTGAGAAAGCAGGGGCGCCTGCGGGGTTCGATAGGGTGAACCCCGAAGAGGCGGAGAAAGCGTTTCCTTTGAGGCCGGAGGCGAAGCAGCCTTATAGCGCGAGAGAGGTCGGGTACACAAGTCCACCGCCTCCCGTCGGTTACCAGGCGCCGCCTTCGGGTTATAAGACGCCACCGCCTGTCGGGTACAAGACGCCGCCTCCCGGGTATCAGGCGCCTCCTCCTCCTCCTCCTCCTCCTGCGGGTTATCAAGCGCCGCCTTCGGGTTACAAGACGCCGCCTCCCGGGTATCAGGCGCCTCCTGCCGGGTACAAGACGCCGCCCCCTCCGGCGGCGCCCGTTCCGTTCTACCCGGCGTATCCTCCTCCGTACGGGCCGAACCCGTTCACGGCCGCCGCCGTCTCCCGTTCCTCATTTTACCCGCCGCCGCCCACGTACTACCCTCCTTTTCCCGCCTACCCGCAACACCCCCCTCCCCCGTAAGCCCCGCCCCCCTCCCAACACCAGAATATTAGTTAGTTTAAATATTTAAACATTTTTATTAACCACCGTAAACGTAAATCTAATCATATAATAATGTACAAAAATTATTAATACCGCTATAAATACTCACTCCCTTCATTCATCAGCTTAACCCCATTTTTTACCCTCCGCTCAATCACGAATCCACCGAGCAGAATATTTCGCACCCCTAAAATCGGCTAATAATTATAATTATTCCATTAATTTTCAACAAAATAACGATACAATTGAAGACCGCCGCCGAACAGTTACAATTACGAAAAATACAATAAATTAGAATAGTAACTTAACTCTGAATAATAAGGTAATTTCATGTGATGCAATATTGTTATAATTCTGTATATACTCGTATCATGGCTGTATATACTTAGTATAATGCCAAATAAAAATTTAATTAAAAAAAAAACCCTGGTATAAATTAGAATAATTGAGGCGTTCAGGATCAAAAGCGAATAACTCCAAAATTTCAAATTTCAAGATTTTTTCACATTTTATCCGCCTATGAAACTAACACTTTGCCGACTTATTTCTCGTGGTTTCAGTCCGATTTTGATCCTGAACTCTATGGAGGATGTAATGGCTGTACTGAACTTGCCAAAAAAACTCGAAAAAAAATCAATTTTTGAAATTTTGGAGTTATCCGCTGTTGATCCTGAACGCCTCAATTAATGTAATTACCAAAAATTACAATACCAGTTACAATAAATAACAATAATTCGAACAATTATTGTTTCTAAATGAGTAAGAGCGCCAGTATACTCCTGAAGGCCATTTGCTACATCTATCGATATGAGGCTACTATCGACCTATCGATTGTGCTATCGACTATCGCAACACCCCTATTAAACACCATGGTGGCCCAAAAGGCGTAGGAAAATTGCCACGTACAAAGCTGTGCCACTTCCCAGTGCGTTTTTTTTCTATTAATGTCCTCAAGTTATGGAATTTTCGTCTGTGTTACATTTAAGCTGTAATAAAAGCTTTAAGGCGTTCGTTTTTTCGCTCTCCAGTAAAATTTCAAAAATTTCACGTACACGGTTGTTCGGCTTCAGTCTCCATTTACTGTAGTTACTCAATTTCTGAAGCATTCGAATGATCCAAATTGTCGAATTTATACGAGTAAATTTACACGAAATATTCTGCTCACCTCCTGAAAATGGTTGAATTTCATCAGCACAAAGTGGGTTCTCCTCACTTCCCCGAATGAATTTATTTATTTTTTTCAACCATTTCAAAACATACATTTCCCGTGTAATTGTAAATTTGAACTAATAAAAGTTTCCCTTACGATTTTCATTTGTTCATTTTTTTCAGTATTTTACGTTGTGATTTTGTTTTTAGTCCAGTAAAATATAGACAGGACCTAAAAGTGACCTCGGAAATGCTGGAATTCGTTCTGAAATCACCTTGAAAACGAGTGATCCGAAAAATGATCCGAAATATTTGAAATTTGGCACAGTTTAAAATTTCGGTGACATTTGAGTTCGCCGTTAAGTTCTCTACAACTTTGATTGGCTCGAGTGTTTCAGTAGGACCAGTACTTACGATGCTACAAACAACAAAGTCGTCTAATATGGGAATAAATGGTCCGCCATTCAACCGACGATTACTACCTTATAAATCGGTCCAATTGCACAGTTTTAACGTCAATCGACTCACAATTTAACGCTCTTTAATTTGTGTCTTAGTAACGTTTTCGCTAAACTGCAATGTTTAGGAGTTATATGCGAAAAACCGAACAAAGTCAACAAATTTCCACGTTTTCGGGGCACCAAAAGTTAATGTCAGATTACTCGTTTTCAAGACTATCTCAAGGTTTCAGATGGATTTCCATCTTCCCCCTGGTCACTTCGAGGTACACCCCCCTTTCAGTTCTAATTTTACTGGACTTTTCGAGTTTTCTCGGTGAAGAAAATTTATTTATTTTTTCATTTCTCTTTTCTTTTTTTTTCAGGTTATCCGAATTCGTCAGGGAGCTAAATTTATTTAGATAAATAATACAGCATTTTTTTTTACCTGCTAAGTTGTGTAGAAAAACAATTTTAATTTTTTTAATTTTTATTTATTTTTATAGCAATTGTAATGTATAATTTTTGTCGACTGAAAAAAAACTTTAAAACGATCTTTTTTAAAAAGCATATTGAAATCATTTCGATTGCAAAGTGAATTTTTAGTAATTGTACTTGTAGATACATAAAGTTTTATCGCATTGAAAAAATACAACAAAGGAACGCGTTTTATGTATTAATTTAAACTACAATCATCGTATCGCCCCGACTTTATTTTTTTGTTTATTTATTTTTTTAAATTTTTATTGTACATAAATACAAATTATTGAAAGCGATACTAGAGATTACTATTGATTTTGTTTATAGTTTCGTTGCAACCAGGTTTTGTTCGCGACACCCCCCCCCCCCCCCTCTTCCCGTATTATTATTATTATTATTAATTCAATTGCGCTGTTGGTAGATTATTGGAAAACGTAGTCTTGTGTGAAATACGCGTTAGAATGGCCGGTGAGGGTTGTGTACTGGGTCGAGAGGATTTGGATCGGGTTTGGCAATAATCGATTTAAATCGAATGGATTGGCGATTCGATTGGACGAGTTGTAATCGGAATGACGGACCTGCGATAGTTGAAATCGACTGTTTGGTCCCAATAATCGCGATTTTTCTTTCGAAAATACCCTATTGTGAGGGGTCAGATAATAAGAAAAAAAATATGTTGTACTCTTTTCTCTCTTCCTTAGTATCGATTGTAATTGGTCCAGATTTTTCTTTTTCCTCCCGAACATAATAGTATTATGTTATATTTCAGGGTGTCTACAGAAAATTTGTCGAGTACATTTTCAAGTTCATTGGTTCGATTCGATCATAAACAGACCTTTGAGCTATTACCGAGATTTCTTCTGAATGTTTGACAAGGACATTTTTATTTGTAGAAACCTTCTTTCTAAATGGTCAAGTACAATTTAAGTTCCTAAGTACATTCTAGTACCTGTAGACACCCTGGTTTCTATAAAGTCGGATAGCATACAATTGTTTTTCTTCCAAAGTATCGATTGCTGGCGGACAGATATCCTGAATTCTTAAGTATCGATTGTAGTATGTTCAGGTATCTTTCAAACAATCGATTTTTCAGTTTTTTTGGACGTATCGATTGTAATGGGTCAATTATCCTTCAAACAATCGATTCTCACATCCCCCCTCCCGCAGTATCCATTGCAACGGGTCAGATAGCATATAATCTGATTTTCTTTGGAAGCATTGATTGTAATGAACTAGGTATCGTTCTAGCAATCTATTTTTCACAATTTTTTGAAGTATCGATTGTGATGGGTCAATTATCCTTCAAACAATCGATTCTCACATCCCCCTCCCACAGTATCCATTGCAACAGGTCAGATATCACACAATTTGATTTTCTTTGGAAACATCAATTGTAATGAACTAGATACCTATACTTCAATTAGGTCTGTGCATGATTTTTGTTTAGAATTTTTATTGATAGAGAGAATCGATTCAAAAACGTCAAAATGGGTACCATTCGTCAAAATTAGTTTACCCTTATTTTTTATGGATACAGAAACACAATCATGTTCATTAAAAGCGCGGAATGACGTCAGAACCGCTGAAGCATTTGGTTGGTCAGGGCCAAATTAAATCAATGCTACCACCTCACGGACACTGAACACGGTAGCCAACCTTCCTGTAACTTGCAAGATGGCCGATATTGGGTGACGTCACAACCAATCAGATTTTAGTTGTGATTATCGATTCATGTAAAGTTTTTTCCTTGACATGGAAACTAGTGTTCACGTGCAATAACAACTCAAATAACATTAAAAAAATCGTTCTTTTTCATCATTGATAATTCAAAAATTTTGATGCTCATTTAATGCTATTTCAATGAAGTTTTTTTTTTTTTTTTTTTTTTTTAAACATGAAAATTGCTAGGTAAATTGAAATTAAATCGTGCGCATACCCCATTTTGTGAAGTATCGATTGTAATAGGTCAAATATCCTTCAAACAATCGATTTGTTCGACCATCTCCCATATCGTCGAAACGCCTGTATTTCCCTATTCTCTCGCAATCGTTTCCGATCACCCGCTCGAACCAAATCAATCGCGATTTCCGTCCTCTCCGCCCAAAACAATCCCACAAACCTCCTGCCTCGCTGTACAGTTTGTCGACTGCTTTCATGTTTTCTTTTGTAAAGAAATTTCTTTTTTCTTCTTGCGAATCGACTATAAACAATTGTGTTCCCGTAAACTTGTCTGTAATAGTTCAAACACAAATAGGCATTATGTACGTTTAAACAATTAAGATTTTGTGTTTTTTTAATGATTAATTTATAAGTTCCTCGTTGAAATTTACGTTCCGTTTTTTTGTTTTTTGTTTTTCCTCCCTCGTACACCTCACGTTCCAATATCACACTGTTCCTTTCCAATTGTATCCGGCATTCGCCGATTTGAGTCCACTTATTCAACGTAATAACAGACATTTTGAAGAGAAATCAAGTAAAAAATTTAGACGAGTTTTTAAATATTTTTGTCTTAGTATGTATTGTCAGTAATGTACGCGTTTGTTCCCTTCTTGGTTTCGACAAATTGGTGTAAAATTTCAAGTAACAACAAAATATTGAAAATATATATATATCGACGACAAAACCCTCCATAACGTTTTTTGTACTGTAGATACGGCCACGCTGTAGGTGATTTTAGATGCTCGGGTATCGTGGTTATATTCGAAGTAGGGTTTATTCGTGAGACATTGTAACTATGTTATTGATAATAAAACTTTGTAGGAGTCGCGTACAAGTTTCCCTACTCTTAACCCCCACCCTGAAATCACAAGTATTGTCCTCGCGTTGTAATGAATGTATTATCTACTCAAGAAGCAAAAAAAAAAAAAAGGAATATTGTAGTTTATCTGGAAACCTATGATATTATAGAAGGCAAAAAATTAGTCTTACTGAAGAATAAAGGCGTTACTGAATGATTTTGGTGTTATTTGTTTGTGTTTTTTACCCCTTCATGTCTCGAGATTGTGTTGTACTTGACGTGTGTGTAGGGTAGCCAACTTTAATTCGGAGCAGTGTTGCCAGACAACTTGCCTCGAAATTCCCTACGGACCGTTTCCAAAATCCCTACTTTTCCCTACAAATTCCCTGCCGTGTTAAAAAATTCTCTACGCGTAAAATTTCGATTGCTGACAATGTAAAAGAACAAAAGAAGATCACTTCCCTCCTAGTCATCTACAAAACGACAAAATCACTGCATTCACTGCTGCTGGTTTGGTTTGAGGATTGAAATAACCATTGAACCACTGAGTTGCACAATGTAACTTTTATTGCTGTCTCAATAATAGTTAGATTAGCTCCAGTCATTTTTTTTCAGGACAAGAATTGTTAGGTACTTGAGAAATATCACTGAGATAAATATAAATATAATAAGGCTTATTACTAAGGCTCAAGAATGGTAGCATTGGTTACATTAGCCTTGGAATACCTATTTTAAAAAATCTTAATGTCGACGACCAGGAATGACTACGAGGAGAAAATATAATTAAAATGGTAAAACAGTAATAGTAAAACAAGTAACAGAAAAATTTGGGATTGAAAATAGAAAGAAGAGCAGTAAAATCTTAGGTTAATCTCAAGAGGTTATCAAATTAAATCAAAAACTATTCATCAATGAGACCATCAAAAACCAATCAAATCGTCTTCGTCACTATCGAGGGATTGCTCGCTTTTATTAGAAGCGTATAAGCATTTGGTGTGATGGGGTGGTTGTAACAATTGGTACCTTTCTCCTTCATATCCTTCATACCGCAAGTGGTTTTCCGATCACGAATAAATGTACTAAAATCGTATATTTATTCAATTTATTAGAATTTTGCCAGTGTTTGAATCACGTAACCTAGCTTGACCAAAAATCCCTACGTTCAGCGTAGGGATGGGATTCCCTACGCTCAATGCACCCCAAAAAATTCCCTACGTGTAGGGAAAAATCCCTACATCTGGCAACACTGATTCGGAGAAAAGAAGTTATTGAAAAACTAGTTTTTTGTTTCAAAAAAAGTACGGTCCAAAAAAAAGTTTGAATTCCTTGGATCATCATCACCACCTCAGCATGCCAGAATGAGCAGCACCTTATTAGGTGCCTCAAATACCAACCTACTGTTCATCTTCAATTTCTTTTTTTTTTTTTTTTCAAATTTATTCAACTTTTAGCAACAATTTACTTTACAGTTATGTGAATTGCATGCTATTTTCTCCGTACTTCAGTACAATGGTACGTGGGTGAAGGTAGTTGCCCATTGGCAGTCCTTCTTACGTATTAATTATTATTAGTATCACAGTGAATTAGCTTAATATATAGAGGATAATGTACATAGCTTAGAGGATATCACAGATGGTGGATTGTAATAATGAAGGCATGTATAATAAATATAAATAGAGGGAATATTGCGTTTCTTAAACTATCAAGAAGATCAACTGGTCGCTTTCTTCAATTTCTATAACTTTGTTTCCATGCTTGGCTATTGGTGAAAAAACTCAATACCATCGATTTCATAAAAGAAAATTTTATTGCAGCAAATGTACAATTATTTATTTACTCGTATCTTCAGTGGACACTGAAATCCTAGCGTAGTAACGACCATGGTTCCTTTCACCATGGTAACGACCTCCTCTCGGTCGGGTCGTTAGTTGCTAGGTAGGGAAATGAAATTACAAATTTTAGTTTTATGACTATAAATGATCACGATGATGAAAAAAAGTATTTTAGCGTAGGTACTTTTTTTAACTTGAGAAAGTACAAATCATCAGAAAGAAGTACGACACTTCTAGAAAAAGTACGGTTGGCAACCCTAGGAAGAAGAAGAAAGAAGAAAAACATGTTTTTATTGAAAAATAAAATAAAATGGTTACACTTCTTTTCCTACAAAGATACCTACATGCAATAATCATGGTCATTCGACCGTCCGACGAGTTTGCCTGCGACTGTTCGATTTAATTCCCATTCCCTTAGACTAATCAAGATATTGAATTAATTACACCAAAAATAAACAAATAAATGTGCCGTATTTCTATACACTGGGTTTTTCTTTTTCATTATTATTACGTTGTTTCAATTCTCAATTAAGGTTCTATGCAAGTCCATATTCTACCATCGCTTTACATCTGAGTTTCCAAGCCACTGAACAGTATTTGATCAAACTGGGGTTTTCAAATTTTAGCATTCTTAAATAATCCTCCCAGCTGATACTGGTCTTGCCCAGGAATCTTCTCCTCTATTAATCCTTATTTCTATTGACATTATCTAGGAGTTTTTCAGATAAACTAGTGAAATCCTCAAACCACCTGCTCTGATTCAGATACATTGCCCTCTTAATTCAATTGTGGCATAAAATTTATTTAATTATTTATTTTATGTGCCTACTTAAAATCTAGACAATGAACAAAATCACATAGGATATTACTTCTACAACCCATTAGGATACCTCCACTCGCTCTGCCAAACCTTGAACTCTTCTCTGCCCCAATCCATGCAATACTATAATCTCTAAAATATTTCTGAAATAAATTATAGTCATTCTCAATGACACGAGTTTCAATCATTACAAAAATATCATGCTTATAAATCAACTCAAAAAATCCTGGGTATGAAATTATTCGCTTAAGACCGTTGACGTTGTACGCAATAACTCTCGACTGATGGACAACCGTTGCACGCCTCTTCGTCGCGACGTTAGTCCTCCCTCTTCTCCAGCTTTAGGGTGCGTTCGCAAAAAAAGCTGGTTGCAAGCGCTTGTTGGCAAGCGCTTGCAAGCTCTAACCAGCGTGAGAAAAGCTTGTGTGTACATAACAAACGCTTGCATTTCAAGCTAGTCTTTTCTCAGTTCTCGTTGAGACAAGCGGGCGGGTGTGGGTGGTTGATGAGGGGGAGGCGGGGGTTAGTAATATTACGCTCTCCCTCTCTCCTCCTCCCCCCCCTCACATCCGTCTAAATTTAAATTTTGGGTGAATGTGGGGGGGGGGGGTGAGAAAGAGGAAGGCGGGCGGGTGTGGGTGGACGCAGAAGTGGGGTAGAAAGACGCCTTCACGACTCCCCACCGTGTTCGCCGCCCCCACCGCCGTTCCACGAACATAACGAATCCAAAGTTATCTTGAATATTTTACACAGAGCGCTACAACCCAGTTTTATCGCAAAATTCTGCAAATTATCTTCTATGTGCAGATCACCCTTCTGTATAGATCACTAAATGGTAGATTGATTATTACTATTTAAAGTACGCAGATTTTGAATGTATATTATCTCCTCGTCAACAAATTTCACTTGAGTCCTAAGATTATAATAGTAAAATCTAGAACCCCCAGCGTGAAGGGTGGGGGGGGGGGGTACCCGTAAACCAAATTTCGTAATTTTAGCACAACTTACTGGGCAAAGTGCCGCAGACGGCGTTAGGACGGATTTTCTGAATCCGAATCGTAAAATATCTTGGATCTTTTGAGGGGGGGGGCTACAATTTTTCTTTGTTCGACCCCAATGGTTTATTATCCGTTCTATATATAGTGGTAGAACGAACCATTTATTTGGTTCGTTCACAATGACGGCTCAAACTTGGAGCAGATCGAAAATCGTCAACATGAGAGTGAATCGTAATGCAGCCTGTCGGGGCGAACAGAAGACCATCCACAGCTTTGTACGACCAGCCGTTCGTTAGAGCAGATCGAAAATCGTCGGTTCAATATTCATACTGACCCAGCTGATTCGGACAGCACATGGTTTCAGACTTCGAGTTAATTAATCATAATAATAATAATTAATTATAATTGATAAAAATTATCAATAATTTTCACTAGGCACCAGATAAAATTATTGATGATTAATGATAATTCGTAATAATAATTAATATATCATTTAGTGATCCAGACAGAAGGGTGATCTGCATAAAGAAGATATTAAACCGTTGTGTTGTTAGTTCGATTTTCTGAATCTTGAAACGTGAGCTCTCAAATTTTGAGGACCGTCAAGTGGGGGGGGGGGGGTTACTTTTATCTTGGGCTATTCCAATGGTTCATTATCGAAACTCTTTGAGATCGTCAAATGTACGATACATTCAAGTTTTATATTTAAACTCTTTTTCTCAAATTTAATTTAAAATACTTCTAACGATTTTTAAGGTAAAACTGGGTTGTAGCGCTCTTTAACTGCAGTGGGAGCGGCGAACACGGAGGGGAGTCGTGAAGGATCTCTTTCTACCCCACATCTGCGTCCACCCACACCCGCCCGCCTTCCTATTTCTCACCCCCCCACATTCACCCAAAATTTAAATTTAGACGGATGTTGGTGGGGGGGAGAGAGGGAGAGCGTAATATTAATAACCTCCTCCTCCCCCTCAACATCCACCCACACCCGCCCGGTTTTCTCTTTCACACCCACCCCCACATTTACGTTCACCCACAATTTAAATTGAAGCACTAACGAGTGGCGCCGAGGGTGTGGGGGCGGGGGGGGGAGAGAGCCCGCCGCGAATTGAACCCAGCCCACGCGTGGCATGTGCGGTGCTTGAACCCAGTACACGTCAATCCACGCGTCACGATGTCTCCATCCTCAACGTCGGACATTGATATTCTCCTTGATTTGGTGTCCGAATCAGAGCTCGAGGTAAAGGAAATACGAGAGGTATGGAAAAAGTCAAAGAATCTTTACTTTATACTACAAAACATGAACATTAATCAATACTGTGATCAACGAAGCAATCAAGGCAATAATTCTGACACTTATGTAAACTAATAACACACTAGAGTGGTAACCTTTCATACTGTAGGTTCGCGTTGGGTGGAACCAAGTTTCAGACACAGCAACTGCAGTTACATTATTCATATCAAGATAATGTTTCTAAACTGCCTTTGTTTTTAACTAATGATCTCGCATTCCATTGTATAAATCGTAATACTATGTTCTCCTCTCTATTAATTGTAGTCGTTTTTATTTATATTTTTATATATTTACCTATCTAGATTACTGTGTTATTAGTTTACATAAGTGTCAGAATTATGTCTTGATTGCTTCGTTGATCACAGTATTGTTTAATGTTCGTGTTTTGTAGTATAAGTCGTAAAGATTCTTTGACTTTTTCCATACCTCTCGTATTTGCATGTTATTGTCTAATGGTTGATTGTTTTTAATCATATTTCTCTTTGAATCGTGCATTCCTGATGTATCATTCCCATGATCACGGGCTGAGTCTTCTTTTCGAGTTGTTAGTTTTTTTTTGAAATCTGTCAATCTATTTTCTGCTAAATTTCTCTCGTTGCAGATACGGCACATGTCTTAACTGTATTTTTACTACGTCGTCTACTGCTGAGGGCGTTGGCGGTATTTAATGTTGGAAATTCATTATCTCTATCACCGTTTTCCTGTCCTTCGTCGCTTAGTATTGCAAAACAATTTTTCGTTACGGTTGCATACGAGTCAGCTAATACTTTATCTCTCTTTTGTTTTATTTTCTCCAAATAAATTGGGCAGGATCGACGTAGTAACAAACGAGTTCCTCAAGCTCTGATTCGGACTCCAAATCAAGGAGATCATCAATGTCCAGCGCTGAGGAAGCAGACATCGTGACGCGTGGATTTACGTGTACTGGGTTACTCGCTACGCTTCATGGGAGTGGGTTGCTCGTGGGCTGGGTTCAATATGCTGTACCTTCTTCAACACACGGTTACTAAAGTAGTAACCGTGCTTCAACCCATAGATGTCCGACTGTCTATTACAATCCTTTGGAAAAAGCGTGACAGGTAACTCGGGATTCCCAGCTTGCCCGAATGACTTCGGCTAAACTCGTGCGCCTCCTCGGCCCTCCACTCTCCGGTCCCAAGACCACTGGTGGGCAAGAAGCGTCAGTCAAAGCCAACCTTCTATAATAGTGCAACTATTGTTGTTATTGAAATAATAATTGTTGATATCGCGCACCATATTGCTATGGTGGCATCGTGTGCTTCGTATCTTTAAATTCATTTAAAGATAATATTCTGTTTTACCTTAGTGGATATATAGTAAGGAAAATACTCAAAAAATTGAACTGTTCGGAATGTAGCTCCCTTCTTACAACGAGCGAATATGATCTTAGGTCGCACACACGTTTTTGTGACCTCATTTCCAAAGGAGGCTTAGTTAGGGCTTCTTATGTCGTTTTCAAAATTGTGAAGCATTGCCATAAAATGTTGAATTATTCACCTCATGATTCTCGCGTTTGCACCAAGTTTTTATTTACTCAAACGTACTACCAATTCCAGGGAACGGTGCTGAGTAATCATGCCATTGATGGCGCGTCCAAAGGCAACAGTCATGAGTATATTTTGATTAAAATGATCATCGATTTATCTGCCAAAATTATATGCTACCACCAAGCTAAGCAAAGGACCATTGAGGCAACCTCACCTAAAAACCTTGCTGTTAGACTAAAATTAACCAAACTTATATTATTTAATAATGCTTAGCATATTCTGATGTTCACTGTAGTTATTAATTATATTTTACTCATAATTTAACATGTTCTAACTCGATTGATTGATTATGTTTGGTACCTACTAATAAACAATAATTATGAACGTGAAATGAGAAGAGTTTACTTTCCATTTTCACCAGAACTTACCTACCCCATTTCTACAGACCATTCGACGTTTTGAACGAATACAAACATACGAGTATAAATAATTCAAATAAATATTATACAATATTTTTTACTTAATTTTTTCCTTGCTTTTTCCGTTGTTTATTGCTCTAAAAAAAACTAAAAAGGCAGATGCCCACGTTCCCAAACGCTGGCCTACTTGCTTTTGCCCACCAGTGGTCTGAGGAAGAAAGGTACGCAGGTGGTGGGGGAGGAGGCGCTCTGGGTTTTCCCAAAACCTCTGGCACGTTTCCGCTTTACGGAGTCAGACATAGATCTATGCTTCGACCCAGCACCGCACAGGCCACGCGTGGGCTGGGTTCAATATGCGGCGTCGCGGCCAAACTGCGTAGAATCCCCAACGCGTGGGCTGGGTTCAATTTGCGGCTGGCCGTCGGTCGGTCTCTTAAGATTAAGAGACAACTCCCGCCTCCTCCACACAATTTAAGTTTAGCTGTAATGGCGGGGGGGGGGGGGGTTGGAGAGAGCGTAAAGATTAAGAGACAACTCCCACCTCATCAACCACCCACATCCGTCCGCTTTCCTCTCTCCCACCCACAATTTAAATTTAAGCAGTTGCGGCGGAGGGTGGAGACAACCCCCGCTCCCTGTCATCAACCTTCTCCACCGTCCCGCTCCACATTCCCGATCGACAGACGTTAATAATTATTATACACACTATCCTCCCCCCCCCCCGCCATCCACCCCACAATTTAGATTTATTTATCCATTGATAAATAATATTCAATAATAATTTGATCTATCTAATCTTTTACATTTACATTATTCACTAGTGGCTAGTGACAAGCCCACAAGGTAGTCCTCGACGAGTACCACACATTATTTTACAGCCGAGTATTGCGCAAAATAATGATTTCACTCATCATTTATTTAAATAATTTATAGACAGAGCTAGTTACGCCTATTTTAATCATTTGTTGGCCCATTCTCCAATTCCGGATATTGTATGCATATCAGTGTGATCTACACAGATCAGTGATCTGTACAAAGAAGATGATAAACCGTTGTCAAGAATTTGCAGATTTTTTTTATTTTTTTATTAGATTCTCTGAATCTACGTATCTTGAAACGTAAACCAACAAATTTTGAGGGGGGGTTAAAAAAATTTTTCTTTGGGCGATTTATTATCTTCCTTGTGCAGATCACCCTTCTGTCTATACCAGACTGTATTGCAAATCGGCACCATACCATATTCTCACCGTACTCATACCATACCATACGAATTTCTTTCCTATCGTACCATACTGTATTATACCAAATCATACCAAACAATAATATATTATTGTTTATATATAGGTACCATGCCATACTCATACCATGTCATACAAACCGAGTGAATATTGCATTGTCATCCAGTTCTGACCTATACTTAAAATTTCCAGTGTCTAGCTCATCAGCAAAATTTAATCTGTTTAAACAAAAAGGTATTATTTAAACAATTTTACAGATAAGAAACCGAGTGAGTATTGCAATGTGGTCAATCCCCGACTCACGGTTAAAATTTCCAGTCTGTAGTTTACCGGGAAGATGAAAATGGGGCGTTGACCGACCTAACGGCCGTTTTAGACGCGAAGTTTAGTGTTTCTCCTAAACCTTTGCGCGCTCACTGTGAACGAACGACTGACGAACGAACGAACGTCATTCAAAAGTGAACGGAAAATTACACCGTTCCGTCAACTTTTTTCGAGATATGATGACATTGTCGAAATTTTAAAGTTCGTTTTGAACCTCTTCCCCTTGACCTAGGGTTATGAAAAGTCTCATTGTGGGGCTGGTCCGAACCCGGAAACCAAATTTCGTAATTTTAGCTCAACGCTAACTGGGCAAAACGGCGTGGTCGGCGGTATTCGATTTTCTGAATCTACGTATCTTGAAAACGTAAACCAACGTTCGAGAAAACCGATAATTTTAATATGAACTTAAAACTATGAATAAATCCTTGCCAATCATTACTCATCTTTTTGTCTCTTCTACAAAATATACCAGTGTAAAAAAAAACGTTCTGAGTTCTCAATTTGGATTCTAAAATTCTCAATTAGATTTGGAAAATTCTCAATTTGACTCAAGCGTGCGCTAGAATTCACACAGACGTACACACATGCTGTATGATGACGTCATGGGCACCCGCTATGAGCTTGCGGTTCCCCTGTGGCCTTCAACTAGAAGGTGATCACTGCAATCAGATATTTTTAATTCTTCTTCTTCTTAGATGGCTCGGCTTCAGCCATACCAGTCATAGTCACTGGATTCGTGGTTCAAAGCAACCATCAAAGGTCGGTAGCTACACGTAACTGTGACATCATGAGCAGGCGACTCAAATTTTCAATTGAATGTTTTACTGTTGATTGAATATTTTGTTATTCTTAATAAATTCTTTCATCATTCAACCTCTACCTAAATTCATCATTCCATGTGGGAAATGACCCCTGGAACGGTACTTGATTCGTAATATTGACTCTAATGAATGGAGAGTCCTGTTTCGGGTTTGTTCAACGAGGGTTTAGGCGAATAAATAAATAAATTCAACTGAACGAAAGATGACTATAATATTGATGACTTGGTAGGGCAAAAGAAATGGCGACGAAGACCACAATGAGCGGCCATTATACAAGAGGCAGTGCAGTGCCATATAGATCTAAGTAAACATAATAATATTACTATGCACCGAGCATCTCCAGTTCGCTCAATGTGCGAAAATGTACAGTTTTTCGGGAATCGAGCATTTTCAATTCGCCATTTGAGTAGGTAGAACATGTGAAATTGGTACAAGTAGACTTACACAATTATTTTAGTGCGAAATGACTATTTAAACGTGTAACAATTGAATCGCTTTGCAAAGAATGGGCATCAGTCCTGGGAGCAAGTTTTCGGGAAATCGAAAATAACTACATAGTCTATGGTTTTTGAAGCATGTGGTTGGAATGGACATTAACTGCTACAACGTGTGAATATGAAGTTTCCATCAAGTTTTTAGCGAGTTTAAACAATGAGGTATATTTTTTTTCAATTTCAAAACTCGTGGACTTATGCCCTTTTTTTGTGAAACCTTTTTTTCTGGCGATATTTGGGTCTTTTTTGGTAATTAAACTGATATGTTCATACAATACCTCATTTTTAATGAAAATTACAAATAAGGATGGTAATTACAAAATTACAAAGTTTGGAAAATTCGAACAAAAAAAATTCAGTATAACTAATTTTTCCAATCTTTGCATTACAAAAAGTTGTTCTACATCAGTCGACTTCATCGTTGTTAGGATCTTCTTCCACAGTAGGCCATGAACAAAGGTGTTTGAAAAATTGGCGATACCTATCAGGAATATACTGTGAAAGTTTCTTCAGATCGTCAATTTTTCTTTTCTTAATCGGTAACTTTCCAGCCCGAGAACTACGCAAACAAAGCGTCGAACTGATGCCCTTTCATTATAAATCGATGCAACGTACGTCTCAGACCTTGAAAAGATCAAAAACTCATTTTCCCATTTTTGTGACTCATGCCCTTTCTTTGTGACACGATTCAATTAGAAGTGAGTTGAACGGATTAAAATATTTGTGCGTAACAATATTCTCTACAACACTCGGTTTATAATTCACAGATTGCTACAATTGAGAAGGAATTCTGTTTTGGCAGTCAAAGTACAAACAAACTCACTACACCTTCACTTCACTAATTATCACTGTAGTTTCTGACATGCTCTCTTAGCTCGACTGTAATATAATATATTATATTTATTTGCTTAAAATGACTAGTGACGAACAACTCGGTAAAATGAACAATTCGATAAATAAAAACCTACAAAGGTGCCCATAACATGAAAGATTACGACACAGATTTTAGTAAAACTTACTAAACATTTAAAGGACGTCTCTTTCAAGGTTTTGAACTACCAGTAGCGTGTTATTAATGTTCCGGTGAGTCCAAACTATCACAACTTTGTTACAAATACAGTTTTTCCTCCAAAATGTAAATATTTAAATGTGCACAGTGCCGTGGGGATAATTCAGAACATGAAACATCAAGGCAGAATCAATAGGTAGAGTTAACTCTGTTAAATCACGGGTTAGTTTTACCGAGAACATGAGTAATTTACCTTGAGGTTTACTTCATTAACTCGCTGTTACCTATTAGCGAATTTTCGAAGAAAAGGAAGCCATTGTGCTCGGTCCAAAAATTTAAAACTCGAATTTCCGAAAACAAATTTATACCAACATCCGTTTCAGATCATCCTAAATTCACTGCCAAAAGATCATACATAAAAATCATACATGTCATGTGTCAAAATCATGTACAGGCGTTTTATGTATTTCGTTACGGTCACAGGCCAGGAATCTAGAGCTAATTTCTGGTCGAAAATGTCTTGTAGTAAAATGACCATAACTCCCCCCTTAATTTAAATGAAAATTCAAATCTGATTACACCGTTGGAAAGAACACAATCTTTTCCTATCTTTCTAGTGAAAAACAAATTTTTGTGAATCGTCAAAACGGGTGAAAAATAAACTTGAAATGGAAAATTTGTCAAATCTTAGAAATTTCCCTTTGTTTTCAAACGCTCATAGACCCAGGAATTACCCGTGATTCGAAAAATGTAACAATCTGACAAGTGACCCCTCATTTTACAGATTTTTTAACGCTGAACACTGTCGAATACTTTATCGTAAACTTGATGGTTAGAGATGGTTAGAGATGGTTAGGGATGGTTAGAGGTGGTTAGGGATGGTTAGAGCTGGTTAGAGATGGTTAGAGGTGGTTAGAGATGGTTAGAGATGGTTAGAGATGGTTAGAGGTGGTTAGAGATGGTTAGAGCTGGTTAGAGATGGTTAGGGATGGTTAGAGATGGTTAGAGATGGTTAGAGATGGTTAGGGATGGTTAGAGCTGGTTAGAGATGGTTAGAGATGGTAAGAGGTGGTTAGAGATGGTTAGGGATGGTTAGAGATGGTTAGGAAGGTTAGAGATGGTTAGAGGTGGTTAGAGGTGGTTAGAGATGGTTAGAGATGGTTAGGGATGGTTAGAGCTGGTTAGAGATGGTTAGGGATGGTTAGAGATGGTTAGGGATGGTTAGAGATGGTTAGAGATGGTTAGAGGTGGTTAGAGCTGGTTAGAGATGGTTAGGGATGGTTAGAGATGGTTAGAGATGGTTAGGGATGGTTAGAGCTGGTTAGAGATGGTTAGAGATGGTTAGGGATGGTTAGAGATGGTTAGAGATGGTTAGAGATGGTTAGAGGTGGTTAGAGATGGTTAGAGCTGGTGAGAGATGGTTAGGGATGGTTAGAGATGGTTAGAGATGGTTAGGGATGGTTAGAGATGGTTAGAGCTGGTTAGAGGTGGTTAGAGATGGTTAGGGATGGTTAGAGATGGTTAGAGGTGGTTAGAGGTGGTTAGAGATGGTTAGGGATGGTTAGAGCTGGTTAGAGATGGTTAGGGATGGTTAGAGCTGGTTAGAGATGGTTAGAGGTGGTTAGAGATGGTTAGAGATGGTTAGGGATGGTTAGAGATGGTTAGAGGTGGTTAGAGATGGTTAGGGATGGTTAGAGATGGTTAGAGATGGTTAGAGCTGGTTAGAGATGGTTAGAGGTGGTTAGAGATGGTTAGGGATGGTTAGAGATGGTTAGGGATGGTTAGAGATGGTTAGGGATGGTTAGAGATGGTTAGGGATGGTTAGAGCTGGTTAGAGATGGTTAGAGATGGTTAGGGATGGTTAGAGATGGTTAGAGGTGGTTAGAGATGGTTAGAGATGGTTAGGAAGGTTAGAGATGGTTAGGGATGGTTAGAGCTGGTTAGAACACTCTAACCATCCCTTACCATCTCTAACTGTCTCTGACCATCTCGTATTATCCCTAAAATTACCGAAACATACCAAAATCCAAAAAATACACTAAGCAGTCACTGGGCACCTCCTCCGCTGTTTCAAGTGGCTACGGTTTTAGTGTCCAATGGTAGATTATGCCAATCTTGCCGATTTGAGGTTCATTGGGTATTTGGGGCTTTTCACAATCGTGTTTCTAACACCAAACAACCTTTGAGTGTGCAATATAACAAACAAATTTCTTACAAAACTCATACAGTGACATCCATCAAATTCGTAGATGTGTAGAATCGGGCCACTCTAAGCTCTAAGGGGGTTTTCGGGGAGATTTATGGCGTTGGGGGGGGGGGGGGTATCCATAATTTCCAAAAATGAAACAGTTTAACGAGTCGACACCTCATTTTAAAGGGTTTTTTACGCTGAACCCGACGAAGAAGTCAGAATTGCGAGATCTTATTCTGTTCTCAAACTGGAGCACTTTGAAGATGAAGAAACGTGATTGTTACTTGAGATGTTCGTCATGGTTCAACTGCTCGAATCTGATAACGAATTGAGGTACCACAATTCTGACTTCACCATCGTGTTCAGCGTTGAAAAATCTATGAACTGAGGTGTTACGGCAAAAAAGGAGACAAAAGTTGTTATGAAACCAGTAAAATATTGACATTTTACGTAAAACCAGTTATTTCTTCAAAAAATGCCGCATAACTGTGGATTTTGGCTTTGTCGTATTATGAATGAAATAAGTCGACGGTGAAGACAAGAAACCTCGTATCTCCAAAATCCCAACTTTTCAGGAGAGCAAAAAAGCTGTTTTTTGGGAGCCTGACACCCTATTTACCTCGTTACGAGGAACCTTTACAATCGATTTTAAGGCTAATAACTCACTTTGTCATCGGTAGAGTAGTTTGTAATAGGTAGGTAGCAATAAAAAACTCATTTCGGAAAAATCGGAGATACGAGGTTTCTCGTCTTCACCATCGAAGTGGGTTTGATTGGAATTTCATTGAACAGAAATACGTCATGAAGAGAATGTAAGTGGGTCTTGGAAGGGAAATGCTACATTTAATTCTATTCCATGGGTTTGACTGGAGAAGTTCAACTCAATTTAAAAACCTAAACAGGACAGGGACAAGAGGAGGAAGTTTACAGTGTAAATGAAGTTCAAAAAATCACTGCGACACGCGTGGCCTTTGAACAAATATGGAGCGTGAAACAAGCGTGAAACCTCCAAACGGTTGAGCAGTGACCTCCAAACCTCCTTAGAACTTCATCCTGAGTGTCTCTTGACTCATGACATCCCACAAGGCGCAGACTCTGATTTGAACAAAGTTTTCAAGGGAGTTGAACGACTAGAGAATTTTCTTCCTGTTACGGTACCCATAACAACAACCAAACGATAATAGGGGCCTTCATGATCCACCAAATTCAACGTCGAATCTTCGAAACTTGGGTTTTTGAAAGAGCTAATGCGCATGCGCTCCTTCTAATTTGACTATTCGATTTACGACGACTAAGCCTGAGGTTACTATGGATGCGTTTTCTGACGAAAATGTATACTGACGAGATCTGACCAAATCCTCGTCAGTACAAGGGTGGTTCCACTGCACGCGTTTCCAGAAGAAAAAACATCGATGTTTTGTTCATCGATACCCATCCCTACAGAACACGCATCCATAGTAACCGTAGCCTAAAGGCGTCGTAAGTCAAACCTTCTATGTCGAATAATCGAAATGCAGCAGCGATCATTGCGGCAACTTTCTGAAGCTCGTGTTATCTGATAAGAACTGATTCGGTTTTCGCCGCAAAGCCGCCATGAGCGCTGGCGCATCTCGATTTCTGACGATTCGACGTCCAAAACGATTAGGAGCCACATGAAATTCTCGCTTTCCCACGTCTTCGATTTACGACGATTCGACAGTCAAATCGGACCATGAATACCCCCGTTATTTCCGTATAAGACTAGACGCCGCTTTGGAAATCGTCGATGAGCCTCTCCAAGAACAGGTTGGTGTAGGAGTCGGCGTCTTCAGGGAGGTCGTTGCACAGCGCTGTGTAGTCTTCAGGTTTGACGGCGAGCAACATCTTTTTGAAAGCGGCAAAACTGCATTTCTCTCCGCAGGACATTTTGACAGGAACCATCTCCCCGGCGGCGTCTTTGATGTAAAAAGCCTGAAAACAACAAATCCCGTCAAATTTATTTATTTATTGGCAAAAAACAAAATAGAATGGAAGTAAATTACAAAAATTTGTAAGTAATACAGCTTCTAACAAAAACAATTTTTCCAAGATTAAATTCTTGATCCCACCAAGGTTTAAATTCAGTTGAACTTGTGTTCCCTGGTGGAGTCCTGTCAATGATTCAAAGACAATATTAAAAAACGATCACAGATAAGGTTGCATACATTATAGTGCCAAGCACAGAATTGTTACTAATAAAAAAAAAAAAATAATAAAAAAAAAGATAAGGTGAATTCGTACCATATTTTTGTATGCGTTTAGATGAGGACTTTTTGTCTTTTCATTACTACGTTTTTATCAACAGAATCCCGTTACTTGAATGGGCGGTTCCCAACTGGGCAAGAAAGGAGCAGCCCAACTGGGTACATCAAAGACCGTTCTTTTCCGTTCAGATCCTTAGCTGGGATACACTCATTCCTACTTAAGTACTCGTACTTAACTCATTGGAATAATTTTTTCACGTATTAGTTCATGGTGTATGACATACATTGTATGGTATCAAACGTGTGTTATTACATGATTCAGGTTTTGTTTTAAAATTAATATGGTACATGAGTTTGGGTACAACCCAGTAGTTGTCCCTAATCAGTTGAATGATGATTCAGGTTAAAATGGAAAACAGTGGAAGAATTTCAAGTATCCACGAGTCAAGCAGAGTATAAATAGTATCCACGGTTATGGAACCTCTGAAATTCAATTCAACGCTGGTTCTATCAAGTAACAAACCGTCGCACACCACATATCAAACTTTTTGCCAACTTTTCAGGAGGATGAAATAACATGTTTTCGTCTAACATATTGGCCCTTCTATCAGTTTTCTCACCATTTTTTATTGTCTAGGAGGTACCACACATTTTGTAAAAAGTTTCAGTAGTCTGACATCGAAATTACAAAAAAACGTTAGATATGTTGCCCAAACATTTTGGTAGATATGTGGTGTTGACGAAGACCATTTTTTCACCTAATCATCGTTAAATTTAGTTGTCTTGCTCTTAAAAATTAAATTTTAGATCTTTAGATTTTTAACCAGAGGATATTTTGAGATCATCAATTCGACTTTTAAGAATTCGTGGGTCTCACGGCAACTTCCCACATCGTCATTTGGGCGACTTTTCAGCAGAGCCAAAAAACCATCTGCCAATGACTAGGTATGTTTACTGAGTAATTCAGTCAAATAAATCGTGAGATTTAGTGTTACCTAACTTAGGTACCTAACTTACACTTAGGTCGATCCACCGGGAGAAGACGCTTCGAATGGTATGCATAACTCATTTTGGCCAAAAGTGACGATGTGGGGTGTTGCCGTGAGACACTCGAATTATAACTCGATTCAACCAGTCGAGGCAGATGACGTGGTGGGATTGTTAGATACGTGGTATTGTTTCATCAATGTAGATAAGTGGTGTTCACATCTAAGCGATTTTAGCCCTTCGGCGATTTAAAAAAAATAAAACTGTCATCACTGGCCTACGAGGCGCGAAAATTTGAATGGACTGGTGTAAAAATCTCATCTTTGGCAAAATTTTGGATACGTGGTGTTGCCTTTTAATCGACGAAATGGTAGAACATAGCGTTTTAGGATTATTTTAAAATGAATTACCTTGACGAATTGTTCTCCGTTCCCCTCGTGGAATTCCACCATCAAACAGGCTGTGGGGTGCGGGGTGTGTTTGAGGTCGTACCCCAGAGCACCGGCGAGTATGTACAGAGTGATGTCGTGGCCGCTGAACGCCGAGACTTTTACTTCGTCTTCCATAAAGTGAAGGAGGTAGTCGGCCATAAGACCTGAAAACATTCATTGCTCGATCGATAAATCGGTGGTTTTGGACACAACACGAAATTTGTTGTTTCTAGTGTAGATTCTACACTAAAAACCACAAAGCATCACAAGCATCTTCTAGAAGAACATCGTGGCTCCTCGCATTAAATATTTCATTGAAAAATGTCACCAGAACTACTTGTTGCCAAGATTTTGCAGAGTGAGCAGCATTGGACCAGCACATCAGAATATGGGGGGGGGGGGGAAGGTGTTGAAGGACAAAGATGCTCCTTGAACGGGGGAGGAAGGTGTTATTGTCTTTTTCATGAACTTACTGGAGGACAAGTTTTTCTGCACGTCAGTCTTAACAGTCACGGATTGGTACATATCATGCATGATGTCACTCGATAGATCTGTGAATTCATCAGCCCACTCCACTGATTCGTATCCATGACTTCTCTGTGGAATAAGAAAAATTCACAGAGTTATTTACCTAAAATTTAATGTGTGTAAAAATTCCACAGACTTGGGGGTTTTACGAATGTTCTTAGATGAATAAATATTTAAAAAAAAAAAAAAAATACCTACCTGGAGCATCAGTGAGTCTGACAATAAGATTAGTTCCTTCACAGGATTTTTGGGGTTTTTTAATTTATAATTGGTTTTCTCATTGAGGAATTTGACGACATCTGAGAACGTCTCCGAGGGTATCAAATGGGACGATTTGAGAGCTTCATACTTAAAACGCGGACAGCCGAAGCAGTTGTTGGTCTGAAATTGAGAAGAAAAAGAAATACAAATTCACATACGTATGAATACAATGACATTCAATTCACTAGAATTCATCAACACAGTTTTCTACTGATTGGAAGGTCAGTCAAAAATTGTATTTCAATATCAATGAACGGTTTGAATAAAGAACTCCATTTTGAAAAATCGCACAAAATGATTTCAGGCAGGAACGGGTCACAGCAATCGATTAATTCCCTGAATAATTAGTGTGTTTTTAATCGGTTTAAGATTCCAAAAATGAAACGGACTGTCGAGTGACACCTCATTTTAAAGGTTTTTACACGCTGAATAAGACGGTGAAGTCAGAATTGCTATACCTTATTCCGCTCTCAAACTGGAGCACTTTGAAGATGAAGAAACGTGGTTGTTACTTGAGATGTTCTTCATGGACATCATGTTCTTTAATGGAGACATTTTACATAAAACCAATTATCTCTTCGAAAATTCGCTCTTATAGTCATGCTGCATGACTGGGGATTTTTACTATCTCAACGTCAACTTTAGTGCCTTTTTTATTTCCCTGTTGAAATCCCAAAAAGTGTGCAAAAATGCCTCCAAAAAGTGCGGTCTGGTAGCATTTTGAAAGATCTTGGGGGAGACCAATGATTCATCATCGAAGATAATTAACCAAAAGGGAACGTTGCGAAATTCTCTACATGTTGTAGATTGATCGACGCCATCACGACGACCTCGATATCTAATATCTACTTTTCCTTAAGAAATTCGTTAACAAATTTGATTTTTTTCCGAAAATATGTCGATTAATCGAGTTTTTAACGTAGATTAATCAGCGTATCGATTAATTCATGAAAATATTAATCTATTTCTAGTAATCGATGTTAGTCATCGATGCCCATCCCAAATTTCGGGAGTCGAATGAGGGGTTTGTTATCAAAACCGGCTCATTCCGCTTTGTCTCTGAAAAGAGGGTTTTTGTTAACATATTCCGCGAGTGATGTATTAAATACGTTATAAAATTTTAAATTAAATTAAGTTATAAATAGTTTTTATAACTTCACGAAGAGACGAACTTCAAATCGAGCCAAAAATGGGCTAATAACCCTCAATCCAGTTCATTCCAAGCTACAGCACCCCTGAAACTTCTTTATATTACCACAAACGTTCGTGTTGGCGTTTTTTTAAATATCTTTTATTGCCAATAAAGTACTTTTGGATTTATTCAAAATTTAAAATATAATAATATTATATTTCAATATGCCATTTATGATATATTATATTATAAATGGCATATTATGCCATTTCCACACATTCAAAGCTACGAGTATTGAAATGTCAGTTTATTGTCTCGAAAAACACTTGAAGTTGATTGGTTAAATGTTGGAAAAAAAAAACCATTCAACTCAATTTGAAGAGGCAGAAAAAAACAGGCTGACCCCAATTTTAGAAACAAAACCAGATAATTTTAACATAATTAGTAGTCAACTAACGCAACGTAGATACTAATAATTAGTATCTACGTTGCGTTAGTTGACTAATTATTAGGTTGAGCGAAAATAGAAAATTAGCCCAATTCTATGAGGTCATATCTCCAATTTCAGTGAAAAAAAAAACGAACAAGATAGAGGTTTTTTGCCCGTCTGCAATTCGAATGAGAGGGTTTTGGTAGCAATCGCCTGCATAATTATTATGCAGCGTATCAAGCGTATCAATTAACACTGTAATCACCCAGAATAAACGCAAAAGAAAAAAATCCCCAGTCATGCAGCATGACTATAAGAGCGAATTTTCGAAGGAGTAATTAGTTTTATGTAAAACATCTTCATTAAAGAACATGATTGCCATGAAGAACATCTCAAGTAACAACCACGTTTCTTCATCTTCAAAGTGCTCCAATTTGAGAGCGGAATAAGATATCGAAATTCTGACTCCCCCATCTTATTCAGCGTGTAAAAACCTTAAAAATGAGGTGTCACTTGTCAGACCGTTTCATTTTCGAAATTTATCAGTGAACCTCCCCCCCCCCAACATCCCCAAAACCCCCCCTCAGCTTTTGGACATTACAACGCTGAACACGACGGAGAAGTGAGAATTGCGATATCGCATTACGTCATCAGATTAGAGCAGATTAACCATGAAGAACGTATTCTTCACCTTCAAAGTACTCAAGTTTGCGAACGAAATTAGGGATCGCAATTCTGACTCCCCCATCTTATTCAGCGTGTGAAAACCTTTAAAATGAGGTGTCACTTGTCAGACTTTCATTTTTTGAGTGACCCCCTCCCCCTCCACCCAAACTCGCCAAACCCCCCTCAGCTTTTGTACATTTCAACGCTGAACACGATGATGAAGTCAGAATTGTGATATCGCATTCCGTCATCAGATTAGAGCAGAATAACCACGAAGATCATTTCAAGTAAGACCACGTTTCTTCATCTTCAAAATGCTCCAGTTTGGATATGAAGTGAGATATCGCAATTCTGATTTCACCATCGTGTTCAGCATGAAAAAACCGTTAAAATGAGGTGTCACATGTCAGACTGTTTCAAATTTGGACTTCATGGGTAATTTTCCCCCCCTTAAAACTCCCCTACACCCCCCTTAGAGTGGCCCGATTCTGCCCATCTTCGAACTTAGCCTGTCGATTGCCAAGACAGATTTTGTGTGCAAATTTGAACTTTTTATCTCAATTCTATCGAGAGTTATCGTCTGGAATGACACATACATAAATATATACATATGATTTTTTGTGTCTTTTGGCAGTGAATTCAGGATGGTCTGAAACGGATTTTGGTATAAAAATTTTGCGGAATTTCGAGTTTTAAAAATTTTGGACCGAGAACAATACCTTCCTTTTCTTCGAAAATTCGCTAATTGAGTACAGGTAACTGTAGTGGGGGAGGGTCTTACTTTGAAAACAGTGTTGTGGTACACGGGGATTGGGGTCCAGTCGATTTCGTCGCTCCATTTCTGGTGATTGGCGGGAGGGAAGAGTCCTGCGACAAACGAAACCACAAGTAGAAATATGATGATGATGATGATTGATTGAGATTGGATGATTGGATGATGCTTCAGTGAGATTTATTTATTTATACATTTATTTGTATAAGTCAACCATTACAAAGAGTGGCATGAAATATGATTAATGTACAGGAAAGAAAAGAAACAAGGAAAACACTGTGTCACTGTTGCATTACTTATTCATGATATATACATATAGTCCTACCTACAGGTTAGCAGATACCCCTCACCTAAGGCAAACCCAACACACCAAAGCTACAAGTACATTAAAAATTCAAATTCAACTGACCCGCCAAAACGAGGTACGCCGACATCAGAGTTCTCTCGATTCGAGTCGACACCGCGGAGAAATTCTGTTTCGAGTAATGCGGAGTCAAAATGGTGTCGTACCGCTTCCTCAACCTTTTCCCAAGGAGGAAAGCGTTTTTCTTCCCGAGCTTAAAACAACGTGAATAGAAAAGTTAATGTAAAAGGAATGTATATCAGTCAAGTACAGTACTGAAGTAGTAGACATTTCATGCAAGTGCGTATAATTTATAGTTTGGAACAAGTACCGTCCATGATGTGACAATCCAACGGAAACGTTTCGCTGCAAGAAAATATACCCGTATTTCTCACAACTGAGGCTTGTGATGTCTGCCTTCTTGAGTAGGTACCCGATGTAGGGAAAATAGGCCAAATAATGGCCTAACCCGAACCTTGATAATTTTGCAAAATTTTCGGATTAGGGATGCAAATAAATAATCGGATAATCGATTATTCGACCCCAATTAATCGATGTTTAGCTGCCGATTATTTTTATTAATTGATTATTATTACCTACTGATTAATCGGTTTTCGGGTACATCAGGATTTGATGCATTCTAATATGCTTAAAAAATGCTTTCAAATTCCAGATGTATACAGAAATCGATTAATCAGTAATAATAATCGATTAAAATTAAGACAAACCGATCTACAATCGCTTAGCGACTGTCTGGCTGGAGAAAGCTGCTCACCTCCCGGTCGGAACCGCTTGAAGGGCGATATCCTCTCAAAACTTTTATTTTTATAAGATGCCTCAAAACACTACTTTTTATTGGTTCAATTTATGTTACCCTCAATTTATAGTAAAGAAACTCAATTTATGCATAATAAAATTTTATGCAATTTTATTAGTTTTGGCGTTCTCTTATCTTCATTAGCCTTGGACAATAGGTCTTCATTAGCCTATAGACGAAGAAAGCCATCGGAAAGCAAATAATTGTGCGTTTAAAATAAGTACCTACTTACAAATCAGTTATTTGCTTTCGATTTATAGAACATTGACTATTCAAAACCGATCAATCGGTCACATCGATTATTAGCTTACGATTAACTATTTGATGTCATAATCGATCATTTGGTTCCGATGTTGCATCCCTAGTTCGGATACCCTTCAGGGTCACGAAAAAAAAGTGTCACTTGCGCCCAGGTGGGATAGCAAAGATGTCCAGCAAAAAATGGAGATTTCCTGGAGGTTTGCCTGTAATGCTGTCTTGAATTCACGATAGAAGCCTACAGAAGCCTGCTGATGTTAATCTTCACTCCAGAGTCCGTGCTTTAGGTCCTCTACTCACCCCAGCACACCGAACGGCTCGTCTTCAATTTGCTAGAGATCACGCTGCTTGGACTGAGCTGCTTGGGTTTGCAGCAGGATCCGTCGCCCTTGGACGCCCTGATGCCGGCCTTCTGGTGTAGCTACCAGTTTCACGGTTTCCTGTAGGCTTCTATCGTGAATTCATGAGAGCATTACAGGAAAAAAACTGGATAGTTAAGGAAAAACAGGGATGGACCTCGGCAAGTAATCTCTGTTAACCTTGTTATTGACCTTACTATTGACTCTAACCCAACTGTTATCGATTTAAACTTGACTCTTCGACAAAAATTCAACTGCGCCGGTTTTTTTGGTCTCCAGTAGATGAGTACCATTTATACAGGGCGTCAGGGTTAAGGTCGTACCACCGGCCAGGGATCGATTCTACAACTAATTTCTGATCAAAAGTGTCCTATAACTGTTGTTTGTACCGGTTAAAATCCGACTTTTTTTTCAAGTGAGGATTCACACTCTGATTTTAATAATAATTAATAATTATTACGGTAAGGTAGTCTTTGCGGGCATCAATTTAGGTTGTTCTGCTTTACATAAAATCGTAATACTAACATACGAAAATTGTAAAAAAAAAAATTTGAGTACGGCTTTAGTACGTTATACTATACTCCTAAATAATCATGCAAGTTTCATGTTAGACATTCTTTTCATTCAGTGTTACTCTTTTAACGTTAATGTTCTACCGTAGGCCTGAAGATGACGTATTTACATCGAAACCGCTCGCCTCCAGTTCTGGACGAGCTAAACTGACGACGGATTCCTCTTCAGTTTTAATTCGCACTGTAGTTACAAACAACGAGTCAGTTCGATTTCCTTCAAGTACGTCGCTGATACTGATTGTATGGAACTATGTACGTATTGCATGGAATGACGTACCTTCGTCAATGAACCTCGGCCATCAGGCCAGAATCGAGAGTCTTCCAAAGGGTACGGGTCGTTCGGACGAGTCGAGAGGGGCGATCGCTCTCCGTGTCTGAATACCTGAAAAGAGATTTAATGCAATTTTAAATACTGCGTATTTGTACATGACGATACACTGAATTGCGTTTTGAACAAATTTGAAGGGCTCAGGGGAAAAAACGACCTCAGTCCATTAAAGCTGATTTTGAAAAAATCAGCAATTCATAGCTTTCCTACTCTTAACATACTCCTAGTTCCAGCTCTGGAAAAAAATTATTAAAAAAATTACTAAAAACATCAGTATTAATTCAGTAACCTGTGTATTATTGGGTCGTAGCGCTTTTATGTTTTGTAAAATAATTATCACACTTTAGTTTAACCCATTTTTGCAGAAATGTATGGACTCGTGTCAGTTTTCCCAAGGACCAGGCGTCAATATGTGGATAGTCCACGTAGTCATCTTCACAGTCTTCAGGTTGACTGATGTAGGTTTCCTACTCTTAACATGGTTCCATCGCTAGGAAACAATTACATAAAAATCAGCATTAATTCAGGAACCTGTGTATTAGTGGGTCGTGGAGCTTTCATTTAAAAAACATTTCAAGATCGCACTTTAGTTTAACCCATTTTTGCAGAAATGTATGGACTTGTGCCAGTTTTCCCAAGGACCAGGCGTCAATTTGTGAATCGTCCACGTAATCATCTTCACTGTCTTCAGGTTGACTGATGTAGGTTTCCTACTCTTAACATGGTTCCATCGCTAGGAAAAAATTACATAAAAATCAGCATTAATTCAGGAACCTGTGTATTAGTGGGTCGTGGAGCTTTCATTTAAAAAACATTTTAAGATCGCACTTTAGTTTAACCCATTTTTGCAGAAATGTATGGACTTGTGCCAGTTTTCCCAAGGACCAGGCGTCAATATGTGGATAGTCCACGTAGTCATCTTCACAGTCTTCAGGTTGACTGATGTAGGTTTCCTACTCTTAACATGGTTCCATCGCTAGGAAACAATTACATAAAAATCAGCATTAATTCAGGAACCTGTGTATTAGTGGGTCGTGGAGCTTTCATTTAAAAAACATTTTAAGATCGCACTTTAGTTTAACCCATTTTTGCAGAAATGTATGGACTTGTGCCAGTTTTCCCAAGGACCAGGCGTCAATTTGTGAATCGTCCACGTAATCATCTTAACTGTCTTCAGGTTGACTGATGTAGGTTTCCTACTCTTAACATGGTTCCATCGCTAGGAAACAATTAGTAAAAAAAATTTTTTTTTTCTTTGGGCGATTTCAATGGTTCATTATCGAAGATAATAAACCAAAAATTACTAAAAACATCAGTATTAATTCAGTACCCTCTGTATTAGTGGGTCGTAGAGCCTTTACTTTTTGTAAAATAATGATCAAACTTTTTTTGCAGAAATGTATGGACTAGTGTCAGTTTTCCCAAGGATCAGGCGTCAATTTGTGAATCGCCCACGTAGTCATCTTCACTGTCTTCAGGTTGATTGATGTAGGTCAATCGCTGGTAAAACTCTTTGGCGTCTGGTCTTTCAAGAAATTTCGTGAATTCTTGCAAATCGTCCCATTTGGCCTTCTTGATGGGTACTTGTGTGGAGTAGGAAACCCACTGATTTTTCAACGTCACCTTTTTCTTTTTTGTTGATATTTTCGATTGTTGATAAATACCCAAAAATGTCGTCTTGTGAAAAAACTTATTGGGTTGTTTAATATCAAGTTTCAGCATCCGTACAGGAACAACACCTCAATATACACAGCAGTGTATCTTTAATTTATAATACCTACACGTATGTCTTGTAAATATCTTATGTACAGTCATAATATTTAGGGCTGAATGTAAAACTTTACGAAGCCAATAAAACCAAATAAAAGTTTTAAAAAAATTCCAAAACATTGTGGTTGGTCTTGGTATTTCACATTTCAATGTAGAATCAGTGAAAAATACGTAAAACATTTTGTCTCCATTTTTTGTCGAGTAACACCTCACTTTATAAAACTTTCATCGTTGAATACGAAGGGGAAGTCAGAACAATTATTGCGATATCTCATTCTATTATCAGATTAGAGCAGATGAACCATGACGAACATCTCAAATAACAACCACGTTTCTTCTACTTCAACGTGCTCCAGTTTGAGAACGGAATAAGATATCGCAATTCTGACTTCACCATTGTGTTCAGAGCAAACAAAACCTTTGAAATGAGGTGTCACTTGTCAGACTGTATCATTTATGGCCTGATTCTACTCATCTACGAACTTAGCCTCTCGATTGCCAAGACAGATTTAGGTTTATTTTTGTGCAAATTTGAACTTATTATCTCAATTCCACCGAGAGTCATCGTCTGGAATGACACGTACATAAATATATAAATGTACATACATAATATGTGATAATATAACATATTATGACATAATAATATTATGTTATGTTATCATTATGTTATCATATTATGTTATATAATCACATACTGTCTCGTATATCAGGGATGGCCAACTGGCGGCCCGCGGTTATGTTTTATGCGGCCCCCGAACAACTTTTTAAAAGTATTACGGTAGATATTTTCTAAGTATTTAGGTAGAGTCATTCAATAAACGATTTTTGGATTTTAATGATCTGCGACCACATCTCTTCTTATTCAACAATCCCATGACATGTGACATTTCCCAGCAAGATGACGACCTACAGTTGGAGCTCTGTGATTTGCAAAGTGACCCAGTTTTCCAGAAAAGACCAGAAACTGGTGTCGAATTCTGGAGTAGGCTGCCTGAGGACAAATATCCCAAACTACGTGATTTTGGTAAAAAAATTGTTTCAATGTTTGGAAGCACCTACATTTGTGAGAGCACTTTTTCCTCGATGAAATTTATAAAATCAACTCACCGTAACAGATTTACAGACAACCATCTTCAAGATTTGCTTAAAGTGGCCACCACCTCAACAAGAATTGATTTTGACAAACTTGTGAACGATTGTGCCCGCCCTCAGTGTTCTCACTAGTGGTTTTTTTCAGTAAAATTGTTGATTTTGTTCTGCTCAAATCTTGTATGATTAGTATATATTATTTCAACATTAAAGTATGTTCAATATCCATAGCATTTGTTTATACATTAATTTATATAGCCTAAATTTCCCTTTAAGTTCTTGTGCGGCCCCTGCTTTTAGCGAAAGTATGGAAGTGGCCCTTTGGGCAAAAGAAGTTGGCCATCCCTGTCGTATATAATCACATAACGTTACGTTCAGCCAAGACTTACCGTCTCGACCACTTGTTTTCCAACTACAGTGCAATCTTGATGATCCAAAGTCACCACTCGAATTTCCTAAAAATTTTCATACCAAAATTCAGTGATGTGATGATTTTTCGTGTATTTTGGCAGTGAATTCAGGATGGTCTGGAACGGATCGACTTTTTGGTATGAAAATTTTTAGGAAATTCGAGTGTGGAGTTTGGATCATCAAGATTGCACTGTAGTTGGGAAACAAGTGGTCGAGACGGTAAGTGTTGGCTGAACGTAACGTACCTACTTCAGAATCGTGACGTGATAGGTGAACAAACTCTACAGATAACATTCGTAGGAGGAAAGAAACACCAAAAATTACTCAAGTTATTAGATACTCGCAGTACAATAATCGGTAAGGCTAAAGAGATTAGGTTGTTACCTTGTAGCAAAGGTACGTCCTGTTATAAATTATTGCAGACGTAGAACCAAGAAAAATCCAAAATTATACTAATACAAATTAAATGTGGACAGAAGGGTGATCTGTACAGAAGATAGTCTGGTCCATAAACCATTGATGTTAAATAAAAGTGAAATATCGTAGCTTAAGATCTCTCATGGCCTATCTCAAAAACGGAGATTTTTAGGAACCACAAAACACTGATTTGCAACTCCATCTATCATGATAATGTATTTTTTATCAATGCATATTAGACAACTCTCTGTAGACATTTTAATACAATGTTTCCTTAGAAACTTTTTCTACCAAAAACTGGTGAGTTAAGCCATGATAGCGGAAAATCCAAATTTGATCATGGGTTAGTACGAAGTCTGGTGTGGCCTTCATTATACGACTTCTTGTCTAAAGGGAACTAATCTTCTAAACTTGTCACCTACATAACTACTTTGCTTGATCTTGGCCATGACTGAAACACCTCAATCTGCCCTCAAAATTTAACAGAATCGTAATTGTGATCTATTATAGATCACAATTACGATTCTGTTAAATTTTGGCCAATAATAGTGGCCAATTTCAAATTCAAAATTGACTAATTCCAACCCCGAGAATTTCACCAGAATCGGCGGGTAATGGAAATCCCAATAACAACTCCGTATCGGTGTGAAACAGCTTTCGTACAAGTACCTCGTACTTCTTTTTTTTTTCGCTTAAAAATTGTGTAATAAATTATTGAGAATGATCACCTGTGTGTAAACAATTATTTTAACAATCACGCTCATACCGCAGCTTGTCGGCCATGCACTCCGCAGTGGTTAACGTAATATGGTTAGGTAAATCGAGAGCTATCCAACGAGTGGTGAACGATTTTTGTACGATGATAACTGGCGAAGTTTAAGTTCCGTAGCAACGAATCGGTTGTACGTGAAAATCAGACGAAGGAGCCGAGAAACACGATTTTTTATTAGCCATAAACCTTCCCGTAGCAAATCCGGTTATATAGGGAAAACCCGCATTAAAATCTATCCAGCGGTTGAAGCGCCAAAGGGTCAAAAAATTTTCATAACGTCACACTTTTTGAGTTATGTGTCATAGTAAAGACATAGAATTTCAAAAATACACTATCATGAAGCCAGTGTCACTTCTTCGCTTTTTTTCTCCGGTTTCAAGTTGAAACTTCGTACGGGGAATTGGAAAATACATAAACAACCAGTTCAAACTCATAACCTCATTTTTTGAGATAGGCCATGATAGTACTTGAGCGACGATATGGTACTTACGAACGCCAGTTTGACTAGAGTCGATTCAGCTTGCGGGTCGTCGGTTGGAGTCAACTTCGTGACTCCGGATCTGTACTGGAAGTACAAGGGGATGCTAGCAACGACGACGAAAGCCGCGGTCTTGGCGTATGCCATCTTCAGGGATTCGAGGGGGTCAACAGGCGGAAATTCAGGTCGACGCGGCTTCCCGAAGTGGACTAAACGGTAGAAACGAAAGAGCCGGTATAGGGAAACCGAGTATCCTTGACACTTGACATCTTCAGTGCGTGTTCCACCGGCGGAGATAACGGACGATTTCAAGCGGTGCCTGTGAGTCAGAATCGTGACGCGCGCTCCTCAAATATCGACGACGGAACAAATATAAATCAAAAACTCGACAAACAAATTACATAAAATCATTTGAACTAACCACAGACCACCCAAACTGAGAATTGATTGGCACAAGTACCAACACTACCAACGTCAAAACAACACTCCATTGAATGTATCAAGTCGACGAAATACAACCACAAGTTTCTAATAACTAATTTATAAAATAATGAACATTTGCACGAAGCTACAACGAATTTTTAGTTCAAAAACAAGACCACTGTTGATATCAGTGCTCAACTGCTTTGGTTGGCGCCCATGAAAGTAGCTTATCACAGGTTCGTTATCTCAGGTTGATAGCATGGAAGGTGGTGGTTGATGTTCTACTTATTTCTGTTTCGTGTATGCCATTCGACATGGATCAAGTCTGTCCATTCGACTTGAACAATTACCGTGAGGCATTTTGGAGCTATAACCAAAACAACAGACAAAGGTGTTTTTGAAGAGAAGTGCGACTTGTGATGGTTTTCTGCGTGTCTTTGCTTCCCAAGTTTTTGTTTCAACCACACAGTGGATACCCAGGTCTGTGATTTCCCTCTGGGTGGGCATAATTGCCTAACCTCCTGGAACTTGGGGTACTCAGCAAACCATCCATTAAGTACAGACTTACCACAGCTTAGCCAATCTTGGTGGTTGCTGTTTTACTTATTTCTGTTTCGTTTATGCCATTTGACATGGAAGAAGTCTATGTCCATTCGACTTGAACAAATACAGTGAGGCATGTTTATAATAATTTAAATATTAATTCAATAATAATTGGCATTTTTTAGGCTTTCAAGTGTAAACTATTATAGGAAATAGTACTGGATTGTATTTGGCCCTTTATTTCCTGTGGATTACTCTCAAAGCTGTTATTCCCCTAGACCATTAACCAGGGTTACCAACTTACACCTGTCAATCAAGTTTCATACAAATCCGTTCATATTGACAGAAGGGAACATAAAATTCAATTATAAACAACATACATATCACTTTTATTATAAATAATGTCACTAAAACGGTTTTACAACATCTTAAATTTCATTCCTTGCGTTATAATAATATTTACGACATGACCTTTAATAATACACAACATAAATATTTAATTTCACAACATTGACAAAAAACAATATCAATAGAAACCAGCACATGCATAGGAAGGTCAACACATCACTTGGGTCTAGGCCATTAACTCCGAAAAGTTTTGATAATAATATTATACAATCAGTTATAAAATTATCACTCACTGTAATAATTATGTACCATAAAGACATCAGTTTTCTTGTCGCTAAATTTGCCATAAAGTTTTTTTTCTGTTTGTAAAAAGCACACAGATAGTTGTTTCACATAAGCTCTTTCGTAGGTTTGTAGTTTATTGGAATAAATGACTGACGTTTCAAATCTTCTATAGAAAACATCGCCCGTTCGGAAATCTCATCAAAATATTTTACTTTCAATATGCCGCCATGTTGGTGAGTCGCCATATTGTTTGACATTTTTCCCTATTCGATACAATGAAATGCTAGTTCACATCAAAGTCCCTCATTTTTAGTCGTTATTTTTTTTTTAAATTTGTTTAATGAATATAATATTATATGACGACAACAAAATAAATCAAAGACTTGGCACTCAGTGATGCAAAACGAAGTTATTCCAATCAGGAGAGCCGCGCGGTTATGCGTGAATAAAATATACAATAAATATCAATTAAATGAGCGTATGTAACCGGCTGGAGGGATATAACGAACGAAATTAACCCTGAATTGTTTATGTTAAAGTTTACACAACAACTGGGCCAGTTGTGGTTAAATGGTTGCAGTACTCATTGATAAACAAGTGGGTAAAGTATAAAAAAATTAATAACTTATGTACATTTCAATCAAAATTGGAACCTTTGCCGCCATACTAATTGGCTAAAACCACAATATTTATTGGGAAATTGAGCACGAACTCTTTAAACCGGACGGTTCCTAAAACTAAACAAAATTTTTCTTCTTTATTTTAAATCTATATTTTTAGGTCAAAATTTTTCAATTCCCAACATTGATTTTGATGATGAAATCGAGTAGATTTCGGTTTTTTCTCAGAAGGCCCAAAGAAGACCCCAAATTATTAAGACTTTAGATGGAAACTGGGCGATTCTGGTAGAATTTTCACTATTTTGGAGTTCATGAAATATTTCAACGCGACATGGGACTGTGTGTTAATTATTGTGAATGATCAAAATGAAATTGCAAAATGACTACAAAAACAAACAAGGGAATGTTGATACGTCGAAAAATTCGAAAATCAAATTCGAATTGGTAATTCACAAATTTTGACTGGTTCGTGTTCAAAAATTGATAATTCACAAATTTTGACGGGTTCGTGTTCAATAGTTGATACAATAAATCGTAATGGCGAAATTTAACGCAGTTTCAACAGAAGGCTTAAATGAAAATGTCCACTATCTAAAACTAATTTAAATTTAAATAAACGAACAAATTTTTAATGTAGTACAAAGGTACGAAGATGGAATGATTATTCATTTTCGTCGAGAGATGTCGGTGGTAAGTGAGTATTTTTTGTATAGAGACACCAAATTTTTATGTTATGGTAAAAATATTCCTCAGAGTGAATAAAATACAGTGAACTGGGAAAATTGATTGTTCGTTATTTTTGTGTTAGTTATATTGCAGTTTTTAAAATGAATCTACTTGACTGTATCAATGACGAAACCATGTCGATTGTGAGATGTCACTATTTCCCCTATATTCACTAGGTACTACAAAGTTATTTATTTTATTTAAAAAATGAAATAAATAAATTAACTTAATGGATTTAATGTTGAAAAAGAAAAGAATGTTATTTGGGAATTATTTCATGCAGGCTGAGGATGTCTTTGGAGGGGGAGCCAAAACCTACCGGTGAAAAGCCTTTACTGTGAAAATCGGCCCACAGCTTGTTGTTTGAAACTCAAAATCATTTTTGTTGGTATTAATTTTTCAACTCAAGTTGCCCAGCTGTATGCGAGTTCCCGGTATCGTAGGTCTTTTGTTATTTTTTATTTGTTTGGTGTTGCAATATTTTCAACCGACGTAGCTGCAGCAAGCGTTGGTTTTCCGGGCTGTTTTATAGAAGGCTTTCGATTGAACTGAAAGGCTTTCGGATTTGAGGATGAGATCGTCGAGCTTCTCCCCTCGCTCCATGACAGCTTCAATCGTGTTATGCTGTCGAAAAATAAGTTACAAGTATAATTTTAAATTTTTTTTTTTTAAACTGCAAATTTGTAACTGATTTGAAACACGATTTCTCACCAGAATGATTTTGGTTTCGTCCAACTCCTCAGCAATCTTGGTCATGGGATCGGCGTCCCTTGGGTTCTGGTACTTCGCCAGGTACTCAGGCAGAGCGTAGTAGTCAATCTGGTTCTCCGTCGCTGTGGGCCAAACATTGGCGGGGATTTTGCTTGCGAAGTCGTCCAGAACCTGAGAGTAGAAATCTCTTATGAGTACGTTTACTGTACATACACAAACTATTAGTGATTTGCACCCTGAGGTTTCGAGGTATTGGAAATAAGCTTTGAAATGTAAAAATGGATTGAACAGATTTAGAGGTGCTGACTGCTCAAGACAGAATCACACTGCGTGATTCGCAGTACTCCCTCAAAGCAACGCAAAAGGTGAAGAATGCAATATTCGTGTCACGTATGCCTTCACTGTGAGAAGCTCTAGTTCATTCAGTTGCGAGGCAACACTGCTCAGTGCCCTGGCTTATTGATTAAATAGGAATTAATGAAAGATTTATTCCATCAGAGGTGTGAATGAACAAGCATGAACATCATAGATATTTTAAATGTAAATACCTACTAAAAGTTAGCTAGTGGTACGGAATTACCCCAGCACCAGTACCAAGAAACAGGCTCTGTGAGGTGTGGAGCAGTAGACAAAAAATTAAATAATACAAAATTTAAGAAAACTTAATCCATGCATTGAGAAATAAATGATGAAGATAAAATGATAAAGTAGTCCTCTAGTATATATAGGTAGGTACTGCACGTAATGTTTTTGCTAGTGTCTTCTTCCTAGTGAAATAAGCCAAGAGAAAATGTTCTTCTTATAGTTTGAGCGAGAAAGCTCTACAGGTGACTGAAGATAATTGGGCAAAGCTCGAAGAATATAGGGGAAACCATAATAAACGTGACGAGACGTGGACCATAAGCGGGGCTGTATGATAGCCTGGGTAGTTGGACGAGTAGCATAATATAATATTAATAATAGTATTAATATTAGTATAATTAAGTGTGTGTGATGTGTTGACCGTCAGTAAGAACAAGGATGGGGGATGTCGAGGGTCGGTCAAATGAGAAATGTTTGATGTGCAAACGTTTCGACGAATTTATTTCTTCATCATCAGGGCACTAGTGTACAAGATGGATCTAGATCACAGATACAATTCATCTGTGTCATTAGTAGATATTAATATTAGGTAATACTAATATTAATATCAGTATTAATAATAATATTAAGCCGAAGTATGGGGGTAGTTGAAAAAATCAGGGTGCTTATGAAAGAAGCACCCTGATTCATTAATTCGTCCATAGGACGCTGCGTGACAGTTGGTATCCCAAGTCTTTGTTGCAGTATTCGCTCTTTATTTACTTCTGTTATCGCAAAATTACATTAAACTGCTAAGTAAACTAAAATTAATTATAACGCAAAGATATAAAAATAATTATAGACTACGTCAAGTATGTCGAAATCAGACCTTGGTTATGAGTGTATGTACGACGCGGTGAGGGTACTCGTGGTTAGAAATGACGACTCCCGCTAAGTTGTCACCCCGGACGTAGACGTGGCAGTTGTATTCTAAAAGGGAGAAAACAGACTAATTGAAATACACATTATTAATAGTTTCATAACAAGACAACATGTCACAGAGTCAGACAAAAAATCATGTAACAGACGTAGTGTGTAGGAGACATCCCTCCAAGGCAGAGTAAGCGACTTGAAAAATCAAGATGACTGCGATACCTGATACTAGGTAGTTGGGAATGTGGTATTACCTTCCTATTGGATGTTTTTGTTCAAATAGTCTTATTACAAACTATTTCTTTTGATAGATTCAATAAAACCTGTACTTCAGTTATAATATATACCTAAGTACGAGTGTATGTACGACGCGGTGAGGGTACTCGTGGTTAGTATGTGTCAAATTTTTAGAGTCTCCTGAAAACTTAGAAAAAGGTCGCTTACTACACTCTGCCTCGGAAGGGGCGTGCCTATTACGTTGATGGCAACTATCGAATGTTAGAAAGATCACAGGCGACCGAAATAAAAAGTACCTGTAAGTAGTAAGTTCTCTGGTTTAGTCAATCAAATTTACATTATTTTACAACAAGCAAAAGTTTATTTGCGAAATTATATAGAATTTGGAGCACATTTCAACGTGAAACATTGGAACATTTCAACTCGGTTTCCTTGAAGCTGGAATCAATCAAATTTGGCACTTCTGCCTTGACAAAATTCGATATGAATTTAGGGCATGAGATTAGAATTTCGGGTACCGTGCAGTACTGCGTACGGTAAGTTAGGTGGGTGTCCATAGCGATCCCCAGGACTTATCGATCTGTAAACTACTGAGTACAATGTAGAAGTTTCGTGGCTGGCCAAATTACCGAAACTGTTTAGCGACTCTATTTCGCCGTTATAGACCTCAGGCAGTTCTAGTTGAGGTGGTCGGGAACCAGCTAAGTAAAAAATGTGTCAAAATCTCCACACAACTCGGTGACACTTTCACCCTTCAATGAAATCGCTGTCGTAAACCTTCCTCAATATTAACAGAATTACACTAGTTTCGCACGTATGTAGTGGGATATTGCCAAAATTCATGAAAATGACTCGAGAAAATCATGATACAGACTGGGAGTTGACATCGAAACGAAGTTACCTCCTTCTTTGACCGACTGCCTCGTTCCCGTATGCGTTCGCTCGACTATGGTTTTGCTCACGAATCCCATGAATTCCTGAACGCTTCCCCTCTGGAAGAATCCGACAGTCTGTAAATCGTAGGATGTTTTCAACCATACTGCGCTGTGAAGGCCTTTGTAGAGGACGTTCAACGCGTACAACTTCATCGTATGCACTTCAAATTAGCAGAAAATCACCGTGGAACACTTCTAGACACTTTAACGACGACAAATTCACTTGAGTGAATCTACCAGCGAAAATAAACTACGCGATTCCTACGAGAAAAGTAGTAAAAATCAATAAAAAGTTAAAATCGAACAAAACATTTTTCGTGCTACCAGGGATCGAGTGGATTAGTCAAAGATGTGGACAACTATGGAAATTCCATCATGACACGTGGAAGTTATACAAGACCGACATGGATACTACACGATACTACATTGATCCTATTTCTCATGAAATATTTACTTCATCCTCGTAATTTCAATTTTTAAAGTGATAATAATCAAATTAAAATAATCATCGTCTAGAAACGTGTAAATCTTCATGCTATTGATTTTTTTCAACTAAATACATCCTTTCTGTGCATATCTTCCCTATGCCGACTCTTATCACGTATGGCCACGTCTGTGATAAAAGTGTGTTCTAGGTTGTCATACACAGATTTGTCGTAATTTGTCTACTTTATTTATATTTCTCAATATGGTGAGTATTTATTGTATTCTTATATTTAAGAGAAGTATTGAAGACTCTTGAAGTGGTGAATTTTGACTGTGTGGGTAGAATTGAGTCATACTGCATGATCTACTCGGTAGAACTTGAAGCCGTGCTGGTGGTTGGGCGAGACTTGATAAGGCGAATACAATAAACCACTTTTAGTTTTTCACTATTTAGGTGGTTTATTTCACCTGTGAATGTTTAACACAAAAATTAGTTATATCACAGGTGCAACTGAACCCTTGCAATAGAATCATAAATCTTGTTGATGGTTTGAGAATAACCGTGTTTTCGGATTTAAGAGTTTGGTTTGAGCCGAAATCTTTGCAGATTTACAAGTAGTAACTTAACCGAAAAGTAACTTTCGGACATAAATAGTTGATCCCTACCATACCTAATTACAGGTGGTATCAAATCTATTTGAATGATTTGGCGATTACAGATAAGACTATAACATTATGAGATTACAGATAACATTATGAGACTATTACTTGGAGGTAGGAAGAGGATCAGTGTTTTTAAAAGTTTGTTTCAGATTAGGATAAAGGAGACAATGAATAAGTGTTTTGAAAAGGTTTGTCTGTTCAAGCCAAGTGACATCAGACAATACTTCTCACATGTACCTATTCGGTCGATATGATATCTTTGTAGAGTGTAATAATGCTGATATCCCTGCCTAATTGTGTTGGTTTCGACGATCCAAGATCTAGGTATTGACGACCCTTGAAAATCATCAGAATTTGCTCATTTTTTATGGTTAACATTAATTTGGACAAAAATATGAGTGTAAAAAGATGGGTGGGGCTAGAGCTCTGTAATGCTTTGGGTTAAAGGGTCATGTCTCATGACGTTGAGTAATTAGAAAAAGGCGAAGAAACATCCGTTATCAATCTTAGGATTGTTTTAAGGGAAGGGGTTAAATGCCAACAAGACTTAGTACATGTTTTCGATCAAATTCCCCGTTCATTCCCCATGGACACGCCAAGGGGAATCTACGAGGGACGTCCAGAATGTAAGGGTATAAGGGCTGTGTAGGACGAAGGGAATTTTGTTTTTCAGAGTTGTCACCACTGGTAGGTAGAGAAGTTTTTAACGGTGAAAACGAACCATCAAACGCCTCAGTCCGTTACGAAATGTCGTCACAGTAGCCAAACGCGTCAAACTGTTCGTCCTCCAATCCTAACCATCCACCTAATTAGCACGCGAATTTCTTGAACGGTGTAACAGCGAGGGTGAAACTTTTCTTGACTCAATGGTGAATGGTGATGAAACTTGGGTGTGTCACTATACTCCTGAATCAAAGAGGCAGTCTCTACAGTGGCGCTATGCCCATTCACCACCAACCAAAAAATTGAAAGTTCAATTTTCAGAGAGGAAGATAATATCTTCCATTTTCGATCCCAAAAGACAGATACCATATTATGGTATCTGTCTTTTGGGATCGAAAAAGGGTACCTATTATTGGTCGTTTGTGGCTCAAGAAACCACCACCAGCTGCACACTGGACAAAACCTTTTCAATGAATTAAAGAAGGTTTTGGGTGGACAACGATTTTCAAATGACGAGGAGGTCCAGGATGTTGTCGAAGACGGAGCGGAAGGTATACGACCAGGGTATACAAAAACTGGTCCCAAGGCTTCAAAAATGTATTGACCTCAATGGAGATTAAGTAGAGACATTTCACGTTCAAGGACATGTTTTGACACTTATCTTGTAAATTTCATTTAAATATATTCATTTTTCAATTTTTAACACATTCTGTAACCTTACTTTCTGAACGTCCCTCGTACATACCACTTTATTAAAAATGTACAAAACCACTTGCTGACAAGACAAACAATTCGTTTAAACTATTGTTATTTTTATATTGCAGCCTCTCAAATTGGACATCAAAAGGAAGCTTTCGGCAAGGTCAGAGCGTGTAAAATGTGTCGATCTCCACCCAACTGAGCCCTGGATGCTGGCTTCACTGTACACTGGGAACGTGCACATTTGGAACCACGAAACTCAACAACTTCTAAAATCTTTTGAAGTAATTATTGATATTATAATTTAGAGACAAATACTTGTTCTGAGTATAAATAGGTAGATACATATTCAAGGAAATCTCGATGGTCGTAACCTTTTCATTTCACGTTCAAGGTATGCGAGCTCCCGATCAGAGCGGCCATGTTTGTCCCGAGGAAGAACTGGGTGGTCACAGGTTCGGACGACATGCACGTTCGTGTCTTCAATTACAACACGCTCGAGCGCGTTCATTCATTCGAAGCCCACTCAGACTATTTGAGATGCATCATTGTCCATCCTACTCAGCCATACATACTGACATGCAGCGGTAAGATTGGTTTGATGATAAAAATACACTAATGCCAAGAATATGGTAGGAAAGTAGTGTTGTGATGATATTGCGGTACCTGTTTTGAGATTGGAGCTATCCAGAATGCTGGTTGCTCCACTGTCCCCAGATGTCCGACCAGTCACATGCCCGGAGTCCTGACCTCTACCGCTCTACTCCCAACTAGCTATATACCCAAGGTCTAGGTGGTCAACTGCTTGAGAGGGTGGACATGGGCCCACACATCGAGCAGCTTGCGCTTGCAGCCAATAGACCGCTTGGTCTCATCTACTGGTCCGACCATTGGTCGAGTTTTCCTCAGTGAAAACTGCCTTGGTCCCCATACTGCCTTGGTCGTAAAAGGACAATCGGAAAATTCCATCACAAGTTTCTCCGGTTTATGTACTACAAGTTTAATCTGGATGCACTTTTCCCCACTGAGCCTTATGTCGTCCCAGTGCTCCCTCCTCGACCTGCGCACCCTTGAGGATCGTCGAATTTGTCTCAACTTGATCTGACATTTCAATATCTTGAAGGGAACGTTCTGTGCTCCCCAGCTTCTCTTTCACATCAACTTCCAGGTTGATTTATTATATTGATAAATTGATCTTGCTACTACTTGGATTGCCTCCATTAAGCCTCATTTCAGCCCTGTGTTTTGTCTAGAGGCGTTTTTTGAACCTAATATGTATTTCTATTTATCTGTAATAATTTCGAATGCTGCCTTGTTTTCTTTTCTTTATGTTGTGCAGTTGGCTATTCTGCAGTAAATAATCGCTGTTTGACCTAATTCATCATTCGTATCTCTGGTTCTTGCAGACGACATGCTCATCAAGTTGTGGAATTGGGAGAAAAACTGGTTGTGCCAGCAAGTCTTCGAAAGCCACACGCACTACATCATGCAAATCGTGCTCAACCCCAAGGATAACAACACTTTCGCATCTGCGTCTCTCGATCACACTCTGAAAGTTTGGCAATTGGGGTCCGCCGCGGCCAATTTCACTTTGGACGGTCACGAGAAGGGCGTGAACTGCGTGGATTATTACCACGGAGGAGACAAACCGTATCTTATCTCAGGAGCTGACGACCACATGGTGAAGATATGGGATTACCAGAACAAAACTTGCGTCCAGACCTTGGAAGGCCACGCTCAAAATATCACAGCAGGTAATTGGTGTGGTGACCTCTACACTCACAAATTTTGTATGAAGGTGATAATCATAGAGTTCAAATTGGGACCTATGGTGGTGGAATATTACAAAACAGCATGTCAATAATAACCATGTTCCACACCATTCTGTCCAGTTTGTTTCCACACCGAGCTACCGATTGCCATCACTGGATCTGAAGATGGAACCGTACGTTTGTGGCATTCGGCAACGTACAGGTTGGAATCTGCTTTGAACTACGGATTCGAAAGAGTGTGGACTATACGATGCCTCAAAGGCTCAAACTACATTGCCCTCGGGTAAGTTGTTGATATTCAGAGGTTTCTGATGAAAATTTATTAAGAAACTGGATACTCGTTCCAGGTCGTATCTAGTAGGAAATGAGTCCTCAAGAAAGACGATTATGAATATCTCATAACGACCAAATATTCAAAGAGTAGTATATTTCCTTATTGACTGAGCTCAAAACACCACAATTTCCAAATGATCCTCCTTAAATTGCCATAAGTATTCTATGTACACCCAAATAGTTACTTTTGAGGTACTCGTAATCAAAAAGTTAGTTTATATATTTATGGCGCATGACTGGAAATTTTATTTTCTCTTGGCAGATACGATGATGGGTCCATTATGGTGAAGGTAGGGCGAGAAGAGCCTGCGATTTCCATGGATGTGAACGGTGAGAAAATCGTATGGGCTCGTCATTCGGAAATTCAACAGGTAGGTGCATTTAAAATGGTCAGATGTACAAATGCTGTTAATATATCCGTTGAGTTTCTATAAATTCGTGTTATTTAGGTCAATCTGAAGTCTCTGATGACGGATGATTTGGAGATCAGAGATGGAGAGAAGCTCCCAGTCGCAGCAAAGGATATGGGCCCTTGCGAAGTCTTTCCTCAGAGTATTGCGCACAATCCTAACGGAAGGTAAATACACTGTCATTTGAAGTTATATCTCCAGTTTACAGTATGCACAATGTAGACTTTTCATCATCATACACCGTACTGATCGGATTTGTCGTAGATTTGTAGTCGTTTGCGGTGATGGAGAATACATCATCTACACCGCGATGGCTCTACGTAACAAGAGTTTTGGCTCTGCTCAAGAATTCGTCTGGGCCCAGGACTCGTCTGATTACGCTATTCGAGAAGGAACTTCCACCGTCAGGCTTTTTAGGCAGTTCAAGGAGAGGAAGAACTTCAAACCCGAGTTTGGAGCAGAAGGTAGGTGTCAAATGACGTCTTACACGCTCTACTACATCCAGGATTCCTCAAAACATGAAGGGTTATCCACTGTTTCTATTCGAATCATAATTGAACTTTCCCTTCTATCAATAAAAAAAATAAATAAATAAATAAACAGTAAGAGCAAAAACGAACCATGACGACGTCTGATGTATCAAGTTGGTCAAAATGCTCTTGGAGAAAAAATAGACGTTAGGATTTAAGAAATCTAGGAGGTTGCAATGAGGGTTAAGCATGGATACTGGAGGCCTTCTCAGCAGCACTTTCTACAGTATAAATTTGTACTTGTCGAGTCGAGTCCCTCTTGTACTTATTTGTTTGGCGCAGTCATGATTTTGAGAAGATTGTCTTCTGTTCTGTTAAAAAAACGCACAGGTCCTGTTGAAATTTCGTCTTTCTGTATCAGTAGGTGCACGTTATGGATCACTTCAGAACATTGCTGAATCTTCAGTTTGTTTGTTCTAGGTATCTTTGGCGGACAGCTTCTCGGGGTGAAGACCGTTACAGGTTTATCTTTGTATGACTGGGAGTCTTTAGAGTTGATTAGGAGTATCGACATCCAAGCCAAAGCTCTCTACTGGTCCGAAGCAGGTCATCTGTTGGCGATTGTCACTGACGATAGTTACTACTTGTTGAAATTCGATCACACCGTTTTGGCAGCAGCAACCCCAGGACCTGACGGGTATGAAGAAGCTTTTGAGGTGAGCAAGCAATAATATTGTAATAATAACCTACAGGAGGCGTATGCTCCTATACTAGGTTTTAATTAAACTGTTCCTTCCAGCTTGTTGGAGAAGTTAATGACGTAGTCAAGACTGGATTGTGGGTTGGAGATTGTTTCATCTACACTAACGCTGTCTGCCGTATCAACTACTACGTTGGCGGAGAAATCGTCACAGTTGCTCATCTCGACACTACGATGTATCTCCTGGGATATGTCGCCCGACAGAATTTGCTGTACCTGTGTGATAAGCACCACAACATTATTTGCTACACGTAAGTTCATTCATAGCTGAATTCGAATTGTTGGTAGGCGTCATTATATCTACAACTAATAGGCTGTTACAGGTTGCTTTTGTCAGTCCTTGAGTATCAGACAGCTGTGATGAGGAGAGACTTTGAAACTGCAGACCGCGTACTGCCCACTATCCCCGTCCAGCACCGCTCTAGAGTAGCTCACTTCTTGGAAAAACAGGTAAGTGAAAGTCCAATTGAATCGATGATTTTTGAAACAACCTATACGCCACTTTTTGGCAATTTAGCTTTTTCACGGATTTCGATTGTGCATGCCAAGACTCACCTTTCGAGATATGAAACAACCGCCGTAGCGTTACAATGAGCTTTGAAAATCCCGATGAGGTTTGAAACAACCTTCGTGCTGGATATTGGTTGTTTCTACAATCTCAAGTGAGAAATGCCAAACCTTGTACTTTGAACCATTGTTTACTTTCCTGTCATCCGTTTTTAGTTTGTCATCCCTTGTTCTTCAGTAGCGTTTCAGTCGTTCAAGGTTCGGAAATCTTGAATTTTAAAGATTGGTGGACTCTGTTTTATAAAAAAACCAGCGTTTCGATAGAAACCGTTTCCCGAAGAAACGCCACGGAAAAAATCAAATTTGCCATATCAAAATACAGCCAAAATACAGTCAGTGAGTTCATTAATGGCCTCTCATGTCAAACATTCAGACTGAGGAAAGTAGTGAAAGACACTCCTCTCGTTTTTCCTACCGTCCCAGCGTACCCTGGAGGAAAGGTACCACTAAACCGAAAGAACATGGAAGACCTCAAGAAATTTGTTAAATACGTCCCTGGTTTCCAGAAAACCCCTTTCTGGAAAGAAATTCTGCAGTGGCCAACGTGTGACAATTTTTTTTTTCTGTAACAGGTCATTTACCTAATTGAGTATTAAACTGTTTTTTACTCTGCAAAAATTTATATTGACAGTTTTCATTCAATAAAGTTTCCCTTGACAGTAAAATGTTTCTATTTCTTCATTTTCTTTTCATTAACTCAATTATTGCTACTAAAAAATCGTTGATTTTTGAAACAACCAAAATCCAACAATTTTAAAAATTCAAAACTCATGAAAAAATTGCGCAAATGGGTGAGTCCATTTTTGTGCTTATTATTAAGTAGTTCAGTTCCAAGTAAAAAATGTAAAACTTCTAAAACATTTGAAACAACAGACAAAAAATAGTTTTTTTGCTCTCCTGTAAAATTTGGTAAATGGCGTAAAGGTTGTTTCAAAAATCATCGATTCAATTGTTGGTTTGTCGTGTTCCCCTTGAAATTTTCAATTCACCAAAGCGTCCATCTTGGGTATTCAGGGCTTCAAGAGACAAGCTCTGGCCGTGTCGACAGACGCTGAACACAAATTCGAACTGGCTCTTCAGCTGAGCGATCTGGAAGCGGCTATCAGCCTGGCTAGGGAAATCGGTAGCAAAGCCAAGTGGGTGCAAGTCGCGGAACTAGCGATGTCCCAAGCCAAGCTTGGATTGGCTCAGATGTGTTTGCACCAGGCTCAGCACTACGGAGGGCTCCTTCTCTTGTCCACTTCTGCAGGTACTACATCATTCGTACTGCCATGGAATTCCATGAGATGACCCAGTTTACCAATTGACCAAGTGTTTTCATGTTATGTTGTGCATTTTTGAGTAATTGATTTGAAGGCAGATTTTGATTATTATCATACAAATGATTGGTTCGAAATATTCTTAAGGAAATATGGACATGATGGAGAAACTGGCGGAAAGCTCTTTGGCCGACGGTAAAAACAACGTTTCCTTCCTCACGTACTTCTTGATGGGCAATTTGGAGAAGTGTCTGCAAACCCTCATTGACACCGGTCGAATCCCAGAGGCTGCTTTCTTTGCCCGGTAAGTTTTGGTGTTCTTCACGTTTACTGAGATTGTAAAAACTCGATTTAGTTTGAGCTGAGAGGAAAACAGTGAAGGGGAAATGAAAGTTGGTTGACTTTTGGATAATTTCAGGACTTACATGCCGAGCGAAGTTTCCCGCGTGGTCGACATGTGGAAGGCTTTATCGAAGGATAAGACTGGGCAGTCGCTGGCGGACCCGGCCCAGTACCCGAATTTGTTCCCTAAACATGCCGATGCCCTGAAAGCAGAGCAATTCATGAAGGGGGAATTGACAACAAGGGTCCCCGCATCTTCACACAAAGACATCAAGGTTAGTTGCAGATCTATTTGAATGTTAGGCGGACAGGAAGCCGATAAATGCAGAATGAGTGGGTGCAGTGAAATAGGACCCATGTCATCGGGTTGTACAAACCAGTGGCTTGACATTTCCAGCTACTGGGGACCCAACGTCCCACAGGATGAAAAATAGGTTGACCAGTGTGTTCCCAGGCCAGAAGCCTTGCCATTTTGTTCTCGTCAGAAATTGACAAGTGCTCCAAACAGGAGTTTGTCATTTTGTTCCTGGTGATCAAAGGCTGGTTAGTAATCAAAGGAAGCGCTCAGCGAGGGCCTTGTCCTTTGTCATCTAAACAGTAGATTGCTCTGGTATTATGGGTTTTTCAAAGCTTGAGGTTTACGCCAAGCTGCAGTCGATCAGCAAAGGTCGTACGCATCAGTAAAGCTGCAGGAGCAAAGAAGAAACAAACCTGGATACAGAAGCACGAAGCAGGTGGAATCTTCACGTTTAACTTTGTCAAGAAACTGTCCTTCAAACTAAGACACCAGGATGACGTACCAGATGACCTTGATTTGTTCATTTTGTAGGCGACGACAACATCTCAGAAAAGTTTTGGCTAAGGTTCTCAGGAACGTAGAATTTCTCCTAAAACGAAATCGGACACATCCCACGTTGGAAATACCCTTTTTCGGGTATTTTTCGGATCCTGCAGTAGTACATTTTAAAATAATGAAATTCATTGGAGGAACAGAATCCTGTCGGACTGGAATACCATCAATCAGAATGACTTGTTGGATCTATTCCACATTTTTTAGTTGGTCGAAAATGCGTAAGGATTAAGATTAAGGTTATGTTAAGGATTGACGACGAATAGTCATTACAATGACCTTGTGCAACAATCTGATCCTCCACACCTCAGAACTCAATTTCACCTGAAGCGATGTCTTATTCATTCATTTATCATTTCACAGCCCAACTATGAGAGGAACGCGATTGAAGAAATGAAGGCTGCTGAAGCAGCAGGACTATTCACTTACGAGCCTCCAGTGGCTCCTCCTCCAACCGTCAGCAACCTGATCGATGTCTCTGGTGAGTAAATATTGTTTGTGTATTTAGCGATTGTGAATACCACATTTTCTCCAAATCGAATAATAATCCAAATATAAAATACTCTTGAATTTAAATTTGGCCATAAAACCGACCGGATCCTTCATATTTTAGTGCCTTTTTGTGTCTCATTCTCTGCGACATTTCGATCATTTGAAAATGTAATCACATTTTTATTTGTGTATATTTTTGGTTTATTATAAAATGTTTACTCGTTTACTGAATCGGAGTATCGAAATGCACAAATTCCTCCACGCAGGTTCATTATTTCCTGAACTGTAGATCGCTGTTCGGTGAGCAATATTTGTTTAGTTGATGATTAGAACTGGCTGAAAGCTCAGTGTATTGTCACTTCATAATCAGTATTAATGAAAGGAAGAATAGGCTCAACTACTGACATGTGACTTTGACAAAATTTACTATGGTTTTTGTCTGTTGTAATCTTTGGAATCTCTCGTTTCATTTCTGAAGGGGAAATCTTTTAAAAAACAGCTTAATGAATGGAGATACTCGATGTGAAAATTTCTCCAACAAAGAAAAGCCGTAGGTTAGAAAGTACCTCTAAGCTATGACTGTATAAGAATAGCCCCACAAATGAAAACAAATCAAATTCCTCAGACCAGAATAGTGTAACAGTTCGCCCATCACATGAAAAATACAACTAAATCACCTGAAATTTTGAACTGGCACGCAGTGACTTTTGACAGTGTGACAGTGACTTTTGGGAGTGGAGAGTGGGGAGGTCTCTCGTGAATTTCTCTTGGGTTCCTGTCACACCTCCTTCATCGCCTACACAGTGGAGATCCCCTAGAAGCAGAGGATGGATAGGTATAGGTATGAGAGTAGGGTTGATGTCCTAAAAACATTCGGGACGGTTGGTAACCCTACGGCAAGCCTTCACAAAATGTCACATGTTTCGTTGTACTGATGTTACGTTTTCTCGTTATTTCTCGTTGTTTCCCTTAGAACCGTCTAATCGTTCCGAGCCCAGTCCGTCTGAAATCTTCTCGGATGCTCCAGCGCCTTCGAAGGTAACGAGCGACGCTCGCCCTCTGGTCGCCCCCGTCGTCCAACAACAGAAAAAGGCTGTCACGTTCGACGACGACGACCTCGAATTGGAAATCGAGAATATGAATCTAGACGACATCGATGCCAGCGTAAGTACCTCATTTTTTGAGACAGCACCCTTTTCAGAACTAGACATGTAGTCAGTTCAAAGTGACTAAAAGTATCAGTTTAGGGTTGGGACATCGACGTTTCAAAAACATCGATGTATCGGGCAAAAAACCTCGATATCTTTGCTTCGATATTTTCTCGACATTGATGTTTTAATTTTTTATAACATCGAAACAAAGACATTAAAAAATTTGATCTCGATATTTTAAAATGAAAGCACCGTTTTTTTTCCGTGTATGCATCATTTTTATGGGATATTAAAGAAATCAGTACGGAAATAGTGGGAATTTTTAAATTTCTTTTCTCAGTGGGTGTAAGGCGTTGGCAACATTGGTTTCAGTTTCACCTGATAAAACCTTCAACATTTCATAATATGAAATTTGTATTAAGAAAATTTTCATATTAAGAAAATTATATTATAATTTTCTTAATAATCTTCGATGTCCCAACTAGGGATGCAACAATGATGACCTGCCTATAGAGATTTACTTTCAATCAATAACTTTCATAATACGAAATTGATATGTTACAAGGTTGATCACCTTCTCATTAAATTGCTACGACCTCACAGTCATTTCATTGGTTTTTCTAGTTTACTTAATTTTCTTTTCTCTTTTGCAGGATTTAAACGAAGAAGACCTTCTTATAGATTAGAAACTAATCTTAAATATTTGAAATTTATTTATCAATATTTACCATATTTCTTGTGTAAAACTCCTAAAGTATTTTTATGTAAATAGAGAAGTATAAAATTGCAATATTATCGTGTAGGTATATTTTACCGGTCACTTGGAGAGGTTGCCTCGTCATGTATCAATATTGAAATTCCATGAGTTTGTTGTTATTTGTAATAAACGTTTGTAAGAGCTTTGGTTTACTTTTTGTGTAACATTCTCCCTATCAGCCTGATACTTGTACTTGAGATGGCTAATTATAAAATCATGTTCAATTAACCTTTAAAAAAATCATTTTCAAGTACAGGTACTTGGTACAACGTTTGGTGTAAATTTGTTATCTAATTCACTTGATTATTGTTCAGGACAACAATTCACCGTTAGAATTAGCAGCGTTTCTCAAGTTTTCGAAACGCTACTCGATGGGATGGGGGAGCAAATATTAGTTATGTATGTCCGTTTCTTAAACACTCAGAGAACGTACGAGGCACTTCTGACTGATTGACTGCCTCCCAAAGCCGGTTTCTTCCCACAATTATTTCGTAGTTAGGCGGCCCGCGAAACAGGAGTTCGCCAGGTGGTTATTCAACTGGTTTTTGTTTATTTTTCTATTTGACGGAGCACTCGTGTAAACTAATTGCTGAGTTGACTTGTTGTTCCTACGCTTTACACAGGTACCGAATTAGAGTACTACTGACTGACACCCTTTAGGCTAATGGGGGCGACAGGCGTGCGAGAGATACAGAGAAGATGGAAAAGTATTTCACGTTTTTCTTGGCAACCGTTCAAATTTATTAAATCTGAAAAATTGTTTATTCCCAGAGAATGAATACAAATGAAGCCAACGAAAAAATTGAAAAATCGTTCAAAAAGTTTTTTTTTCATATTTAAATGTTAATAATTGGCTACTTATGCATTCTACTGAGGCCACAGGGTTCCACCACGCTGCGGCTGTGTAATTAGGATTGAGGTTGGTAATTACCAACTGCACCTTACCAACTGCTACAATAAATTGACGGTACACTCCTAATCACTTCATTGTACAATATATATTAATAGTTACTGGAACGATGCAGCCCTGTAGCAATAATATTGTAATTTGTTGGTTGGCGACTGTATTATGTGGACCTAATTGTGAATAAAATATCAATTCATTCATTCATTCAATGTACACAGCATTTAAACTAAGATCTGTTACTTCAAAACAGATACATCGAGCTGCTCCAGGTTTGGAGCGGTTCTCGCCCCTTCTCCGACTCGTGTTGGGTGACTACACATACCATATGCACAGTATACAATACATACACGCCAAGGGAGCAGGGGTAGGGGAGAGATAGGGGTGTACAATCTCCATGGGAGAGATTGGACGGCCTCTTCAATGAACCCTTAAGTAATAATAAGAAAACCTATTGAGGGCTACATCGCGTGCGAGCGGCAGTTCGAGAACAATAAGAAAATGGCGAGTCGTAAACCCGTCTGTTTTCCATTAGAGTTCCAGAAGACAGGACAGGACAGAAATACCGGACAGACAAGGCTCCAAACCGAATTACGCCCACAAGTTCAATGTTTAAAAAAACTAACTTTAATTAAGACCTGCTACTTCGTAACAGACACATCGAGCTGCTCCAGGCGAGGAGCGGTTCTCGCCCCTTCTCCGTTTATACGTCGGTCTACCGATGGACAGGATTCGACTTCACTCGCGCTCCAAACCCAGTCGCTTATCCTTCAGTAGTTCCACTCATGTGTTCAATTCCACGACCAGACAAACATGGCGTAAGTAAAAATTTGGCCATTATTAATAATACCCTACGATTTCATTCATACGCCAAAATGACAGTTTGGGTGGGAGTTTCGTACGTAACAAATCTGAATAAAATTCATTCATAAAAATTTCATAAAATTTTTTCTTAAACATTTGTGACAACACAAAGTGGACGAGGTCAAATATCAGCGATTTCGACCTCCTCTCCAATTGATCATAAATTTGTTAGGAGTGACCGAACGGAATTGTTTGATAGCACTATTCACTCATAACTAATTTCCCCTGAGTTTACAGAAGACACAAAAAAACTGATTTCTCGCCTTATGAGCGTAATTAAAGGCACTTTGATTGCTTTAATGACCAACTAAACGTTACAAGTCTCTGCTAAGACCAAAATCCTGCTAAAATTACATAACATTACATTTTTGACTGCGATAGGCCAAGTTGTGTGAAATCTCGGTTGAGAGGGCTCTGTAACCACATATCCCTACTGGATGAATAAGGAAATAAAATAATAAAATTTAAAATACCACAGGTATAAAATAAAATGTAGAACGTCGTTGATTCCCCAAAGACGACAAGATCGAAATTTTGAATTTAAAATTTGACGGGGATTTTTATGATCAAATATTTCGATTTAAATTCGTTTTTGGAACATTCCGAAATGTCCGACTGATTCTGTCACTTTTACTGCCTTTTTGATTAAGAAAAAAAAAAAGTCATTGTTAATTAAGTCGTCAACACGATGGTGAATCATGCGGCAGCCTGTCGGTTCAATGTTCATACTGGACCACCTGATTCGAACAGCAAGGGTTTTTATATATCGAGTTAAATAATAATTATTATTAATAATCATACAAATTATTAATAACTATCAATAACTCAACTTGATAATAATTATGAATAATTAATGATAATTCATAATAACGATCACCCAATCTATCATTTAGTGATCTAGACAAAAGGTGATCTGTACGAAGAAGATAATAAACCGTTGTGTCAAGAATTTGCAGAGTTTTTCACTTTCAATCACTTTTTCCATGTATTTGAGGTTCAGGATCCGAATGTGAAACCCTGTTTTATCTACATCCGTTCATTCTACGGAAAACAGCAGTAAACAGCTGCAGATAGAAAAAACTGGTTCCTTCTAGAATCAAAAATCGGGTTTCAAATTCGGATTCTGTACCTGAATAAACGTAGAAATTGTGTTTAAAATTGAAAAATTAATTGGGATTTTTCGAAGTGCTATTTTAGGTGTATGAGCTGTATCTCAATAACTAGACTTAATAGCGAAAAACGGGTTTCAGATTTGGATTTAGCAAACTTTTTTTGTTGGCCAGTTTTATGGCGAGAAACTGGATAAATTGACGAGTCCAAAAACCTCTTTTTTGCTCGGTTGAATTTTACTCAAGGCCTTAATTGAGTGAAAGAGGTTTATCAAAAACAAGTTCACTGGGACCGTTCATTCGACTGATGTCAGAGTTACTATGAAGTTTGAGCGTAGTAATGGCGCTTTGACATTGGTACAGGGGAACGTGAGGCTCATTGAAACATGAGTTTTACCTCGAGTACCGAAAAAATCTAATGCAACAGGATTACGGTTGAAGTTGGTCAGGATGACCCCGAAACTGTCTTTGGATCGTTCCCTTTCCACTAATTGTGTGACTGATTCACCGAGCTAAGGTGCGGATTTTTGTCTTAAAACTAAAATGTTTCGTCGAACGAATTTTCGTCTCCAGGTTAGTGTAATTATGTTATAATCGGCACTTATGGCATTTCATTATAAATGTATCCCTCAAGATTTTGCCCGACTTTGGCATATCTACCTCTTCACGTCTATGATACAGAGTGATTGAGACCAAAATGGACTACATTGGGTACCTACCTTGAAACAGAAACGTTTTGTGAAGCCCCACGCCTGTTTCACTGTGCCCCATCATTTTTCATTGTGCAGTAAGCAGTTGTTTTTTCGTTTTTTTTTTCTGAATGACTCGAAATTGACAGAGGAAAACTAGCAAAGGAACCAATAGGAGAAATGAAGTTTTTTCTATTTTAATTTCTTAAATTTCTTTCTTTATCTCTTTCTTTAATATCTTAAAAGATGTTTTTTTCCGTTGTTTCAAGGCCTAAACGGGGTACAATGAAACAGCACAAGGGAACCGTGCTATAAAATTCAAAAACATTCCTGTCATACAGCATGGCTATAAGAGCGAAATTTCGAAGAAATAACTGGTTTTATGTAAAACGTCACCATTGATGTACATGAAGAACATCTCAAGTATAAACCGCGTTTCTTCATCTTAAAAGTGCTCCAGTTTGAGAATGGAATAAGATATCGCAATTCTGATTCCACCACCGTGTTCAGCGTAAAAAAATCCCTTAAAATGAGTTGTCACTTGTCAGACTGTTTAATTTTGGGAATTTATGGGTATTTCCCCCCCCCCCCCACCCACCTAAAACCCCGCAAACCCCCCACAGCTTATAGATTTTTAACGATGAACACGATGGAGGAGTCAGAATTGCGATATCTCATTCCGTTATCAGATTAAAGAAGACTAACCGTGAAGAACATCTCAAGTAACAATCACGTTTCTTCATCTTCAAAGTGCTCCAGTTTGAGAACAGAATAAGATCTCGCAATTCTGACTTCATCGTCGGGTTCAGCGTAAAAACCCTTTAAAATGAGGTGTCGACTCGTTAAACTGTTTCATTTTTGGAAATTATGGATCCCCCCCCCCCCCCCCACCGCCATAAATCTCCCCGAAAGCCCCCTTAGAGTGGCCCGATTCTACCCATCTACGAATTTGATGGATGATGGATGTCACTGTATGAGTTTAGTTTTTTGTAGAAATTTGTTTGTTATATTGCTTACTCAAAGGTTGTTTGGTGTTAGAAACACGATTGTGAAAAGCCCCAAATACCCAATGAACCTCAAATCGGCAAGATTGGCATATAATATATTATACATTATATATAGATTATACATTATATGTATATTATATGTATATTATACATTATATATAGATTATAATCTACCATTGGACACTAAAACCGTAGCCACTTGAAACAGCGGAGGAGGTGCCCAGTGACTGCTTAGTGTATTTTTTGGATTTTGGTATGTTTCGGTAATTTTAGGGATAATACGAGACGGTTAGCGATGGTAAGGGATGGTTAGAGTGTTCTAACCATCTCTAACCATCTCTAACCATCCCTAACCATCTCTAACCATCCCTAACCATCTCTAACCATCTCCAACCATCTCCAACCATCCTAACCATCTCTAACCATCTCTAACCATCTCCAACCATCCTAACCATCTCTAACCATCCCTAACCATCTCTAACCATCTCTAACCATCCCTAACCATCCCTAACCATCTCTAACCATCCCTAACCATCTCTAACCATCTCCAACCATCTCTAACCATCAAGTTTACGATAAAGTATTCGACAATGGAATATAAACAAGACAAAGTTATAATTTTTCGATTTTCCCTTAGACCACATAAGACGAACCCGTTTTCCTCCCCATCGACGGGTTTATAAATACGAAATTCCTCTTTCACGTTGTGGCGAAAATATTTGAACGAATTATCCTTCCATAAAACAAATGAACCATCTGGCGACCTAATTAAGTTCAATGAAATTTAAGGCACCTAATCTTAGCGGTAATACGGTAATTCTTCCAGGTAAGTGGTTGATGGTTGATTGTTTACACGGATTTGCCGGCAGACGGCCGTTGTTTTCGTCGGGATTGCCGGATCAACTCAATACCTCCGGCTCTAATCTTTAAATTTGCATTAATGTTTTGACGCGTATTCCGCCTCTTAACGGCGTGTTTCATCGGACCCAAACAACGCGGTTACTCTCCTTGAATTGAGAGCTTACGAAAGGATGTCGAGTTGTTAAGTCGTTTTCGATATGAAGCAAATTATGGAGGGGAATCCATTTGGATCTGGTTCTTCACAATATTTGCACGAAGGCTCACGAGACGGCCTCGTGGTCCGTCAAACCGGTTACTTTACCTTTCGGGCGAATGGCCACTTTAGGGGTAAAAACTCTGCAAATTCTTAACACAACGGTTTACTTATTATCTTCTTCGTACAGATCACCTTTTGTCTAGATCACTAAATGATAGATTAATTGTTATTATGTATTACAATTCATTAATTATTAATAATTATTATAAAATAGTAGTGCAAGTGATTATTAATTGCTGTTAGTTATTAATAATTTTGATTATGAAAATTGACCCGACAGGCTGCCTTACGATTCACCCTCATGTTGACGTTTGACTTCAACTTTTGAACTGCTCCCACTATGAGCCCTCATTGAGAACGAACAGCCGTTCGTATAAACCTCCGGATGGTCTTTAAAAAATTTAAACATTAAACTCTATTTAAAATAATATTTCATTTAATAGTATTTCATATAATAATATTTCAATAATAGTTCATATCATGAACTAAAAACTATACCGTTCCATTTGAATTTTTCGAGTTATGAATTCTTCAAAATTTGTGTTGAAACGTTATGAAACGTTTCGAGGATCATTGTGGGGTTGGTCCGAACCTGTAAACCAAATTTCATTGAAAAATTCGTTGTGTGGATATTGTAGGTTAACAGTTGAATAACAGTTGGATACGTTTAGAGAGCAAGTACAGCTAAAGTGGTATATACAGATAAAGTGGTATTGTCGGATAGGCGACCCGCTCCGAATTCAGGGCTTATCGTCATATAAGAGACCTTAGAACGTCCCCAAGGCCTTGCGAGCGGGGAACGACCGCTCCAAGTTCCCGTCAAGTCAAAATCGCTAGACTTTACAACTTGATAACCTCACGTGTTTTAAATATGGCATCGGCTTCCTAATAGGTAGGTACTTCTCTAATACAAAGAGCTTTCGAGAGCTTCCTACAAGGATGAAATTTCACGTCGTCGCTTAAGAGTGACAACCGGAATTCCGTGACAAGTGACAAGTGATTTCTGAGCAAATCACACGTCAACATCGTTCAATATGTCGACAAGGTGTCTACAAATAGTCCACTCCCACTATTTACGTACCTTATGAATGCAGTGATCACAGGTTCCTTTCCACTAATCAGCGTTTCGAATCGTCTGGATTTCAAATTTTGCGCAGGGGTAGACAACTAGACGCTATCAATTCCTTCAATCAAAAAGAGCATCACGGAGCATGTAATTGTGAATTTCATGAACACCAGTAGTACTTATGAATATTAAGAAAAATAGCCCAAAATTAAGTTCTTTTCCTACAGAATGGCCATATGTTGAAAATCACATTATTTCCCTAACGTACACCTTACACCTGGGAAAATGCTTCAAGGGCTACAATCAGAATGTAGAGGCTTGTGATGGGCTGTCATATTGAATAATCCAAATTTGATCTCTCATCAATTTCTATGCGATTGGTACACTTAGTACAAGCCTCACGTCAAGTAACGTAGCCAGGAATTTCGGTCGGTGGGGGGGTCAATAAGCAGGGAAATCTGGGGGTACCCCCAGAGAACATTTTTGACAAACAGGGTAGGTACCTACTAAATAGAGAGTTTTAAACAGATTTTAACACTTTCGAAAAAATGCATTTCAAATTCATGATTTTTCAATATTTTTCAATGTCCCAGTTTTACGGGGGGGCAAAAGCCAAGACAATTTTTGGTACTAAATAGAGGGGTTTCACACTTTTAACATTGATTTTAACACTTTTCATAATCCAAAAAACTTCATTTTTCAAAGAAATCTGTTTTAAATTCATGATTTTTTTCAATATTTTTGTATGTGCCTCTATTTGGGGGGAAATATGCCTGGAATATCAAAAGATCGAGTCAGAAGAACCAAAAGTTCTAAAAGTCGCCACAAATCATGGATACCATCTTAAGAGTTGCGGTTGGTCTTAGTCGACGCAGAATTTAACTTGCGACAATGTTTATTTCGAGTTGTTTTTTCGTTAGTGTTTTTATGTGTTGTTAGGTTAAAAACAGCGTAAAGTTTCTTTTAAGACCCCGAAGTGTTTGGTTACCTACGTTTGGAATCACTCTGTACAAATAAAATTAAGAATCTTGATGACAAATATGGTCAGGTATGAGTTCTATAGAACTAACATTAGATCGCCTTCCTCCACAAATCACTCATAGACGTCTGGAAGTGTTTTTTCTCTCTTGAGGACCCTAAAAGGAAGGCGAATGGAAAAAACCCCAACTCCCAACACCTGTTGAAACGAGTGGATGAAAAAAAAACCTGTAGGGAAAAATTTCCACTGGCAGCAGCTTCCGAAATCCCTTTGATGGTCTAATACGTCTCGTTGCCCTGTAAAGAGACTTTGATAGAAAATACAAAGTTGGGACTGACAGTGCGGTTTTGTGAAAAGTCAAGATTGACAAGATATGTCGTCTTCTGATTTATTTAACCTTTTGAAGATCTCACGAAAGATTTCCGCATAGTCGTTATTTTCTACAATTTTCTCCAATTTCCTTCTACTCTTTTCCCCTCATTAATAGGGTTGGGTCGAATACCCGATGTTTTTCTTTAAACATGTTTTGACATAGATTGGTCCAATTACTCAGATTGTGGACCTGTCAAAGTGGCCAAAATTACAGTTTTTTGTTCCTAAAATTTACTTGGTTTAGGTAATGGGTTAAATCTTTCAAATGGCACGGGGTGATGTTATACAGGAGGTTACTATAACAAAAGTTTAGAAACACAAAACAGACATGTTAGGCTAATATTGTCCACTTTGACGAGTCTAAAGCCTGTTTAACAGGACCAATCGACTAGAGATTTTCATTCAGACCTCATTTATAACTAGACTGTCATTTGAAGAAGATAATATCTTATTTAAGAAAAATATTATTTAAAAAAACATTTTAACAAAAAACTGAAATTTATCATGTTATAAAGGTCTGTGAAAAATTTCAAGTCGATTGGTCCTGTTACTCGTCACAATGGCCAAAATAAACCTAAAATTTCTGGTTTTGTTTCTAACATTTTTTGGGTTGGGATAATGGGTTAAATCATTTAAATGGCACTGTCTAAAGTTGAAACGAAGCTGTGCGCAAAAATTTCAAATTAACCGGTGAAGGTGGAGAGGCTGTAAGCCTTGCCAAAGGAACAAGGAGAAGAAGGAAAAGAAGAACATGATAAGGGTGGGGAAACCGCACGTTTGAAGTTATTCAGGAACCTTCCTTTGGCGCTACAGTCCGATGTGGAATGATGGCAATATCATCCGCATATCCACAAAGCTTTGCCGATTTCGGTGAAGGTGGAGAGGCTGTAGCCTTGCCGGTCGAAACAAGAATGAGAAGGAGGAGAAGAAGAACGTGGTAAGGAGAAACTGGGTTTTTGAAGTGATATAACTCGACTCCGTTTAGACCTAGCGACTTGAAACTTTCATGGATTTTTATTATCCACACCATGAACATCCACACCAAATTTCAAGTTTATTGGTCAAATAGGAGCTGAGATATGGATACCTGAAAAAACGTTCGTTTTTCTCAACTTGTTTGCTTGGCGGAGCGGAACGCTACCGCGTTCCTAGACCGCTTGAAACTTGACTATTCCGTGAAATAATTCAATTCCCCCGTTCTTCCCGATGGGCAGTTCGCCATGCGGCTCTTTCAAAACCGACGAGGCTATTTCCCGGTCTTATTGTCATCATCAGCGACCGGACAAGGTCGTGTAGTGGGTTTTTACGGGCGATCCTTCTGTCGCTGCGAACCGTTTTTCTCACAGCTCGAATCGCGAAAGACCGAAGCGATCCCGAGTCCAGATTGCATTGTATGCGAAAGATGAAATAATAAACGGAAGCGAAACGAGACAAAAAGATGGACCAAGTTCCTTTAAGAAGGATTTTCGCTCGATTTTTGAAATTTGATAACAAATGGGTGGAATCCCGTTTTCTCTGACTTTGGTCAGTTGGTTCTCGGTTTTGAAATTTCATCAAACATCAAACATCCCGGCAATACAACAAACATGTGTGAAAGTAGGTGAAAACCGCGATTTCACCAATTTTTAGCGAATTTACCCATAAATTCCAAAAATCCACAGTCATGCAGCATGGCTATAAGAGCAAATTTTCTAAGAAATAACTGGTTTTATGTAAAATGTAATTTTTGGAACATCTCATTCAAATATGGCCAAACCTATTGGGTAATTACAGGTATTTACGTATGAAGTTACTCGCTTCCTTCTATCATGCCTGTGATGAATGTGGAAGAATGAGCATTCGTAAGATTATAAATGCGAATACGAATGAGCGTTAGTAAGGTTATAATTGATAATACTTGAAAACAAAGAGTAGAAAACCCGATAATTCCATATTAATTGGTTGGGTTGGGTAGATTAAGAAATTTTTTCTTATTGACTCACTCATGATATCCGGCCAATTATTGTGCATAGCTTACTTAATAATTAAGTAGGTACACAATTATTGTGTATAATACTTTTTAGCATTCTATCTCTAAATAAAATTTGCCTATTTCCACCCACTAAGTAAATGGCCAAACTTGTCAATCGTTGAGAATTTCCGTCCTGATACCATACTAAACCAAAATTGTATTATTTCGTCAATGTTTGTCGTTTTCGGCATCTTACCCCTCCGCCTAAAACTTTCTGAAAATTCATTTTTGACCAATGTTTTCCCAAATTGATACCATACAAAGTTAGAACAGGAGAAGTTTCAAGTAAAATTTTAAATTTTAATTTTTTAAAATACAATTAGGAGTGGAAGGGGAAATCTAAATTTGTGAATAGCGGAAGAGTATTGGATACAGAACAAATTTTTTTAACAACCACGTTTCTTCATCTTCAAAGTGCTCCAGTTTGGCAACGGAATATGAGGAACTCGCTCTAAATCAAAGTCAATCATCAAATTTTGATTCGAATTTCTACACCACCACCACTGGGCAAAATGTTAATTTTCGTTAAATTTAGAAATTCCGCAACAAGTCCCTCCGAGTTATAGCTCAGCGTAATCCATACCCGTTCCTAGAATTCTTTAATTTTGAGATTTGTACGTGTGGGAAAGTTTCGATTGTGAATTCGTACACAACTTCTGGGCAGTAAGTAGTTTAATTTTACGTTAGCTTAGCAAAGTCTTTTAGTAGAGTAGTTTGCTGGTGAGAAATGACCAACACTAGTCCATACCAACTCTCCCATATTAAATAGGTATTTTCTGTTTTGTAGGACGCATGATTAGGATCTTGATCCAAGATCGAAACGTCGCAGTAAACAAATAATAACGACTAGTGTTGGTAATTTCTCACCCGAAAGCTATATAAGTACCTATATACATATGATTTTTGTGTTTTTTGGTAGTGAATTCAAAATGGTCCGGAACGGATTTTGCTATGAAAATGTATCGGAAATTCGAGTTTTAAAAGTTTTGGACCGCGAACGATGGCTTCCTTTTCTTCGAAAGTTCGCTAAAACAAAACAAAAGTCGAGAAATTCTCCGGTGGTTATCGAGACATTTTTACACACCTTGCAACGTGACCCGAAGGCCTTCGGAATTGTCGTAAAAATGTAATAAGTATCTACTCATAAGTAGATACTCGCTAAAACGCACCGTCATTGCATTGCTTTGGTGGAGATAGCAGGTAACTAATGGAGGATATATTATGGAAATAGGAGTGGGAATCCCCCGTACGTGTATAATCTATTACTGGTTGAGGGAAATATTAAGGTGAAAAACGTGCTTGACAGCCTGGTTCAAGAATCGTGTTGATGTGTGGGGTCTTGTTTTCCTGTATGTACCTACCTAACTGATTGGAGAAAATTGTCGAAGAAAATACACCAAAGCTACTTCTGCCGTTTGAAACAAAAACGCCTCATCTCCAATGTTGACAAAAATGGGATTTTTACGTAGGTACCCCCTATTTTTGATATCCTCAATTCGATGGTGAAGTCCAAATTTTAAAATTTTATTTAGAAGTGGGGGTAATTCCTACCACCTATAGTTTTGTCAATTCAAGCATTATCGATGTGTATCGATGTGAACGGGAGGGAAACTACAGCCTGATTTCTATAGAAAACTTGAAAAACGGTTTCTGGAATACGTGGTTTTAAGAGACAAGGTGTTTTTGCTTCAAACGGCAGACTTGTTTTGTGTAGTATAGTAGGTATTTATTCATTTATTTATTTATGTTTGAACGGGCGAGCCCTATTACATTGATATACAATTACATTGATATTGATTACAACGATATAAGATTACATTGATATTGATAATTGATTGTTGTTATTGTTGTAATTGATTTGTTGGTATGTGTGTATCAGAAAATTATAGATAAGTACCACCTACCTTCCTAAAAAGCTTCTCTGATATGACACGACCAGGTGCGAGTTAATAGCGTTCACTCACCAGCTCATAAATCCGTCTCAAGGTTTATAAAGAAATTCTCCGTTCCTCATGAGCAGGAATTTGTGTTTTGGGTTGTTAGTTTATGTTTCACATGTGGACAATGTCCAAACATGAACTGGACATGTCCAAAATACAGGCTTAATTTCTGAACATTCAATATAAAAATTTTCAATTGTTTAAATTCTATTAGTTTCAGCACATTCCGTAGATACATAAGAAAGTTAACCCCCCCCCCCCCCAATCGAGGTGGCTATCAAATATTTGTTTCATTTTCCCACAACTTTGATTTTGTGGATGACATTGTCGGATTTCTGAAACGACAGATTCAATTGTACTCCAGGAGTACACATTTTAAAAATTCAACTTAGAAAATTTATCCGTACGCAGTTCATGTATAATTTGTATCTAATTACGTTTTTATTGTTGAGTACTTATTATTCGATTTTTCGCAGATTGGAAAACGGTGTCGGGAGCGAACCCTCCCTGGACGAAAAGAAACCTCCCCCCAAAACCTCTACATTCAGACGACTTTTACCACAGGTAAGTTATACAAGCATGGGCCCCGTAAGAATCACCAAGTAGTTTTACAGTACAATATCTAATCAAACAGACAGACTGCTTATCATTTTACAGTGAATATTGTGTTGGGTACCACGTTGAGTTGCTTGATAGTTGAAAAGGTAACTTCATTCAATTTAAATAAACTTTTCTTCTTCTTCTTCAGTCAAAACGTTAACTTCATACAAGTGAAGTTCTTTACACGGTTGCCAAGTCAGGGAATTAATAGAATCTATTAATTCCCTGATTTTATTTAAAATCTGATTTTATTCACGGGAAATGTTACAATGAATTGGGTTGTTACACAACGTAGGTGAGTCGAGTGATTAGAACATTAATGTTAATAATACTTACATTTATACCGTGTGTAAAAGTCTTGACGTAGGTACATAGCTATGTTTCGCTTTGTTTTACTCGGTCTTAATGAAAATCGAGGCAGTTTGCCTCATTCAAATTTGATGGATTCAAGTCGTTACGATACTTCATATTACAGCCTTTGGTGCCAGGAAACAATAAGAACTTATCGTCTCTGACATCGGCGAGACAGGTGGACTTGATAAGTCATTAGGTCGATAAATATCGAGTTTCAACCGTTCGCTTCCACGGCCGCTTCAAGGCTACGAATTAGTGGAACGGGCCCGGGGACGGTGCAGCGAAAACAACGAAGGAATATTCTACTTACGTTTAGGTAGGCAAAACTGTATCCCCCCAAAAAGCAATGAGCGTAAAAATCACTCTACAGCAGCCGAAAAGTCATGATATCCACTTTTACCGCTCGCCTAACCACGGCTCCGTACCTATTTCGAAATCTCCACTTGGCGCCATGGCGAAACGTTTCTATTACTACTAGGCGCCAAGGGGAGATTTCGAAACGGGTACGGTGATTGCAAAGTGGTTAGGACATCCCTTTAGTTAGTAGGAAAAGGGCGTGCGGGAAAAGTGGATGTCATTACTTTCCCGGCTGCTGTAGAACGATATTTGAGAGGCGGCGTGATTTTTACTCGTGTTGTTTGGGGGGATATCACATCTTTGTGTTGTTGAAGTTGAAAAAACCTTTAGAGGCAATGAGCAAGAATAAATTAAGCAAATTAATAAAATTATAAATTAATAAAATGAATAAATTACTTAAGCAAGACAAAAGAATGGCTGTAGCCTTGCCTAACTGTATAAGAAAAATAGCAAAGCGACTTGGAACATTTTGGGTGTTTTCTAATATCCACACCAAAGTTCAAGTTGATCGGATATCGACCAGTCAAAGTGGCCAAAACTAGCCTAAATTCCAGTTTTTTGTTCCTAACATTTTCTTGGGTTGAGATAATTAGAGAGTTCCTAGTAGAGAACTCTAATAGGGATCAAATCTTGAGAAAATGGGTTTAAATCTTTCAAATGGCACTGGGTCATGTTATAAAGAAGGTCTGTTCAAAATTTCAGATCGATTGGTACTGTTACCCAGGGTGTAGACTCAAAGTGGACAATATTAGCCTAAAATGTCTGTTTTCTGTCGCTAAAACTTTTTTGGGTTGAGATAGTGGGTTGAATCTTTTAAAAGCCACTGTCTGAAGGTGAAACGAAGCACTGTGCCAAATTCAAGTCAACCGGTGTAGGTGGAGAGGCTGTAAGCATTCCCTAACTGAACAAGGAGAAGGGTGAGAAACCGGGGTTTTGAAGTGATATAAGTCGGGTCCCTTTGGACCTAGCGATTGGATTTGTTCAGGGCATTCTACACAATGAACATCCACATCAAATTTTAAGTTGTTCGGCCAAATAGGAGACAATATATCGATAAGTACCTGGAAAACGCGTATCTTGACGTCCGGTAAACTTCTTCTCAACTTGCTACCGCGTTCCTATAGGTAGTATACAGGACTTATAGGTAGTATACAGGACTTATCGTGTTATAACAATTTGAATTTGCTGCATTCAGAACTTCACTGATTTGGCACTCCCAACGGTACTTAACTACACGGCCCGTCGATGGTCAACTATTTTCAATAATTTTCTTTCGGAATCGACCTTTGGTTTGTTATCTTTCTTCGTCCCAAAAGTGCCATTGCACGATAACGTGCCTTCCATGGAAAATAACGTGGTATTAAAAGGGCGGGAGTTGACCGATAAATATTCCTCCCGGTGAGAGATACCGCGGTTATTACACTCAGTTCCGATGGACCTACCGTCACATTGCAGCCCCGCGTTGGTCCGATTTGAAAAATGCGTATTTCATTATTCATTTGATTTACATCCTCTATTTAAATTCAGTAATTCCACCTCAGAAAGCCGAAATCTCAGTTCATTTAGCTCCTTTTTTAAAAACAATTTATCAAATAAATCAATTTGCTGTAAACGTGTAAATAATTAGGAAGCCTTGTGTCTCGCCAGGAAATCACTTTAAATAACATGTAAAACGATCAACATTTTTGGTAAAATTTGGTATGTGGTACCATAACATATACCTACTACCTACATGTTTCGAAAAAATTCTGCGGCAAATCAAGTACAGATTCAGCATAAGTCATAATAATTTTAGACGCCACCTATCCACACAAAATTCGCGATGGTGGGCAGAATATCTCAGGTTTGTCCATTTTTAACCCAGAAAATGACGGGGATATCGATCAACCCCCCAGACCAAAAATTTGAGTGTGGTGGTTTAGGTTGACCGTCAGTAAGAATGATGTTGAGGGATGTCGAGGGTCGGTCAAATGAAAATTGATTTATGTGCCAACGTTTCGAAGAATATATTTCTTCATCTTCAGGGCAGGTTATGAAATAGAGTTAGACTCCAACAGGGAAGCTCCTTCCTCCAGATCACAGATTACTTACCATTACTTCTGTGATCTGGAGGAAGGAGCTTCCCTGTTGGAGTCTAACTCTATTTCATAACCTGCCCTGAAGATGAAGAAATATATTCTTCGAAACGTTGGCACATAAATCAATTTTCATTTGACCGACCCTCGACATCCCTCAACATCACCAAAAATTTGGTGTATCATCTACGAGTACTAACTTGAACAACAATCCCCAAACAAGTTTTGTTGTTATTTGTCTGAGTTTTGTTGTGGTATTAGAATCGGAAGCTAAATTAGAAACTCTGATGCTATTGTTTTGTTTGTACGAGTTCGTACGCTCAATTACAATATTATTCATAGTACAATATTATTCATTTGACGATTGACTTTGTCCCCAGCTCCTGGCTTGTTCTGCTAACAATTTGATACTTTTCGACAACGGCCTTGTCCTTTCGTTTCCTACTATCGTCGTAGCCGCTTTGCACAACGCTGTGAGTGACGGACTCTCATTCGACACGGACCAGGCGCAGTGGTTTTGTAAGTACCAGTCTGTTTTAGCTAATTTTTGAAGAAAATAATAATAGAGAACAATAATTGTTCTCTAAGACCTTCTTTAAGAATGACATTATATTTAGTAGAGTATGTACGAGGTGCGTAGGTCCCTAACTACAACTCATATTTACATCAATCAAAGAGGTACGAAGGCAAAAACCAAGGTACTTCGTATTCCAAACTCAACACCATCCAGGTCAACAGTGGTGGAGTACCTTGCGTCAGCCCTGGACAGCGTTTTTTCTCTATTGACCTCCAACCCTACTCCATTCAAGCGAATTACGATATCATCTGTGAAAGCCAAAATCTGGGTGGTTCTGTTTTCCCGACGGAATCACTGTCGAGATTCCAGCAAGATTAGCCAATTCACATTGTCGGTTAATAAGTCATCAGTTTATTAGGTGTTTGTGTGAGATTGTGTAGGTAGGTACTACTTAGATAGAAAGTCGATAAGTTGAGATTTTTGTTTGTTCTTACACAGAAGGCAATTTCGATTTAGGAAAGCTGATTACATTTGAAATGTCGACTTCACTTGTGACGAACTCTATTTTGGTTGAATAAATACCATGGAGAGTGGAGGAGAGAGTTAAAGATTTTGGTGCGTTATAAACCCCTCTTGTTGGTCTTCTACACGAACAGACCTAATCTATAAACGGACAAAAACTCCTCCTGAAACTGTGAAAAACGAACTAACTCCCACATCTTCTTTATATACTTCTTTATGTTATGATTTCAGCGAGTATCTCTTTACTATGTCAACCCCTCGGAAGCCTTTTCAGCGGCCTGGCCATGGGCCCGTTGGGAAGGAAGAAATCCATGATGCTCCTCAACATCCCTTTCTTCACTGGCTGGGCCCTGGTTTACTTCGCAGACAACGTCGCCATGCTCTACCTGGCGGCCGCTATAATGGGATTTAGTGAGTTAACTTGATTGTCCTTTTAACGCCGATTTTAAAACGCTAAAGTCGTGTTTCTAAATTGTGTTCTAGAAAAATGGGTATGTATCTACCAACCTGCCACAGTTACACCCCTCATTAACCCGACACGCTTACCACCCTTCCTGTATACCAACAAACTTCTCGAAGGTTTTATGAAAACCCCTTGAAAAAGCCCTTTGAATCCCTTAAAAAGTTCAAGGAGCCAGAAATCATTATGATGAATATCAACCTTAGTCTGATATAATATTACGTTCTCGCTGGATACGTTCTGTATCTATTTCTTCAATTTCACGACTTTGTGTTGAGATATTGTTTATGTTATTAGGTCCTGTATATGTTTGTGAAGGACAAAAACCAACAATTGGCTCCACGAATTTCACAGATTGAAAACCGATGTACCAACTCGTAGCTCGATCTCTGTTGAACGCTCTTCTTCTATTTTGTGGAAATCAGTCTGTCTCTGTGCCTTGCAGCACGGAACAGTTCCTGCGCATTGCAGTGGTTCCATTCTCAGAGATTATGAAACGTGTATGAAACTCTTATGAAACGTGTAAAACTGTGTGGTTTAGGGCCAGTTTCAATTTCGTATGACGTTCCCTACCAACTAAACGGAACCTTATGGTTGAATTCAAACAGGCGTTGGATGCACAGAAGCGCCAATATTGACGTACGTTGGTGAGATCACAGAGCCCAAATACAGAGGGACGCTCGCATCCTACGCTCAGTTATGTGGGTCCATCGCCTACTTCGTTGTCTACCTCCTCAACTACGTCACGTCGTGGAGGACAACCGCCATTTTCTGTGCTTGCGTCCCGATCGTCACACTTCTGGCCATCTCTTTGGTAAGGTTATTTACGTATGTTATTTACTAGGTCGGTGATTCTCAGTTTAAGGGACAATCGAAGGTTTGGAATTTCAATATACAGGGTGTCTAGAGTAACTATGTAACAAACTCAAAGAATCGATTTTGGAGGTAATTTGCAACAAAAAAGGGAAACTGAGTGTGACCCAAGTAAAGGGGTGAGAACTCATTTTTTGAAGTGGAGACTTATATTCCACTGTGGTTTCCAGGTGCCAGAAACTCCTCTTTGGCTGATATCCAGGGGTCGCCTCAACGACGCAGAGTCCGCCCTGTGCTGGTTGCGAGGTTGGGTTTGTCCGGAAGAAGTTTCTGGCGAGCTGCAGAGTCTCATCCAATACCACAAACAGATGACGACGGGGCTGTCCATCAAGAAACCATCGTCCACGGAATCTCAAGGTAGAGACAAGAAACAATTACATTGGGTATTGCACCTGAAGGGCGATTAATAAATCATTAACTGCATTTCGTTGTGCGTTTTTCTAGAGGAACTTGTCGGCATCAGCGATATGAGCTTGAAACAGAAATTCGGGCATTTCCTGAGGCCTCAGATGATGAAACCTTTGTTCCTCATCATTTTCTACTTCTTCTTCTTCTACGCCAGCGGTTTCCAGACGACTCGCCCTTTCCTCGTGACGATCCTGGACTCGTACGGGATCCCCAAAGGGGAAGCTGAGAATTCCATTGTGAGTTGGTATCCACTTGATGGGATTTGTGCATCCTCGGGAGATAGAAGCCCACAACCTCCATATTTAGGTGTCCCTTGAACGTACGGCGGTCTGTTAGTATACGGGAACTTCGGCAACTCCTTCTGACCAGCTACGTGTACATAATATACGCTTCATACCAAAACCATGAATGTGCGGAAAATCGAAATTTGAGTTCGGTATCACTTGCAGGGTATTGACCTCCTCTATTGATGCAAAATCCTCAGGAGGATATCAAGTGATACCGAACTCAGATTTCGAATTTTGGCACAATCACGGTTTTGGCATGACTGGGACGATATAATATATTATTGTGTTTCTTGGCGACTATACCCCAAACCTGTTATATGTATACCCACGTATGCCTGTTGGGCTTTAGGTTAGTTTGGGTCTCACACAACCCCCTTTGACCCAAGCACGCCAACCCATGCTCCCCCATAATATACTTGTGCGACTTAACCCTCCATTGCATACACCAACAACTATCACTAAATTCCAACCCCTAATCCAGGAATTTTCCTCTTGATATGTACAGGTGATCATCGCCGCAGTTGGCATCCTGGGCTACGCAGCATGTATGATTGCCGTCAAGAAACTTGGTAAGAAAACGGGACAGATGGTGTGAGAAATGAATCGATAAGAACGATTTCTTAGATTATTCCAGAATTGTATTCCTATATAATTTGTAGAAAGACTATCTAAATTTTACGATACTGAACATGCCTACATAACAATTTAATTTTGAAGTTACAAATTTTGCAATAGGTTGTTGTGTGCACGATTTCAAAAAGGGCAAAAACTGACCTCATGCTCGAAAATTACCTTCTTCTGAATTTGTAGAAAATAAACAAAAAAGGCAGTTAATAAATTCGCGTGTAAATGGATGACATTGAAATGGCTGACCCTTTTAGGAGTACCAACGTGCTGAAGCTGCTTCAGACCAAAATCCCACAACTGCGCGAAGTTTTAACTCATTTAAACTGAAGTTTAAGTTATTCTGGTTTTAAATAAAATTTCACAAGAAAGAAGCGAGCTTTTGCAATATTTTGTTTGTCAAGATTACACAAGACAGCTGCAAAACAGCCTGAAAACTCTGCAAATTCTTGACACAACGGTTTATTATCTTCCTTGTGCAGATCACCCTTCTGTCTATACCAGACTGTATTGCAAATCGGCACCATACCATATTCTCACCGTACTCATACCATACCATACGAATTTCTTTCTTATCATACCATACTGTATTATACCAAATCATACATACAATAAGATACCATACCATACTCATACCATGTCATACAAACCGAGTGAATATTGAAATGTCATCCATTTCTGACCTATATTTAAAATTTCAAGTAGGTATCTAGCTCATCATCAAAATTTAATTTGTTTAAACAAATAGGTATTATTTAAACAATTTTATAGACAAGAAACCGAGTGAATATTGCATTGTGATCCAGTTCTGACCTATTTTTAAAATTTCAAGTCCATAGCTCATCATCAAAATTTAATTTGTATTATTACAAAAAGGTATTATTTAAACAATTTTACAGATGAAAAACCGAGTGAATATTGCAATGTGGTCTATCCCCGACTCACGGTTAAAATTTCTACCGGGAAGATGTAAAAAGGTAGTTTTATTCTGGGCGTCTGGGGGTTGGGTCACATAACGGCCGTTTTCGACGCGAAAGTTTAGTGTTTTTCCTAAAACTTTGCGCGGTCACTGTGAACGAACGGCTGGTCGCACAAAAATCCAATTGGTCTTAAAAGATTCGTAATTTTTCAGGTCATTCAAAGGTGAACTAAAATTCACACGGTTCAGTTAAATATTTGGAGATAAGACATCGTCGAAATTTTAAATTTCGTTTTGAACCCCTTCCCCTTGACCTAGGGTTATGAAAAGTTTCGAGGATCATTGTGGGGCTGGTCCAAAGCCAGAAACCAAATTTCGTAATTTTAGCTCTACGTTAACTGGGCAAAGTGGCGCGGACGGCGGACGGACGGATTTTTTTTAATTCGATTTTCTGAATCTACGTATCTTGAAACGTAAACCAACAAATTTTGAGGGGGGGTTGAAAAATTTTTTTCTTTGGGCGATTCCAATGGTTCATTATCGAAGATAATAAACCAAAACATCAGGCTGTTTTGTAGCTTTCCCGCGTAATCATGACGAACAAAAATTTAATATTTCAAACGCTCACTCCTATCGTGTGAATTTCCACTTTAGTTTTGAGTGTTGACCTGACAGTAGAGAAGGTGTGTCCAGGACTGTCTCTATCTGAACGATCCAATAATATTATAATATAATATTATTATAGTACCCCACGCCCTCTACATGTTTCTAACAGTTTTGTGATATCCAGGTAAAAGAGTGATATCTTTGGTGTCTCTCGGCGGTTGCGCCGTATGCACCTTCGCTCTGGCTGCCGTCAGCGCTAACAGCGGCCTCACCAACTGGTTTTACGGCCTCATGTTGGTCTACTCGTTTTTCTCTTCGGTCGGAGTCGCTCCGATCCCGTGGATGCTGCAGAGTGAGCTGTATCCATTCCAGTAAGTTCGTCTTAAATGTTATTCATAAATTTAGTATTTGAAAAAACGTTTAAAATAGAGTTAAAATCTAGGGTGTTGGACACTTGACACCCGGTGGGATAAAAAATACCCACTTGACACCCACACTCATGTGTTCGTGACACTTGACCCGCTCGTCCTAACCCATGAAATAATTATTAAATTTAAAACGAGTCTTATTTACAAAATGAGCAGAAAAACTGACGGTGTATTTGTACCTACTTTATCTTTGTGAAAATAGGGGGAAATGCTTGGCGGCAGGTGTAGCAGCCGCGGCTTCTTACCTGATCGGCTTCCTGTGCACCAAATGGTTCCTCGACGTCCAGTACTTGCTACACCTCGAAGGCGTGTACCTCCTCTTCGGCTGCTTCAGCTGCCTGGGTTTCGTATTCCTGTACAAGTTCCTACCGGAGACGGAGGGCCGGTCCTTCGACGAGATCGCGGAACATTTCAACCCTAAAGAGCACAAGGCCAAGATACAAAACGTGCATTTGTGAAACGAAGAAAGGCAAAAACAGTTGAGGAGACGTACTTTGGAAATGGCCGCCTCTGGTGGACATTTTGATATTTGCGATACATAATCGTTTCGTTTCTGTAGACACACTGAGTGACTTGTGGCTGGAGCTACAGCAAGATACGATAAGATGTAGGGAGGCTTGTTATAAGTAAAGAACCTCGACATAATTAATCGAAATAGTTAGAGCTCCAATTGTTATACCAACTTTCAGAGGCAATTAAGATTCCCCATGCAAATTTCTGGGTTCGGGGTTTCATTGCCCAGGCACAGAAATCGGGACCTGGCTAGTCCTTGGCAGTGGCATAGGACGTGTTCTGCCGTTTCCACCTCTTCGAGGCAGAGATGGCAGTGTCCTGTCAGCAGGCCTACCGTTATCCTCAGCCGAGGTTTAGCAGTTCTGCCATGCGAAGGTTCATTTATGCATTGTTTCGCATGCCACTGGATCAATTCCATGCAGCTGAGCTTCTGATAGCAATCACTCTTTTGTGGTGCTTTTCCTGAGGCTTTTGGATACCCCACAGTAGGGTTGGGATCCGATGATGAGGATCCCTTTTTTGGCTAGTGTATCGGCGTCTTCGTTCCCCTGCAGCCCTGGCACCCATACCAAGGAGACATTGATCCTGTCCAGGGTATTCTTGCAGCTACAGGAAGGTTTAGCGTCTGAGAAATTGAACTATTCAACTGGTTGAGGTGATGCGAATGAGCAGAATAACTTCAGTGGATTACAATTGGGCAGTTCGGATGCTGGAACGTCCTACTTTTTGGCAAACTTTTCTACTTGCTGAATAACTTCAGTGTATTACAATTTGGCAGTTCGGATGCTGGAACGTACTATTTTTGGCAAACTTTTCTTCTTGCTTAAACTGCCACTAGGGCGTCTACCCCAGACTGCAGAAACGAACCTATTTTGTGGTTGTGATTCCCAACAGTATTAGTAGTTTGTCGTAACGTACTTCGCAAACGGCTGAGTCCCTGAGAAGGCCGGACATTTGATATTTCCAATATTCCGTGGTGTCTCAAATTTCTTTTCAGTTCTTCCAGAGCGAAAATTTATGTTGGTGCCTAATTAATGTTCAGTGTCAAATTTCTTGTCAACTGGCCATGACTGACCCACGTGAATATTATACTCATTGTACTCGTAGTATAGTATGGACATAATATATACCATATTGGTATCTACCCTACTGATGTCAGAATATCCCTTGTGATTCTCAGAACCCATCTTTTACGTATCTGAGACTTCAACGTTCGATTGTTACATTATAATGCTATTTAAACATCGCAAATCTACTTGCAGCATATTCATATGTACTTACAATTCTTACGTTCAATAAGAAGAGAAAATCCTGTATTAATGTAAATATCTTTAAATTAGGCCTTAATTTGTAGAATACTATCGTGAACGGTTTAGAGTTAGTTGAAGTTTATAAACGTGTTCCTCTTAAATTCAAATCTAGATTTGCATTTGATTCGCTAGGGCTAAGTGATATTGAAGGGTGGACTGATATTGACACGTAGATGTCATTTAACATTGAATAGATTGATATTGTCTTGTAGACGGCTGTAAATATAATTTTGCAGGTACCTAACTATAAATTTCGTTATTTTCAAATCCCATTTTTGGTTTGAAATGAGAGTCGAAAAGTTGTATGAGACACTAACCAAATTCAAATAAAAAATGAGACAGTTTCGATAGTATACAAAAGATAGATTTGATGGCTTATGAACGATGGCTTATACACTTTTTAATATATTATATTGCTTCTGAACAACTTAATTAATTGAAAACACTCTTTCAGTAGCAGCTACTATTACACTGCTTTATAGCTTCTATTACACGTTTTGAAAACCACCTCTCAGTGTAGAAATCAAGGTAAATAACTCGAAATCCAAAACAAACTGTAAAAAATTGTTAACATATTATAATTATATATATCTTAGTATTTACATAGTCAAATGTACAATGTCTAACGCAACAAGTACTACGCACATCATCCCAATTATACTGACTCCACGAACAGCTTGATACAAATTTGGTTTCGTAAGGATGCTGGATTTATATCAATTTCAAATTGAAAAAATTAAATGCTTGAATTTGACGCTCAGCAGCAGTAAACTTAAATTAATGTGGAATGGGAGCGCTCTTTTAAATTGCAAGATGGATAAACTCAACATAAAAACCACAATCTCTGGATTGTATTTAACAACTTATAGTAGAATAAACAAAATTCAGTAGAAAAAAAAACACGTTCAAAGCTACTAATGAAGAACAATGCGAAATATTCAGACTTTGTAATACGAACTACTCATTAACTAAAATGACTACAATTTGGGAGCGATGTTGGCTTAAAAAAGCCTGACTTGACAGGATCTTGATTTTAAAAATCATTTTCTGACCTACATAACACATGACACTAAATGATGTTTGTTTCTAAATTCACTGGGTACTCAACACGAACGAAAACACTTGAAAAAAATTAAAGAAACCCAATTGTGCTAAAGGGGTGTGTTGGTTTTCGAGTTTCAGTAGATTTTTTTCACTTGTCCAAGATCCGGCAAGAGATGTTGAAGTTGTCTGTTTCGAAGCGGTTGATATAACTTCTCGACGTGGAGGAAGGTTTTCACTACAAAAAGTTTACATCATTCCTCCCATACCGCCCATTCCTCCCATGCCGCCCATTCCGGGCATGGCGGGACCGGCTCCTTCTTTCTGCGGGATTTCCGTGATGACGGCTTCGGCGGTCGTGAGGAGGGAAGCGACGCCGGCGGCGTCCGTCAGCGCCGTTCTGACGACCTGAAACGGAAACAAGAGTCAAAAATCCAGTTAGCGTGGCTATAAGAGCGAATTTTCGAAGGAATAACTGGTTATATGTAAAATGTCTCTATATATATTTACAAATATCGAGGATGAAGTGAAAAAATCGCTAACATGAACGTATCAGACTGTGGATACGAGAACCAAGAAAATCCTGTACAATTCGGTAAAAAAAATCCCAAAATACCATAACAGGATACTGACTCGGGGACCAGAACCTGAAACGTCATATCCTTGTACGAAATCCTCCACGAGGTTTCTGGCACGATGTTAGTTGAAAAACAACTCAAAAATGATTAAAACACAACCGAGAATTCACCATATTCTAAGTAAATTTCGGAGTATTCTGACATTTTAGACGTTTGCTTCACAACTGAATTCAAATATAGAGGACAAAGGCAATTTGGAGGTACCCCAGCATTAGTGAGAAATGATATAGCAACTTAAAACTTTCAAAAACCAAGTTATTCCCATTTTATAAAGACACATTTTGCTCATTTTCTTTTAACGTGTTCGAATAGTTGGTAATAAAATTATTATTTTCATTCTTTTTTAGGACTACTTCCTTCTTTTCGTCACTACTCACGACACCAAAAAATGTATAGCGTTTAAAATTGAACGACGAGAGAAGATTTAGGAGTAACATACACGAAATATAGAATCGGTTCATTATGAATGGAACAATAATTATTATATAAAATTTATATAATAATTAAGACAGCCTGTCATAGGAATAATTTAATTATTCCTATGACAGGCTGTCTGTCAGAACCACTATCTTGTAATCAACAGAAAAATTCCCATTGAGTTACTGTAAATTACTATTGAAGTTCAATAATAATCTGCTCACTTTGGTTGGGTCGATGATGCCTCTTTCGATCATGTTGACGTATTCATTGTTCAGAGCATCGTAGCCCATGTCACCGGTGGAGTCAAGGACCTAGACAGAAAACACACAACTCAAATGCAATCACGTACAACTAAATCCAGTACATGTAACATACACGTAATGAGCGAAATTTCTGACTAGTGGGCGACACAAGAGTCAAGATGCAGGGCAAATCAGAGAAATATAGGCTATTTAAGCTCAGTTGTCACTTGAACAACACGCTATTTGGGAGTTAAGCAGAGAAATGTGCACGGTTGTGACTTGTACAACCTATCAATTGAACGCGGCTATCATGTACCAGTTGGGTATTTGCAAGCTACCTGAAGCTAATTTCCTTTCTGCTGAGCCTAAAAAGCTCGGATACTAACTAGCTCCTACTAATAATAAACATACGCCGAGCCAATGGGGAATATGCATCAAATTTTTTTCCTCGCAAGTATAAGCTATGAGTATAATTAGTGGAAATGGAAGATTGTTCAAAATTTAGAGTATTTAATACTCTTGTTTTCCTGTATATACACTCTGTATACCAGAAGTCAAGTTCCAATACCCAACACTAGCGGATACCTAATCGGCGCCGATCCGCCGCTATCAAGAAGTAAAACACTGTTATGATCAATCTTTAGATCCTACGAGTCAATTCCCAAGACCCAAGTAGAGACGTTTTGAACGAAACCACTCAACAATTCATTAACAAAGCATTTCGGCATTTTATGTTTTACTGAAAAAAAATTATGTGGAAGTCGTAAATTCACAATTCAATTTGGTTAATGTTACCTTGTTAACGACGACGGCAGCATCAACGCCAGCATTTTGTGCAATGGTCATGCAAGGCATTTTCAAGGCTTTGGCAACGATGCTGATACCTTAAAGATCATGAAACGAAAAAGGGAATTATACTACAAGCACAAAATAACGTAGAAACAATGAAAAATGTTAAGAGTTTCAACCAACTCAGAACAATTGACTCTTTAATGAGCAACAAGACTTGTACTTAGTACTAACCGGTTTTCTGGTCGTCATTGGCGGGGCTGAGGGAGTTGAGCTTGGCGATGCAACGAAGGAGGGCGGTGCCACCTCCGGGGACGATACCTTCTTCAACGGCGGCTCTGGTGGCATTGAGAGCATCGTTAACGCGGTCCTTCTTCTCATTCACTTCGACCTGAAACGTTGGATGAATAATAAATTAATACGAAACGGTCGATCATATCAGTAACATGACAGTGGTGATATCCATACTTCATTTGCAGTGCCCCTCAATATTATATTCCAATTATCCAATCCAAAAACCGATCAATCATAACACATCGCCAGTCGCGCTCATTTTCATAACGCAAGCGGTCGCATGGTGCAATTTTAGAGCCACTCGTGTTTTTAGTCATTCATACGTGTGTCCAAACATCAATAATAGTTTTGATAAGTCACGATAATGATGGGAAAGATGTGTAAGAACCGAATAAAGCCGTGATTCAAAAAGGAATTCAACATTATGTTTCATAACATGGCCGGTCGCGTGGCGCATTTTTTGCGCCACTCAATTTGTTCGTCATTTACCACCAGTAAAAGTACCTAAACTCTCTTCATTTTTCACAAATCATCGGGATATCTTCTAACCTTATACGACTTGTCTGTGGGCAGGATATGCTAAAGATTTTGCCATGGAATAGACGCCACCAACGTTCAACATCCAACAAACGTCTGTACTGAAAAGAGTTCCAACGATGCAGGATTTGGAAGGAAAGGGGGGACAGGTAATAAATATAAGAATAGAAAATGGGTAACGCGACCGCTCGTGTTGGACCGATCTGTCCCATCCTGAGTCCCTGCTACACTCTAACCTAATCTAAATGACTGTTTCCAAGGCAACAAGCTGAACTTACCTCGCTTGAACCTCCAACTTTGAGGACAGCTACACCAGATGCGATCCTGGCCAACCTCTCTTGCAACTTCTCCTTCTCATATTCACTCGTTGTGTCAGCGATTTGGCCCCTACAAACGAGAAAATCATTCGTGACAATATCAGGGGAAAAACATTCAATCATTTCAATGAGCTCGTAGCAGTAAGAAAGTGTTATATTTGGTTCGCCAAACTCGAAACAGTAATCACCTGAGTTGGTCGGCGCGGCGGTCGACGTCTTCCTTTTTCCCTTTGCCTTTGAGGAGCAGAGTGTCGTCTTTGGTGATGACGACTTCTCCGACTTGACCGAAGTCTGACGCCTGAATGTCCTCGATTTTCAAATTGGTGCCATCGTCCCCGAACACCAGGCCGCCTGTTTTAAAGAATAAACGAAAAATACATGACCTACAATACCCAAATAGACAGTTCAATTAGTAGAGGAGTATAATTTTCCGAGGAAGCTCACCAGTAGCGATGGCCATGTCCTGGAGGGTTGATTTCCTGTTGTCGCCAAAACCTGGGGCTTTAACTGCTGCCACTTGGAGGCCGATCTTCAACCTTTACAGCATACAACGAAATAATTTCAAAGGAATTCTTCAAGCGTCACTACTCCAAAAACTAGTCAATTAAAAATTCGAGCATTTACCTATTCACAACAAGTGTGGACAAAGCTTCGCCGTCGATGTCTTCGGCAATGATGACCAAAGGCTTCCTCTTACTGTTGGCGAGCTCCAAAGCAGGGATGATGGATTGGACAGACGAGATCTTCTTTTCAGACAAGAGCAACAAACAGTCTTGGAACTCAACTTTAGCACCTGGAGATACACAAACGTACAGATTTAAAACTGTCGAATAGTTCTTCAATGGTGGAAGTAATGGGCATTTGCAGCAACTAGTAAGGAATTACCTTTGGAGGTGTTGATGAAGTATGGGGAAATGTACCCGCGGTCGAACTTCATGCCTTCAATGACTTCCAGTTCGTCGTTGAGGGTTTTGCCGTCTTTGACGGTGATGACGCCTTCCTTACCGACCTGAAAGAAAACCAAAATAATTTTCGAATTATTGAAGGAGCTCTAGGAGGTAGTCTGGTAGATAACATCTTCAGCGTATCCCAGTAAAATAGTTCTAAGTAACCTAAATGAACCTGTAACAATTTCAGATGCCATCACCAAGAATCACGCAGAAGGAGCATAACAACAGCATACCTTCTTCATGGCTTTGGAGATGAGGTCGCCGATGGTTTTGTCGCCATTGGCAGAAATAGTAGCGACTTGGGCGATCTCCTCGGGTGTCGTGACTGGCTTGGAAAGAGACTTCAGATGGTCCTTGATGGTATCGACGGCCAGCATCACACCTGCAAAAGTAACAGATACGATCCAGCATAACTTCGACCAGAGTATTTACAATCATAAACATCAAGCTTTTCATCGGCATGACACGTACAAGACTTGACATACATAGACCATTATTCTGTTTCATAAGCAATCTCGAACAAAACCAAGAAATGAACGTACCTCGCCTCACTTCGATGGGGTTGGCGCCTTTGCTTATGTTGTCAAAACCTTCTTTAGCGATGGCTCGAGCAAGGACCTGATAAAACGAACAGGGTGTGAGGAACTGAATGCAATGATCCACACGAAAAATGGAAGCTACTTATATGCGGTTTTGTACTAACAGTGGCAGTGGTAGTGCCATCGCCAGCTTCCTCGTTGGTGTTGTTGGCGACGTCTTGAACGAGCTTAGCGCCGATGTTTTGGAACTTGTCCTTGAGCTCGATACCCTTGGCGACGGTGACGCCATCTTTGGTGATCTTGGGAGAGCCCCACGACTGCTCCAGGATCACATTCCTCCCCTAAACAGAAGGTAATGAAAAGTAAAGTAAACGTCCTAAGAACCGGAATAACTCATCAACTGGGAACAGATCAGATTTGATACCTCATCATTTATGACAGTTTTACTGCCAGCTTTAGACAAACCAAGTTTCGTTATTTCAACATTAACTGTCCCTAAATAAAGCTGCAGTCAGAATAATATTGTCAGAATAACATATTATGTTCATTTTGGTCACTGCATCATACAACAGTAAACTGGTCATATTGTATACTCAATAAGCGTTATATCTTTACCCTATGGAATGTTGACTGACGTGTGTATGAGTATTTGGGAATGAGCAGATATTGATAGAAATGCAAGAACCCAAATAAATCTTAGTTTACTGTTTGCACAGGTAATAATCCTAAATCGTACGATATACAACAATTTAGGTGGTAAGACGTGCATGGATGAGTGATACAAAAAGGTCTCAACATGAATCATACTCCCATTAGAGTCAGCTGAATCTGTGATTTACATGGATAATGCGCTGATTCAGATCGTACAGTTCTTCATCACTGGCACTCAGAGTCCAGGACATTGGTAAAATAACTGTTTTATCATCATGTCTAGCCCATCCAACTTTGGTTAATGCAGCATACAACAGTAAACTACTGCCTTCATCAATTACACAGTCTGGATATTTTCAGAGCCAACTTTTCATCCTCGGACAGACAAAGTGCAGAGGTTCGTATCAAGAGCAGGAAAACCCTGTTCCTTCAACCAGTGGCTCTGACTCGTGGGCCGTCCTACGAGAATGGTTTAACAGGATCATCATTAAATATTGATTGCATTACATAGTATGTATTACAGTGGTAGCTACTGTGTGAGTTGTGCCCTGGAAATGCCCCCATTTGTACGATGTACGTATAAAGGGAACGCCTCTAATACCCAGGGCAACATGATTTGGCACATCAGATGGGCATCCAACCCATTGAACAGTTGGACAGAGTAAACTGATGTGCTAATAAACTGGTCATATTGTATACTCAATAAGCATTATATCTTTACCCGATGGAATGTTGACTGACGTGTGTATGAGTATTTGGGAATGAGCAGATATTGATAGAAATGCAAGAACCCAAATGAATCTGAGTTTACTGTTTGCACAGGTAATGATCCTAAATCGTACGATATACAACAATTTAGGTGGTAAGACGTGCATGGATAAGTGATACAAAAAGGTCTCAACATGAATCATACTCCCATTAGAGTCAGCTGAATCTGTGATTTACATGGATAATGCGCTGATTCAGATCGTACAGTTCTCCATCACTGGCACTCAGAGTCCAGGACATTGGTAAAATAACTGTTTTATCATCATGTCTAGCCCATTCAACTTTGGTTACTGCAGCATACAACAGTAAACTACTGCCTTCATCAATTACACAGTCTGGATATTTTCAGAGCCAACTTTTCATCCTCGGACAGACAAAGTGCAGAGGTTCGTATCAAGAGCAGGAAAACCCTGTTCCTTCAACCAGTGGCTCTGACTCGTGGGCCGTCCTACGAGAATGGTTTAACAGGATCATCATTAAATATTGATTGCATTACATAGTATGTATTACAGTGGTAGCTACTGTGTGAGTTGTGCCCTGGAAATGCCCCCATTTGTACGATGTACGTATAAAGGGAACGCCTCTAATACCCAGGGCAACATGATTTGGCACATCAGATGGGCATCCAACCCATTGAACAGTTGGACAGAGTAAACTGATGTGCTAATAAACTGGTCATATTGTATACTCAATAAGCATTATATCTTTACCCGATGGAATGTTGACTGACGTGTGTATGAGTATTTGGGAATGAGCAGATATTGATAGAAATGCAAGAACCCAAATGAATCTGAGTTTACTGTTTGCACAGGTAATGATCCTAAATCGTACGATATACAACAATTTAGGTGGTAAGACGTGCATGGATAAGTGATACAAAAAGGTCTCAACATGAATCATACTCCCATTAGAGTCAGCTGAATCTGTGATTTACATGGATAATGCGCTGATTCAGATCGTACAGTTCTCCATCACTGGCACTCAGAGTCCAGGACATTGGTAAAATAACTGTTTTTTCATCATGTCTAGCCCATCCAACTTTGGTTACTGCAGCATACAACAGTTACTGTAAACAGTTTACTGTAAACTACTGCCTTCATCAATTACACAGTCTGGATATTTTCAGAGCCAACTTTTCATCCTCGGACAGACAAAGTGCAGAGGTTCGTATCAAGAGCAGGAAAACCCTGTTCCTTCAACCAGTGGCTCTGACTCGTGGGCCGTCCTACGAGAATGGTTTAACAGGATCATCATTAAATATTGATTGCATTACATAGTATGTATTACAGTGGTAGCTACTGTGTTAGTTGTGCCCTGGAAATGCCCCCATTTGTACGATGTACGTATAAAGGGAACGCCTCTAATACCCAGGGCAACATGATTTGGCACATCAGGTGAACATCCAACCCATTGAACAGTTGGACAGAGTAAACTGATGTGCTAATATACTAGTCATATTGTGCCACTCAATAAGCTTTTCTTGCGTACACTGGAATGTTGACTGGATTGCACGTGCGAGCATTTGGGATTGTGCAGATACTGATAGAAATGCATGAATAATCTTAGTCGTACCTTGATTATTAGTTCAGATTGGTGAGACTACTTCGATTGAATTGAATGCTGTCCATGTGAATCCTGCAACACTATTCGCGAATAATTGTCAACCAACATACCTTAGGGCCCATAGTGACGGCGACAGCATCGGCCAGAACGTCGACTCCTTGCAGCATCAGAGCTCGGACTTCCGGACCGAAACGGATGTCTTTGGCGTAACCTCGGGTCAGGCTCCTCACGACACCGGAACTCCTGGCGATGTTGGTTAAACGGTACATCTGCAACATCGCATGAAATCGTTATTAGTAATTACTAACATTGTAAAGAGCTGGTACCGCTTGAACTGTTCATGCTACTAGTATATTATTAATAATAAAACCATTTGTTGTACAAAGGCCATTGGCCCATTTGGAACACAAGAATTGAAAAGATCGGAAAATTACATGAAATTAAGTAGAAAAACTATTCACAGCGCAGGTCTAAGTCCCATTTTTGCGAAATTGCGTTTTCAACAGTATTTGATCCAGGGATTTTTTAACTGAATTTCAAACTATACACATGAAGAAAGCTCGACAAAGCCCCATCAATCTTCCTTCGGTACCTCTACCACACCTGTACCCCCAAGGCTGTCCCTGCCGCAAAGAAAAAGATATGCAAGATCTACTCCCCTTCATCTCAAACGAAGTCATTTTTTGAAAACTTAAGAGTTGCACGTGATTCTGAGAGTGCCGAAGACGAAAAGTTGAGTTCCTACCTCTATTCGCCATTATATTCTTTTACGTGTTCAAATTTATAAAGAATACCTATTAATGAGTACCTAGTTCAAGTGAACCATAGAAGAATTTACATTCATTAGTTTATTTAGTCAAACTCAAAATTTTTAGGTTACACCGCATAGCTGATGAGCAAAGCTACGAGAGCCGTCAATAGATAGATTTTTACAACAACCGTCGAATTTTCAATGGAGTTACAAACCTCAAATTGATATTCTGACAATTTGAAGAATTAGACTTACACTACTTGGCGTATGTAGAATTGGACTTACACCACTTGGCGTATGTACCCCAAGGGTGTATTGGACTTACATTCGACCCATATGTAAAAGCCTCATTACAAAAAGAAATGAAGATTAAAAACTCTGCAAATTCTTGACACAACGGTTTATCATCTTCTTTGCACAGATCGCCCTTCTGTCTAGGTCACTAAATGATAGAATAATTATTTTATGAATTATCATTAATTATTAATAAATATTATCAAGTGGTAGTAAATTATTAATTATTGTTAAGTAGTTATTAATAATTTCAAAATTCGTTTCGAACCCCTCAAGAATTAAATTATAAATTCATCAATTTTATAAAATCTGTCAATACCTAAGGTTCATCAGTACAGCAACAATCAGCGTCTACGGGCAACCCTCCCGAAGAGACGGCCGCGAGATAAGGTCAGAACCGATTAGACCGAGTATTGCCGAGCTGGTGCTTATGTAACCGTCCACTGCATCGCATGTATTGGAAACGACGCCGTACTTTCAGTTACAAGAGGTAAAATCAACCAAGTAACTCGGTAATTCATACAATCAACCGTTAATAGGACGGAAAATCGTTCAAACTTGATTTTATTCAATCGGTTCAACATTGCAAAACTAAATAAGGTACTTGGATTTATACACCCTCGCCACTTTGGGGCTTAAAGCGCGAGTTTTATAGACATGACCAGGCCCAACATCCAGTTGCTTGGGATAAATTTAATTTATCCGGGAAAAGTACTAATTAAAAACTCAAAATCCAAAGCCACAAATGAATGATTCACGCCAAAAACGTTCTAAGCGACATTTTTCGGAAAACCCTTCTTTTCGACGCAAAAACGTTTTTTCTCTTAACATAGGAGATATTTCGGTTTCCCTATCTAGACAGTTATTACAACTAAAAGATGGCAATTAAATAATTTATTAGAAGTACCTTAATTCTAATTTCACTAATTATTAGTAAAATTAAAATTAAGGTACTTCTCGTACTGTCCAGTAAACTTTGCTTTTTGGTGCCTAGAACGTTTTTGGTTTGACGCATTCAAATGTACAAATTACGATTTCTATTACCAACAGTTGAGTTGGTATTACGATTTCCATTTTGTAAACTGAATCTATACTATATAATAAAATCGTGTCTGTCTGTTTGTTTGTCTCATCATCAATTGAGAACGGCTGAACGTTGTGGCTGGTGCCATTTGACGCAGAATTTATCTTGGAAGGTTTATGAAAAATCCGCGTTTAAATCTGTTCATCCGTTGAAACGCTATGAATGAAATACTACTAAAAAACGTGTTATAATCACTTCTATGAGGACGTTTATGCTTATAACTTTTGAACGGTTGAACGTAAATCCGATTGTAAGTAGTCTCTGGATTCAGCTCGACGAGTACTTTCAAGTGGTACTTCAATCAGGATGTTAGTGGGAGGGGGCTTTGGGGGGGGGGGGGGTGTCTACAGGCATTCAAAACTACTTGACCAGTTGGAGTGCAACTTTGGGAATTTGTTGTGAACATTGAGGAATGTTTCCAAACAGGTAGGGGGGGGGGGGGTCAAAGGCAGTTAGGGTAGGGGTGGGGTGTTGCAGGGATTTTAAAACTACTTGACCGATCTGAATGAAACTTAGGGAAAATGTTGAGTGAACATTGGGGAAGGCTTCTGACCAATTTAGGAGGGGGGGTACAGGTTGTGTGTGTGTGTGAGTGGGGGGGGGGGGGTCTACCGGCAATCCAAAAACTACTTGACGAATTGGAGTGAAACTTTGAAATTGTGTTGTTTGAACATTGGAGAAGGTTTCTGACCAGGTAGGGAGAGTCCTTAGTAAGTTGAGGGGGGGGGGGGGGGGTTGTTGCAGGGATTTTAAAACTACTTGACCGATCTGAATGAAACTTAAGGAAAATGTTGAGTGAACATTGGGGAAGGTTAAAGTGGGTGTCTGTTCTACCGTTGCGAAGCGCGGGTACACAGCTAGTATTACATAATATGTAATATTATTATGTACTCATTTTGAATCGAGTAGGAAAGTGAGCCCTTGAAGGATGTAAGTCAGTACTTATCCTTGAGTTTGAACTGAATATTACATATTACTAGCTGACCGTTTTAATTCGTGTAGGTGGGTAAGTCAGCCTTTACTTTAACTAGATTCAATTACAGAGATTCTTCATCTCCATAGGACAGAAATATCACAATATCTCAACTGTGAAAGTAAACTGAAGGTGAACCATGAACGAATAATGTAAGAATTATATAAAACTATACGAAATTAGTGAGACATTCTTGAAGTAGTATAGAAACCGTGGGTTATTCTATTTGGAGTATTCTTTCCGTGTTTCACTAACATCAGTTGGGTTAAAAAACCAAGAGCGTGAAATGAAGATGATGAAATTCTGCATCATACGTCACAATTCCTGTATCTATGATAAAATTCGTAGGTACTGCGTATCGAACTCGAATAGTAAAATCGTCACCATTCCTGGCCATTAAGTGATAATATTCATACTCTGTGATGAAAAGCACCATTCACCAAGTATTGTAGATAAGCATCGTGTCGAGAGATAGGAATATTGGGTATGAATGGTTGTATAACGTCAGAATCTCATGCAACCTACAATGTTGCTGGATCACTAAACGCATTCAGATTGGTTGTACAACACGAGTCTGTGCAGACACTAGTTTTAGTTAAAAGTGTATAAATAATTGAACAGAAAGGCTGAGAAATCCGAGTGAAGAAGTGTGGACATTCCGCGTTGGGGGTTGTGTAAGCCAAAAATAGAGCCGGCAATCGGACCGGTTAGTTAGTATTGCAAGAGTTGAAGTTAGAACAATTTACTGTCTACGATATTTGAAAGATGAAAATCACTTCAATGGTCATAACTCTACTACGTTTATAATGGTGGAAATAAATTTAGCCAAGTCACATGCAACATGGGTGGCACAGACCACCGAGGCCGGCAAAGTATCGTTTGTAAAGATGATGGTTTATAACCGTAAATTACTACTGGCGAATAAACTTGTACCTTGATTATTTGTTGATTGGTTGTAGATTTCGAGTGAAATACAAGAAGTTTTCAAAGAACTTCACGCCGAAATATACCGAAGGGGTGCGGATCAACGTGGGAGCACACGGTACGGGGGTTCCAAGAGAAATGGCCAAGAAAATGGCAGAACTCATCCACCATTACTCACTGCCTCAACGATCACGTGTGTTTATTAGGAGGAAAATCCCACTGAACGGGGTTAAAAAATATTAAAACTACTCTTAAAATTCACCAAATGCAACGTCGAACGGCAATGGCAACAAAACTTGTCGTTTTCGTCAAATTTTTCATCGTTAGAAGTTCTAGAAGGTTCTCGAACTCGTGCAAGGACGATAATTTGTTCTCACGATATTCGGCTATCAATTCCTTTGCAATCTGTTTAAATCCCGTTCAATGTTTGTAATCGAACCAAATTTCGCCGTGTTTGGTCAAAAAATGTGTAAATCGTGGGTGAAAACCACGAATGAAATTCTTTCAACGGATTTTTGAATGTGAGCGCGAAACCGGCTTGAAACTGGCAAGATGGCGGCGTGCGTACAAAATGAGCGGGACTTTCGAACTGTCGGTTGTCTGCCGAACACAATTACATTATACAAGAGAGATTTTTTTGTGGATACTAATTTTTATGGTGATGAAACGACTACGCAGTGAATTTACGTGCCTTTTTAACTATTAAAAAGTAGTTAATCCGACAAAATTACCTAATAAAAAGGTAGAATTTTTCAATTTCCGAGCGCTTGTTCACTGCCACTTGAACACTTCACGGGGAACTTCGTTTTCACAAAAATACAATTACCGTCTTTAAACTCGTCCAGTTTTTAAACTAAAGCGAGATTTTGGGTGAAAATATTTTGTTTTGTCTACCAAGTCACCTCTAGCGGCGAGGTTTTTGAAAAACACATGTGAATCTCGCCATGTGACGAACGAGCCCGAATGTTCCAGAAGCTACCCACCCCCAAAATCCGTCGGCCATTTTTTATTTCTACTCGAGAATCCCCGTACGAGGTGCCGGTTTCTTGGTCTTGAAAAGTTGCGGATTTCTCTCGAATATCTCACGTTTTAGGTGTTTCGTTCCTAGTCACCTCCACACACAATGGTGAGTTTTCTTGAAATATTTACGCATTTCTCGTTCGGACTTTGAATCTTCTTTCATCGATCGATTGTCTTGGTCCCCGCCTGGCACGTTTTTTGTGCTCAGGGAATGAATTTGTAGCAGTTTTCATCGGGGAAATTATTTCGGTCGCTCAATCCCGTTCGAAAACTCGATAGTTTCGCTTGAATTGAAGTTTTGGATGGGTGATGCAATATTGACTGAGATGGTGGGTTCACGTTTCGTCATTGATGGGTAGACCCATGCCTGCATAGTCATTCTGATGTTAGTACAACCACTTCAATATTCAACGATGTTATAGATGGTTGAAAGTACTACCATGTCCAGGTCGAGTTATTCCTACACTTAAATATAAAGTATAAATTAGTGACTAATTATTAGCGTTAATGATTTGGGAACCATCCAAAACTAGCTATTGTGCCTGGTGGGGGGTGAGAGATTCAAGTTAGGTCTATCAGGAAAGACATCTAACACTATTTTTTTCCAAAACTACCAGTAATTTCAAACTAAAATTAGCTTTGATAGGCTCCCCAGAAGTATCCAACCATGATTTGTAATGAGTTGATGATCCGAACGATCGTGAGTGAGATAATGGGTGGTGTTGCTTCAGGATTTCTTTCTTCGTCTGAAATTTTCTTGTTTAAATTATTGTGAAATTGTACGTTTTTAGAGTTTACAGGTACCCACATGAATCACTAAAATGGTTACATCGATCCAAAGACCATCTCATAAATGAACGAGAAAAACAAGATGTTGTTAAGAACCAACAAATTTTTACTGACGTTGAACATAGATTATGAATGTTTAGATAGATTATGAAGAGTTTAGCTGATCATAGATAAAAGTTTGAACATAGATTATGAATGTTTACATAGATTATGAAGAGTTTAGCTGATCATAGATAAAAGTAAGTATGGCTTGGTAAACTAGAATCAAACTAAATTGCAATCTATCAGTCTTTGAAGTATAATCCTGCAAATTTGCAGTTCCTCCACACAAACTAGACGATACCTAGACCGACCTAAACGCACTTTAAACGGGCGATTTTAGCGATTCTGCCAACGCCATGCTATCCAGTGTGATATTTTGAATTAAAAAAAAGTCTTAATTTTCATTTTATCAACATTGTCGGTTTGGATACTCTATTAGGTATACGAGTTATGAGGAACGCGAATGGCACATGACCATTTTTAGCGAATTTTCGAAGAAAAGGAAGGTATTGTTCTCCGTCCAAAATTTTAAAACTCGAATTTCCGAAAACGTTTCATACCCAAATCCGTTCTAGACCATCCTGGGTTTCTTGGAGGGTTTTAGTGAGGGAAAAATTACCCACAAATTCCAAAAATTAAACCGTCTGACGAGTGACACCTCATTTTAAAGATTTGTTAACGCTGAACACGATGGTGAATCGAAGTCAGAATTGCACTGGAGCACTTTGCTGGTGAAGGAACGTGGTTGTTACTTGAGATGCTCTTCACGATTCATGTGCCCTTATCTGATAACGGAGTGAGATATCGCAATCCTGACTTCACCATCGTGTTCAGCGTTGAAAAACATAAAACCATAAATATAACCTATTGATAAACTTATAAACAAAAAATCGAGGCAACATTAAACCCCTAAAATGGTGACATTTTACATAAAACCAGTCCCAACATCTTAGCTTAACATCCTCAATTGATATCTTTGGAGAACCGTAACCTTTGAGTTGTAAATCTATAGCCAACTTCGATTTACTATTAACCACTATTTTGTGTTGCAGGCCAAAGCAACCGCCGCCATCAAGAAGCTGATGCCCATGTTCGACCGGGTTCTCGTTCTCAGGGCCGAAGCCGTCACGAAAACGAAGGGGGGAATCGTCATTCCTGAAAAATCACAGGGCAAAGTCCTCCACGGTACCGTCGTCGCTGTTGGCCCCGGCTCCAGAAATACCGTGAGTTCATGTTCGATACGTATTTCATGAACGATGATTGTCAATTTTATAGGAATTCAGGGTTGGTTACCGGTGGAGGAATATCGATAGTGAACTCGAACATACAATATCGCTTATTATCCCTTAATAAGCGTCGACTAGGATCTGATCTAAGAACTAGCCCGGAAAAGTTCTTGGCGGTAACTAAATGTTAAGTGGGATTCATTTTGAGATCTTTTCGAACTCCTCGGTTGGATATCAGTCCTGCAGGGCCCACAAGGCACAAATTTTGCTACTACAGTTTGTACAACTAGAAAATCGTTCAAAAATATGAATCAGTTCCGATAATTATTTCAGTAACACAAACTCATTGTTGAATTTTGATTTTTAATGGCCGAAAACGTTTAATGACGTTGTAAATTGAAGGGTGGGTTGAGTCGAAAAGGTGCTCGTCTATTGAATAATGAAAGTCACTGGGGATTTAAGAGAATCCTCGACCTCCAGCTCTCATTCCGTTTACAACTCAATGTCGATTACCCATTCATCTCAATCATTACGTAACGCAAATTATATCTCGAAGTATGACGGAATCCGTAGTAGGAATCGGTAGTTTTCGTTATCTTTCAGTTCTTTCGTTATTCTTTAATTTAGATAAAAATTATTTTAAAAAACTCTGTACTCCAGGCGGCTAAATTTCTATAAGCATGGAACACTTTTAAGCCACGTTTAGCATAGAATTTACCTATAGGAGCCACTCAGCTGATCCTGGGCCTATGCTGTTTATACGTAAAGTGTAAGTCCTAAGGAGGCTACATGCCAAATACAGATTCATGAATAACCTAGAAATTAGCTTTAGGTGCCACCCAGTTGATCCGAGGTCTGAATGTTGAATTTTGTGAATCCATTAACACCGGTGTATGGAATGAAGATATTTACGTTTTCGATGTATTCCCAGTGTAGTCACAGTTGAACTGTTTTTGAAAGGATTTCGCCTTCAGTGTTATTCAACTATCTAAATCTATGTAACATCATGAAAAACCTTCCACTGCCACCATACCACCACAGTAACTTCAACATAATTCCTACATCCCGCATTCAAAGACCAGACCATCTACAGCCTTTTCGTACGTTTCACCTTCTCATAATTCCAGCATAAAACTTGAATATCTACGTTCGTTGAATTATTCCAATGTCTTACATAATACAATTTTATTTAAATCGTGTACTCATGAAAAATTCAAATATGGTAATCCAGTAGGAGTGAGTGGTCACATGAATGGGCTCCTTGCGTTTTCTACGTCCTGCTTTATTCTATTTTCGTCCTGCATCCTAGTTCTAATTTTCTTCATATAAAAAAAACTGAGTTACGCAACGACATTCTGTTCTTGGTTTGCACATCGGAAATATTTCCTCTGGACCTCCGTTCAAAATGAAAATGAATGGACCTTCAAAAGGACATAGAGCAAATGTCTTTTATTCAGGGGAAAACACTTTTTTACCATAGTCCATTAGATAGAGCAAACAAAGTGGGGTCTACTGGAAAAAATTCCGAAGTTAGTGGAATTTTTACATGTTGTTCGAGGTGCTGTGGGATGATTGTCGAGTTGTCCACCTCGAAATGTTTGGACTTCCTTCGGTTTTTCGCTCATAACTTCTAAACTAAGCGATTTTCGACCAAAACGTTCATTTTCAAAGTTGTAGAGTTTTCAAAGTTGTCTAAACCTAATATTAATCGAGATAGGTGCGTGCAGCCGATCAAAGTAGGAGACATTTTCTCATAATGGCAAAAAACGAAGGATTTGGTCATGGGGGGGGGGGGGGGGCTGGCCAAGTGCTTGTTTTTGTGAAGTGTAGTTGTTTCAATGTTTTGGTGTAAATTCCTGTCATAATCCTCAATAAACCTAAATAAAGATAGATTAGGTAAGACTATAATACAAGTATAATTTTTCGAAAATAGGTTTGTAATTGCTACCATCCTATTACAAGCTACACCGATACTTTTAGTGCTTGTAGCGGCGAATAAGTTGGTGGAAAGCGTGATCATCAAATGAAGGGCTGCCTGGTTCCCCAAGGCATCATAAGGACCAAAAGTAGTTTTTTATTCTCCTGTAAAGTTGGTATTTTGGAGATATGAGGGTTCTTGTCTTCTTCGTCGTAGTACCTATATCATACAATTTGGAGCGTTTGGGGACTGCTGCTCCATTCTCGTCGTTGTCAATGTTGGGGTCCGTAGACATGTCTCTCTTTTCAATTTACCAGTTGTCCGGAGGCTCATCCAAACTTTAGTAGTCGCTTTTATTTCATCAAACCAACGCAATAATTCGAGTCCTTCGTTTTCGAGACATTTTGATTTCACGATTTGTTCATCCCTTTTCTCGTTCGTAGGTTCTAGAAATGATCTTGGCTTACGAATCATTTCTCATGGGGACACAAGAAAAAATTTTTGGAATGAGAACGTGAGAGTAATTGGTGGTTTTGAGGTCCCTAAACTAGACAATTTCATCCATAATCGACGATCCAAGATGTATTCTCGGTTTTGAATCGAAATTTGAAACCGAATTCTGCCAGTCGTTTACAGTTGCAGAGAAAAAATCATTTTAATGAAGGAGAAAAACTGGGGTTTGCCTTTTTTTGTTTCCTGGACAGCCTCTTGTAAGCAGTGACAAGAAATACTTGAATGACGACCTCGTCGGGGTTTCGAATTTATTTGAAATGTTTACGTTATCTTTTACGCTATTTTTACGTTATCTCGAGTTATTGCTGTGGACTGCTTAGCGGAACGAACGTTTCTCGGTTGACGTCCTCTGGAAAGAGCTAGTTCCTCAGGTAGAAGGTTTTCAAAGAGGAAGTTCCTTATCCGACGAGATAAACTTTATCGGGTTATCGTAAGTGTTCACCTCACGAACTTCTCGGCGTTTTTTAGTTGTCCCTTCCAAACTTTCTCGAACAAAGCCGAACTTTCTATTTGAGACGAAATATTCTCCTGTTTGTGTGAATCTTAGAAACACCCGTTCAAAACGGTCCATCTTAGTTTTATTCAAAAATTAATGATTATGACTTATTCTTACCCACGACCCAAAAAAGATGTGGATTTAATTATTACTTTTGGATCTAATTTTACCAGTTTTCATAATCAAGGTACTTAATTTCTCCCTCATGGATATGTCACTGACGAAATAATATTTATATAGAAATTAGTTTAGGAGCCTCTCAGGTGATCCGAGGCCTGGGCAGCGTCAAGTTAAAGTCCTAAGGAGGCTACATACCAAATTACAGCTTCATAGCTTTGATGGCCACTCAGCTGATACGGGTTTTTCAAATTTTGGAATGACCCCCAGCCGTAAGACATGTCTATGTCAAAAACCTCTCTGTATAGACCAAACACGACAAAGTGAAAAACGTCGGTGTCAGTTCAAATATATCTATTCATGTGGGAAGAAGAGGCTTTTTGACAAGAGCAATATTCGACTCGTAATCTGCCGTGCTTGCAAAAAACAGTCATTTGAATTCTTACGCTACTTGCCTTTCTGGGATCGTTGGATCTTCATGTGAAGTGCTGAATTTTCAGGATCACCTTAGTTACAAAATCAAACTCTGTCATTAAACCCCATCCTGGGTTTGGTTGACACAGTTAGGATACTCGGCGCTTCGCGCCTCGCCAGGGGGGCAAGCCCCCCTGGACCCCCCGGATGCTTACCGTTTGGAGCCTGCGGCTAAAAATCGAGAAACATGGAACATGCTTTAGCTATGTCTTCTTTCTCTGTTCACTATTTCTCACTACTTCTTATAGTTGTCATGACGGCAATGGATACGATGTATGTTTTCTAATTAGCTTCCCTGGTAATGAAGCTTCGACCCTCGCACATAAGATTGTTTACTAACCATTTATAACATCGCATTGTTGGATTAATATCTCGTAGATAAATATAAAACTGCGACATAAATGCGTGATAAATCGAGAGCTTTCCAACGAATGGAGAACGATTTTTGTCCGATGAAAACTAAAGAAGTTTCATTTCCCTAGAAACGACTCGGTTGTACGTGAAAATCATTAAAAAATTTCGTCACCCATTTTTTGTGACCAATTTTTCGTGACACATTCCGCGTGACATTTTTCGGCTAGTTAGTCCAAGGCTAAAGCATGTTCCATGCTAAAAACTGTGGAGGAAGGTGGCACTTCAGGGGCCCTTGTGGACAAAATTAAAATCAGATCGCCAACCTGCCCCGGTCTCCTGTACATGTTGGTAAAAGAGTCTTTTTGCTTGTCCTGTGAAATGACAAAAGTTGAGAAAAGCAACGTTAGAACGTAATCACTATCAGTGTCCCAAGTCACTATTAGTGTCTGGCTTCTATTTCACCTAACCGGTTTTGTTTGTTTTTTTTCCTCAGAAAGGCGAGCTCGTCCCTCCCCAGATCTCCGTCGGAGACCACGTCCTCCTCCCCGAATACGGCGGCACCAAAGTCGAGATCGAGGACAACAAGGAGTACCACCTCTTCAGAGAGACGGACATCCTCGCCAAACTGGAGATGTGAGACGAGGAACCGAATGTAGTCAACCGAGCGCCACCTATTGGTTACCCTAGCGGTAACAACAACAAGAAGAGACGCTCGAAATTCCAAGTGTGAATCTATAAAAAGAAAATCCTCCATTTAGGGAATTTAGTAGATTGCCGTGAAGATGTGTACTATCTGCCTACCATTTATGCAAAAAAAAAAAAAAAAAAAAAAAATCGAACGTTACTGATAAGTGAGCCTTAAATATAATTTTTTTTTTATATATATCGTGTTAATAATTTGTAATAAAATTTTGTTCGTCAGTTATTTTCAGTTTTTTAATTTTCCATTATCTTTTAGTTTTATTGATTTCCTTTAATTCGTTTTACTGCAATTATTTTATTTTATTTTTTATGAGCGCCTGCGTTGTACTGGGCATTTTCGAAAAGTACGAGCACTGGATTTTTCTCGTTAGAGAACCTTGTTTTCTAGGCCTGTTCAAAACCACGAAAACCGTCAAGAAACGTTCGAGAAGTGTCAATATAAAGAAATCCTGGTGCATTTCATGAGACCCTTCAAATTAGCTTTCATTTTCTTGGCGTCCATGTTATGATAACCTGCCTCTGGGAGTAAACAATTGAGGGCATCTCTTCTGTGTGAAATGAGAGTATTAAGACCCTAATAGTTGAAATACGCCAGAAATACCATACTCTCGTGATTATTTCAATATTTGTCTGAATCTGGCCACATTTTGGAGTATTTGTCTGAATCTGGCCGTATTCCACGTACCTCCCAGAAGAACCTATAATAACCTTCACATGGACGTCACCCAGAACCTAATATTTCTCACCACTGTCCTACTTTATAACTAAGACATCTCCCTAGCAAATTGTCAGATTTTTTGACACCTATTCATTTTCATCTATAGTTTTCATTCATTTCAACTTGAGGCTTTTGCACGGCATTCGAAACACTGGAATATGGACTACATTTGGTCGACTATTTAAACTTAGAGAAATTACGTTGAAAATTAATTTTTTCAACTACGGAAATGGTTTTATTAACTGTACAAGAAATGATTAGTATTGACAACAGTAGATTACGACGTTGATGTTGCTTTTATGTCGGTTCCTTTTTAATCGACACAGCACTAGTTTATTAGGTAAGTACTTACAATATTGTCACTTGAATTCAATAAGAGCAAAGAAGAAAATTTCTTATTTAATAACACTACGTTCTTGGGTGTAAATATAATAATATTATTATATTACTATATTATAGTCAATGTCGCCAAACTTGAAAGGTGCAATACTGGGTATACTACAGAGCAACACTCATATTGCCTGTGAACCTAAATAGTTTAACCTGTAAGGTGTATAATATTAATCGTTTGAAAGAACGACCAAATGTTTTGGTCAAGTATTGGAATTAAAGAAATTAATTGCATAGTGATAATATTGTCTTTTATTAACGTAATTCAACCCCCACCTCATGAATGAATTACTCTGAATACATTAAGCAGTAATCTTCAGTTACTTATTGAAATTTTGATATCTATATGGAAAGTGGATATCGTTTAGGTTATGTTGATCCGTCCAAGAATCCCAATAACTCATTTCTGAATCCCCAGGGCGAATGGTAACCTCGACAATGAGAAAGGAGATGAAGGTAATGTCAAATAAATAAAATAAAATTTGCGGTAAATAGTAATTTATTTTATGTACAACAATATCGTAAAAATGTACATTTTCGTTTCAAATTTGAAACAATTGAGTAGTTACTTTGTATCTAACGGTGTAGATACCTATTCCATTAGATGGTAACTGCTACCATTTTCCTCTACCCCGTTGCCCACCGCGTTTCCCTTTGTTGACCTGCTTACCGCGGAACTGCCGATTCTTATTTTTACCACCCTGAAAAATGTGATAAATACGATTGATTAATTGAATGGTATGAATGATAGAACAGTCAAATTGAATGAGACACAAGTGGGATTTACCCTTTTGACGTCGCCGCTGTTCAAATTGATTTTACCGGACGGTCGGCTTTGGAACTGGTTGAAATTCACTGCGCTGTAGTCGAAAGGCACAAAGTCTTCGTTGGCGTGAGGTGCGTCACGAGGTCTTTGGTTGGTAGAACTGTGTCCTTCAGAGTGTCCACCTCTGTCTCTAGAGCGTGAAGAGTGGCGTTTGGAAGAGGTGTGAGATCCTCTGGAGGGGGTGTGAGAACCTCGAGATGGGGTGTGAGAGCCTCGAGATGGGGTATGAGAACCTCGAGATGGGGTATGAGAGCCTCGAGATGGGGTATGAGATCCTCGAGATGGGGTATGAGAGCCTCTCGACGGAGTATGACTGACTCTGGTCAATTCTAAGCTGTCATCTGACCGACCACCTTCATTGCGTGAGCTGTCATTTTGCCTCTGAAAAATTACCTCACATTGATTATTAAACGTTTCAATGAGTCATACAATGCAACACAAAAACTAGGTAATATTATCAATATGTGGGGTCCAAGATGATGGTGGTAACAAGACTTTCTAACTCAAAGTGTATTAAAAGCACTAATAATAAGTGAATTTATAACAAATGGCTCGCCCTGTTCATCAACTCGAAATAACTGTCAAGAAAGTTGAGAATTGCTACGACTGCAGGACCTGATCTGACGTGTCTCGACCACCGCCTGACATTCACCTTGACTGAAGTACCAGTGCCACAGGAACTGTCCGCCCATAAAATATTGACAAGTAAAGTCCCTAATTGAGCGAGTAGGAGCAAAAATTAGTGTACAACCAAAAGGGGACTCCTGCGGCTGTTGTTCTACAGGTGATGAGATGAGAAAGGGATCCTATAGCGTATATCGAGAAGGTTATGAATAAAGACCGGATTTCTATGCAGCATAGATGCCCCGAATATGCCATAGAATCGTGCAGTAAAAACTAATGAAATATACGACAAATATGCAACAAAAAGATTGTAAAATTCGAGAAATTAAGTTTCAATTCTTGGAAAAAACCACTCTACCAGTATGTTCCAATAAGGAATGATCTGAATGAAATTCTCATTTCGTAAAAAATATACATTTCAAGGTTGTCTTGAATGAAGTTGGGACGACGGTCAGAGAGAACGTGTTTGTAGACGGAAAAAGACCGCTCCACATCAATGTGACAGGGGCAAATTTAAAATTGCTTAAAATAAACGAGCAAGAATGGTCCGTCAGTTCACTGGGTACATCCTCTCCCATTAAAATCTTGTTAACGTTCTTTAATGTTTCTAGACCATTAGTTTTCTGCAAGAGTGTGAACCACTTCTCTTGTAATTTTGTACCAGGAATTTCCTGCGTTTTGCGGAGCATTCCTCGATCAACTCCAAACTTTGTCTCAACTCAACACCACCTTCCTCTAATCTAGTCCGTATCAATGGTATGAACGACAATTGGGCTTTGATGAAGGCTAAGTGGGCGGAAACGCTCCCCCGAATATGCAAGAATATTTTATTATTATTTTTATTAGCGAATTTTCGAAGAAAAGGAAGCTATTGTTCTCGGTCCAAAATTTTTAAAACTCGAAATTCCGCAAAATTTGTATACCAAAATCCGTTTCAGACCATCCTGAATTCACTGCCAAAAGACACAGAAAATCATATGTATATATGTATTTATGTATGTGTCATTCCAGACGATAACTCTCGATAGAATTGAGATAAAAAGTTCAAATTTGCACACAAAATCTGTCTTGGCAATCGACAGGCTAAGTTCGAAGATGGGCAGAATCGGGCCACTCTAAGGGGGGTGTAGGGGAGTTTTAAGGGGGGGGGGGGGGGAATTACCCATGAAGTTCAAATTTGAAACAGTCTGACATGTGACACCTCATTTTAAAGGTTTTTTCATGCTGAACACGATGGTGAAGTCAGAATTGCGATATCTCATTTCATTTCCAAACTGGAGCATTTTGAAGATGAAGAAACGTGGTTTTACTTGAGATGCTTTTCGCGGTTCATCTGCTCTAATCTGATACCGGAAAGAGATATCACAGTTCTGACTTCATCATCGTGTTCAGTTTTGAAAAAGCTATATCCTGAGGGGGGTTTTGGGGAGTTATGGGGGGGAGGAGGGGCATTACCTACCCATCAATTCCCAAAATGAAACAGTATGACAAGTGACATCTCAATTTAAAGGTTTTTTTTTAAATGCTGAACACGATGGTGGGTTTTTTGGAATTTTCGGTATGAGGGGGGGGGGGGAATCACCCATAAATTCCCAAAATGAAACAGTCAGACATGTGACACCTCATTTTAAAGTTTTTTTCTTATGCTGAACACGATGGTGAAGTCAGAATTGCGATATCTCATTCCACATAAAAGCGGTTATTTCTTCCAAAAATTCGCTCTTATAGCCATGCTGCATGACTGGAACTTTTTTATTTATTAATTTGCCTTTCGGATAACATCCATAGCAAAATATACAAATTATACAATAATTGTTACAAATTGTGGTGTGTCACAGTTCAAAAGAAAAGAAAAAGAAATCATCCTATTAGGAACTAACAATGAGCAGTCTCACTTCGCTAGCTTCGCTTAAATAATAAAACAACCTGTTGGCCACATTTCGATCACTCGACGTCAGTATTCGCTTGTACTGTTCTTGAAACGAAAGGGGCAAGGCGAGAATTGGCAGCAGAAACTTCAGGCGGGGATTAGACAGCATAGGACATTGGAGAATAAAATGCATAGCTGTATCGCGTACACCCCAGTTGCAGATGGGGCATGCAGACAAAAGGATATCTATCCTGACGCCCGCAACCAGGATCCTTGGGGCGTGTTGGCCAAGAACCCGTAGCTGAGCTAGTGTGCGGAGGACGAACATTGGCCAATCCTGAGTTAGATGCCTCTGGAGCCGGAGTGAGGATTCCTGGAAGGCTATTGGTCCATAGTCAGGGCAGGCCCTTGAGGTTGTTGCCAGCTGCAGGTCGATGTTACGAGAGATGAAAGGCAGGGAAGTCAAAAGGCCATGTATCGTGCGAGAATCCGGTGTCAGTCCAGCATCAGCCGGCAGGCTCATTCCAAAAGACTTCAAGGCATCCTCAAGCTGTCCAAACCAGTTGTACCTGGGATTACATGATGGCAACCTAGAAAGGTTGAAGAGGCGCCTCAGACACAGAGCAGGCAGTCGGTCAGTAGGCATACTCATGACCTTAAGCAGCCATTTCATGGCGTCCCTCAACACGAGGGTACTGATTGAGTGCACGCCAATATGCAGCAACAGTCCGAATAATATTCAAACGTGCAAAAATACGCAGAATAAAATTCAAACCAGAGCATCTACAGAAGGCAACTCGGATAAAGGAAGAATTTGCGCTCGCCTTACATGAAGCGAAATGGATATGCAATTGTATAGAAATCCGGTCTTTGGTTATGAAGAACTACTGCAGTGAACAGGGACGACAAAAATTTCTCTTGTGTGGAGAAAATCCCAAAGACACAAAGCGATGCTCAAAACGACAGCCGCACTGGAGTGGACAATGAGCCACGAGCCAAAAGAAATTGGGCCATGCTATGGGTAATTCACGGAAGGAAGGTTACTGTGGATAGCCCACACAGAGTGTAATGAGATCAAGAGGTAGAAGTTGAAAACACAACGAGTTTTGAGAGTTACACCGATACAACCAATTTCTTCTTCCATTACCTCAATGTCGAAAGTTTTAATTTTCTTCACCGCCCCAGCCTGAAACATTAGAATACAAACAAGAAATAAATTAACCGAATGCTCCACATACAATTCATGTGAAAGACTACCAGTGTGTTATTTATGCTACTGGCTTGCAAAATGTATTGACCTGATTAATGAGAGGAGTGGGTCCCTTGTTCTCTCTATTTCGCTCATCTTCCGCTTGACGTTTCCTCGGAATGGGGGTTGGCTCCTTCACTACCGCTGCGTATTGCTATAAAAATTTAAAAAACGTCAGAATTTACCACATTCATTCTTAATGCCCGAATATGGGAAACAGTGATCAAAAACAGAAAGATATTAGAAAAGTGTGATGTTCTTGTGAATGGGGAACGACGTTTTCTTCTCGTACACAGCATCAGAGAAGAATCTGAGGTGAATTCAAACTAAAAGCCTTCTGAAGGCATTTCGACCCACCTGAAGGGAATATGCCAGGGAATATAAAATCTTCATACAATGGATATTTCACGGAATATTGACAGAGAACGAATAAAGCAAATTTCGCTCGAGGTTCGTCGTTCGTTCATTCGCGTCCACTAAAGGTTCGTTCGGCTAAGCGTTTAGAAGTGACCACGCTCCCTTTGGGGCGTTCGTTAAGTCACAGAACTCGGCCAGTATCAACAGTCCGCTGTTGAACTGACTAAATGAACAGCGGACTGTTGATAGGTACTGGATAGGTTCGGTCATTTCGCCGTCCACGTGGGACATAGCGTAAAAATTCCCAAGTTTGATTAATGATTTGATGTATAGTCAGTCGCAGAATTCCCTCCAGTTTTCCTCTTATTCTATCGTGACGGTTCACTCTGAAAGTGAGATTTGTCTTTGGTTCACTTTGGAAGTAAGTGATGACATATCCCTGAAGTAAGTAGTCGCTCAATAAACTAAATAAATCATTAAAGTTTACCCCTCATCAATTTTTGCCATATTCACATTACTATAAAATACATCAATTGACACAGTTAAGAAAGGGAACGAACCTTTTTAGTGGACTTTTCCATTCGATCTTCCTCAATCTTTTTATTTTTCTCGAGCTGCTCCATCTCTTGCTGTATCGAGTAGGGGAGTATCTTTTTGTACCTTTCATACGGAGGAACGAAATTGATTTTCACGACGCCCTCAGCTAATTCATTCACTTCCTGCTGAAAAAAATTAAATAAATAAATAGAAGAAGAAGAAATATTTTCTGAGTAGATCTCTACTCGTAGAAGAAGAAAAGGGTTTAAAACACAAAACATAATTACATACCTAAGAAAGTAAATACAAATTACAACATGTTCATTTATAACCTTCAGTTGGAAGTATCGACTCGATTGAACTAATTATATTCTATATAAAATAATAAAGCATTTATTGTGGCATGACCTCAAGTATTTCTCTATAATATAGTGAATATTATTCACTACTATAGATCACTATACTACATACAATATTCTGATCAACCAAGTATCTTAAAACGAGGAAAAAATCATCCGTTCATCTTGAAAACTTTTTTCAAAATATTGTTAGATTATCAGTCAGAATGATTGATTGGCAAAAATTAGCTCTTAACACATTAGTAATATTCATCTTCAACAATTAATTCATATAAAATTAGGAACACTTCGATTTGTGCGTTAGAAATGATGTCTGTTATTCAACTGATTTATTCAATTTCTATACGGATACATACCTTTGGACCTTTACGAGGTAGACTGGTTCAGTAGTAAACAAAGGCTGTCGTGCAATGTTTTGGAGTATTGGTTACATAATTAAAATACCAAATTTTCGAATTCTGAACATGAATTTTGTCCACCTAGCTTGTACAATCGAAACTCTGTGCGACCCCTAGATCTTCTACAAAGATTCTCAATGGTAGCGAAGGTCTACTTACGACTGAAGAGATATCAGGTTTCACGAACAGCGACAGTTTGGGTTTCACCACAGGAGGGTCCCCGAGATCTGGTAGAGTCCCGTCCAGCAGAGTCGGCAGATCGTCTCTGAACTCGATGTGGGCCATGTCGTGGACGTACGTGTTGAGGCGGATTTCGAGATCGACGTCTCGACTTATGGAGAACTGGCTCGACTTCGAGGGAATGTTTTCCATCTCGGTGACGCTCTGAGGGATTGGGAAAATCGACAGAATCGGTGAAAAGGGCCTGTGACGTGGGATGCAGCCTCTGAAGGGTTCTCCCAACAGGACGTACAAGTCGAAAATATTAGGAAAGAGGTTACAACATAATAATAATTCCAGAGGGTCACTAAACTCGTACGAACCTTCACCAAAGGCTGCTCTTTGGCCCTCAAAATTATCTGATGGAGCTCCAACGCGTGCTGTCGCACGAGCGGCGGAATCGGATTGCAGCAAGCCAATATCCCTTGGAGCTCTCGAGGGAGCGTTTGACATATCTGCATCATCATGTGGTTTGAAAGAACGTAACTGAAACACGTAAAAACCGCGTGAATTGAAACGAAATAACTACCAGAAGTCGGTGTATTTGGGTGTTATAGGAGGTTTTGCAAATTTCGTGAAATTTTCGTTTCAAAGCCCTATAGTGCCGACTGCGCCAACAAATTTAAAACCATAATATGTTTTTAAAACCATAATATTATTTTAAAAATAAAATTACAAAAATCCCCTGGTCCTACAACAATAAACAACAAAAAAACCACTTCGCCCAACCGAGGGAGCTTCAAAGGTAAGCAAACCGCATAGAGTTCAACCTAAATTTCACTCAGAAACCCCTCTTAACATCGTAAAACTAATTATAGTCTGAGGGCAGCAGAACAAATGAAACACACTTATCTGAAAAAACACAAAATCATCCTAAACCTGGCGAACGGACCTGAAAACAGATGTAGCCACAAACTCTAGTCAAGGTCAGTAAATCATAATATTTGCATGTATTTAGAATGCAACGTCAGCATTGTTAACGACGTTCACGCCTCACGGTAGGTTTCGGTTTTAGTTATAGCCCTGAAGATGCCCCAAAACTTGAATTGAATTGAAGATTATCATTTCTCAAAACCTCCTATAACCTCCAAATACCCCGACAGCCAGATAAGTCAAGGAGAATGAACAGGACGTTGACCAACTACAAGTCGAAATTACAAGGCCAAAATCAGGTACAGCAACCCACCCAGTACTTTCATCTTCTTCCCTGGCCACGGTGTCTCTCCATTTGTAAATTTCCTTCAACGCGTACAACTGCCTGTTGTCAAAATGTCTTTTCATCCTGATGTACAGCGGCATGTGGCTTTCCGGAGTCCACCTGGGCTTCATAAAAACCTGAAAAACCAAAATTCTCATCACGTTTCCACATAAAAACTACCTCAGGTAATTTTTGGTAGGGTTTACATTTGAATTATTGACTCGTGTGACAACGTGGGTTTTGACAAGTCACATGAGTGACCACTCACTTTTTGACACGTTTGACAGCTGTTCATGAACGCGACTTCTAGAAGTTGAGTTTTGTTCATTCCTTTCTCGATAAGTTCGTTCACCATTGTCTTGTAGATATAAATCAAATAATGCGTGTCTTCTCTTGCGTACTGAATAGCTTTGTCAGGTAATGGCCTGAAAAAAAGGAATATTCATTATTGTTAATAATGAACTTTCATATAATCAACAAAGAATCCGGATCGGGAAGGAGAATCGCTGTATGGGGGAGCCGGGAAAGTGGGAGCTTGCGGAACTAATTTGTAGGGGAGAATTCGATATGGAACAGGGCCTGGAACATGGTATCAGTCCGAAGGACCAAGTTCAGTAATTCAACAAGAAGATTCGGGCAATCTGACTGACCTCGAACCAGCCTATAGAAGAACACCACATCCGGCATGGAACAGGGCCTGGGAACTGGTACCGGTTTGGAGGACCAAGTTCAGTAATTTTACAAAGAGATTTGGGCAATCTAACTGACCTCGAACCAGCCTACCTGAGAACACCACATCCGGCATGAAACAGGGCCTGGGAACTGGTACGAGTTCAGTAATTCTACAACGATACAAGGCCCAGCTATAGGAGTAGAAAAAACAGGGCTACAATTCAAACATTGGATTATTCCAGGCAATACGAACCTTATCCTCCAGTCGAACAATTGAAATTTCTTATTGGCGTCAATATCGCAAAATTTTTTGAGGAGGTAGGCCAAGCTAAGTTTGGGGTATTCTAGAACTTTGGCTGCAGAGCAAGTATCAAACATTCCAACAACGTAGAGGTTAAAATCCTTTTGTAGCCATTCAATGTCGTTGGAAGCGCCGTGAAAAATCTGCAAACAGACGTCAGAAAATTCAACGTAATTCAAAATCACAATTTTATAACATTTGATACGAGTGTTATAGTGCTTGCTATTTACCTTGATGATTTTTGGATGTGTGAAGACTTCATTCAGTATGTACATTTTGTGTCGGAGTTTGAGGGTGTCGATCAGATAGTCTTTGTCCTCGGTGGAAATCTGCATGAGACATACGAAACCCATGTAGCTCCTGTAGCTGTGAGCCTGGAAACAAGAATATTCGAAGTTATTTTCGATGGTATTTTTAGACGACGACGAGGGTAAGAGAGTAACAGTAGATTGTCATGGATGTGCATCCATGCGCTTCCCCTAGGCCTGCTGCTGGAGGTGACAATGCAATAACAAACAGTGCAGTAAATTAATGTTTGGAGGTTGGCTATTATGAGGAGTATCCCAGTGCTCCTCTGCTCGATGTGTCTATCATGTTGACGTTTCTGTTATTGTGTTCGTGGAATCTTTCATAGCTCCAATGAACGCATTCTTTCTCATGTTTATGTGCTGATCCAGTACCCCACTCTATTGTAGCCGATAGAATCTATCGATTTCTTTTATACCACTTCACCATTGCCTCCTCCTCATATTCCACTGTTGGCGCCAATTTCCCCACATTTCTTCACTTGGCCACTGCAAACGTCTAATGAATTAGATCGAGTTGTACGATCTCAATGGCGTTTTATTGTTTTTTTTATAGTTTTCCATGAAAGTTCTTACATTATTCTGAACTATGCTGCTCTATATATTGATTAGTGGTTGCTGATTTCAGTGGTGTCTGTTGATATTCGTGCTCACTCTTCAGTCCACACTTTGCTTTCTTTACTACAGGGCAGTCAAACAGTTTCTCACTGTTACAAAATTCGGTTTATGGCTATTATCTAAAGAAATCCAACATTAATTGTGGAATAGCCGATTCCAAATTTTGGAACCGGCTTTTTCACGTGTTTGAGCCTTCTTAGGTACCAAGGTTTTGATATTTTTAAATGCCCATTGAAAGGAAAATATCACAGCAGTAGGTGGTTTCAGTAACAGAATGACTGGTCGCCAGCTGTTCAAAGGTTATCTGTGAAAAGTGCATTGCCCTGCCCATGTTCCATGTGGCTATTGATTTGCGATATGGAAGCTCCTCAGAGTATAGCCGTTGTCCAACCTGTGATTGGTCTCCTGTATTGGAAAGGAACATCTTCAAACCTTTCCTATTCTTCACTCTTTAGTTAGCAGGTGATTTGCAACACTGGTACTATCCAGTTATATGTGATTTTACCCTGTGAAGTGAATTCCTTCTCTCCTCTTCCTGAAAGACTTGTTTTTGTGTACTTAACGTTCTGTAATAATCACCAGAGAATCATATTTCTCCTCCCTCGCCCCTTCAATATCCATGTAATTATTAATTATATTCGATAATCTTCGTTCACCCTACAACTCTCACCTCCAAATCCACCCCGAAAATCGTCTGTTTCTTCAGTTCCGCCAACAGACCCTCGAGCTCCTCCTCGGTTTCCACGAAGAGATAAGGAGTGTTGTGAACGTCCTTCGGCATCTCGACGTTCTCATGAGGCGCCAACCAACTTTCCTGCGGTTTCCACAAACTCAGCTCGTACTCGTACGGGTGCCTGTAACTACACGCAAGTTCCCAACAATAACTTCACTGTATAATATTAAGAATTCGCAAGTAATTTAAGAGTAATCAAACGTACTATTCTTCATCCTGATCAATCACGTCGACGATGAGAGCGAGAGGTTTGAGCTGGTTGGGTTTCTCTTGGATTTTGGGTACCCAAGGGACGTTTCTGTTGTCAATCTGCAACAAAGTACAATAAATTGATGTCAACAACTTTGTTATTCAGTCAGCTTCATTTAACAAATAGTGTATATTACACAATTCATTGTCAGATAGGGAAATCGTAACTCTCTTCCCAAACTTCCAAATCGGATATTATTTAGCTAGAAAATCCAATACCACCACCGGATTTCCGTTTGTATGAATCCCAATTAGATAGTAAATTCTTAGTAATCACTTAAGATCCCACATGGGCTAACTCACTTTTCCCAACTATACAGGAGAGACAAAATACATGTACCCAGCCTTGCTATAAGACTTCTTTGCAATTTTGTTCTACTATTCTTGGGTCTCCATACGAGTCTTTAATGAGATGAACTGTAGAACAATATTGCAGAAAAGTCAATAGCAAGACTGGGCACACGTTTTTTATCTCTCCTGTAAAGTTGGGAAAAGTGACGATTTGCCAAATTCTCCAAAATTGAAATTTTTTGTATTTGAAACAGCTACTTCTGTTCTGAATCGATCGTATCATTCAGCTCCTACCTTATCCTTGAACAGGACTTGAGGTCTGATTGTGCGCGTCTGAAGAACAAGCTGGACGATCTCATCGCTCTCCCGCTCCTTCGCTTCAGCAGCTGCCAACAGGTGGTTCTTGTTCCAGCTCCCTGACACCTTTTTCGACGACTCGCCGAAATCTTCGTTCGGGTTGAAGCGGGTTCCGTCGATTTCCGACAGGTTTTTGACGACGCGGTCCAAAAGTTTGTCGTTGAGGTCGGTGACGACGTCGAATTTTTCCGACGGCTGCTGTTGAGCGATTTGTTTTTTGATGCCGCAGTAAGTGATTATTTTCTGCATTCTGAAACACCAAATATTGCCTACCTAATTGTAATGTGCCCGGAAGAAATAACAAATTATCCCAATTCAAGTTGCTTCATCAGAAATTAACCCCCATCGAGACCTCAAGAAGGAATCTGTCAGCGAAGCAGCAACGCAATATGCAATACAACACGAACAGCGGCTCCATGAACACAATGTGTCATGAATCCGGAAGTTCTCCAACTCCTAGACAACAGCAACGTCACCCGGCGCACAGTGGTCCAGAATCGCCCAAAAACCGCTTAAAACTCGGATTTTTCATCTATTTTATCCTGAGTTGCTTGCTGCAAATATGTGTTTGCTACCTTCTGGGGGTACCATCTCTTGATTTTCAGGGTGCTCACTTCGCTCAAAGGCCCGTAAGCAATCGTTGGGATATGAAGAATAGCGAATCTTCGCTACCAAAAAATGAAGGAACTCTCTTGCAGTTTCTTCTTTTGACTCAACGTTCACAAACATGTAAATCTTGGGGAAAAAATACATACTGAACAAAAAACTTAATGAAAGTTTAAATTTAAACCAATATAAACTTCGATTTGTCCTACAACTTTTGTGCCTCTTTGATTCAAAGCTTTTTTTTCAAAGGTTTTTTTTAACATCAATAGAAAGATCTCCGAACACAACTAGCTGCCTTCATCCACCCCTTTGAATAAAACAGGTGAATGAACTGGGAAAACATGAACTTTCCTGACATGTGACATTGAAACGAATGTGTTATTGTCACCTTCGATCTTCGCCCCAATTTTTATCATCTCCGGTCGGTATTTGAGCATTCCAGTCAGTTTTGTCTGTGCAAGTGCCTAATCAAAATGTTTTAAGTAAAAAATCGTGTTAATACATTCTGGCGTCAAAGGCGTCGATGCTGCAATGAATCATTTATAACCAGCCGGATTTCCTTTTCTGACGACGATTATGGGTTGCTAGAACGAAAAGTGACCACTAGGTTCCTCAAGACGTTTAAAGAAATTTTTTGCGCTATTTGTTATTTTTCATTTTAGCGAATTGAATAATTTTGACAAAAGAATGTTTTTTCTATAACACCTTAATTTTCCTCATTAGACTTGCGAGTGTGATGAAGTTCAGGTTTCCGGCTACAATAATACGTGAAATATTGAGTTACAAGCACTTGTCGACGGTCCTGGACCACTGTGCGGCGGCTCGATAAAACGAAACCTCTTGATTTTGTGATGTGACAAGTGTAGTGATTGAGTGTTCTCACGAGTTACAGCCACTGGGCGGAAAACTCAACAAACTTTATAATATTATAGGAAATTAACCTGATGGGCCAAATATACGACGATTATTAAAAAAACGATGTCGCTTGGTTTTTTGGTTGAGAATCTTCCTCACTACTCACATATCTTGCAGATGATTCCCTTCGGCCTTCATGACTTCACTGAACTCTGGAAACGTTTTGAGGTATCCGAACTGTTTGTCTTGCGGGAGAGCGTTAGAAGACCGGATGCCGTCCATAACCACAGAGTAACCAGCCTGAAATGAACAAATTGAAATTGTTTTATGAAATATTGAATTATTACTCAACCATAGTAACATAAAGGAGGTTTAGTCGTACAACGTTTTTCGAAGCCGTGATAATTACAATAAATCGATCAAATTACGAAGATTCACATTTTCATTCTTCCGCTTATACCGCAACATACCAACTACTTACGTCTCATAGTTTCCACATAGATTTCAGTTGAGAAAGTGATCAAAATTCCATTTTGTAAGTCAAAGTTCATTACAGGCGAGATTACAGTTGATATTTTATAAGGCATGAACTGTAATAATATTATATTATAATACTATGTACGTGTGATTCGAAGCTTCAAACCAGAATGTCATCGACTGACATGAGCTAATTGTAGGATGTTTATCTTAACAAAACTGACATATTTGTTAGTGTCATCGGTTAGGAATTCAATTCAATTCAATATAAGGTTGTGAATATAATGAGGTATCACGAGTCTTGAAGCACTAACGGATACCACAACGAACAACTCAAACTTATCGCTGTTCAATTCAATATAATGTCGTGAATATAATGAGGTATCACGAGTCTTGAAGCACTAACGGATACCACAACGAACAACTCAAACTAAGTTTCGTGGGGTTAGTGCGAAAACTACCCAAGTCCAATTGTTTTGTAAAATTAGATATTAGTATCCAGGGAATAGTTTTCAACCTACCTTTCACTCGAAAGTATTGCAGAATATAGTATTGTATATAGTAAGGAATGTTATGAACCATGGTACATTAAATAATTCCATATATTCGATTTTTCCGACAACCACAACATTTAAATTTGTGTTTTCCACAAAAATGAAAAAGTGGACTTGGGTAGTTTTCGCACTGACCCCACGGTTTGATCGATAAGTTTTATCGCTGTCCAGGTTCTAACATTGCTGCCCTCACATTTAACAATTTACGACCCTGATGGTCACCCTAATTGAACATAAAGATCTCATCCTGATGCTCCATTGTTTGTCGTTATTATTACATACCATCCTGTTGTTAATTGTGACGCTTTTCTATTTTATTCTACAATTGAGGCAACTGTTATCCTATTTTCTGCTGTTTGTTACAAAAGTACTAATATAAGAACACAAATGCACTAGCCCTCCAAAGGGAGGAGCCTAATGTCACAAGTGATATTCTATAGTACAGATTTGTTATCACGCTTTACAGTGGATAACACAATAAAGTCCTTTCAAAAAAACCATAACTAACAAACAGACAACCATAATCAATCTAATCACGCCCTGAAAATGGTTTTTGATTGTTTATGGTTGATACACATGACGGTAAACCAAAGAGCTTGATCACTGTCTTTCTGCAGTTGCACCCAGAGTTCCGCCCTAATCCAATACACATATTCAGTTACTCAAACCCCTTATTCAGTCGATCAAATGACAAAACATTCCACAAGTATTCGTGATTTACAAAGATTCAACTCAAACCTGTAAAAATTCGTCCATGTTGCTGCACCCGGGAAACAAGTCGTCTTCTTGGACCAACTCAACGTCGTCTCCGACAACCACAGTATCCGAAGAATCCATCGTTGATTATTTCCAGACACTTGATGCAAATCAAAAAATGTCCACAGCAACAATGAATTTGATCACAATTCTTCACACAAACACTTTTCTTGCCATGCTTTCAGCGTATCATGGATACTACAATATTTACTTTGGTTGGATACTGTCGTCTTCGAGGATACTAGTGAGGGTTGTTTTGTATCCATCTGAAACCGGTTGTTGAAGAACTTTTTATCTGTCTATGTTTGTCTCGTAGACATTATTTCCGTTGCTTTTTCCTGAAAAAACGTTATTTCCAAAATGTTCTAATAGGTATATTTTTTGGCGTGGATAATGTGCAAATCCAAAGAAGTTGGTAAACATTTTGGATAATCGTTGATATTATCCAACAAGTTTATTTTGATACAATTATAGCCATGAAAAGAAGTAGGTATGTCAGTATAGACAATACTGGTGAGCCAAAGCCTATAGGTACGTGTTGATATTTGAATCAACATCGATAGGAGGCTATCGACTTTATGTATCGATATGGATCTTACGATATATCGTTGTTTACCTTGTATCGATATAGTTGCTCCCAACCGTTCTGTGCATTGTCCGCCAAGTCACTGTTTTCTAATTAAAACGTTTCTTTATTCGTAGTCATTTCTTTTCAATTTAATTTCCCAAGTGGTTATGGGCCCAGGTCTTACGTGAAAAGAATTGAAGATAAGAAGTTTAATAGTGGTGAATTTCCGCGTCGATTATCGCGATTTACCTGCAGTGAGGTTAGGATTGTCGCGTGTGTGTGAATTTGTCGGGATTTCTTCCTAAAATGAGTGGATTTCACGCAATTCCTTCAATCGAGAAACTTATTGGTCGACAGAACTATGCAACTTGGAAAGTCGCAGCTAAAGCGTACCTCGAGTGTGAGGGCTTATGGGAAGTTCTTAGTGGAAGGCACAGACACATCGACTGATGGCGGGGCGCTCAAGAAGAAGGACATCAAGGCTAAAGCTAAGATTATTCTTGCCGTAGATTATTGCCATATCGAAAACGCAGTATGCGCAAAAGATGCGTCGTTGAATTTGAAGAACGCCTATGAAGACTCAGGTTTGACTAGAAAGGTTGGGCTACTGCGCCAGTTGATCTTGACGGAACTTTCGTCGTGCAAATCCGTCAATCTCCTCATTGAGCTAGCTGATCATGTCGAATGAAGTTCAGGCGTTCCGCTTCAGTAGAGGAGAAAAGGTTTTATGCCTTCAAGGTCCGCTGCTTTATGAGGCCAAATGTCTTCAATATATGTATGACGACGAAGAAAATAATTATAAATATTATATTCACTATGTAGGCTGGAGAAAAAGTTGGGATGAGTGGGTCCCCGAGTCGAGGGTGTTTAAGCACAACGTCAAACAGAGCTTGAAAAAGCACAGAAGGCCAAACCCAAAGGGAAGAAAGGCAACGAGCGGAGCGTGACGGGTAAAGAGAAAGAGAATGAAGGAAAAGAGAAAGACGCGGATGACAGCCGAAGTTCGACACCAGTGCATCAGAAGGCATCTGCAACACAATCCTCGTCTCAGGAGTCTGCCCATGACATTCCCAAGAGGAAACGATTCAAGCTGCACCCCTCTGTGGAAACAGCTGGAGGATCGCCGTCTGACAAGAAAGATCCTCTGAAAACGCCCAGTTGGTGGAATATGAGCTTCAGAGGGCCGGCCGAAAACTGTGGCCCCCCTCTAGAAATTCTCCCGCCTAAAAAAAGATCCTGTACCGAAGCCTAAAAAACGGTTACTGGACGTTGCTTTCTTTTTGGTTAAATAAAGAGTGTTTATTTCGTGTTGTAGATAGCCTATGTTCATTAATCACCCGAGCCCTCTACAGAAGCATAGGTATTTCGGTACCTACCTATCTACCAGCACTAAATTACCTGGATTTTTCGTTACCCACCTGTTCATCAACAAAACAGAGAATCGATTGGCTTTGATTAAAAAACCATGGCCTGAAGCACAAAGGTGATATGTCCGGACATATCACCTTTGTGCACTGACTTCTTATGTTGAGGGAACCTGTTGTCTGGACATAGAACCACTGTGCATTTTCGGTTTGGACATATTCCACAACAGTTTTTCCCTATTATTATCCATTTATCGCCACGTAAGGATACAAGCCCCATCTCGTTTGAAAGGGCTTGATGAGACGGTTCGATTGATACCAAAACCTCAAAATCGATATTTTTGGACATATCGCACTACCAGTGCAACAGGGCCACAACTTCCTTTCCTAAGATTTTCAGGACGAGCGTTTGGAGGGTCAGAACGTGGGGAAAAAATTTAAAATATAGTTCTAGAACTAGATAGAAAAACTAGTAGCGTTCAGAACTTACTCGTTCTATAACTATATTTTAAATTTTTTCCCCACGTTCTGACCCTCCAAACGCTCGTCCTGAAAATCTTAGGAAAGGAAGTTGTGGCCCTGTTGCACTGGTAGTGCGATATTCCCTTTGTGAAGTAGGTAGTAGTGTGAAGAAGGTATCGTTGGCGTGAAGTAAGGTATCTGAAAAACAGGTTATGTTGGCGTAGAGCTTCGTCAAGACTTCAGGTTTTTTGAAGCGTTTTGTTCAGTAGGTAGTTTCTTCAACGACTTTATGCTCAATGCAATCATGTTCAGGAACAGCGGATTGCTTTGCTATGATCGATTACTCTGCTAATAATCGATAATAAAGTCTCAGTAATAATCGATACGACCTCCATTCCGTATCAGATCGCCGATGTCCGCAACAACAACGACCTGTCAGAATCCACCTTTTATCACCATCTGATAAAACAGTTTGTTATTGTTTATAAAATCACACTCATCTTGCAAATTTGTTTTCCACAATGTGTTAGTGCATTTCAAGAATGGATACGACACTTGCCGTTTCGCTCACTTTATTGGGAATGATTTTCGTCGGGTCTTTCTTGACGTTGATGATCCTCTGCCGCTACAAGAACCTCAGGAAAAGGACCGCCGTGTACGTCAAACGTTTGGCGCGGAGTGACATGAGGCAAGTTGTACGGTTTGAAGTCAGTTGTTGATGTCAGGCGGTTAGTTTCGTCAGATCGTCGAATAATCGTTGTTTTTGAGCCACTCTTAGTTGTGACATATTGACAACTATCAATTAAAAGTCGAAATCGTTGTTTGACAAACCGTCACTTACAGCTAACTGAATTGGACGAACCAATTTACGTAGGTTAAAACTTCAAAACACGAAATGTTGTGTTCATAGGTACTTGACTGGGCAAGACCATTAAACCTATATTGCTGAACAACTTTAATGCGTTTGGGGCAATCGAAAGTGAAAGCTGGCTAGCGTAGCGATGCGTTTGGGGAAAGGAGACTGTGAATATCGAGGGTCTCACGGCAACTTCCCACATCGTCATTTGGGCGACTTTTCAGCAGAGCCAAAAAGCCATCTGCCAATGACTATGTTTACTGAGTAATTCAGTAAGATAAATCGTGATTTTTAGTGTTACGTAACGTGGGTACCTAACTTATACCTACTTAGTTAGATCGATCTGCCGGGGGAAGACGCTTCAAATGGTATACATAACTCATTTTGGCCAAAAGTGACGATGTGGGGTGTTGCCGTGAGACCCTCGATATATCAGTTAGCGGTGCATTGTGTTTGAGTCGATAGTCACCGTTTAGATTATTCCGTCAGTTGAACAGTGCTATGGATAGGGATTTGGCTAAAATTTTTTGGCCTATGCCTCTTTCCGCCTGACCTCGTTTATAACGCATTCGCCACTTCAATGGAAAATGCACCTGTAGAGGCTATGAATTTTACTTACTACATATTAACAAATTACGTAGAAGAGGGCTGAAGTAAGGTAAGGGCTGACTTGATTTCCAAGTGACTACCTACCTTTACGAATGGGGAATTTGATCCCCCCCCCCCACTTGCAGCATCCTCATGGACCCCAGGTAGGCTGTCCTTTGAATAAAAATATGCAAAGGAGTGAGGTCTAAAAGAACCTCTAGTGCTGCTGTGGGAGTTGTATTCATAGCCCCATACTGCCAAGGCAAGTTTGGTAAACCCGAGTTTTGCAGTAGCCTGGCTCGTCTTTGGCCACCATACGACTGACGCATATGTGACCAAGGGCCTGACAATAGCTTTATATGCCCACAATGTCATTTTGGGGGTAAGCCCCCATGTTTTGCTAAGCATCTTATGACAAGTCCATAGTGCGCATTGTACATTAGGTACACGTGGATTTTTCGAAGGTGGACGCAAATAACTCAACGCTCAACTTGAAGCTTTTTTACTCTCATCAATAAAAATTTAATTAAAAATATTAAAATTCTTCAAGATGCACCGCAGGCATAACAGACAACGCATAGAGTGATATGTACAAGGTCATGCTCGGTATAAAATGACGATACAGTCACATGATAATCAGTCGAAATACACTTTCACATAATAATCTTGTAAGTATTTACCTACAGTTCTGGATGTGAATGTTGTATCAGAATTCAACACATTACATAAATAACATGCACCAAGTCACAAATCATTCAACATCCGTTTTAAGACAAAACTGGTTGTCGAAAATTAAATTAATAGGGAATAAATAGTCAGGTACAAGGTGAAAAGAAACGGATTTAACCACACAAACCTTACAACTACCGAAAACGTACAGGAATGTCTATTGACAAAAGGTTGAGAAAAAACGAAGCTTCTTTTCGTTATATAAATCAAAAATTCGACAAAAAAGGCTTTTTTCGAAGACAATGGAAGTGGGTTGACCTTTGTTGGATAGTGCGAATGTGCCAACTTTGGAGCATATTGCACTGAATGTCGAGTTAAAAATCGGTTTATTATGTATTATCAACGTATTTGAAGCACAATGAAGATGTATACATACATGTTCTTAATATTTAAGAGGTCATGGCAAATCCCTTGAATTAAGGCTGAAATCGGTTCATTTTGTTTCAAGTACGTTGATGAGTGACTCTAGGTGATTTATACTCCGTTTCAGTACAAAACATCCAGAATCACAATAATCCACTCTTTGAAATATTTTTTGCAGCAAAAAATTCCAATTTGACCAAATGGCTGAAATTGACGGTTGGGTTAATGTGACGTTTCAATCGTACAACTTACTTTCGAATATCACACAATAAACTACTAGTCGCTATCAGTCGTGAACGCGCCAAAATCTTTCATTTTACTGAGTGAAACAAATTTTAAAGTTTTTGAGATCTTTCAGATCTGGTCGGTTTCGTAGGGCGACTCTTGATCAAAGAGGAAAATTAAATGTTCCTTAATAATAAATAATAATACTAGAATTGTGTCCGTAGAAATCACGATGCTCTCTGGTGGCCCAAAACAGTAAGACATTCTCAATTTAGCCACCCTGAAAAAAAAAAAAGATTTGTAAAAGATGGATTTTGAACTCCTGCTGTTCCCATCGCGGGCGAAGCAGGACTAATTTTCGTACAGAGGCAAAATAATTTATTATATAATCATATATCAAGTAACAATCACATTTCTTCATCTTCAAAGTGCTCCAGTTTGAGAACGGATTAAGATGTTGCAATTCTGACTATACCATAGTGTTCAGCTTGAAAAAAACCTCTTTAAAATTTGGCGTCACTCGTCAGATTGTTCCATTTTGAGAATTTATGGGTAATTTCCCCCCTATACCTCCTCAAAAACCCCCTTAGAGTGGCCCGATTCTGCCCATCTACGAACTAAGCCTTTCGATTGAAAAGATAGATATTTTTTGGCAATTTTGAACTTTTTTTCTCAATTCTATCGAGAGTTATTGTCTGGAATGACACATACATATGAGGATACTTTTTCAAATCAGTTGACAATTGCCCTCCTAGAAGGTCCATTCGATCTCAATCAAACACCTCGATTCGATATGAAGTCGACTTCTTTCGTTTTTCTCGATGTACTTACGAGTATTTGAGTTGACAATTGCCCTCCACTAAACATTTCCGCCATCTCGGATTTATAATCTGGGAATGGGTTCTTGTTCAATGACCCACAAAATACTTTTTCTGGGTCATTTGGTCAAAAATATTGAGAGATTAAAATTTTTTCATTCATTTTTGACTGAAAAATGGTATTCATTTTCGAGCTACCTTACTTCAAATAGTTTTTTTGAGGTTAGAATTTTTTTTCAAAAAGTCCTAACGGCATGAAAAAGTAGACTTCTGACAAGTTTTTTGGTGTGCCCAAAATAGTTTTTCACCAAACAATGAACTGGACAGAGGAATGCTGATTTCAAAAACGAATTCCCCATATTTAAATTTATATATAAGTAAATAAAAATAAATAATAATAACACTCACCACGTTACATATTAGTGTTATCGACACTGTTCTCTTAGTTTTTTTACTCTGGTTGGAGTTTTGTTTTCTGCGTGGCAGCTTTCATTGCTCTCAGGTCTGTCAGCATCTTCATCAGTTCTTGGTTCGCCTTGATGAGAGCATTCTTCTTTTTCGACATCTTGATCGATTCCGTTGTCAGTGACTCGATCATCTCGAGGGCTCCCGCGAGAATCCAAACTTTAGCTAATTTAGCGCCTCCTCTGGAGACAAAAAATGAATTCATTAGGTTTGGAATCATTAGGTTTCGTTTGGTTTTCATTACGTTTTGGGATTGATCCCTTGAAAACCGTCATATTTTGATGGTCCTGAACCTTAAAACTGATTTTTTTTTTGTTAGCAAAGGTGTATTTTTTTCGACTCACGTGCTGTAAACTATGGCGGAAAGTTTGGCGAAGTTGGTGCTCATTTCAGCCCTTCGGATTCTCTCTTTCAAATTGTGATCTATTGCGCGGTGCCTCCGTCCGTCGTTGACAGGTAGTAACGGGTCGACGTCGGACGTCTCTTCGACGTCGATGCTGACCTCCGACGAGAGGCTGCTGCAACGCAAATAGCAGATTCGACGTGTGAAGAAAATATCCAACAAAATATTATTAACAAAATTATTCAACTAGGTACTGGGCGACGCAATTGGAGGATTTTTTCGGAATCAAGTGGAATCCCAGTACTGTCTACTGAAGAAAACAATCTGTTGAGATTTCTGGCTTGTCTGATCCATGGGCACAGTATACAGGGTGTTCATCACTTGGTGTAAAAGAAGGTTTTGAGGTGTCTTCACGTTTGTTAATTTTCTGTTAAGTACTTGTATTTTTTTCGCATTCAAACTTGAATTTCTCCATGAAATCGATAAGGAAACGCAAAGTTGACCATTAGAAAGCTGACTAAATTTGCAAGTTTTCCTGAGATTGACAGCTTCCAGCACGTATTTTGGAAATGCAGTTGACGTACAAGTATTTTCAAAAAAATTTTTTTTCTTTAATTGTCAATGCTTGAACTGCAATTATGGTCCTTAGGAGTTCGTATTTGGTTATGAATGAACATTAGGCGAATATACGAAATAACGCTGAATCCGAAAATGTGATCAAAAGTAGAAAAACGTTGTTTCTAAGTGAAGAAACATGTTTTTTATGGCAAAAAACTTGGTTTTCAAAAAAAAAAAAAAAACTTCAAAAATCATACCTTGGGAACAGCTTGGGGAGAAAGGTGCGGTTGGAGGCGTTTTACTCAATTTTCAGTGTAGTTTTACTCAATTTTTTCATAAACAAGTGGCGAAAACCCTGTACAGTGACCCTTACTTTAACCCTCCGAATACTGGGTGAAAAAAATTACACCAAGCACCGGGTGGTCTCTCTGGCAACCCAACTACTTTATTCCTCAACTTTTGATATTGAATGCATCTTATTTTATTTTTAATTAAAATTATTAAGATGAGGCCAAGGACATACGAAGTACTTAGTTACTTGAGGCCAAACCTGATGATAATAATAAACCCTGTAGGCTGGTCCTCAGATAGTTTTTGTTAATAAATGCAATAAATGAGCGCATTTAATAAAGGAAAGCAAGTTCAATAAATTTTTAGATTTTATAACTGAATTTATTGAAAATCTGCTCTTGAATTAAAAAAAAACTTTAAAACAAAAATTGGTTTTTTTCAATTACAATCACAATTTTGTAATAGAACGGTAGATCTCCTGTGATCTTTGCACACAAAGTTCTTATAAATATGGCACTTGAAAAACAAAAACTAATATGATTAATTGCTTCCCGGTAACCATTATGTAGAATTCTAGAAATTTGACTAATTTGACAGATGGGGTCCCGAGGTACCGCCACCGTGCTTTTTGATGAATAAAGAATCGTACTAAATTTATTGTTACGTTGTAAAAATATATAATCTCATCCAAGCAATACAGATAGTCGCAGGATAATAATTGTTACCATTTTGACCATTTCACTTGAAGAAAAAAAATCTCGTGGGATCATTAGGGACCCCACCTGGTATTTGGAGGGTACCTAAATGAGATATTGACCAAAAACCGAAAAAAAGTGCAAAACGTCATTGGTTTTCTAACATCACGAGGTTTTCTAAATAAATAAATTGAAAGAAACAAATGCGTCAAAAATCTTACTGTTCATCAAAGGTTTCTTCATTTTCCATTTTCACAGCCTGGGGTTCAAACATCATATCTTCTCTGAAACTGGACATTATAATAAAAACAAATTGAAATCTGAATATTAATTCATAAAATGATATCGTCGGTCATAGAGTGAGCCAAACCAACCCTGCTTACATTTAGGCGAATTCGAATTTATGGTGGTCCAGGATTCACGTTTTTAGTGCTGAATCGATTAGTGAAGTCAGATCTGAGCTCTGGGCAATAGTGGAGTCACAATCGAGAAGTTGTTAAGACTGGTATGTTGGTATTCAAACTCGTGGGTAATTTTGATATTTACTGGACAAATGTAAAACGACCTGACAGCTCGACATGGTGTTTACAAAGGTCAGAAGCTTCAATGTCATCGTATCCTTCTGTGACCGACGAAGTTGGAATGTAAATGGAATACGGACTGTTTCTGGAAACATTTCAGAAATGGTTGGGAATGCATCTTCATTTTTTTTAATGGCAACACTGGAGCTACATGGATACTTACATGTTGCTCAGATGTAAAAACGTGTAAGTATCCATGTAGCTATCATGTTGCCATTAAAAAAATATATATACTCCCCTCCATTGCCTGGTCTATTCATTTAACTATTTTCTATTTCTCTAATTTCTCGTTATCTCAGAGAGAGAAGTTTTTTTAATTGACTTTTGAACCTTAGTGCACTAAAAGAGTCCTGCTGTCCTTTGAATAGACTCAGAATACAAGAAATAATGCTCAGAAACCAAGATGTGGGATATTCGAAAATGACTTTTTTTGGCATTTGGCATATAAGTATGGTTAAAATTGGTCACATTTAGGTGTTCTCTGAACTCGCCGTTAAATTCTTCACAATTTTGATTCCAAGAGTGTTTTGATAGGACCACTACTTTGGATGCTACAGCCTACAGAAAGTCAAATGGTACATTTCGTCCCCTTTGTGCCAAAACCATGAATGTGCTAAAAACCGAAATTTGAGTTGGGCTTCACTTGTTGGGGGTATTGACGTCCTCTAGTTTTGAAAAATCCGCAGAAATCCTTAGGTGTTATCTAAGCATTCCTAAGGATTTTTTTTTATAAATAGAGGAGGTCATAGGAGGTCTAAAAACTATCTTTATTTTACTGGACTATTTCACGTAAATACGTAGGGCAAACAAACCTCTCGACAGTCTCGTACGACTCATTTTCTTCTCCGTCACCGTCGAAATTGTAATAGCCGACGTTCCGCAGGTAGTCCACCGCGTCCACTATGACGAATTCGTCAGGCCTAAGCAAAATAGATGTGAAACCTCGAGGTTGGTACGACATGTTATTTGACTGAAAAATTCTATATTGACACACAAATCATCGACAAACACCGGACTAGATACTCATTGATGTACTCGTATAAACCGGTATATTCTACATAAATATGATATTATTTATAACTCACCCTATGGGCATTTTGATGCCAAAAGTCCCCGCCCGTATTTTCCTCTTCCGCCGTTCAACATGAGTAATTAATACCTGAGGATCAACGAGCTCCATTTCGCCAAACGACGAGCTGCAATACAAAAAGTAAAACGGGTTTAAAGTACCTGGCCAAAAAATTAAAATCAACGTACAGCAGCCAAATATGATTGCAGAATAAAACCGAATGATGATGGGCGACCGGGTGTGGTACAAATTATTTGCAATTAATTCTTCATCTTATTCTTATTTGCAAAACGAATTTTTAACTTTTAATTTGAACAAAATTTTTTTTTTTCAACTTCCCGATGAGCTAGAGATTCAAAAATTTAAATATAGGTCAGAACTCAGAATGCAATATTCACTTGGTTTTTTTTCTGTAAAATTGTTTAAACTATTCTTACTTGTTTAAACAATTTTAAATTTGGATGATGATTTTGGATTTGAGTCTTGAAATTTTAAACATGGGTCGAAGATGAATGGCAATTCAATAATCACTAGGTTTCCTGTCTGTAAAATTTTAAAACAAATTAAATTTGGATGATGAGCCAGAATTTCATCATCTATCATTTCGTGAATTACATTAGGGTGATCTCAATAATTCTAATTATTAGAGTAGGGTATTCGTGAATTGGACTAGGGTGATCTGCACAAAGAGGATAGTAAACCGTTGTGTCAAGAATTTGCAGAGTTTTTATGTAGGTACGGTGTTTATAGAATCTATAATCTACCTGATAGTCAATAGAGTTTTTATATATCGTAAAATCATAGTATTGCAATCATGGGTTCGATGGAGCATCCCATCTTCTGAGGAACTGTGTTCGAATCTCATCAAAACCAAACAACGTTTTGTTTATTTTCCCGCTAACCACTGCGTCAATCTACTATAAGTTCGTAACATGATCGGAGATTCGGCTCATTCAGATATCTAATATCGACCGAAACCACCCCTGCAACTTGCTGATCACACAGGAACAATCTCTATCAAAATTGGTTCAGCGGTTTGGGCGTCTATAAAGGAGAGACTAACTTAGAGTTCTATAATATCTACTCTAGATATTCTTCCTCACTTTTGTTTAAATCTTTTGAAGTTGAAAATATTAATCAAATTTATCATTTTCAATCTTGCATACATCTTTTTGGCACTAAAATTGATCCACGACATCTTTTACCTTCGTCTGTTACTCGTAACTACAATAATTCCCGTGTCATTCTTCCTAATATAAATACTGAGTTCTACAGGAGAAATGCTTATGTAACTGCCCTCAGAACTCTATACCAAAAAGAAATAAATATTTTTTCGTTTTACAGCCTGTCAAATTTAAGAAAAAACTATTAAATAGCTGTTTATAATTCTGCTTTTTTAAGTCTTCGTAATGTTTTCTTGTTTATAAATTAATTATTTAATCTTTGGTTATTGCATCACCTGTGTGCTGCCGTAATAATAATGTTACATGAACTCCTCCGAAGAGCACAAGTTCTCTTGAACTTATTCTTCGGTGGACAATAAGTTGTTAAAATAATACCGATTGAATTTATGCGTACTGAATTCGGTGCAGCGTTTTTGGTATTTACCACTTTTTGATTTATACACCTATTTTGCCAATAAAGAAATACAATACAGTACAATATAATATAGAACTCTAAGTTTGTTATAGACGGCCAAACCGCTGAACCAATTTTGATAGAGATTGCTCCTGTGTGATCAGCAAGTTGCAGGGGTGGTTTCTGTCGATATTAGATATCTGAATGAGCCGAATCTCCGATCATGTTACGAACTTATAAATGATAATTCAACGGAAACATGAACGCCGTTTTCCGACGCGTGAAATTACTTAGTAAATCAGAATAGGAGTAGGGGCGGAATTCATAGTCCTGCCTAAAGTAAAAACCATACTTGACTTCCGAAAGTATAGAAATCTCTCTAAAGGAAATGCTTAGTCTGATTTCTACAATCGAGATCCTACAACCTTAGGGATCCGGAATGACAGGGATCGGTCGTTCCGACTGGAACCGTTCCGCGGAACCTACGCTACCCCTGGAACGGAACAGTGACAACTTGTGCAAATAATCCCTTCCGGCCGAAACACTTGGATTTCAACTGTAAGGCATTTTTCAGTCTCCCAAACTGAAAGAATTCATAAGGTGGTTGGTGCTTACCTGTCACTGAAAGACGTCAACAAAGACTAAACCGCCACGCACAGAAAACCGAACCTTCTTCCATGACGAGAATATTTTACAAGTCGAAGTGAATCGTGTAATGGAAGAAGGCATGGAAGAAGGAAGAACTAGCAAAAAAATAGCTCCAGATGCCAAACCCTGGCTCGTTCTGCTCGAACGCTTTATGAACAGCTGACCTATTCTTCCCATGGCTTCTGGCATAAATGCGTCTACGTATCTACAGGGATCTCTCACGCGACCGAAGAGAACCGCTTTCAAGCAAAGTTGGCCAAGGTTCGAAACATCACGTCGGTTCGAACTTTTCGCATCAGCTGAGAGAGCGATATCGCATGTGGACCCGTGCAACGCACGGGTAACGGGTAGTAAATGACAAGTGTGTAGGTACATCGTCGATTTGTTTACATGTTCACATGTACCCGTAGGCGTATGTTAGTACAAGTACGCAGATACCACGTTGGTTTACAATCGTCGAAACCCCGTCATCTCGATCTTGAACAAGCCAATTTTGGTTATGGGCGGAATTTCCAGATTATCAATTGAAACTGGATTTCCAACATTTTGAATTTTTGACGTACACAAACAGCGACTTATTTAATTAATATCGAATTGAATATTGAAACTGATTGATTGATTGATTGAAGTATCATTTAGAACATTTTCAAGACTAACAATAACTGATAAGGGTGTAAATAGTCGATTTGTTTACATGTACCAGTTGGTCTATGTTATCAGTACAAGTACGTACGCACATTCACAGTGAAGGAGGGGGGGGGGGTTATGACATCATGTACGTCAATAGAAACACGATCGTCAGCATCGACTCGAACTTACTTGGAATTCGACGAAATCGAAGGCCTCTTTTTCCGTCTGTCAATCGAGTTTTTGGCTTTTTTGGGCGGCGCCGGCGCAACGTCATCCGGCGAGAAACGAATCGAGACTTTTCGGGCCCGAGTGCTCCTGCGAACTCCTTCAACGGAGACCACGTGTTCCGTCTCCGCCTGACCCACGTCAACTTCGGAGTCGCTCAGTTCGATTACCTCAGATTTCACCGACACCGACATGACTCCGCGATGAGAAAAAGAACGCTCGTCGACTTTTGTTTTGGGTTGAATATGTGACGTAAAGAAATCGGAACTTCGGAGTTTTTGGAAAAATGATTAGAGGGGGAATTTTATATCGAAAACTTGACGAAAAACGTGGCGACCTTCCCGCACGTGGCGACAATCGGTGGTTCGAACGGCCCTTCAACTTGCCAAGGAGCCGAACGTTCGTCGGGGCCACGGCTGCCAACATCACAACGCACGAGTCTTGAACGACTCCACGTTTTCCTGAAACCTCCCACTGAAACTCGGTATCCTTCGCGCATTCTTCTGGAGAACATAGATCTTATTACCTCTCATCATCAAGCAGATCCCGTGCGTACTAGGTATAATTTTCCGGGAATTTAACCCCCCAAAAGTGACATTTTCGATTCGAAACAACACATGACGTCATTCCGTTCACAGCGCAGCCACTACACGAACATCAAATTTCTCATCGCTCCAAATTCCTTGTGAATGTTTCGTTATAGTTTTCGTTTTTGACCATTTTCATGTTTTAGCAGTTTTGGGGTTTTCATACGAGCCTACATCGTTTGCAATTGGAAGGAACTTTGTTAACTCAACGATTCACAGAGAAAACGACACCTGAAATTCTCAATTTCGATTGAAAGGGCCACACATTAGCAGCTGCCCTTTCAGAGACCCCACTATTACTCCAAGCCTATGCGATACCTTTGTGCTGATTTGTCCATCAAGACAATGTTTGAAATGTTCGAAAAAACATACCTTGCAGATGATGTGAGAGCTACGCTTTGTACTAACGCTATTTCAAAGATCATTTCAACAACAAATTCGGGCTACCTCAGGCAGACACCTGTTGTGTTTGTGAAGAGTTGAACGTGAAAATCTCCTCTTCAAATGCTAAGGGCTCAGCTTTAACTTAACTGCAAGTGCACAAAAGGAAATCCAAACAGTTTTACACTGCTCTTGAAAATGAGGTGAAAGATGGAAAAGAAAAATGAGCACGTGCGCAAGCATCGCTTTTGGTTTCATGATGAACGTTCTACCTAAGAGAAGTTTTCTATCACCGTCAGTAACTGTTGACTGTTAATGTTTTCAATGTACATAACATAAATGGATCGTGGATCGTTGGATGAAGTTGGATCTTTCCTTCTGGATCTATCGAGTGCCACCTGAGTTCACTGAACTCCACATATTTTCCGACAATTGTTTTCGGCAAAACGAAAATCACTCATGACAGAAAGTCCTTCTTGCCCTCGTTGATTCTAAACGATTCAGCAAAATTGTTCAGTTTTTCCCAACCAGAAGACATAGCTTCCTGCGTTGTGATAGGGACAGAAGCTCCGTAAAGTTGACCGATTACAGTCTCCACGATTTAACGAAAATCATAATTACCAGTAGCAACGCCCAGAAATTCACAGTTTGTGAGATTCATGACTCCTGACATTTGATTTTCAACTGTGGTCAATCGTGGTGGGGGCAATTTTACAGGAAAAACCTCTGTGTCATCAGAAACGGTTAGAAAACCAAGGAACGATAGTATAATGATGAACACCACTTTCTCACAATTTGAATTCGATTCGTCTCGACCTGGATGGGTGGCGGCTTTGCCATCAATAAGTGACACCACTAGTCATTCGTTCTCGTTTAAAAAGCCTAAGTCCGACGTGCCAGCTCTTCCTGCTGACCAAAAAGTATCCAACAGGGCGTGTACCCATTAACAGGAATAAGGTAACTGACCTGCAGAAACTACATTCCCGTACATTTTTTGAAGAACTGGTGAACGAATGGCCGATTTCAGAGGAGGGAGAAGAAAGTGTATAGGTAATTTATTAGCTAGGTACTTCCCGAACATTACCTACCTACTATGTCATAGTACATTGCACTTCTTACCGAGTTCCTGTTAATTTATTGCGTATTTTCTTTACTTTTCGTGATTTTTTTTTTCATAATATGCAACAAAACTACTCATTTTTAACGTGGAATTCATTTTGGGTGGGTAAGCTAGCTTAACTTTTAAAGTGCAGCCCTACCCACTTTAAAAAGAGATAATCACTATTTCTTAATTTCTATACTTGTCTGAGACTTCCAATCGAATTCGTTCACTCTCTAATTTACGTTAATATTGAACAATATTGATACTGAGTAAGAAATGTGATAGGGACGCTCGTCACACAAGAAATAAGGAGTAGGTATTTCCGTGTTTAACAGCGTCATTCGGTCGTGTTGGAAATCGTTAATAGAAACCTATTCATTCAAGTTTCTGCCAAACGAAAATTTTGTTTATAGTCCGATCAAATTAGTTTAGGAACGTACCCAGGTGCGTAAGGACGGGGAAATTTGTAGCTTGAGATGCATCACTTGTGTACATTTTTCACATCAAGAGCTTTCTTCGAGATGAAAATTGCGGAAGTTATATTTCCCCTACCAACGGGTAGTTTGTGCGTGAAAATCGACCGAAATAGAAACGTTGCATTCTTTTCGTGTTTCATTTTCACAGATAGACCCCCACGCCTTAGACATATCCATGTCAAAAGTCGTTTGTTCAGAAATAATACACAAACTAATCACAAAATTCAGTGGGTAGGTCAACTTCACAAACCCAAAAATAGTCTACACACTTTTTGGTTTATTCTCTTCGATGATGTACCATAATCGGTAATAAACAACTCACCCATAGACTAACTCAAAGTGACGTTCCTAGGCCTAACGCTGAACAAGACGTTTATAACGTGGAATGACCTCATCACATAAGAAAAACAAGAGTATTAGAAAAAATCGTCTATTTTCTATATGAGTAGACTGTTAAACCGGTTTCGGTAATTAAACCATCGCCAGTAACAAAACAATACTCTTACTGTATTGTATTGTTACAGACGATGGCTCAACTGTGTACTCATATTTCAGTACTCTTGTTTTCCTCATGGGTTTCCTCGGGTGATTCAGTTCACCTCATAACATCCTTGATCACTAACATCAAACATCGCATTCGGCTGGTAGGTATAGTCCGGCAGATATTTCTGTGTGCACGGGTGAAAGTGGGCTGAGGTCGGTGAGCGCCCCCTCCCCTCTAATACATACCTGCAGGGACTAAGGGTTGCCAAGTGTAGGGAAAATCTCCCATTGAGTTATCGCAAGAAAGGGAGAAATCCCATGCAAGGGTAGTAGAAAGGTAGAAAGGGTAGTCCCATGCACACAGAAATATCTGCCTGACTATATTACTCGTATATCTCCTCACACCGTGATCTTGATTGACTTGAAGACGATTTAGGTTCAGATTTAGTATCTGTACAACGTGGTCCGCTCGTAGATGCAAAAAATTATTTTTCGTAAAACTAAATAGAAAATACAGTGAAATGCCGCTAACCCCATATTTTAATCTCAATCCGTTCTCGAAATATGATTTTGTGAATTATTTTTCAGAAATACCACGTTTTTTTTCTCTTTTCAACTCAAATTTTTCGACGTTACTCCATTCAATATTAGCTTTTGGAAACATTTTCGGAATCAGCGTTAAATTTGCTATACGATTAGTGTACGTTGATTACGTGTACCTGGATGACTGGAACGGATTTTGGTACACAACTTTTCCAGAACTTCGAGTTTTAAAAATTTTGGACCAAGTAGAGTGGAAACCTGTGTTCTGGAGCATTCCTGTTGTTCAAATATGTTATCCCAGAACCTACATATTGACTCTACTGCTCCAGAACATACGGTTTGAACAGGAATGTCCCAGAACCTACAGTAGAGTGGAAACCTGTGTTCTGGGACAACGATGACGTTCAAACATGTTGTCCCAGAACCTACATAATATGCTGCAGAACACAGGAGCATATTATGCTCCAGAACACAGGTTGTGCCAGAACACAGGTTCAAACATGTTGTCCCAGAACCTACATGTGTTCTGGAGCATCCCTGTTCAAACAGTATGTTCTGGAGCAGTAGAGTCAATATGTAGGTTCTGGGACAACATGTTTGAACAACAGGAATGCTTTCTGGAATGCAACAGGATAGCTTTCTTTTTTCGAAAATTCGCTTTGAAAGCCAATTTTTACCAACAGCTGGTTGTGATGTTTATAACCTGTTCAAACCGGTTCCCTGGGATAAAAGTTAGCTTTTAAGGCGATAAATCGAGTTTATTGACTTGAAATACTTTTCGCGTCTACAAAAAGCAGTATTAAACACATTAAACAAATAATTTAATAAATTTAATGAAATGCATTAAACAAATTTTGTTGTGTTAAACTTCTTAGTAAAAACCCAAAAAATTAACATTTTCCTCGTTGTTTCCAGCCGCTCTGACATCGAGCTCATCGACAAAGACGAGACTCGGAATTGGGAGTTCGACGGCAAAGGGAAACGAAAGGATTCGGATCTTCAGCTGACTGAAAAATGTCTGGCGCTACTGAAACTCTGCGACGCCGTCGACCTCAAAGAGCTGAGCCCTGCTGACATCAGCAGGCTCCACCACATCGTCCACGTGAGATTTATTCTATTAGCCAAAATGAAGTTCTTCTATTAACCAAAACAGACGAGAAATGATGTAGAAATTGACGACAAAAAACATATACAGTGGACTCGTGGATATTAAGAACTTCTATAATTCGAATGTTTTTCTAGGCCATAGAAACTACTTCATGAACTAGGTAAGAAAGTCGTAGTTAGTTCGAACAAAAATTTGAACAGTCGAAATAGGATGAGGAACCCAGAAAACCCAGATTTAGAGCCTTGAAATGGTTGAAGCCAACGAGGGACAGACAAATTCCAGTGAGTGGACCACATATCAGGAGTAAAGCCGAGCAATTTGCTGCAGCATTGTTGATAAGGGAATTTAAAACAAGCGTAAGGTGATATAGGGCTTCATGTACTCGTATGTACCTACGTACATATCTAATTTGTGCATGATTTTATTTGTTAACAAATTCATGTTAAGTTATTTTGTTTAAATTAATAACTGTTGGGCAAGTGAAGTTTTATTTTAATATGGAACTTGTTTTAGCCTTCATAACATTTTTGATCGTAGGTACAAAAATTGTTCACTACTCGTTGGAAAGCGCTCGATTCAACGAATCCTGTTCACCATAACTCTGTGACTGTACGGATGGCAGAGCTATGGGCATAAAAGTTTTCATATTTTGTTTACATAGTATTTGGTATGTGAAATTTACAGGTATTTAATGCCAAATACCTTATGGAAATTCAACCAATTCCCGTGGTGGTAGAGACTTGAAATTTGGCATGTAGCCTCCTTAGGACTTACACTTTAAGCAGCATAGGGCCCGGAGCTAAATCCTACTACTCGTAATCAACACATGATCTACCTGCCAGACAGCCAGCTTGTTGTCTGACAAGGGTTTCATCAAAGTTTCTCTAAACAAGTTTGAGCAACACCGTACCAGAACACCTTCAAGCAAACGCACAAAAGTGTTTTCATTATTAAATTATAAATTTTATTTTCTCGTTTTTCACAGATCGCTCACAGCATTTCAGAAGAAACCAGCTCGAACGACAGCGAAAAATTACGTTTGATGGAAGGGAGCACGACGAGGATGTTGATCAACGTATCGCAAACTTTGTCAAAAATGGACCAACAGTTGAAGGTTGCTAGTTTTCAGATCTTTTCTTTCTTCACTCATCAAATTTGCTCACTTATTACTTAAACCACACAACCAAAATAGTAACGACACCGAAAATAAAAAGTTAAGTAATGTTAATTTTGAAGTTCACTTAACTTATACTTATTAGAAAGTGTTTGGTTTGTAAAGAGAAAATTATTTGTAACGAATCAAAGTAGGTATCTTTTGACATTTTATGTCTTTGCTTTGGCACATGAAATAAAAAACTGTCACGAAAAAGTGTCCTCGAAAAGCGTTACCTACATTTTACGATAATTTTCACTTACAACCAAGCCGTTGCTAGGGAAATGAAACTTCTGTAGTTTTCATTGGACAAAAATCGTTCTCCATTCGATCGAAAGCTCTCGAATTATCACGCATTTCTTGCGTATTTGTTCTTGGTATTTATGTCAGACTTATATACATATTTTTATGTTATAAATTGATATAGTGAACACTGCCGCTTGTTTTGTGATTAATTGTTCGAGGTTGAGGTTAACTACATTTCGGTTTTCATTAAAATAATGCGCTTGGAGCTACTCAGACGTCATTCTGACGTACATAGATCAGGAGCTTGGAGGTACTCAGAAGTCATTCTGACGTACATAGATCAGGCGCTTGGAGGTACTCAGACGTCAGTCTGACGTACATAGATTAGGCGCTTGGAGCTACTTTCCCGTTGTTTCGTCGTACATAGATTAGGCGCTTGAAGCTACTCTGACGTACATAGATTAGGCGCTTGGAGGTACCAGTTGTCATTCTGACGTACATACGAGTAGATTAGGCGCTTGGAGCTACTCTGACGTCACTCTGACGTACATAGATTAGGCGCTTGGAGGTACCAGTTGTCATTCTGACGTACATAGATTAGGCGCTTGGAGCTACTCTGACGTCACTCTGACGTACATAGACTAGGCGCTTGGAGGTACCAGTTGTCATTCTGACGTACATAGATTAGGCGCTTGGAGCTACTCTGACGTCACTCTGACGTACATAGATTAGGCGCTTGGAGGTACCAGTTGTCATTCTGACGTACATAGATTAGGCGCTTGGAGCTACTCTGACGTCACTCTGACGTACATAGATTAGGCGCTTGGAGGTACCAGTTGTCATTCTGACGTACATAGATTAGGCGCTTGGAGCTACTCTGACGTCACTCTGACGTACATAGATTAGGCGCTTGGAGGTACCAGTTGTCATTCTGACGTACATAGATTAGGCGCTTGGAGCTACTCTGACGTCACTCTGACGTACATAGATTAGGCGCTTGGAGGTACCAGTTGTCATTCTGACGTACATAGATTAGGCGCTTGGAGCTACTCTGACGTCACTCTGACGTACATAGATTAGGCGTTCGGAGGTACCAGTTGTCATTCTGACGTACAAAGATTAGGCGCATGGAGCTACTCAGACGTCATTCTGACGTACATAGATTAGGCGCTTGGAGCTACTCTGACGTACATAGATTAGGCGCTTGGAGGTACCAGTTGTCATTCTGACGTACATAGATTAGGCGCTTGGAGCTACTCTGACGTCACTCTGACGTACATAGATTAGGCGCTTGGAGGTACCAGTTGTCATTCTGACGTACATAGATTAGGCGCTTGGAGCTACTCTGACGTCACTCTGACGTACATAGATTAGGCGCTTGGAGGTACCAGTTTTCATTCTGACGTACATAGATTAGGCGCTTGGAGCTACTCAGACGTCATTCTGACGTACATAGATTAGGCGCTTGGAGGTACCAGTTGTCATTCCGACGTACATAGATTAGGCGCTTGGAGCTACTCAGACGTCATTCTGACGTACATAGATTAGGCGCTTGGAGGTACCAGTTGTCATTTTGACGTACATAGATCAGGCGCATGGAGCTACTCAGACGTCATTCTGACGTACATAGATTGTCAAAAACGATCAAATAATGAATACTATCACAATGGTAGCAAATTTAGAGATGACAGTAATGAATATTGTTTTTATTACAGACCATGAAAGAGAGCTCGCTCCAACACTTCAACTTCCTCTACCACAGCAGCAGCGTCGTATGACGTCATGGTCTCGCACCATTGAACAAGACTAATTAATATAATATTATTATAAAGGTGCGTCATAACGAATTGGGTATGTTTGGCCGACAGTATTTTTGATTAATCAAACATTTCTATATTTTATGAATAAACTGAGATATGTATCAAATACACTAAATTTATCTACAGGTATACTCTTAAGTGTTGTATATTCTACACCCTACGTGACTTTCAGGGAATATAAAACTCATTTACACTTCAATTTTACAATTATTTTATTGAAACAACACACGGTACAAATTTGCACACTCGACCTCACTAAACCACATTACTTTCAAATTCGCCCAAGAAATAGATTCTCATCTTTGGTTAACTGTTGAGACAAATGTTGTAGTTTTTCTTTTGAAAAACATTTTTTCTCCTTCCAAAAATCAATCGTGTAACTTCGTATGTTGTTAATTTCAATCATTTTTCATATGCCCCGATACCTGGAATTTTGTATTAAATTTCTTCGGTTTTTCTACCGAGAGAAACAAAAAAAAGGCTGGTTTTGTTTAGGAGTTGCGTGAATTAATAAATATCAACACTCGAAACGAGTGCCTTTCAAACTACTTAACTACAACATGGTTGAAAAACATTCAAAATTCGTCTAAGAACTGAGAATGAGAACAATTTTTGATTTTAATATTCAACTCAATATCACTCCAACATTAGAAACAATTTCGAAAACTGCAATTACATTCGAAAGATAAAATTAAAAAAATTGTTTTATAATTCACTACCTAGTAATAAATAAAAAATTAAAAGCAAGGTTAATATTTCTGGTAGCACAGCCTCATTTATCATCATTACCTTTATTTTAAAATATTAAACCAAACAATTAAATAAATGTAGAAAATAAATTCAAAAACCCTGTTTTCTAGTGAATTACATAATACGTTTTCTATTCCCGATATAATACTGTGATGTAAACTTTACTTGATTTACTGGTATACATAATATACAGGTAGCTCCGCGAAGAGACAAAAAAGTAAAAATAAATAAAACCCAGTGATTTCAACTAGTATTTGGGCACATTGAAAAAATCATTTTCGTCTGGTTTTTCATGGGGCGAAACGGTATTTCGTGCCCTTCAAAAATGACGTGTAAATCCTCAATGGTACGAGGAGGTGGCGTTCAAAAGGCGTCAAGTTTGGCGGAAAAAATGAGTTTTTGTTTGAGGATTTTGCCTGAGCCAAATTGTGCAAAAAAAATGGCGCTTGGTGAATTTTACAACTGAAAAGAGTCGAACTGTTTGAGAGGTTAGGATTCAAACGAGTGGGATGGGAACAGCCAATGAGTGAAGGGCTTTGATGCTCCCCCAACCAGTAGCGTTGCGTTATGGCTGACAGTGGGTTACACTCAGGTTTTCTCCTTTTAACTCCCTTGCGAGCTGAGAAACAGCGTGATGCGGAGATCTAACTCTGGTATCCATAAGCAGGCGTTGGAGAGAAAACCCACCCATTTTCCCATTTCAAGGAATGTTCCTTTATAACGATAGGTCTGCCACTGCTGATGCATTTGGGGCGGTATCTGAATCTGAGCCTGTGGACAGATTTGAACGAAAACGAATTGGTCCATTGTGTATTTTACAACCAAAAATAGCCGAAACTGTACGATATGTTACGACTCCACCGTGTAACAGCAGATCAAACGAGCAAGATTGGATCAGCCAATGAGCGAAGAGCTTCGATGCTCCTCCAACCAGTAGCGTTGCGTTATAGCTGATAGTTCAGCGTTATGACTCAATTTTCTCCCTTTTTCCCTCTGTTTTGAGCCAAGAAACGGCGTGATGTGAATATCTAACTCTCCTATCCATAAGCAGGCGATTGGAGAGAAAACCCCCAGATTTTCCTACTTCAAGGAACCTTTTGACGATAGGTCTGCCTCAGCTGACGCTGATGAATAATATGGTTTTGAGAGGTTAGGATTCAAACGAGTGGGTTTGGGACAGCCAATGAGTGGAGAGCTTTGATGCTCCTCCAACCAGTTGCGTTGTGGCTGTCAGGTTACACTCAGGTTTTCTCACTTTTCCCTCCGTTGCGAGCTGAGAAACAGCTACCACTGCTGGAGAGAAAACCCCAGGCGACTGGAGAGAAAACCTTACGGCGATAGGTCTGCCACAGCTGATGCACATGATGTTTGTATGGAAGGTTTGAAGGTATGAAGGTTTGTAAACTCAGTTCAGCCACTCAAAATCACTCAGAATTTAATAAAATCGCGCGTTTCAACGTAAAAACAGCAATTTAGAACGATTCAGTGATGCGACAGTTCCAATCGTAATTTGACGCCGTTCGAACGCCAAACGGATTGTACCTTAGACGAACCCACAATTTACTTCTATTTAATTTTTCTTTACAAGTTTCAAGGTGGTCTAAAACTCCTTACATACAACTTACCAACACCTACTACAGTAAATTATTAATAATTTATTTCCCCCCCAAAGGAGGGTTTTTAATTTACAACATTACAACGGTTAATATTCACTAATCGCACCTGTCACTTGTCTGAGCCCTTTTTTCCGGTCCGGACCTACAGAGCTAAACATTAAAAAAATATCCACACTTTTTTGACCAAATTTTTTTGGAAATCTCACAACACCCTCCAAAAAACCACCAGTTTTCTCATTAAAAAACCGTACCATTTCTTTTTTTTAAATATTACACTTATTTAATCATATCCAAAAAATAAATGATCAGTACGAGGATATGTCACTTTTTTGTCCAGTAAAATTGCCAAAAATAAAAAATAAAACCAATTGAAACTTACAAACTACAATTCGCCAGAAGTGAGTTTAGACGCAAAATACTTCGAAACGTTCAACTCTACTAAAAAACTCTTACTATTTTGATTTACTTAAAATAGTTTTTTTTTCGTTAACAACAATTTTCATTTACACAAATACAATATTTCAATTTCTATTATTAATACTTTAAAAATAGTAGGTTATTTGAACTGTATCAATTTGTCCAATAATGTATATAAAAAATGAGGTTTAAATATATGCATTCATTATTATTACTATTTTTTTGTTATTTTTTGTTTGCATAAGATGTAAAAGTTGTAATGCGTCAATGATAGTCAATTATTACTATTAGCTACTGACAGGCAGATGTGGACGCCCCTATTTTTTTGTCGCCTCTAAAATTGATTAAGAATTTCGGTTTTCCGGGTATTTTCAATCAGTACAATCAATACCGCTTTCCTGTAACCTAAAGAATTAACCCTCTCTTACCCAAGTATTGATTCAAAAAAATTTATGCCTTTCACAAGGCACCTTTAAGGTTATTTGTTTTAGAAGTTGAAAAATACCAATTTGTCACAATTTTATCCTTATAATAACGTAAAAAGGTTTGTAGGACTGACAATTATGATGGAAAGTGTTTTGGACTTAAGAGATTGTCTAATGGATTTAGGGCTACATATTGCTTAAAAGGTTGAGTTTCATGATTATATGATTATTCTTTGCAAATTAACGGAACCAACTGCATTAAAGATTATCTCGTTCCTGTTTAAATTAAAGATTATCTCGTTTCTGTTTAAATCAAAGTGGACGGCTAGTTGCTAACAAAAAAATCGAGAAGAGGAACCACTTTAAAAATTAAATCGTCTCAAATATTTGAGATTTTGAACAAACTAGATTTTTTTAAAATAGTTACGTCTTTTTTTCTTCAAAAAAACAAAATTGTTTACTTTTTAAATCTAAGAGAAAAAAAACCAAGTCCACTTTTATCACATGAAAATTCTTATTTAAAAAACTTGTTATGCTTTGATCCCTTAGAATTTTTCTGCAGTTCAAAAAGAATCGAACAATGCTTTTTCTCCTTCGTTTCGACTTCTTTTCAACACAATTTTCACTTAGAACTAGGGACGTAGCCAGGGGGTTAGTTTAAGGGGTCCATAACCCTTTGAATTTTTTTCTGGACCTCACAGTTACCAAAATTCTGGCTACGTCACTGTTCGAACATTAAAGTAAACTTACAGGTATACTCGTATATATACAACACACACATTATGCTATTTTTACAACGAACAGTAACATTTCACGTCATTCTAGGTACCTACGATGAGGGGGTTTGAATGTTACTAATAGTGCTGATTGAATTATTAAGAATTATTGTAAAATTAAGTCTAAGTTTGGTACAAGTTGGGTTGATGCGAGAAGGCTTTCAAGAACCCGACATTCGAGTATCACAAGTTAGTGAAGCAAATTAGGTTTGACTTATATGCAACGACGTACTGTGAATTGGAGACAAATGTCGTCTTCGAGAAAATTTGATTAATGTTACTAAAGAGTGGCGGAATGCAAGGGTACCGAATGGGAAAGAGTTGCCACGTTGGAGTGCCTTGTGATGATCAGATCTAATTTCGGATTTTCTGTTTCAGTTCCTTAAGAAAATACAATCGAAAAAAGCTTTCGTGGATCCCTTCTGAATGTTACAGACAAAACTTTCGTACCGAACAGGTGGGAGAAATGGAGCGAAATAGTACGTAGGTGTAAGATTTGAGAGCTCTGTACAAGGTCCCTCCCAAGGCCCTTATGAAACCTCCGTTTATTCGAAATGTACCAGTGGCTGACATGTTAAGGAAAATTTTTCGAATTTCAAGGCTGGCCAGTTTGTTATTGGTCCAATCGATACGATCTAGAATTTTTTTGGTAATACAACTTTTCAACTCGCTAACTAGATCATTACATTTTAAAAGATCCGAGAATTTCATAGGTTTTTTCTTAAAAATTTCGATCCAACGTTTTTGTGCTATTAGTTGACACCCTCGGAGAGCGAATGCCCCAATAGGTGACAGGGGGACCAAATTTGTATTAACTTGTTGACGTCTTGTACATTTTCTCCTTGGCTTATGGACCGTTTTTTATTTGGAGGTGTGTAGGAGGTACACTGAGAAGAAAGAAGGAACGTTGCCTTCAAGCTTTCGGCTTTATCAAGCCATCTTCAGGGGTTGGTAGAAATTTTCGCCTCGTCACAGTATCTACCTCTTGCAGTCCACTCGTTAGGTTTAGTCTAAACCTGACGAGTGGACTGAAGATTGAGTAGAAAGAATAGAATCTGATGTTGGTCCCATTTTACGCTCTTCCGGGTGCTTCCCTCTGGCTGTGTACTGCAGGGTTATTCGTGGTGCCCCATAATATACGAGCAGCACCAGCTACACTCATCCTGTTTGCCATTCATCATCAAGGGCTCTTTGCATATATGATATAATATATCATATTATATAGATATATCTTCTGGAGCATACTTGAACATCTTGGTAGCCGTTGAAGCCGTAGAGAAATATTAGAGAATATGGCAACACAGGTGGCACTACCGTACAGAACGAACTAACCGAACAATTTGTTGTAGATTGGCACTTCTCGCTCAAAGTGAAGCGTGCGAAGCAACCAAACGATCACATAATGCCAACCGAAGCCGCCAATTTTTAAAACAGTGATTTTCGAGGGCGTGAATCCTTATTATTTCAGATTCAATGAATCTGTCAGCAACTGGAGCAGTGTCAGCTACTGGTACATTTACCCTACTCTTATCCTCAAAAACCCTACACTATTCGTCAGGGTGTTATTGAAGCAAATGGTCAAAGAATTAGAAAACGAAAGCGAAAAATTGACAATTTTCTGTTAAATTTCTCTTTAAAGGGGAAAGACGCACAGAGCTTCAGAAAACCAACTGATTTCCTACACATTGCAATCTCAATCATTTCAATTCACTTTTCGTACAGTATTCGAGCCAAGGAATCCAGCAGTAGCCAGCAATCACAGCTCAAAGCTGAAAATTAGGGATGGGCATCGATTGGAAAAACATCCAAGTTTACACATCGATGTTTTTTGAAATGCAAACATCGATGTCTAAAAAACATCGTATTCCGTATTTCTCCGAAAATACCTTGGTACAAGTACCCACCTAACTGTCAATTTTTTCTTGGCATATTTTGTTCTTATTCGAAATTAAACTAACACGTTAAACAAATACAAAAAGTGGATTGAGCGTCAACTTAAGATACAATTTATTCTATTCAGAATACTATTCTATTGCTCTATTCCAAATATTATTATGCAGCCACGTCTTCGGAGAGGGGATTTCTAAGCGGGTTCTAAATTAAATTAATTGAGAAAAAAGCCTCTCCTCTTAACACATTAAATGTTTTTTATAATTTTAATAATTTAAATAATATTTAAAAACTACATCACAAGGGCTACGATATGTGTCCATCATTGAAATCCAAAATGCCAAGATGTTTTGTTAATTTTTTTCAACCGGAGAGTTCAAATATAGGTGAAGCTCATCAGCTGACATGTAAAATAGGTTTGTAATTGTAGGTATTTTGGGAGAAACGAAAGAAACATCAATGTGAGAAACATCGATGTTTAAAGAATCACATCGAATGTTTTAAAACATCGCGTGTTCGATACCCATCCCTACTGAAAAATCATACGTTCTAGGAGATGAACCAGCATATTTACTGAAATGTATCCCTCACGGTTGGTAGTAATCGAGCTGTGACACTGATTCTTATTAGAATGAGGCACCTACGAGTACAGAGTTTCCACAAAATCACTGAACTGATTTTTAAGAGTGGACTAAAAATTGACAACTACATTCAAATTTTGAGCGCAAAACTGGATATGACTGGACCACACCGTCCACTTCCTTCATAATCCAATTTCTTATTTGTTGTTTCCAAATATTTCAGATAAGGAATACATTCTCAGAGGGAAGATTAGGACAAAAAACGTCCTGCTAATTTACCATTCAAATATAAGGTAACCTATACTGGTAAGCGGATTTTGAGCTTGAAAGTAAAATATTGCTCAAAATATCAATTCTCTACTTTCGTCAAGAAGTCACAAGTACTTAATTGTATTTACCTAATTATTAAAACAATTAATTTTTATGTAATGATAAAACGAGGTTGTGTCTGAGGAAACCGGAATACTCTCTCCAAATTCACAAATACCTCCTCATAATTGCGTTAAGCTCCGGAGAACATTTGGAGTTTTCTATTAATTAACTCGTAAAATTGAACTATACAGTTAAGCAACGTGACAACAGAAAAAAATGAGGCGTTCAGGATCAAAATCGGATAACTCCAAAAACCTAAATTTTACTTTGAATACTCAAAATTCTCATCTCGACGGAAGTTCATCAATTGTTCGTTTATTTTATTATTAAACAAATTGTTCTGCCGTCGAGATGAGAATTTTGATTATTCAAAGTTATGGAGTGGTTTTATGGAGTTATCCGATTTTGATCCTGAACGCCTCAAATGCACCTCAATTTCACGTCACAAATTATTAGTACTAACACATGAAACGAATCGAAACGAATCCGTCAGTTTTATACAAACAAGTCAAAACAAAAATACGTTTTGAACGGGCTAATGAGCCCTGTATATACGAAAAAGTTTTAAAAAATGTCACAATAAAAAATATATATTTATAGATACAGCACAGCAACATAAGGAAAGGTGTTTGGGTTGAGGCGAATGTGAAGGTTGTCAAATCCACGAAACAACGGGTAGAAATACGTTATGAAACTTGTATCAAAATCAAAATTTGGTTTGGAGAGACAAATTACAAGTGTTCCAACGACAGTAAAATTCTCTTACATTCTATGAAATATGAAAACTTATTTGAGACTAATAAATACTTGTAAATAATACCTTTTAAAAATATGAGACAAAACGATTACTTATTACAAGTTAAGGTAAAACGAATAATAATGAATTGATAATTAACCATTTTGTTTTATGGATCTAAAAATTAAGGGTTGTAAATTATAGGAGATTCAAATACTGGGCGCCGGCCGGCGTCATTGGGGCGTCGCGTTGTCGGCGGTGGGTGGTTTTTGAATGATGTGGTTGGTCAACCTGTTCGGGAGACTTCCGGCGTTCAGGCGGTAGAACTCGATCAGTTGACAGATGTCGTAGAACCGGGTTAAACCGCCGTCGATGGTGTAGCACATGATTTTGTCGACAGAATCCTCGATCTGAAACATTTTTTTTTAAATTTTTTTAAGTAGGTATAAATTTATTGTTTACTAAATAAACATTACAATTGAGACTAAATATCTGAAACATCGAGGGGAAAAAAAAACGTTCAAATGTTTGGCGCGAATGATCGTGCGTTTAATTACGGCTAAATACAGTACCATCTACTAAGTGGATATCGAGAGTCTCACGGCAACTTCCCACATCGTCATTTCAAATGAAAGAATCAAAGAAGGCTTTAAACCAGTTTTGAACTTGTCCACTGGGAATTTGAAAAACAAAAATTAACCCTTAAAGGAGATTGAGAGCATCAAATTACAATCTAGTATAGTCGTTAACATTAAGAAAAACCGTTCAAATATTTGGCCCGAATGAACTTTATTGAATTAAGGTTAAATAAAGTACCTACTAGTCTGCATAAACGGCTCGATAAGTGGATATGGTAGTCTACATGGATACAAATTGATAAGTTCAAATCCATTACTTCAAAAAAATAACTACATTTTTTGCGAGATTACGAATTTTTTCAAAATATACACTACTAATGGGTCCAAACAACGTACTAACATGAACTTAATTTCTTCCTTGATGGGGAAAACCTCTGATCGTGGATTTGCGGTTAGCTTTACGAGCCCCTCAGCTGATTCTGGGCCTATTCTGCTTAAAGTTATCTTTCAAGGAGGCTACATACCAAATTACAGCTGAATAGAGTGAATAGCATAAAAGTTAGCTTTAGGAGCCCCTCAGCTAATTCTGGGCCTATTCTGCTGAAAGTTATCTCCCAAGGAGGCTACATACCAAATTGCAGCTTCATAGTGTGAATAGCATCGAAATTAGCTTTAGGAGCCACTCAGCTGATCCAGGGCCTATTCTGCTTAACGTGTAAGTTCTAAGGAGGCTACATGCCAAATTTCAAGTCTCTACCACCACAGGAATTGTGCCAAAAAACGTCACAATTGTTTGTATCGCGGAAATTTTGGAACAACCTCCAGCCATAGGACACATCCATGTCAAAATAGTTCAGTTTGTGTAAGTAATGGTAGGTACTAGTCCACCAGGAATTAAAAAAAAAAAAAAAATATGAACCCGTAAACGAGACTGAGAGCATCAAGTGACAGTCAAGTCTAGTCCTTTAGCCGCAGTAGTTGAGGACATACTGCCAATTTCATGATGTAACAACGAAAAACCTTGATATCATCTTCAATATTGATATTCATCAATAATTTTTGAATTATTCAAAAACTCCACCAGCACTAGACGTTTTTTGTTTGAGTCAACTCCAGAAATTAGATTTTCATTTATGTACTCGTAATAGGATGAGTCAACTGAAGGCCACAGATCGTATCATGTTCGATATGCGTCACATTGTGTACAGAGGTAGTAAATTGATACAAGTGATGATTTACGTCGTCTTGGGCGTATTGAAGGTCGTTCCATTATTGTAATAAGACTCACCATCAAGATAGGAACGTGAACAACTTTGTCTTTGGTTCTGACGGACAAAACGTTCCCTCCGGGGTTACTGCGGCTTCCTCTGACGACGAAAACGCTGGGGGAAAAAATAAGGTCGTTGTTAAGACTTTATGTATGTTCAGTGAATAATATATTAAATATGTATTTAAATAATAATAAGTCCGGTTGATGTAAGTAGTGACGGGCGATACCTATTGATATGAGTATGGTATCGAATATCTTCTTTCGATACCAAGTACATTTGGTATCGAATATTTTGATTCGATACTAGTATAGGTATCGAGTATTTTTCCCGATATCAGAAGAAATACTCAAATGGATAGTCTCAAAATTACCTACCTACTTTATTTATTTTCGATTTTTACCTTGCGGTATATATTTGCAAGTAACTGGTCTGAGGTAGTTTACCATTGGTACCAGTACCACGATCGTTACGAACCTGGCGGATCTTGAAGCAACTAAGGAAGTATCGATTTACCGTTCCTATATCGAGACTGGTCGAACACCACCACTATCGTTCTCATCCCGCTTGAATTCAAATGCCTACAGTTTACGAAATACGAGTTTATATGCTCTGTGTTAAGGAATCGCCTTTAAGCTCCTTTTCCGAGAGTTTAATTCGTTCCGTCAATTTGTTCGTATCTTTAAGCGATTTTCCCCATGAAATTAACTGAAATGCCATTAATCCGTTCCTGGACAGGCCCAAAAATGTGTTTTTGAATAGGAAAAATTTGCAAGGCGTGCGAAAAAATGTGCAAGGTGTGCGAGTAGCTAACATGGCGAGGTATAACATATTATGGGCGTAGTCCATCAAAGATACAGCTGTGGTTGACAAATTGACATTCCTGCGAGGAGTAGGGAAGCAGTCCTGTGACGACTGATGTCAAGTTTTCTTATAACTAACTTTTAGATGTAGAAATGCCCTGTTAACCTTGGTGAAAGTAAATAAATAACGTAAGGGTTTAATAGTGTTTTTTCTATCTGTTATTTCCATTTTATTAAAATTTAATTCCCTGTGTGAAAAAGTACTCATATGATTCGATACTCTTCAGTATCGAATATTTTTATTCGATATCTGAGTAGTATCGAATATTTGTTTCGATACTAGTATCGAGTAATGGTATCGCCCATCACTAGATGTAAGTAATGGATAAATACTCGTATTTTCACAGGAGGAGAAATTAGAAGGAGAGAAACACTTGATATATATATGGAATAAGCTTACGGAATTTTCGCTTTACAGCGTCATCAGCCCGGGAAGAAATGGTAAATAATAATATATTTAAATAGGCCCCTAGTTTCAAAACTTGCGAAAAATTCGCATTCAATGCTCCTAACATGCAAATGTTGCCGGTTCAATATCAGGATCAAAAACGGCTTCTGTTTGACTCGAAACTGATCGAGGTCAGCCTCAGTTTCAAAACCGGACTGTAAACAAGTTGAGCGTTTCTACGCTTGGAGCGCCCGCCGCCTCGTTGGCACACCTGTTTACCCCAATACCTTGTCTGCCTACTAGTAATTTGTTCTAGTAATTTTTGGTTACCCAACTACATTTTGACTTTGGGGCAATATTTTACCATCCTGAAGGTGTTTTAATTATTTTAGAATATAGGTATATATTTTTTAAATATATATATACAGGGTGTAACGTGTTCTACATTTAATTTCCGACCAAAAGTGTCTCATTTTTTTTTTTTTTTTAAATCCACTCAAAATCCGATTTTTTCCACTTGTAACGTTTCAACTTTTAACATAACCTGTGAAGTAAGATTTAAAAAAAATTATAAAAACATTATAAAAATTACTTCATGGCTATGGCTGATGGCTAATGCCAAATGAAAAAAAAAAAAAAAAACTGTTACACTAAGATTGCATTTATTTAATTTAATTAATTATTACATTAATGCTACATCATCTCGTCTGTGGTGGTTACTCTTACCCTTCATGTTTGGCAAAGTTGGTAAGAAGGGCTGTAGCCTGCTCCCTGGTCAGGTTTTTATGGTACCAGGGTTGTCCGTTGTGAGATTTATCATCCTCCCCGTATTCTAAGAGAACACCCGTTCTGAAATAAAAACCAAAAATTCAAATTATGACGGTTTTTACATTATGCGAGGCAGGTACACTCCTACGTTGGGCATTGGTACAAGTAAATACTAGACAGACAAAAAAAAAAAAAAAAAAAAAAAAAAAAAAAAAAAAAAAAAAAAAAAAAAATCAAAATTTCTGGATTTTTGAAGAAACTTGGCGTTTTCTGTGCCATGTTGTCTGGAGATCACTCTCTAGAATACTGCTATTTCTCGCTGCCTATAGTAGAACATAATTTCTCTCCGAATTCTCTAGATGAATAACTTAATGTTTTTGATGCCGCTGAATAACAAGCAGCAATTTTTAGAAATTGTTTTCCCGTCAAATTTGGTCCATTTTACCAGATCTAAAAAAAAGGCTAAAAACACGCTTTTTTCACGTTTCACAGCTGGTTATTTTGAGTAGGAAATTTAAAAAAATAATTTCAAGTATACTCTGTTGTAATACATGTACCTGGCTATTGAATCCCAAAATCTGAAAAATTCCGCAAATTTAGGCATAAAATTTATGCCTAAATTTGCGGAATTTTTGAATTTTTCTTATCAGTGTTCAACTCGTTTCTCAAGTGTAAAAAAGGTGGAAAAATTTAAGATTTTGGGATTGAATAGCCAGGTACATTATTACAACGGAGTATACTCGAACTTATTTTTAAAAATTTCCTGCTCGAAATAACCAGCTTTGAAACTTGAAAAAGCGCGTTTTTTTAACCTTTTTTTGAGAAGATCTGGTAAAATGGACCAAATTTGACGGGAAAACAATTTCTAAAAATTGCTGCATGTTATTCAGCGGCATCAAAAACTACAAATTTAGATACTTGAAGTTTGGATTAAAAAACCTCTTACTTTCCATAATATGATACGAAAATACCTACTATAATATTATTACAGTACCTACCATTTAATACTATAATATTATTATAGTACCATTTAAGTATTTTCGTATCATATTATGGAAAGTAAAAGGTTTTTTTTAATCCAAACTTCAAGTATCTAAATTTGTAGTAGTTCTAAATGTCATTTCATTTTTTTTTTTTCCACACTTTCAGAGAGTGATCTTCAGTCAACATCAAACAGCAAACGCGAAGTGCCTCCAAAAACCCAGGAATTTTAATTTTTTTGGATCGGTCTAGTGAATTTGAGTATAACAAGGTAAGAAGATGACAATGTCCTGTAATCAGAAAAGCAGAAGTCTAATTTTGTCACCCCATAACTCAAGGTTAATTTCGCCAATGGCCTCATAAGCCCAATTATTCGGGTTGGTTGATTCTCAACATTGAAATTTTAATTAATTTTAAGTCAATCACAGCCTGAGATATCGTCCAAGAACCTTCCAATCTAGGTCCTGCAGGCCCTTAAGCAGCAAAAATGTCCATAATAAGTGACCGTAATAAGTTTTGTCATTTTTGTGGAATACGTTTTTGGAGTTTTTTGAAAAAATGTTTTTCTTGGTTGAAAACAAGTTTTTGGAATTTTTGTAGTATTTTGGAAGTTTTTTCTTTTCGGTTGAAAAGAGGGTACAGACCGTATGTTAGAGCTACAACAAAAACTTACATGGCCGAAGGCCTGCACCGGATCCTGTGTTTCCAGCTGGCCCCTTCGTAGTCAGCAATCTCTTTGGCTTCCCTGGGATCTTCAACGATCCGTCCGACTTTACCCGTGAAGTCCATCGCGACTCGTGACAGGAGGCTTTCCTACAAATAAGAAACACTAGAGTCAAATCACGAGAGAAATGCGACATCCAGAAATTAGGTACGAATAATTGTTAGCAACTCCGTTTGATTTTAATTATATTGATAAAACATTCGAATAGACTCAGTACAAGTTAAATTTGCAGGTAAAATTACGTAGCTGCCAGAATGGTGTACAGGCAAACTACACACAACACAAGCTACTGACAAATGGTATGATCCCAATTTCAACGTGTTCATCGTTCTTACAGTGGATACAACCCCATACACCAAACCACAGAAAAATAAATGTAGAACCCGTAGGAGAGGTACTGGACACCACCCTGTATATATACGTCACACCCTGTATAACTTATTACGGTATATCGTAACGTTGAACTTACATTGACGCTGAGGTTTGCTGCGCTACCGCTAGGAGGAAGGGATTCTTGCTTGTTCTTGAAAGCTTTGTAGTTCTCTCTTATTTGTTTCCCATACTGCAAATGAAAATATGTATAATAATAAAAGGTAATATTTTGACGAGGTGAAATAAAATTAAATTAAGTTGGAATTTTCTAAACAAAATTAGATATACTTAACGCCTACGGCGTCAATTTTAAAAACGTGGAACATGTTTTAACCAAATTTAGTGCAGAACCTTTAGTCGTAGGAAGGTATAAGTATAGAAATACTTAAGTCTACCAATGAAATCATTAATAAATAAAAAAAATAAAGCCTACTTATCAACCACTGTAAAAATGCCCGTCTCTAGGGAAAAGTATTTCCGTGAGTTATCATCCCTTAAGAATCGTTCAACACTCGTGGGAGTGCTCTGAATTTATGCAAAGTGACAGAATCTGATGTAGGTTCATGCAGGTGTATTTCTCTGAAAATAGCGAGTTGTCGGTTGAAAAATATAGATTTGTATTAACTCGAAATATTTTTTATTGATTAATACTGATTAACAAGAAGTTTCCAATATTGTTCTGACCGTCGCCTTGGCGACTGATCGTTACGTCAAAACACAATTGAAATAGTCACTCGTAGCTGAATGTTGAATTTCTGAATATTGAGCTTGATGAGGATTTATGCACCTCTGAGCTCAGTCAGCTGATCAGGTGCATTGTCGTCAGATTTCAGATGCCCCATAGAATCTACCATTCAAATATCAGCTTTCTAGGTTGACTAGGACAAAAGATAGCCTCTGGGCTCAGTCAGCTGATCAGATGCACTGTCGTCAGATTTCAGATGCCCCACAGAACCTACCATTCAAATATCAGCTTTCTAGGTTGACTAAGAACAAAAGATAGCCTCTAAACTCAGTCAGCTGATCAGATACACTGTCGTCAGATTTCAGATGCCCCATAGAACTTACCATTCAAATATGTATCAGCTTTCTTCGCTATTTTTTTGTAACGCAATTTCGTGACCATTTTGGCAAGTTAGCTCACGGCTAAAACATGTTCCATGTTAATAAATAATAATAATAATGAAAATTAAACTTTGTCATGTTTAAACCCCTCAAACCCCGGAAAACACTCCAAAAATTGGCTAGCTACGTTTACTTCCCTCACTTTGGTGGACATTAGAGAGGGGATTTTGGATAAGAAGGACCTGGTATTAAAAGGCCCTTCACCAGGCGTTGTATGTTTGTATAAACGTGGACTCAAAAACGTGTTTTTCTGTATGTGTGGGAATATTAAATATTGATTTTTTTATTAAATATTTTTGATTTTTGACGATTAAATATCAAATTTTGAGTAAAGATTGGGATTCTTTACGCTCTATCGCACTTTTCTTTATTGCAAAGCCGTTCACCACAAAAAGTGGACCCCGGATTTTATCGAATCAATCATTTCGCACGATCTTAACGCCAAACTCCACCCGTGCAACGACAGGGTTTTTGCAAATTTCTTCGAGGATTTGAATTGCATCGAAATACACGTGCAGTGCATCCTACAAGCCGCCCGACCGTGTCGAACAAGACACTCGATGCCCCACTCCCGTCAATTGATTAACAAAACCGCAATCTGTGTCTTCAAGCAAATCCCACGTGCATAAATCATTTAAATCGTTGCGGTAACAATGTGTAATTTTTTTCTCTGCACCGCGAATGAATAATTCATTAATTTATTCACACATACTCACACATACAAAAAAAAATCCTTCTGCTTGATATTCTCTTACAGATGAAAAGAAGTATCGAAGTTTATTTGCGAGGCAGATTTCGCTCGGCGAAACCAATCGGCGTGCGAAATGGGTTTGGCATCGATGTTTTGAAAATCGATGGAAATTCGAAAGAAACCCCGTACGGTTTGTTTGAATATTTAGCATATTGAGGAACGCCCAATACTTCGGAAACATGAATGCAAATACTACGAGTAGGTACTTGTTGATCTTGAAATAATTTCTACAACTCGGCCCTGAGTTTATGAAAAACTAAGATAACTGGAATTTTTTCGGGTTTTTTGGACCACCGGAAAGGGGTCCCGCAACGCACTTGTAGTTACGCCCTTTGGCCCTGTCGGTACTCAATTACGCGGTAAGTAAATAATTCAAGTAATAGAGTATTTTTGCATTGAACAAAAGATGTCGGGATCGGTTCATTAAGTGTAGTTAGGGACGAAAACATGAGAATGGTAAGCACAGTACTTACAGTCAATTTATGATTATATTTACGTATGTCAATGTAATTTCAATGCAATGTTAATTCGTGGCTCATTACTCGTATTTAAAAAAATATATATATATACGATGGATTGGTGAAACTAAAGACACTCGCGTGAAATATGAACTTGAATGCACGAACAGGAGGAAGAAAATTATAGAAAACACTTACTACATTTTGGAAAAAGTGGAAAATAATTTTTTTTTTTTATTAGCTTATATATACATTTTTTAAATTTAAAAAAATAAAAAATAAAAAAAAAATAAAAAATAAAAAAATAAATTTTCAGACATGACTAACACTTTCTCACTACCACACACACTTACTGACTATTACACTTTTAATTACTTTTTTGACATAACCAACACATTCACACAATACACGCAATACTTCCCTCACACAATACACGCAAACACTTAACACTAATACATTACACAAGCACAACCCTTCACAAAACTTCCCTTCCCCACCACCTTCGACCAGCCCACATTATCCTGCTCGATTCCTCCATGCCGCTGCCATCCGCGCATACCACCAAACCCCTTGGATCTGGAAATTGAGAGAAGCACACCCCACCATTTCTTCTCGGGCTGACGACGCTGTACAGCGAAAATTTCCACTTTTTCCAAATGTAGTAAGTGTTTTCTATAATTTTCATCCTCCTGTTCGTGCATTCAAGTTCATATATATATATATAGATTTCCAAGGTTCATAATTATTGAGAATAACTACGTCAAAACTCACGACAGATGGACGAAATTAAAATTGGGTCGACATCATTTTATAACAGAAAAATTCCCTTCAATACGAGTAAATGTCATACACTGTTATTCAACTGTTATTTACCTTGGCCAGCCTCATGGCGGTAACCCAACAGACCCGGTCCTTTCCTTTGTCGAAAGACAGGACGACGGAATCGGTGAAATCCTCCTCGCTTGTTTTCCGGAGAACGACCCCAAACTCAGTGGGTCCTGAAGAGGCAAACAAAATCAGGCAATAAATAATTAGTTAATAATAATACGACAAAATTTAATGATATTATTAGGGGAATATATAGAATTAGGCTGACAACAGTGATGTAGAGATCTCGCCTGTTGGTGCCTAAACGCTGTTAGCTCCCGACAGGAAGCGCTGACATCATTGGATTTCCGACCTGCTTCTTTGAAATAAGGTTATGAATATGGAACACTATTAACTTTTAATTAATTTTTTAAATGTTATATCGTTTTATCGTTACCATATCGTTTTTATCGTCATATCGTTTTACAGAATTTCATATTTCTCCTCTCTTATCGTGTAAAATTACATTTTTAAATATACACCAATTTCATGATTCATTTCAAGATACACAAGACAAACTGTCTAATATTTCGATAAATTCTTGTTACTAGAAATTAGAAGTTCGAATCGAGTTGCCCATATGAATCCATGACGTCAAAAAGCTCAAAAAGGTCAAAAGCTCTTTGAAAATATAAAGAAAAAATCAGGTTGTACAGTTCAGCAGAACATGCCAATCTACACACTGCTTTGAAATTTTGTTTTTATAACATAACAAGCAACAAAATGGTGAATGTGCATGAGAAATGAAAATTGAAAAAAAACCGAGTCGTTATGTTATTTGAGTTGCTATTGCTCGTAAACACTAGTTTCCATGTCAAAAAAACCTTCACAGAGATCGAAGTTTGAGGAAGAGTGGATACTGTAGCTGACCGTCCGACCAATCACATTCTTCAGCGGTTCTGACGTCACCGCGCGCGTTTTATGAACAAGATTATCTTTAACGTAAAAAATAATGATAAACTAATTTTGACGAATGGTTCCCATTTTCACGTTTTTGAAGCCATTCTCTGCCTATCAATAAAAATTCTAAAAAAAAGAAAAAGAAAAAAACATGCACAGACCCCAAAATTGAAAAAAACCGAGTCTTTATGTTATTTGAGTTGCTATTGCTGGTAAACAAATTGCTATTGCTCAAAAAAACCTTCACAGAGATTGATGTTTCAGGAAGGGTGGATACTGTAGCTGACCGTCCGACCAATCACATTTTTCAGCGGTTCTGACGTCATCGCGCGCGTTTTATGAACATGATTATGTTTAACGTAAAAAATAATGATAAACTAATTTTGACGAATGGTTCCCATTTTCACGTTTTTGAAGCCATTCTCTACCTATTAATAAAAATTCTAAAAAAAAAAGAAGAAGAAGAAGAAGAAAAAAACATGCACAGACCCCATTGAAGAGCACCATTATTTTGGTAAATAACGTGTTTCGTCCAGGTCAACAACTCCCTCCCCTCAGCACAAGTTATGCACAGCTATGCTTAAATGCTCAATGCTCAAATGCTATGCTGTTGAGCCCCAGCTCTGCTGATATCGAAAAGATCCTCAGCTCCGTCGGTATCGAAGCTGACAATGAGAAGCTCAACAAAGTCATCAGCGAGCTGAAGGGAAAGAACGTCGAGGAAGTGATTTCCAAGGGTAAGGAGAAGCTGGCCACAGTCCCTGCTAGTGGTGGTGCTGCTGCCCCTGCTGCTGCTGCAGCTCCCACCGCTGGATCCCCATCGAAGGCTGAAGCCAAGAAAGAGGAGAAGAAAGAAGAATCTGACCAATCAGATGACGACATGGGCCTCGGTCTGTTCGATTAAATCCCATGTTTAAAGAGGGGTGTAGAATAGTTTCGTATTTCTCGTATTAAAACGTTTCATTTGCATTTCAACATAAATGCATTGAAACAAATTAATGAACATAATATTTTAAAACATAATATATAACAATTTTAATAGGATTGTACAAAATTGAAGAGGATTGTTTAAAAATTTTTGAAGTCGATGCAAACTTATTCAAAAACTCTGCAAATTCTTGACACAACGGTTTATTATCTTCCTTGTGCAGATCACCCTTCTGTCTAGATCACTAGGTCTAAATGTCAAGATCCTAAATGTTAGATTAATTATTATTGTCAATTATCACTAATTATTAACAATTTTATCAAGTACCTACTGAAAATTATTATAATTTATTGTTAGGTATTGATCATTCGTATTTATTATTAATAATAATTATTATTAATTATGATTAATTAATACGATATAATTCTGTGGTTTTTAATACTACGTCGGTAATAATTTTTCTATAAAAGAAGTACCTACCAACAAACATTCGAAATTACCTTCATTTCCGTAGCACGAAACGCACCTCAGAACAACAAACTCGACATAACTTAAGCCATATGATGTTCCAAAGAGCTTGTTAGTATGAAAATGGACCTGTATTTCAACAGTTTGATTCACGATCGGGTTGTGAGGCACAATCTTTGAGCCGTCATTGTGAACGAACGGCTGGTCGTACAAAGCTGCGGATGGTCTTAAAAAATTCTACGGAACAAACTCTATCTGAATATGAAATAAAAAACATACCGTTTGATGGGAATTTTTCGAGATATGGAATTTTCAAAATTTCAAAATTCGTTTTGAACCCCTTCCCCTTGACCTAGGGTTATGAAAAGTTTCGTGGATCATTGTGGGGCTGGTCCAAACCCAGAAACCAAATTTCGTAATTTTAACTCAACGCTAACTGGGCAAAGTGCCTCGGACGGCGGACGGCGGACGGCGTACGGCGGACGGCGTACGGCGGACGGCGTACGGCGGACGGACGGATTTTTTTTTATTCGATTTTCTGAATCTACGTATCTTGAAACGTAAACCAACAAATTTTGAGGGGGGGTTAAAAATTTTTTTTCTTTGGGCGATTCCAATGGTTCATTATCGAAGATAATAAACCAAAAGAAGAAGAAGAAGAAGAAAAAAACATGCACAGACCCCATTGAAGAGCACCATTATTTTGGTAAATAACGTGTTTCGTCCAGGTCAACAACTCCCTCCCCTCAGCACAAGTTATGCACAGCTATGCTTAAATGCTCAATGCTCAAATGCTATGCTGTTGAGCCCCAGCTCTGCTGATATCGAAAAGATCCTCAGCTCCGTCGGTATCGAAGCTGACAATGAGAAGCTCAACAAAGTCATCAGCGAGCTGAAGGGAAAGAACGTCGAGGAAGTGATTTCCAAGGGTAAGGAGAAGCTGGCCACAGTCCCTGCTAGTGGTGGTGCTGCTGCCCCTGCTGCTGCTGCAGCTCCCACCGCTGGATCCCCATCGAAGGCTGAAGCCAAGAAAGAGGAGAAGAAAGAAGAATCTGACCAATCAGATGACGACATGGGCCTCGGTCTGTTCGATTAAATCCCATGTTTAAAGAGGGGTGTAGAATAGTTTCGTATTTCTCGTATTAAAACGTTTCATTTGCATTTCAACATAAATGCATTGAAACAAATTAATGAACATAATATTTTAAAACATAATATATAACAATTTTAATAGGATTGTACAAAATTGAAGAGGATTGTTTAAAAATTTTTGAAGTCGATGCAAACTTATTCAAAAACTCTGCAAATTCTTGACACAACGGTTTATTATCTTCCTTGTGCAGATCACCCTTCTGTCTAGATCACTAGGTCTAAATGTCAAGATCCTAAATGTTAGATTAATTATTATTGTCAATTATCACTAATTATTAACAATTTTATCAAGTACCTACTGAAAATTATTATAATTTATTGTTAGGTATTGATCATTCGTATTTATTATTAATAATAATTATTATTAATTATGATTAATTAATACGATATAATTCTGTGGTTTTTAATACTACGTCGGTAATAATTTTTCTATAAAAGAAGTACCTACCAACAAACATTCGAAATTACCTTCATTTCCGTAGCACGAAACGCACCTCAGAACAACAAACTCGACATAACTTAAGCCATATGATGTTCCAAAGAGCTTGTTAGTATGAAAATGGACCTGTATTTCAACAGTTTGATTCACGATCGGGTTGTGAGGCACAATCTTTGAGCCGTCATTGTGAACGAACGGCTGGTCGTACAAAGCTGCGGATGGTCTTAAAAAATTCTACGGAACAAACTCTATCTAAATATGAAATAAAAAACATACCGTTCGATGGGAAGTTTTCGAGATATGGAATTTTCAAAATTTCAAAATTCGTTTTGAACCCCTTCCCCTTGACCTAGGGTTATGAAAAGTTTCGTGGATCATTGTGGGGCTGGTCCAAACCCAGAAACCAAATTTCGTAATTTTAACTCAACGCTAACTGGGCAAAGTGCCTCGGACGGCGGACGGCGGACGGCGTACGGCGGACGGCGTACGGCGGACGGCGTACGGCGGACGGACGGATTTTTTTTTATTCGATTTTCTGAATCTACGTATCTTGAAACGTAAACCAACAAATTTTGAGGGGGGGTTAAAAATTTTTTTTCTTTGGGCGATTCCAATGGTTCATTATCGAAGATAATAAACCAAAAGAAGAAGAAGAAGAAGAAAAAAACATGCACAGACCCCATTGAAGAGCACCATTATTTTGGTAAATAACGTGTTTCGTCCAGGTCAACAACTCCCTCCCCTCAGCACAAGTTATGCACAGCTATGCTTAAATGCTCAATGCTCAAATGCTATGCTGTTGAGCCCCAGCTCTGCTGATATCGAAAAGATCCTCAGCTCCGTCGGTATCGAAGCTGACAATGAGAAGCTCAACAAAGTCATCAGCGAGCTGAAGGGAAAGAACGTCGAGGAAGTGATTTCCAAGGGTAAGGAGAAGCTGGCCACAGTCCCTGCTAGTGGTGGTGCTGCTGCCCCTGCTGCTGCTGCAGCTCCCACCGCTGGATCCCCATCGAAGGCTGAAGCCAAGAAAGAGGAGAAGAAAGAAGAATCTGACCAATCAGATGACGACATGGGCCTCGGTCTGTTCGATTAAATCCCATGTTTAAAGAGGGGTGTAGAATAGTTTCGTATTTCTCGTATTAAAACGTTTCATTTGCATTTCAACATAAATGCATTGAAACAAATTAATGAACATAATATTTTAAAACATAATATATAACAATTTTAATAGGATTGTACAAAATTGAAGAGGATTGTTTAAAAATTTTTGAAGTCGATGCAAACTTATTCAAAAACTCTGCAAATTCTTGACACAACGGTTTATTATCTTCCTTGTGCAGATCACCCTTCTGTCTAGATCACTAGGTCTAAATGTCAAGATCCTAAATGTTAGATTAATTATTATTGTCAATTATCACTAATTATTAACAATTTTATCAAGTACCTACTGAAAATTATTATAATTTATTGTTAGGTATTGATCATTCGTATTTATTATTAATAATAATTATTATTAATTATGATTAATTAATACGATATAATTCTGTGGTTTTTAATACTACGTCGGTAATAATTTTTCTATAAAAGAAGTACCTACCAACAAACATTCGAAATTACCTTCATTTCCGTAGCACGAAACGCACCTCAGAACAACAAACTCGACATAACTTAAGCCATATGATGTTCCAAAGAGCTTGTTAGTATGAAAATGGACCTGTATTTCAACAGTTTGATTCACGATCGGGTTGTGAGGCACAATCTTTGAGCCGTCATTGTGAACGAACGGCTGGTCGTACAAAGCTGCGGATGGTCTTAAAAAATTCTACGGAACAAACTCTATCTGAATATGAAATAAAAAACATACCGTTTGATGGGAATTTTTCGAGATATGGAATTTTCAAAATTTCAAAATTCGTTTTGAACCCCTTCCCCTTGACCTAGGGTTATGAAAAGTTTCGTGGATCATTGTGGGGCTGGTCCAAACCCAGAAACCAAATTTCGTAATTTTAACTCAACGCTAACTGGGCAAAGTGCCTCGGACGGCGGACGGCGGACGGCGGACGGCGTACGGCGGACGGCGTACGGCGGACGGACGGATTTTTTTTTATTCGATTTTCTGAATCTACGTATCTTGAAACGTAAACCAACAAATTTTGAGGGGGGGTTAAAAATTTTTTTTCTTTGGGCGATTCCAATGGTTCATTATCGAAGATAATAAACCAAAATCCACCAAAACTTGCAAAGTGAAGAGAAGCCTTTCGCAAAAATCTTTTTTTGCTCTCCCATAACTGAATGCAAATGCAGTTGGTCGTAACCTATCAAAACGAGAGATGAAAAACCTCAACTTTTTTTTCTCTTTCTCTTTTTCCTTTTTTTCTCCTTCTTCATTTGCCTGTCACTTTTCTCACGACAACCGATTGATGGATGGTCTTCTCTCAAGAGTCAAAACCTCAAAAGAAACACTTCGTTATGTCGATCGTTCATGTAACCACCTACGCTTCCCTCGAACTCGAGCCAACTCGACGAGAAATTATGAATCTCATTATGAAAAAAAAAAAACAAGGAAAAAGAAAAAAAGAAAAACCAGCTCCTCGTCTCATTTGGAATTGAAGATTAGTTCCTCTTCCACTCACTCCGCGGTGTTTCAACTGAACCGGCGACTTTTTTTTTCAATTGCGTTTACTTTTTCTCCTTAAAGGTGTCTTTTCACGGCTTGATGATCCTCATAATTTTTTTTTGGACGTCGAAACATCTGGAAAAAAAGCCGGACTTTTAAAGATCGTGTGGACGTTTCGTGAGAGGGAAGTGCTAATACTTTCCATTTGCGAGGTGTAGCTTCTTGCGTTTAAAAGATAAGGAAAAATGGACAACTCCACTGTGGTTCTTAAGGTGCGGATGCAAAGGGGGCATGGAGAAGTGAACTATTTCCTGACTCAGTTCTTCTCAGGACATGGACTTTTCTATGCCTACTTGCACAGAATGGGAAAGGTGGGATACTCCATTGTGCCGCTGCTGTCAGGATGTGGAGGATGATGCGCTTCACACGTTCTTTGGATGCGCGAGATGGGCAGAGGAAAGGAGCTGGCTCAAAGAAGCACTGGGCATCACGTCTCCCAATATGACCCCAGAAATATTAGTTGCCAAGATGTTGCAGAGCGAGCAGCATTGGACCCTCACATCAGAATATGTGGAGAAGGTGTTGAGGATAAAGATGCTCCTTGAACGGGAGCGGCAACGTACGGAAGGCGCGGACCGACAAAGGCAAGCAGAGTGAAGAGGACTCCCGAGGACTCAGCCCGAAGTAATGTGTTAAACAGTCCCAGGCTGAGCTCCAACACGGGAAAGGTAGGTGAGGTTTTAGTGAGGTTTGAGTCCCACATAACCTGGAGGTGCGGTCCTCTCCAGGTATCTTACGAGATCCAAGTCCACCTATGGTTCTTAAAGATTTCCTCACCGGCCTACGGAAAAAAAAAAAAAAAAAAAAAAAAAAAGGTGCGTCCACATTATGTCGAATCAAGCCGTTCGACATCATTCGACCTGAGTCGATCGACAAAGTCGAACAAGTATGGACGTGCCGTTCGACCTCAGCAACATGTTGAAAGTCGAATCGAACGTGTCGAATCCGATCGCTCTCGAGGCGGTCCGGATCAAAGGAAGTCGACCCGACCCGAATCAAAGTTCGTAGTGAGGACGCGTCGATCGACGGTCAGTCGACGTTCGGAGCCTGTTCGCACAACTTGTTGCGTTTTTCCTCTCGTATCTAGTGGATTTCAAAGTGTATAAATATTTTCGTTTTGGTTTTTCTGTGCGACGATCACGATGAACAAACGTTGGCCTTCATCGATTTATACCGGCAGCTTCCCTGTGGGACTAAAAAAAAACCCGGAATACGGAATGTTCGAAATAAGAACTTTTCATTCTGAAAAAGTTGCAGAATCCCACGTCGTTCCGGTACTCAAGATTTAATTCGTCAACCTCGTCCAGCAACAAATCTTTCATAAATTCGCAAGCCCTGTACTTTTTTCTTCCCCGAAGGATGCTGGGGCGAATCCAAAACCTCCGAGGGCGTCGAGCACGTTGTTCTCCTACTGCGATAACTATTGCAGCAGAAGCTGCTAAAACAACTTCTTCATCATCACTCAACATTATTGGCATTGGAAATTACCGAAATCGCAAATCTGTTCCTCACGATGATTCAATACTGATCGGCAATTCGACACGTACACACTACCAGAGCAGTGTGGACATCTTGTTGAATGTCGAACATGTCGGACATGTCGAACCGACTTGTCGAATCGAACGTGTCGACCGGCCTGAGTCGACATAGTATGGACGCACCTTTAGGGCCGGATTTATAGTCTACACTTGAGGGTCACAAGCCCCTAAGTATTGATGAACGAGTCCTCAAGTCTCTGATCGGTATTTACAGACGGCACTTGGAGACCTGAGTGTGATCGACACTTCAGGGTCCCCCACACTTGCACTCAGCCCGTATTAATAGACGAAATTCCGAGTGGGACCCGCACTTGAACCAGCCAAATCCCAAGTAACCTCGATAGGTACCCCTTGAGTATCGGCTTATAAGTTCGATCGTTTCTATAACGCGTTTTCATCGCTAACAAAACAATGTGCCCTCAAATTGATCTCGAATTCAAATTCAATTCGAATTCAAATAAATCGTTATTTTACTTGCTGCAATGGAGTTTGACGATTAATTTGATCGTCAGGATTCTGAAAAGGTAAGTTATATGCAACTTTGTTAGGTTAGGTTGAGCTGACTCGATTCGATTAGTGATGAAATATTCTGTAAATTGCCCTGTGAAAAGGCCTGTTTTTTTAAAATGATTATGATGTTTATTTGAAATAAATATGTGCTAGACCAGGAAAATACTCTGTAGATGGTCAGTAACGCCGATTTTAAAAGAAACTGTTGTCCAAGCATTCTCAACTCGTCGTTTTCGCTAGTTGTTTGCCAATCCATTGATTATCAAATTATCTCATCGAAATGGCCAATTTTCTAAATTAATTCAGTTAAATACAGGCTTCACTTCTCTATTTATCCTTATCATTTACTTATGTACTGGTTCCTCTGGTGTATCCAATCATCACATGGGGAATATTGGCTATCTTGGCTAAAAAATAAAAATAATGAAATTTCATGTGCCACACTCTGGGTTTTGAAAAATCAGATTTTGGCGCAGTTTCACAGTTGAGCAATTAGAGCGCTTGCTGGTACGGTTGCGCGTCGCAAACGAAATCGATTGAAGTGTTAAATCTTCATGAAATTTTGCGCAGAATCCGAATCTGCAATGAAAAAAGAAGGTTCCCGTTTGAATAAATAAAGTAGGTACTTAAGTGAAACTGCGCCAAAATCTGATTTTTGGGAACCCAGAGTGTGGCACGTGAAATTTCATTGTTTTTCGACGTTGAATCACGTGGTGATATTAGTTTTTTTATTTGACTTGATCAAACCGAGATTACAGCCTAAAAAATGGTAGATTTTTAAGAAAAATCACCTTATTCTGGCTCTTGATCGTTATTAGGCTGTGATCTCCGCTCTGCTAATCTACAAATTTTTTGATTCGGTTTTGTAATGTACGAACCTTTGAGTTGGTTCTTGGCGTTCAGGCTCGTGTAGACCTCGTAGTCCTTGAGGTCTGCCAGCACCTCCAGCTCGTCTTCGTTTCCTTCCCCTCCCGCAACGTACTGCTCCAAACCGTCATCTTGATCTATCTGTAACATTGAGACGAGATCGACAATGAATTACTTGAAAGAGTACAACGGGTACTTGTACACAGAGGGAATTAGCTGTAAGCATGAGACAGGAGAAGTCATTTCAACGAATCAACACAAAATCATTCAAGGAGACATTCAGAGGGCTTCCGGTGTTTTATTGAGGAAACACGACCACAGGTGGTGCTAATATGGTAACACATCTGAGAAGCTGTTACAATGTGAACTATTTTAAGATTTTTAGACCCCAAAACCAGTCAATGTCCATTACAACCTCATTTCCCACCCCATTTCCAATGCAGGCAATCTATGACAGTGAATCCCATTAAATTACAGTGAATCCCATTTCCAATTCACTGAAATAAGCTGTGGTTTCATCCGGAGCGTCTACTTGTATGATTTACTGGCTGTACCCCTCTTATTCCTCCCCAAGTATTCCATATACATCCATAACCACTAACGATCCTCCCTCAATATTGTAGAAGGGCCATGAAAAATTGATCTTACACTTTTCAGTATTTTATTTATTATTTTCTGTTTTCAAGATTTCAATCGGTTTTGTATAATATACAATATATTATATTGATGAGACACTGACAGGGCCAGTATAGGAAATTCCCCATGCATTCCACATCCTGTTTAACTGTCCATGTCTGAAATTCAAAATATTACTTTTTACTACCTACAATAGTCCACATTCTATAGGTTCTTTTTTTATTTATTTTTATAAATTTATTTTAATTTTTTTCATGTTCACAAATTCATTCATATGATTTGTTTGAGCAAATAGGTACTTTTTGTTTAAACAATTTTACGGACAAGAAACCGAGTGAATATTGGATTGTCTCCATACCAGGACCCATGTTTAAAAGTTCTAGTCTCTAGCTCATCATCGAAATTTAATTTGTTTTTTAATAAATTGATAGACTAGAAACCGAGAGAATATTGCGTAGTCATCCACCCTTCACCCATGCTTAACGTTTCAAGTGTCTAGCTCATCATTCAAATTTAATTTGTTTGAACAAATAGGTATTGTTTAAACAATTTTTCAACGTTCAAACGCCAAAGGACCGAGGACTAGTGACGTTCCGATATTACCGATATTAGTAATATCGATACATTTGTTTCGATACTTCCGATATTTGTATCGATATCAAGAATTCGATATCGGGATATCGAATGAAGCTTTACAGTATCGAATCGAAATATCGAATCCGAAACATCGGAAGGAGATTAATATCCAACATAGCACCAGCCGTGACACCTAAGAAAGAGAAGAAGAAGGAGGAGGTTACATTACATTATACAGGCTACCACCATTATGCTGTGCGTTTGCCGTTTGTTTATGTTCATTTATGTATGTTCGTCTTCGGAACATTTGGACAAATTGTTGTTTTTGGCGAACTTTACTTCTGAAGAGTGGGGTTTGTAATTTTTTTTAAACATTCGCCACAATATATTTTCCATTCCACTCTTTGTACTTTACTTCCGAAGATTGGGGTTTATAATATTTTTTTTTTTTTTAAACATTCACCACAATATGTTTTCCACTCTTTGTACTTTTTGATATGGATAACAATAAAAACTTCAAAATCTACCCAAGGGTTTATTATTTCCACTCCTATAGTATGTACCGAAACTGATCATAATGCTGAGGTAGGCCTAAACACGATTTATTTTTTGAATGGAATTACAGAATTTGAGGATAATAATATTATCCTCAAATTCTGTAATTCCATTACTTATATTATAAGTATTGCAGAAAAAAGTAAGAATTATCGATATCAAATGATACTTTCAATATCGATATTTCCTTAAGATAATATCGGAGTATCGATACCGTGCTTTCGATATTGATTTGATACCAAATATCGCATCGAAAGGAGTATCGGAACGTCACTACCTAGGACCCAATACCCTTCATGAACCTGTAACGAATCCATCAGATTATCCCTGTACGTAGTCCCATCTCAGATTATCCTTATTGAAATCAACGGGGACGAATGTTGAGTAATTACAGGTTTCGACGCGTCGGTTCGTCATTCGGAGAAAGTTTTCAATTTTTGTTGAGCGTCTTCCTCCCTCCCCGGAAAAATTGACCTCGATAAGGTTTTCACGACGGAGTGAGTAACGGTTAATAATAAACTCAAATCGTGAGAAAGTTGTATTTTGGGTCGGCCATATTTATTCGTATTGTAAGGTAAAAGTACCGGAGGCCCTACAAGGCGAATCCAGCTTCGTCTTGTCCTTCATAATACGTATAATTACGCCCCAGTTCATAGATTTTTCAACGCTGAACACGATGGTGAAGTCAGAATTGCGATATCTCATTTCGTTATTAAATTAGAACAAATGAAACGTGAAGAACATCTCAAGTAACAACGACGTTTCTTCACCTTAAAATTGCTCCAGTTTGAGATCGGAATAAGATATCGCAATTCTAACTTCACCATCGTGTTCAGCGTGAACAAACCTTTGAAATGAGGTGTCACTTGTAAGACTTTTCCATTTCGGGTATTTAAGCGTGGGTAATGTTTCCCAATAGCTTCATTTTCTTCGAAAATTCGCTAAAAACGGGCAATTCCAAAGGGTTCGAACCAAATCGCACATCCTTAATAGCAGTAAATTACTGCCTCACATATCATTCACATGCCGGCCCAGATTTTCTCATCTTGAAATTTCCTTAAACCCCTCTTAGAGTGGCCCAGTACTGCCCATCTACTATCTTAGCCTTTCGATTGCCAAGACAGATTTTTTTTGTTGAAAATTTGAACGTTTCATCTCAATTCGAAAATTTGAGTTTTAACAATTTTGGGCCGAATATGGTCAAAAATTCGCTAAAAATTTATTTAAAAAATTTTTTCTTTTTTTTCTGGATTTCACCAACTTAATGAGGCCATCAAGGAGGAAAACGCGAGAAAGTTTTTCGAAACGCGCCAAAAGATTTCAATTCCCGCGAGCGCAACGGCTGCCGCTCGTCACGTAAACCGACATGAGCCTCAGGTTTCCGGCCTTGGCCTCAACTAATGTTGTAACACTTCGTAACCTCCCCCCACCCAACATCCCCCCCCCCACCCCCTCATCACCCTTCACAGCTCTAATTTATAGATGCAATTGTAACAAGGACATCATCCGCTCGTCCGGCGGAGCGCGGGCGGTCACGCGGAAAACGTTTGCGGTTCGCTGGAGAAGAACCGTCGAGTTCTGGTAGAGCGCAGGTTTAGAACAGCTGTGAGGGCGATTTAAATCGCGACTCGAACGTACGAATAAGCAGAAAATTTACACACGAACACTTCCTTTAAAAAGAAAAAAAAAATTGCGAAAAAATTGATGGTCGTGGTACATTAGGCACACTTACATCAAACGGCTTACATATAAACTGCACAGATCTCCCAAAACAGTTTTACTTACTCCTAAAATCCTACCTAGCGAACAGGCACTTCAGGGTAAAGCAGGGTGACCAGTACTCAGTCTTGAAGCCTATAAAAGCAGGGGTACCGCAAGGCAGTGTCCTAGGCCCAGTACTCTACCTGCTGTACACACGAGATCTTCCGCAACAGGAAAATACAACTGTAGCTACTTTTGCAGATGATACTGCCATCCTCTCTGTTGGAGGTGACGCTGAAACTGCAACTCGCAATCTACAGACGCCCACTAACAAGGTTGTCAATTGGACCAAGATGTGGAGAATGAAACTGAATGAAACAAAGTCAGAAAAATCTCAGCCCCAGAAGTTGAGATCAATTCAAATAAAATTCCATACTCTGACACTGTAAAATACTTAGGGATGCACCTTGATTCCAAACTTAACTGGAAATACCACATTGAAAAAAAGAATCAGGAACTAAAAATCAAGTTCAGAAAGATGTACTGGATGATGGGAAGGAACTCCCATCTCTCACTACACAATAAATTACTCATATATAAACAGATACTGCGCCCTATCTGGACCTATGGGATTCAGCTCTGGGGTTGTGCGAAAAAATCAAATATTAAAACAATCCAAACCCGACAAAATATAATATTGAGAAGTATAGTACGGGCCCCTTGGTTCATGTGGAATGATGATATTCATCGAGACTTGCCAAATATGCAAGGAAGCACGAATATCGCCTCCACAAACACGAGAACCTGGAGATGCTCAACGTTTTAAACAACGAAGGAGAGCTTCGGCGACTCAAGAGAAATAAACCTCTGGACCTAATTGTGCTGTGCAAATAGTGCAAGTGTAATCCAGTGTTTTTAACTGTTCTTGATACAAGTATGGGCCAGGTTTTGCTGTAAACCTCCACCCCCCCTAGTGAGCTTATCGTGAAATGAAATATTGCTAGATGAATTGTACTATGTTTCAGTTGCAATAAATAAATCACGAAAAAAAACGGCTGTAAACTGAACGAACAATATTTTCAAACTTCAACCTTTTTTTTTAAATCTTTTAAAAGGAAGTGTTAGGTACCATTCATTTTCTTTTCACTTCGCCATAGCCGGTCCCCAGCCCGGTTGAGAAAGAAGGAGGGAAAGGGAATGAATGAATGCATGATTTTATTGAACAAAGCCTTAAGGCCACTACAAGGGTTGGTAGATTAGGATTTACAATAATATTTTTTGAACCAATTGATTATTGGAATTATTAATGAAAATAGAACACTTCCAATAATCAATCGTTTCAAAAAATTGAGCCATCACTCAACGCGCACAGTAGCTTGAAGGGGGATGGTCATGGAGCTGCTGCTGCGCTCAGCCCGAAACACAGCACACTCCTCAATCAAGTGGCAGAGCGTGTTTGGGGACCCAAGATTACACACTTGGCATTGACGGGTATCAGGCCAAACTTGTTGCCAGCAGTGCGAATCTATGCTAAAGAGCGCTTAACAGAGAGTGGGAGCTCTAGTATGGGATAGTAGGCGCATTCACCAGTAAGGGCTTTTGAGTTGCGTGGCAGGTGGTTGTAGTACGAATTACCAGCGGATTCCACAACATTTTCCCTGAGGGCTTTTCCGATGTCACCTGAGAAGACAGTCTTCAGCTCCTCGAGAATCCTTGTTACCTCCATGCAAGATCCACAGTTGGCTTTCTCAAGCAGTGCTTCCAGTTGCAACGCCCAATTATATCGGGGATCAGAAGAGTGAGGAGCAAGCTCTACAAGCCTGTCAAAACATATTCTGGGGAGTCTCTTACCGTCCATAATCATCAATTTGGACCACCACCCAAACGTAGAAATCCATGGGTACGAGGCCGAGCTCTGTACGCACCAAGCAATCGGGTTTTCACCGTCCTAGGCCCAGCAGTGCCTTGAAAGCTCTCACCTGAATGCGCTCAAGTGCGTTTGTACGGTTAAATCCCCAGGTTTCGCAGGCATAAAAAGTTGCTGAGGCAATTGCAGAGTTGAAAAGACCATTCCAGGTCTCTGGAGAGCTCGCCCTTGACTTGAAAATAACTGACCAAATTGCCTTATATGCAGCGACGCCCTTTTGTATCGCTGGTTTTGCATGTGTTGGAAATAATCCAGAGCGTGAAAACACCACCCCCAAGAAACAAAAATAGTTAACACTTTTCAAGAGGGCGTCTCCACAGGGTCCCCAGCCCGGTTGAGAAAGAAGGAGGGAAAGGGAATGGAATATTACGAAATTTCATGTGAAACACGCCTGAAAAGACAATTTTTTTCACGCAAAATAACCGACTTTCGGCCATTATTTCGATAAAAAATAATGAAGTATGCATACTTTTTCAGATTTTTTCTTATTTAAAAAAAAAAATTGTTGTAAAACCGGTAAAATAGAGACATTTTACATAAAACTGGTTATTACTTCGAAAATTGGCTCTTGTAGCCATGCCGCATGACTGTGGATTTTTTCACATTCATTATTGATCCCCCTGATGCAGAAAACAGAATTTCCTTCGTAAATATGATCCTGTCCCAAGTTACATGATGATCATGAAAATACCTTAAATAGAAACATAAACCAAAATAATTGGACGGAAACACGAACTTGAATCTCTAAGTCTAATTAACACAGGAATAATCATATCGAGGGTGAAGTGGCAACATGACATAACTCATTTTCCATGATTTTACAGTAGACACCGAATACTGTATTCTCGTTTTTTCGAGAGGCTGAGGTGTGTCAGCTGATATGTCATTAATTTTAAATTAATTGTGCTCCAGTCTTTCTAACTCGTAAATAAATAATTTAATTATTGATTTATGATTATTATTGTAATTATTACAATATTCATAGTTCTGAAATTTATGTATTTCTACCTTCTATAAGAAATGAGGGAGACAGGTTCTAGGGGTTTCTTGCAGCTGGAAGGACCAAGTGTATCGTGGAACCAAAATGAATATTGGGGTTATGCAGCTTCTGGTTCAGTGCCAGCGGTCAAATCCTGTATCCCAAAGTGACTGTGAAACTATTGAACCAATTTTGGTGACATTTTTCATGGATTATGCGGGTTGGGCTTGAGATGGTCCCATAACCAAATGATCGTTGGCATTTTGCAGCTTCTTTGGTTCAATGCCTGTAGTCAAATCCTGTATCCCAAAGTGACTTTGAAACTATTGAACCAATTTTGGCGACATTTTTCATGGATAATGCAGGTTGGGCTTGAGATGGTCCCATAACCAAATGATCATTGGCATTTTGCAGCTTCTTTGGTTCAATGCCTGTAGTCAAATCCTGTATCCCAAAGTGACTTTGAAACTATTGAACCAATTTTGGCGACATTTTTCATGGATAATGCAGGTTGGGTTTTAGATGGTTCCAAACCTAAATGATTATTGGGATTTTGTAGCATCTTTGGTTTTGTGCCTACAGTCAAATCCTTGTTCTAGGAATAGGTAACTTCGAAATTGCTGGAATGATTATGACGACATTTTGTCATGAATTATGCGGGTTGGGTTTTAGATGGTTCCAAACCTAAATGATTAAGTATTGGGATTTTGCAGCATCTTTGGTTCAGTGCCTGCGGTCAAATCCTGTATCCCAAAGTGACTTTGAAACTATTGAACCGATTTTGGCGACATTTTTCATGGATTATGCCAGTTGGGCTTGAGATGGTCCCATAACCAAATGATCGTTGGGATTTTGCAGCTTCTTTGGTTCAATGCCTGTAGTCAAATCCTGGATTCAAACGTAATTTTGAAACTATTGAACCAATTTTGACGACATTTTTCATGGATTATGCGGGTTGGGCTTGAGATGGTCCCATAACCAAATGATCGTTGGGATTTTGCAGCTTCTTTGGTTCAATGCCTGTAGTCAAATCCTGGATTCAAACGTAATTTTGAAACTATTGAACCAATTTTGACGACATTTTTCATGGATTATGCGAGTTTGGCTTGAGATGGTCCCATAACCAAATGATCGTTGGAATTTTGCAGCTTCTTTGGTTCAATGCCTGTAGTCAAATCCTGGATTCAAACGTAATTTTGAAACTATTGAACCAATTTTGACGACATTTTTCATGGATTATGCGAGTTTGGCTTGAGATGGTCCCATAACCAAATGATCGTTGGGATTTTGCAGCTTCTTTGGTTCAATGCCTGTAGTCAAATCCTGGATTCAAACGTAATTTTGAAACTATTGAACCAATTTTGACGACATTTTTCATGGATTATGCGAGTTTGGCTTGAGATGGTCCCATAACCAAATGATCGTTGGAATTTTGCAGCTTCTTTGGTTCAATGCCTGTAGTCAAATCCTGGATTCAAACGTAATTTTGAAACTATTGAACCAATTTTGACGACATTTTTCATGGATTATGCGAGTTTGGCTTGAGATGGTCCCATAACCAAATGATCGTTGGGATTTTGCAGCTTCTTTGGTTCAATGCCTGTAGTCAAATCCTGGATTCAAACGTAATTTTGAAACTATTGAACCAATTTTGACGACATTTTTCATGGATTATGCGAGTTTGGCTTGAGATGGTCCCATAACCAAATGATCGTTGGAATTTTGCAGCTTCTTTGGTTTTGTGTCTACAGTCAAATCCTTGTTCTAGGGATAACTTCGAAACTGCTGGAATGATTACGACGACATTTTGTCATGAATTATGCGGGTTGGGTTTTAGATGGTTCCAAACCTAAATGATCATTGGCATTTTGCAGCTTCTTTGGTCCAGTACCTGCAGTCAAATCCTTGTTCTAGGAATAACTTTGAACCTAATGGACCACTTTTGGTGACATTTTTCATGATTGTTGCAATCGGACATCAGATAGTCCCTCGTGAAATTTTCGACTAAACCCCCCCCCCCCCCCCCAAATAACGCTAGCACATAGACAGAGAAAAGACCACGAAATCCAATGAATGCAATGGTGTCCACCATGATAACTGCTCCTATGTAACCGCCGCTTACGCCTATTAACAGGTATAAGGAGCTCTGAGGGAAATCTCACGACTGATTCATGAGATATTGATTTCGCCCCTTCCAATTCGACCTTGTGGAAGGGCGGGTTACCCCCCACCAGTTACAACAGCCCCTTGTTCTATCTGTACAGAACATCACTCCCAACCCGCAGAGAAAAAAAAAGTCAAAAACCTACCGAAACTTTGACTTTTAAAAATTTCTACGCGGTACAGCGTAGAAAAGACACCTTCAGTAGAAATCATCAACTGGAACTCTACTGTGTGGTATTGTGCGGGGAAAGGGACATCAAAGAGAAAATACTGATTTGAGCAGGACAATAACCGCTGGATTTCTTCGAGTTACAAGTAATTTTGTACCTTATTGTGAAAGTTGTGGTATTAATCATTTGATAGTTGACAAGTCCGCCGGCTCCCTCAAATTCAATCCTTAACGTTTTGCCGGTGGGCTATTGTTCAATTTTTGATGTTTTGCGAATGAACAGTTTCTTTCTTCAACAGGCCTTTCGGAGTGTAGACAGAGAATACAAGACACTGCAGGACACCCTCTGCCATCATTTCGGCGTTAGAGGCAATGGAAATTAACTGAAGAAAAAATAGCGTGTTGTGGAAAAAGCCCCAAAGCCCATAAACTATTTACGATCTTCAACCCATAATCGAATTTCATAAAAATATCGAAAAACTTGTAATTCCAACAGCAACTTCGTCATTTCAAAGGCGAAATGTTTATTCCAAACCCAGAGTCTAATGGTCATGAAAAAATCCACAGTCACGCAGGATGGTTATAAGAGCGAATTTCCAATGAAATAACTGGTTTTATGTAAAATGTCTGTCTCCATTTGACTGGTTTTATAACCAACTTTGTCCTCATTTTTTCCCGAATAAAACATCTCAGTTTATAGATTTTTCAACGCCGAACACGATGGTGTTGTCAGAATTGCGATATCTCATTTCATTATCAGATTAGAGCCGATGAACCATAAGGAAGCTCACAAGTAACAACCACGTTTCTTCATCTTCAAACTGCTCAAGTTTGAGAACGGAATAAGATATCGCATTTCTGAAGGCACCATCGTATTCAGCGTAAGAACACCTTTAAGATGAGGCGTCACTCGTCAAACTGTTTAATTTTTGGACTTTATGGGTCATTTTCCTCCCTTAGAGTGGCCTGATTCTGCCCATCTACGGACTTAACCTTTCGATTGCCAAGACAGTTTTATTTTTGCAAATATGAACTTTTCATCTCAAATCTATCGAGAGTTATCATCTGGAATGACATAAATATTTTGGTACCTATAAAATGTTTTCAAAAATTCGAGTTTCAATAATTTTGGAATAGAATTGAACCGCGAAAATTCGCTGAAAATGACCCAGCGCACGAATTATGAAGTAGGTAATAACGTGCGCAAAAAGTGCAGTAAACTCAAAATATCTACTTTTGAATATCCAAATTTCTACGTTTAATACATGATTTTCGGAGTATTTCTTCAAGCTGAATAACCCACCAAGTTAATGGAGGAAAAAATCAAATTTTGAAAATTTTGAAAAGTTTGAAAATATTGAAAAAGTTGAAATTTTGATTTTTTAATAGGAAATGCACATTTATTGCACATTCGAAGTATATGAGAAATATCATGAATAACCAGTGAAGTGCGAAGAAACAAACAGTTGAAAACCACGTTTTTGTGTGAATTTAATAATTGTTGCATGCAACTCTTGATGTTAATAATTTAAATGAATTGTGGAGTCTTTATTGTATTTGAGAATATATTAGAATTTTATTATTTTTCTTTTACAGGTTTGTATTAATGTAAACCTTATTTTATCGGAGCGCTATTATTCAATAATAGGGAACGCCAGTGTGTCACAGAATAATTTTTTGATGGTCGAAAATCGAAAATTGGTGACTCACAAGACATGAAAACGAGAAAATTTTTGTTCAACTACCAGATCGAACTGAAGAATGGCGAATTTGAACTTTTCCCGCTCAACGCGGTCGGACAGGGTTGTAGTTGATACAGCGGCTGATTGGGGCGAGCAGGTGCTCCGGAGCCAATCAAAGAGCGGTTTATAGTGGCAGTCTAAGTACTGCTGTCTGATTGGCCTGGGAGGTAGATGACGTACACTGCTTCCCTCTTCACGCTCAATACGACTTCAAACCTCTCCAGAAAAATAAGTACCTACTTCCTTAAAAATGTTTTTACCACTGTCTCAATTATTCTGAAGGTTTACTACAGTGCCAGTCTAAGTACTGCTGTCTGATTGGCCTGGGAGGTAGATGACGTACACTGCTTCCCTCTTCACGCTCAATACGACTTCAAACCTCTCCAGAAATATAAGTACCTACTTCCTTAAAAATGTTTTTACCACTCTCTTAATTATTCTGAAGGTGACGAAAAAAAATAAAAAATAAAAAATTCACTGTCATTCCCTATTAACATATATTATATTGTTAAATTGACTGTCGACACAGACCCTTAAGACTTCCTTTTCCATCGATACCGTCAAGGGCCTCCACTAAACCTCGGATCGGAATACAGGAAGGCGGCGAAGATCAAAACCCTCCCGCCTAACGCTCTTCTCGACCATCATTTCCTTCGCAGGTTTCTTTCTCAAGTCAAACGACAGCGGTTTATCTTCAGTACAAACCGGAGATGACCCTTCACTTCCCACTTGGTCGATACCGGTTGTACGGGTTATTTGGTATTAGCTTTATCGAATGCATCTCGGTGACGTTCACGATCGGTCGTAAGTTGGCTAATCATGCGTAGGTAGGAAGCTCGTAGTTTATGGATTACCGATGCAGTGCGTTTCGCCTAATTCGGTCATCTCTGGGTTACTCAAGATGCAACGTTCCACGGATTAGGTCCCAATTTACGTTAATCAAAATTACGATGCGTTTTTCGTGAGATGCTACTACATAATGAAACGAACCACAGCTCTGTAGGTCTAACATTTACCAAGATACAGCCTTTCAAAAATCGCTCGTTTTTTCCAAAACAGTGAAATGTTAACTTTTGGTCAACTTTGGTCCTAAAATTCAGAGGAAATACGTATTCTATGAAGGACGTTATATCGATAGAAGTTGTAGCAAATTTAATTAGCTTTCATTTAAGCTCAACCGTACGTCTTAGAGCCTCATGGTTCTTTCACAATCCTCAAATAAACGAAAATGGAAAAATAGTTTGGTTTTTTCGTAAATTTGACCTCATGAGTTCTAATGACGATAATGAGTAATTTACAAAAAAAAAAAAAAAAAAAAAACTACTATGTACCCTTGTTGGGCACATCATGACACAGGCAACGTAAGAAATCCCCGGCGAATTTTTTGTTAAATAATAAATTAATTTAGGGTATCTGTACATGCACTAAATGACCACAAAAGCAGATTGGCGCTTTTGGGGTAACGCTTTGGTAAGTAGAGGGTAGTGAGATGTGAATAAGGGGTATGGAGTTTGTGGATTGGAAAAAATTTGGGATTGAGGTAATAATTCCGGAAGGAGAGGAGAGTGTATCCCAGGTACCAGTTCAATAATTGTACTGGTTAATTAAACGTGGTAGTCACGATGAATATTAACAGGGTGAGTCCTAAACGTGGATTTTAATAAAATAAGATGCCACCTTTAGTTTCTTCTACTGCATAAGAAAATGGAGCTGAAGTCGAGAGGTGACTCGACGGGAAAGTCGATTTGTGTGTTAGTAGTTTGAAATTGTCAATCATAGCAGAAGGTCTGGATTTTGACGGTAGAGCGTCAAAATTGTGGTATTCCCTCCAAAATCCAGTTTTCACCCGTAGACGGTGCGAATACAACTCACTCGTACAAGTGCACGAGATATTGAATTTCAATAATTGAAATTATTCAGAAGTGCAAATTAACAGAGTAAGATGTGGGCAATAATAATAGTAGTAGTAACTGTAGCAGTTTGATGATGTAAGTGGGTGCTGATTGTGGGTTGAATTGTGAGTTGGTTGTGGAGTTGCGGGTAATTAGATGTAAAATGAAGGTTATGGAGTTTGTGGAGTGGTAATGAATTGGGATTGAGGTATTAACATTGTAATAATTCCGGTAAAAGGGTCCGCTAACAGGTCCCACTTCAATCATTTGTACTGACTACAGGAGATGTACGATGAATATGAACAGGGCCCATAACATGATTGGTGAGTTGGAGAGATGATGGACGTTGGGGAAGGTGGAAGTATGAGTTGAATTGTGTGCTGGAGGGAAGAAGAGGGTGAGGAGGTACTGAGAACAAATTGGTGTAGTGGGAATGACCTAGTGGAGTTTAGTAGTTAATATAGTTACCGTAACCATAATTTCAAGACAACAAAAGAGTACCATTTGGAAAACAACTATATTAATTTATATACCATAATACCATAATGCATTTAACATTATTCATTTACGAATGTAGGAATTAGTTTTCTTGAGGTTCGGTCTGGTGAATAAAAGACGATTTCTTAGGTGAATAAAAGACTTTTTTTTTTTATTTACTCAATTTAGTTTATTGTTCATCAGATTTTATTGTTTTCATTATTGATCATTTAGTTTAGTTTATTTATCATCATTCACAGTGGATTCTTCTTGTTTTGTTAAATAGCCCTGAAGATGTTGTACAAATACAACGAAACGTCGGCCTAAGAAATCGTCTTTTATTCACCAGACCTCAAGAAAACTAATTCCTACATTCGTTATAAACAACGGTCAAGATACTCCTAACCTCCTATTATTCATTTACCTAATTTTTCAAATTTTAATTTCTCTCTTTCAAAAAGTGATCAATTAACTATATTGAAGGCCTTGGCACTACCTAAAATTTAAAAAAAAATAATGTTTTCAATAACTCATTGTGTTTTTATAACTCTATATATGATTTTCACTATAGCAGTTCAATATCTAGCTGTTTGGATACTCAAAAAAATTGTAAAATCCTGTGATTTTAGTGAAATTTCGAAATTTCAAGTGTGTTGCGCTAGCTGGGGGTCAGGTATATATATTTTGTTTTCTTTGTTGCATTTTGATAACCCACAGTAGAGACACGTTTTTTTTGGGTATAGCATTAAGAAGAAAAAAAATTTGTTTTTCAACCCACCCTACTGCCTAATCTGTAGGAAACCTCCAGATGCTTCCCTTTAACTCAATGTTCATGTGGCCATAGGTAGGTAAGTTGGCATCAAGGTACCTGGTACCTACTGACATCCACCGACCTGTAACTTCCAATAGTAGGACTTTAAGAGTACCACTTCAAAAAAGGAGTACCATTCATCTATTTTCGTGTATCCAAAAATACTCGAATAGTAGCACCTGTCTTCCCAAAAGGAGTTCCTCTGGTCAACCTAAGTGTAGTAGAATTGGAGCACTTACACCCTACAATTCTGGTTGGTAAATATGAATAGGGTGAGTCCAAAACATGATTTGTGTGTAAAATAAGTGGAGTTTTGAGGTGATTGTATAGCAGGTACTTGTAATTATGAGGTATTGGAGTTGGAGAGATGATGGACGTTGGGGATGGTGGAAGTATGAGTTGAATTATGAGCTGGAGGGATGAAGAGGGTGAGGAGGTACTCAGAACAAATTGGCGTACTGGGAATGACCTAGTGGAGTTTAGTAGTTAAGTATAGTCGAATTGGAGCACTTACACCCTACAATTGTGGTAAGTAAATATGAACAGGGTGAGTCCAAAACATGATTTATGTGTAAAATAAGTGGAGTTTTGAGGTGATTGTATAGCAGGTACTTGTAATTATGAGGTATTGGAGTTGGAGAGATGATGGACGTTGGGGATGGTGGAAGTATGAGTTGAATTATGAGCTGGAGGGATGAAGAGGGTGAGGAGGTACTCAGAACAAATTGGCGTACTGGGAATGACCTAGTGGAGTTTAGTAGTTAAGTATAGTCGAATTGGAGCACTTACACCCTACAATTCTGGTAGGTCGAGAGGATCCTCTTCTTATTGACTTGTTATCTCGTTGAAATTATCACAGGTTTAACACTTTGTACTGGACAGGCCCGGCTCAGGATTCTTGTGCAGAAACGAACGGGAGGGAGGCGACCCACAAGCGCGGAAAGCCCAGAACCGACTGAGGTCAGCTGTCGCTAGGTGCAGCTGTTTCGCGAGCTCCCCCCACCGTCACTTAGGCCCCTCATATTTGGGGGGGGAGGGGGGGGGATGTACGCCCCACGTGATGGGAGCGGGTTGCCAAGTCAGGCATAACCAATTGCCATAAGATGGAAGGGGGTTCGGGGAACAATAAAACTGACCTATTGCAACCTGTAATCCATTAGGGAACGACTTCTTTTGAGGTTGTAAAGAAAACCACTTTCTATTGTCGGGATTCGTATCATTATAAAGGGGCAATAAGGAGGGGGGTTCGATACTCGACCATCCGATCACATACAGGCCCCGGACTCAAGGCCCCGAATTGACGAGCTAATAGAAGCGCAAACATCCCGCGATTCTCAGCATCCAAATTATATAGCACACACATGTGTAACGAAAACCCCAAAACCCTTCAAATTTCTGCACAACCGTTCATCTCAATATCTGTACAGATCGCCCTTCCCTGCACCATATCCTTGCACTAAGTCCCCTGCATAGGGGATAATAGCTCATTTACAGGACTTGTGTTCAAGGATATTGTGTGGAAGAGGGAGATCGATACAGGAATGGAGATAAACTGTTGTGGAAAATTTTGAAGGGTTTTTTGTTTAGTTAAAAGTTTTAGTTTGTTAAAAAAAAAACTCTTTAAAATTAGGTGTCACTTGTCAGTAGGGATGGGTATAGAATACTCGATGTTTTAACATTCTGGCACATAAATCGAAAAACGTTACACAAAAGCGTCACACGAAATCGTCACGAAAATTTCTGATGATTTTCGCTTACAACCGATTCGTTGCTACGGAACTTTATCTTTGCCAGTTATCATCGTACAAAAATCGTTCACCACTCGTTGGATAGCTCTCGATGTACCTAGCCATATTACGTTAACCACTGCGGAGTGCGTGGCCGACAAGCTGCGGTATGAGCGTGATTGTTTAAATAATTGTTTACACACAGGTGATCATTCACAATCATTTATATTGTCTATACGAATGCAAGCTTCATAATTTATGATGAACCCTACAATTAAGTATAACAACTACGCTACTGGGGTAGGTGATGTGGCATTGTTCGAAGGTTCTTGAATCACTTCTTTAAAGACATAAAATGTCCCAATGTGTTGCAGACTCGTATGCAAGCATTTAATTCTCGACTGTATCACCAACAGGATGGAGTTGACATTCTTTTGACATTTTCATGTCTTTGCTTTGGCACATAAACTGAAACGGGAAAAATTTGTTTCCTTGATTCACCCTTTCCCTCAGATCACGTCAGAACACAAGCGACCGGCGGGCCACTACGTCAGACGCACCTATGACGCACGAGCGTATGACGTCAGACGGCTGGCCGGAGGCTAACTAGTACGTCAGAGCCTATGACGCACGAGCGCATGACGTCAGACGGCTGGCCGGAGGCTAACTAGTACGTCAGAGCCTATGACGCACGAGCGTATGACGTCAGACGGCTGGCAGGAGGCCAAATAGTACGTCACAGCCTATGCCGTAAGAGCATGACGTCAGAGGGCTGGCTGGCTAGGAGATCGGGTTTTTCTGTGCCTTGTTAGGAACTTTACTTACCTACTACATGATTTTTTTATTTTACGTGGCTCTTTTGCCTTTTATTGTTCTAGCAGCTGCAATGTTAGGTTATATGTCAGTCATGGTTGACTCGAGATAAGAATGTAGGAATGAAACCAAAAAAACCACCACGTGCAACGTTTAGGTTAAAAAGTTAACGTTTATCGATTGCCGATTAGAATCGAATTTCCCACGCGTCAATCCCTGATGAACTTCATCTATATTTGAACTCTCCGTTCGAGAAGTTTGGTCTTTTTTCAACGTAAATTAGTACATTTTTCTTGTTACATTTTTTTTTTAAATAAGAACAAAAATTAGTAGAAAAATTGACAGCTAGGAAGGTACTTGTACATAGGTAATCACAGAAGGTAGGATATTTTCGTAAAAAACATCGATGTTTTTATTCAATGTTTCAAAACACCAAAGTATTTATTCGATGTTTCAAAACATCGAAGTTTTTATTCGATGTTTCAAAACATCGAAGTTTTTCAGACATCGATGTTTGCAGTAAAACAAAAAAAATCGACGTGATAATATCGATGTTTTTTAAACCGATACCCATACCTACCTACTTGTCAGACTGTTTTATTTTGGGAATTTACGGGTAAACCAGTAAAATGGAGACATTTTAAATAAAACCAGTTATTTCTTCGAAAATTTGCTCTTATAGCCATGCTGCATGACTATTTTTATTTTTTATATTTTATTTTTACCTCGAGGAGAAGGAGATATACGATGGCAGTTGAAAACTGAAACAGTCGATAGAATTGTGCCAAATGAAATGGAGTGATGAAAGAACCAACTGTTAATGGTTGAGGGTTGGCGAAATTTGTGCAACTCAGTCGCTTTACATTTTTCAAAACAAGAAGTCAAAGAACTCTGAAGTGTTTCGATGGCACGAGATCGGAAATCGCCAAGAACCTCCCGTTCTGCAGCGGTTTGAATAATGCAGAAGGTTTGAAGGGGTTTGAAGCGTTAGAGCGAATTTGAGCCGAAGTCAGCTGTAGAAGCTCATGAAAGAAAATGGTGCGTGGCGGGAAACGGATGGAGGGCGGTACCGGTCGACGAACTCGCATTGATTTAGTGACCTCACTGACTCGTCATAAAACTCCTTCGGTGGAGGATGTCGGCTCTTTTCTGTCTTCCAGTTCCTGTTTAAAAAAAAAAAAAAAAAGAACAACTCGGTTTTTGAAGATAACAGACCGTCTGGATGTTGGTATCGAGTGGTGGTGGAGGAGGATGAGACAAAGACATCTTGTGTTTCTGAACTAACGACGCTCTTTAATACAACATCGCAGTCGATATCATTCAATTTTTTTTATTTTTGCAATATACTTGGACTATAATAATATTATAGGAATAATATAATAATATTATATTATTCCTATAATATTATTATAGTCCACGTATATATTATATATATTATATTATTGAAATCTCTCAATAATTATCGAATATCATAATTATTGAATATCATAATACCATAATTATCAACAACATCATAATTATTGAAATCTCTCAATAATCATCTAAAATATCTTACATCTTCAGAGCTTTGCGTACAGTGGCTCAGTACGAACAGTGATCGGCTATACTAGGAGGTTGTTGGACTAAACAAGTACATCCTCCTAGTATAGCCGATCACTGTTCGTACTGAGCCACTGTACGCAAAGCTCTGAAGATGTAAGATATTTTAGATGATTATTGAGATATTTCAATAATTATGATGTTTCCGCTTGAGACGCCTGAGGTGACGGGATAAGGGTCGATCGTGAGGTATTTTATTGATTAGCGGATTCGTATGAGATTATGACAATACCTTCCTTTTCTTAGAAAATTCGCTAATGGTTCAAAAGTTACATGAATCAGAGGAAACAAATCGTAAAGCCAACATATAATTGCAACGGAGATTGTAAATTGTGGTATTTATCGGTTGAAAGATCTATAGAAATAGCCACGGCTCCATCGTTGTCCCTTAGACTGAGATGTAGTAAATATGACGATCTAGCGGTCCCAGCCCATTTCAGCATTTAAGGGCGTACATCGTGAAGATGGACTGTCTTCACCAAGGTGTTAACAGTTTTACCACATCCAAGGGAATTTCTATAGATAGAAATTCTTCTGATAGAAAAAAGGGGAATTTAGGGGATTTCTCCAAATCAAAAGGGGAATTTTTCGGAGAATTATTAAATACTAATTTTTGCCTAATACCTATTTCTTTCATTAACTTTTCTGCTGTTTTGTGTTGATGATTATAGAATGATTTGGGCGGACTGTTTTTTGGGGATTTGGTTTACGGTTCGGATCAACCCTAGGAGTTCTGAACAAATTTTGACATTTTGCAAAATTCATACCTCGAAAAATTCAAATAGTTATACGCAACAGGGCCATGAAGGTTTAATACAAAAGGCAACGTTAAATGTTGGAAAAACAATCAGGTTGTAGTTTGACTATCTGTCATTCTTGTGGTGTGATTCTTTAAGTTACTGGTTTATTTGAAATTGGGTTAAGTGCCGCGGACTTAACCCAATTAAAAAACCTAAAATCCTTAGGTTTTCAAAAAATTTGGTTTTTTGGATTTTACTTATCTTGATTACATATTATGAAAACCCACAAATTTCGATGTTGGGGGTAAAAAAAAGTTTTGGTTTGGTCGATTTTAATGGTTCATTATGGAAAATAACGAACTAAAAGGCCAACATGTAAAACGTATGAGCCAACACAATGGAATTGTTGCGGGTTAAGAGTAACATGAGAGGAACCGCCCATTCGAGTAGTCATTAGCTGTTTAATTCCCAAAAGAACCCACTTCACTGACACATCTGGAGAGCGGCGGAATGAACTTTCCTCATACACATGCGAAAAAAGAAACAACTCCGATTTCCTCGCCGTCTTCCCACGAGTGATTAGCCATTGCACTAACAAACCGCCGTTAACTGTAACGCATGGGAACCCGCGGGGCGTCTCGAGGCTGATTTACGGATGTTAATGACAGTATTGCTGAGACGACTCCACCCGAAGGAGTATCAGAAAGGGGTATCAGTGATGGATGTGGAAATATTGTGCGTCTGCCGCACCGTACAGACGGTTTTCTCATGAGATATTTAGCATTCGTACAGGTTCGCGCCATCGAAGACAGTTGAGGAAACCTTCGAGCGAAATGATATTGGCACGATATACCATTAGCATCAGGTGCTGCATAATGAGAATTGAAATAAATATGAGCGATGCTGGTGGGTTTGCTCGTTCGTTTGCAAATGTACAGAGTATACGTCATGTCCCACAATCTACAGCTACAAAATCGATGTCCTTCAAAACCGATTTTGGTAGGGATTGCTCAATTGTGATGAGCAAGTTCCAGAGATGGTTATAAGCTATGGTAGAATCTCTGAAACGTCCTATTTCGACGAGAACGGGCCTTTCCTTCGCGACGCCAGCAGGGTAAACAATTTCGTAACTATGAAAGGGCTAAAAGTCATAAGAACAGTACAAACTTGCAATTTGGCATACAGCTAATTACTATGCTATTAATGAAGCTGTAACCCTATGAAGCTGAAATTTGGCATGTAGCCTTCTTAGGATTTAGACTTTAACCAGAATTTGCCCAGGATCAGCTGAGTGGCTCTTAAACCTAATTCCTATGCTATGAACACTATGAAGCTGTAATTTGGCATGTAGCCTCCTTAGGACTAACAGGTTAAGCAGCATAGGCCCAGGATCATCTGAGTGGCTCCTAAAGCTAATTTCTATGCTATTCACCCTATGAAGCTGTAATTTGGCATGTAGCCTCCTTAGGACTAACAGGTTAAGCAGCATAGGCCCAGGATCAGCTGAGTGGCTCCTAAAGCTAATTTCGATGCTATTCACTCTATGAAGCTGTAATTTGGTTTAACAGTTGTCAAGGTTATTTATCATGTTATTTATACCTACACTGAATTATTTACACACTCCAACCGGGGCAACGCCCGGGCAATTCTGGCTAGTTATCTATAAAAACGGTACGTCCCAAACGCCACACCTTTCATTTTCCTTAGAAAAGTTCATTTTTCACAAGTTCGAAGAGGAAAACTCCAACACATTTTTGGTTCAGTGTTTGCAATAAACAGCCATTAAAATCGGCCAATAATTATTTACTGGATAGAAAATAAGCCAAATAATCGCCAAATAGCAAAATGTACTGGATAGAAAAAAAAAAAGAAAAAAGTACACTAATTTCAATGCTAACAGTTGACCAGATAGGGAAACCGAAAAACCCTCATGTAGAGGGAAAGAAAGCGAACGTCTTCGCGTCAAAAAAGGGGTTTCCAAAAAAGTGTCGCTTTCAACCGTTGAACAATTGACAGTGGAGTCTATTCTAAACCCACAGTGCAGTGTCATGATAATGACCAGATTTGTCTTTATCATATTAAATATGATATTCTGGTATTTTGGTATTCTCATACCAAATACATTAATAGTAGACGTACAGTCGTAGAATAGTAGAGAAAGCCTTATTCCAACACCACCAGTGTGGCATTCAATCCCTACAACTACACTAAATTATTATGTATTTTACATTAATGCAAATATATCATTTTTTTTAGAACAGTGAGTATACAATTTGGACTTAGTTTGGTTATTTTTGTGGAAACATGAAAAAGCTTTGCAAAAAAAAACTTCATTTCCTGAGATTTGAACCGAGGACCGCTACTGCTGCTACAACCGCAACTGCTGGGTGAAATGCCTATTTTCAACTTTTTTCTCCTTCAGAAAGAGATTATTTAGCGGGGAAGCCAACCAACGCTCCGTTTTCACGTAAAAAGTACAATCGGATAACACGAGCAACGCGACTGCCTGTCAAGTCGTGAAACCGGCATCGAAACTGTCATAAGGGGAAACTGGTTGTGACAAGAGGTCGCGTTCATATTTCACTCAGTAAGTGGACACTTTTCACACGGCGTCAGAAGGTGGGAAGCGTGCAAATTGAAAGTGGTGAGTGGCTTAAATGACGGATAATATCGAGTCGAGCTCGTACGAAACCCTACCGGAAGGTTAATACGTATAATAACGCTTGGTCGGACTTTCGATTTGATGCGTCACAAAATTGGCGACTGGTCATGAAACGCCCTTCAGACGACGATAATATATTTATACAGATATTGACATTGAAACGTGTTAAGAATTTATAGAAGTGATGAGAAAAAAATGATAAGGGCGTAAAAAGTCGGAAATATGTACGTAATTTTCTGTATTTTTCGCTCCAGAACTTTATAATAGTCAACAATCGATCTCATAACTACGAATTTTTGGTTCCGAGAGTTAAAAGTAATGGACGTTTTCAACCTAATTGAGAAAACTACCTTCATTTTCACCCATAAAAAATATTTGGAGGATAAATTGGAAAGGGTTGAGGTTGGAACGCGGAGTGCAGACAGAGTAACATTGAAAGCTTTAAAATTGAAAACCACGGCAGCTCAAAGATTGTATTTTCATAAAAGAGTACCTACTACTGTACAATCTACTTCCATATGATCTCGTTAAAACAGAAAAATTACCTATAAATAAATTTAAAAAACTAATCAAGGACTATTTTTTTGGCTTATTATGAGGTATTGTAGCTATTTCTGTCGTTTGTAATTATTTAAAATTTCTGTACTTATTACCTACTAAATTGATTTGTATTAGGTACTTGTTAACCTACAATTTAATAATATAATCGAGGCACATGACACGCTCCAGTTCCCAGCTCAAGATTTATCTTAAAGGGAACTGATGCATTTTTTGTCAATTTAAATTGTTTGTATTTTTTGTCTATAAAATGAAATAAATGCTATATTAACAAAAAAACAAAAAAAAACTCCATGCAAACAGGATTTTGGTACCTACCTTTTCCACCTAATTACAACCGGCCCTAGGTACACGTCCTCACCCTAATTTTAAAATTCCCGAAAAGCTGCGCCAAATACGTTGAGCCGTTTGAGAGAGTGAAAATGCTACTGAGAAAGACACGTGCGGGGCAGACAATGTCGCAGCTACAATCAAATTTTGAATCAAGTCCAATTGAATACTCAGTTGCCTTCAGACAATTAATCAATTGGTATTTTAAGAACATTCTCCCTCGGAGGAATCGCGTGTGAAGTCCTCGTGGCTGCCAAAGCACCCGTGTTGTTTTTCTTTTTTCTTTTCAAAGGGAATTAAAAAAAAAAACAACAAAAACGAGAACATTTTCTTATTCACGTTGGCGTAAAAAAAAAACGCAAAAACAACCACCGAGTGGGTTTGAGCCAAAATTTCGAACAACCAGCTGCAACAACGGTTTATCGCTCACGTCAGGGAAAGATGTCAGGTGGAAGACTGAGGCCCCTTCCACTTTCCCTTGATTTCCCAAGATGACTTAGAACGAAAATAATCGTTCTGAGAAGCGAAGGTTTCCGTTTTGGGCGTCAACTCGACTGTCGACTCGGGATTTCGCTAGTGAAGGAAGAGAAATGAGAAATCCTAGACGGTATGATATTTCGCTCCCTCGTAAGGTCGAATACTACTAATAATAATACCACACACTCACCAACATCAGCAATAATATTTCGACAGCCACAGTGCGAAAGCCTGTAAGTACGATTTTTTTCCAAAAATAAGGTTTTGAGCTTCACTGATAAATTTGGGCCTTGTGCACATGGTAATAGGAACAGAATTAAGCTCCAGCGCTTCATTTCTCGTCAATGGATGTTTGAAGTAACCTGTTACATGGTTACAGTTACTGTTAGAAAACAGTTTTTGTCGTTTCCTTAACATTTTTTATTTTTGTACATACAGGCTTTTGCACTGTGGCTGTCGATTTGAAAACTACAGGGGAATAACGGGGTAACTCAATTTTGGTTTATTATCTTCGATAATGAACCATTGGAATCGCCCAAAGAAAACAATTTTGTACGCCGTCCGCGGCTTTTTGTCCAGTTAGCTTTGAGCTAAAATTTCAAAACTCGAAAAATGCTCATCAAACGGTATGTTTTTTATTTAATATTTAGATAGAGTTTATTTTTTAGAATTTTTTAAGACCATCCACAGCTTTGAAGGACCAGCCGTTCGTTCACAATGACGGCTCAAAGTTGGAGCAGATCGAAATCGTCAACATGAGAGTGAATCGAGAGGCAGCCTGTCGGGTCCATTTTGAAACTGGCCCAGCTGATTCAAACAGCACATGGTTTTCAAATATCGAGTTAATGAATAATATTTAATAATAATTATTAATAATGAAGCATTAAAATTAATTGTGTGTGATTTGTTGACCGTCAGTAAGAATGATGTTGAAGGATGTCGAGGGATTTTACGATGTTGAGGGATGTCGATTTGACCGACCCTCGACATCCCTCAACATCATAAAAATTAATAATAACCAACAATAAATATTAATAATTTACACTAATCGATAATAATTGTTAACAATTAATGATAATTCATAATAATAATTAATCTATCATTCAGTAATCGAGACAGAAGGGTGATCTGTACAAAGAAGATAATAAACCGTTGTGTCAAGAATTTGTAGAGTTTTTTCCAAACGTTCAGGAGAGTCAATTTTCCCTCGGAAAGTGCCCGTATTCTTGAGCCAATTTTAAAAACATTAAAAATAGTAATAAATTCATTGTAATTTTTTTTAAAGTTTGAAATAAGGTGGCAATATGGCATTGAACATCCAAAGGTCCAGCTCAGCAGAGGAAAAACGAGGTATCTGTGTGCTATGCGGGTCTGAACCAAGGTATCTTGCACCCTATCGCTGAATTAAAACGTGATTTAAACATCAAAATGACGATTTATATCACGATTGATTCTTAATTTGAAATAGTGAACCAAAATTGTGGAAATTTGTGAAGTAAATGAAAGTTTTTTTAAATCACTGCATTTTCCTCAGATTGGCGAAATTTTCACCTTTTTCATTGACCTGGTGGTCTTTAACGGAGCTTCGTTTCCATACATCGCATTTAAAAATTCGCACCAGTTTCAAACAAGGTGCACTTTTTCAACGATGAAGGGCTTTGGCGTACACAGGGCGATTTTGAAAAGCCTGATCCAATCGTTTGGAGTTTCAACTTGAGCCTTTTGACACCATAATCTTTTGACAGGGATTTGAGGCCTTTCAAACTCGTTTTTCCCCCATTTTCACTTGACCATCGTATCCGTCGAAAATCTATCAAAAACCATCGCTCACTCATTTTCGGAAAAAATCGAGTTACTTCGTTTATTCCCCGTAGTCTTCATTTGTTTGGCCTTTTTGCAAACTCGACTGAAATTTTATGAGAAAGGAATTTTTTATGTTTATGATTCTACTGCTATCGTTAAATTTAAATTAAATTCTACTATTTATAACATATACAAATTCTGGTTTTTGACCACAATTACTGCCTGTATTGAACTGCTTAAGGTGAAGGAGAAGGTAACCTCTGTAGTGAGGCACAGCTCTACACTACGAGACAGTATGTACGAGTATACCTCTTGAGGACTTGTCTAGTCTTGTAAGACTTGTCAAGACAAGTCAAGGCAAGACAAGAATTGCTTCCATAGTATACTTGGTATACTCGTACCTGTCCCTGTATGGAAGCAAGTACTTCCTGAAGGAAGAAAACCTCTACACCGCGATACAGGAGCAAATATGCGTTGATTGGGATATTTGAGACGGTGCTGCAATAATGTCACTAGAATACATTTAATGTGAAGCTTTCATTTCTAACATAACATAACACAATTTTAACCCTGAAAAACGTCCTAATCAGTCTTTTTCAAAAAAGTGGTAATTATTATTTTTAAATAATACTTTGGTATCAAATTAAGATAATAACGCAGTCAATCTCATTCCACTAAAATTTAATGCTCCAAAAGGTTCTCTTCACTACGTATTTTGAGACATGAAACAGTTTGGGAGTAATTCATTATTAATTATTAATTGGAAGTAATAATCAATGGTAGTAAATATATTATTTAGTGCAACATATTACTAACACAAACACCACTCCCTCCCCACTTAGCCTACCAGGCAATATTGTGAATAAACTGATTGATTGATTGATTATTTAGTGATCTGTGCAAAAGAAGATAATGAACCATTGAGCCAAGAATATGCAGAGTTTTTAGATACTGAAAATACTGCAAATTTAAAAAATGTCTCCATTATTCTTAAAACTTTGAAACCGACCTTAATGTTCACTTTTAATGACGAAAATCCAACTTTAGAACACAATGTTATAATAAAACATGATATAACATAATAAAATATTATTTTGTTCGGACAGTGTCGCTGTATTTCGCCTAATATCATTACTGCATCTTGATGGACGTAGATGTTATATACTCGTACATAAACACTTTGTGTATAAGATCCGTGATAATCGGAGTAAAATGTTGTTCTTGGTATCTATTTTGCTTTCTTCGTTTTTTATTCTCAAAATGTTTGTTTTATAATTTATTTTTGGAACGAAAGTGGGTCACTTGAAATTATCAACGAGTAGCATGGCTCGAATGTACACTGAATCACCTGTTCAGAGTACCAATTTCGCTACTAAAAACGCTACTAAAAAAAAAAAAAAAAAAGACGCTAGTCTTGTAGCAACGAATCACGGAAAAGTAGGGTAGTACGAGCAGGTTCGATCAACGAGAAACGAGCACAAATCCTTTGCATGTCGACTACAACACAATAATGATTATTGTCAGTACTCCAGAACATTTGCAAGGTTGTCGACCTCCAGTCAGTTGTTCGTTTCAAACTGTCCTTTGTGATGGTTTGTCGGACCGCCGGTTTTTCTTTTTTTTTTTCTTTTTTCCTGAGAATGATAGATCATGCTATCAAATAATTGTACAACTGGACACAAGCGGTCGGTCGTTTTTGAGGCCGAGTGTAGTTATTGTGAAGAGCATTGCGAAACAGAGGAATTGCGAGAGATCACGAACTCAATTTCGCTCAATGATACATTATCTTTCGCGTCAATTCTTTCCGTTGAAACTCGCTCGTTTTCGGAGAAAAGCTATTGTTCTCGGTCCAAAATTATCAAAACTCGAATTTTCGAAAAACGTTCGCACCAAAATCCGTTTCAGACCATCCTGAATCCACTGCCAAAAGACACCAAAAATCATATGCAAGGTGTTTAATTTCGTGACGGTCACAGGGTAAGAATCGATTCTAAAGCTAATTTCTGGTCGAAAATGTCTTTCTTGTAGCAATTTTTTCTACTCAGTGAAAAACTGAGTTTTTTCAATTTTAAGATTTTTTCGTGTTTTCGACTTTATCCCACTAAACTGACCATAACTACCTTGTAACGCCGGAAGGCTTATACAAATAAAACATTTCATTTCATTTCAACTGACCATAACTCCCTTAATTTACATGAAAATTCAAATCTAATTACACCGTTAGAAAGAACACAAAATTTGCTATTCCCCAAATGAAAAAAAATGTTTTTTTTTGAATCACCGAAACGGGTGATGAAAGAACTTGAAGAGGAAAATTTGTCAAAACGTAGATATTTCCAGTTTTTTCAAGCGCTCTAGACCTCTATAAGCCGGCACGAGAATTTTAGCCTGTAGTACTAAAAGTTGCGCCCAAATATCAGCTTTCCAATGATATAAGTGATATAAGCAAAAAAGGAAATTTTGTGTTCTTTCCAACGGTGTAGTCAGATTTGAATTTCATCGAGATTAAGGGAGTTATGCCCAGTTTAGTGTGATAAAGTCGAAAACACAACAAAAAAAACTCAAATTTGAAAAAAGTCAGTTTTGAGTAAAAATAATTGAGCAATTATTTTTTACTCAAAACTGACTTTTTTCAAATTTGAGTTTTTTTTTTGTGTTTTCGACTTTATCGACTTTATTCTAGTTAATTTCTGGTCGAAAATGTCGTGTAGCACTACACGACATTTTCGACCAGAAATTAACTCTAGAATCGATTCCTAGCCTGTGAACGTCCCGAAATGAAACACCCCGTATACATAACATTTATGTATGCTCCATTCCAGACAATAACTCGCGGTAGGATTGAGATAAAAAGCTCAAATTTGCACAATCAAATCCGTCTTGGCAATCAAAAGGCTAAGTTCGTAGATGGACAGAATCGGGCAACTCTAAGGGGGTTTAGGAGAATTTCAAGGGGGTAGGGGGGGGGGAATTATCCATAAATTCAAATAATGGAACAGTCTGACAAGTGACACCTCATTTTAACGATTGTTTTACGGTGAACACGATGGTGAAGTCAAAATTGCGATGTCTTACTCCGTTCTCAAACTGGAGCACTTTGAAGATGAAGAAACGTGGTTGTTACCAGAGATTTTTCATGACAGCCGAATGAGATATCGCAATTCTGAATTCGCCATCGTGTTCAGCTTTAAAAAATCTAATAACTGCAGTGTTTATCGTCAAAAAAGAGACAAAATTTGATATAAACCCAGCGAAAAAGAAACATTCTACATAAAATCAGTCATTTCTTCGAAAATTCGCTCTTAAAGCCATGATGCATGACTGCATTTTTTTTTTTTTTTTTTTTTTGGTTTGAAGTGGGCTTTTCCTTTAACCTTTCAACCAGAAAACGGTTTTAGGTCGTACAAATACAAATAAATCGTTCATAAAAATAAACGTCTACAACTAATTCAGTGGATTGGGTTTCAAATTATATACAAATGACAGAAATGTTTTTAAAAAATTGGTAATTGATCCGTCGAATTATGTCGTTGACGTATCGAAGGTTTCGGATGAACTCGAATGTAGCGGTTTCCGGCGGTACAACCGGTTTGAATTTGACTTCGCCCAGAGCTCCGGACTGGAAAACCAATTCGATGAAATCAAACTTCGAATGGAAAAAAAGGTCAACGGACGTCAGCCGAACCACAGCGTGAGAGAAGAGAAAATAATAATAAAAAAACACACAGAAAAAAAATCCCTGGCCGACACACAGGCGTTGGGGATCAACGCTAATCCAGGATTAGTCCGGCTTAAATGAGATTAGGGCGTCAAGATTGATTGGCATGCGACGACTGGGTCACATTGTTCTGTACAAATTTCGTTAGGGAGCACTTTGAATCTCTCCCTAGATTTCAAATAAACTACCACGTGTTTATGGGTAATCTGTGTGATTCGAACAAAAACTATCATATGCAAAAATTCCGTTTCAATGACAATTTTTCTCAAAAATCGTCGAAATCATAAAAAATCACCACTTACCGTAAAACCACCGAAAAATGTCTGAAAAAAGGTTTTTGATCAATAAAACGGTAATATGAATTTAGGAAAATTAATAACAAATGGCATACTCGTGATCAGCGTAAACGTTTCAATAAGACTTCAGAGCGATTTTTCGGATCACCAGCTGTCCAACTACAGTTGGTCCAATTTTTCACGTAAACGAAAAAATTTCATGTTTAAGTCAATTTTTCTCATAACTCTTCAAAATCATAAAAAATCAGTGTAAAAAGTTGGTCAGTCAATAATGCAACTCTAATATAATAATACGAGTACACCATATTATAGGAATATGATATAATGATTCTGTTACAATTTAGGGGTGGATTCAGAAAGCTATAAAATGGATGAAGCCGTACAAGACGAAATCAATCAATCGTAAAGTCAATCAACTTGGTTAATAAAGTTGGTAACAAGTGGACTGATTTAGTTGATATCCTCCAAAGGTGCAACCTCAAATCCGGCTCGAAGGACCACAATTCGTTGGATAGAGAGTCACGTAGGGAGATAACAATAATAAAGAAGTTGATGTGTAAGTTAGTGGAAGGTTGCTGGGCCCATAACCTAATAGAAATTTAGATTATTCTATTGAATTAGCAGAGCACATAAATGCAGTCTCTCGCTTGAACAAGAAGTGTATTTTTGGGAAAACAGCCCAAACAAATATTTGAAACTTGGTAACTAATTAAAACATCAATTAGTTACCAACAATTAGTTTGACATACCAACTGTAGACTGCTTTTTTGGGGGTGGTAGGACAGAGCCTTTTCTACAACACACCACATTTTAGCACTATACGAGCCCTTTTAGTACCTCCATACTCCCCTACTAACTAGTCACTACGTCCGTAACTTAACTGTGGGCAGTTGAAGTCGACAAATTTCCAACAGCGTCCAAGCGGTTTTACAGCAATTTTTCACACCCATTTCCGAAATATCCACCTCCTTCAAAGTTCCTCGACTAAGAGTGCGAAAAAGCCCACCTGTCGAGTAATAAACTTGTTTCCACCTCATAGTGAACACATTCCGTACCTCTTCACTCCATATACCGCAGGAAAAACACAGTTATCAAAGCGATAACCGCCGCTCGACCATTATAACTGCAAACGATGGATAAGCGGCTTCACTTCCTCCGCTTGTTCGACCTCAGATTAGATTATTATTGAAATAATACGACTTTTACTCACGACCTGCTGGTGGCTCACGCGAGTTTTTTTAAACTTCCCGTAATTATGCAAATCTCCCAGGAAACGGTTCGATATATGAAATCCCGAGTGGATTTTAAACGATTCGGTCCGGTGCAGTTGTTACGGAATTATTTATTAGTCGTAATTCTTTACGCATTTCGGTATTTATTTTCAGTATTTACCTAACCCTCATTTTAATGAATTTGTGGTAATTAGAATAATTAATAATTAGAATAATTCTAATTACCACAAATTCATTAAAATGAGGGTTAGGTAAATACTGAAAATAAATAATTCCGTGACAACTGCACCGGACCGAATCGTTTAAAATCCACTCGGGATTCCATATATCGATTCCAATGGTTCATTTTCAAAGATAACCTACGAGTATATATACATTTGGAAATAGTTTCCATTTAAATTATTTAAATGGAAATTATTTCCAAATGTATATAAAGGTTATCTTTGATAATGAACCATTGGAATCGACCAAGGAAAAGAAAAATTGAACCTCACCTCAAAATTTGGTGGTTTACGTTTCAAGATACGAAGATTCAGAAAATCGAATAAAAAACTCTGCAAATTCTTGACACAACTGTTTATTCTCTTCTTTGTGCAGATCACCCGCCTGTCTAGATCACTAAATGAGAGATGAATTATTATTGTCAATGGTCATTATTTATTAATAAATATTATCAAGTAGTGTCAATTAAGATGAATTATTAATATTAAGGGGGTAATTTTTAGTTTATTAACTTCGATAATGAACCTTTGGAATCCCCCGAGAAAAAAATTACCCCCCTCCCCCCTCAAAATTTGATGGTTTATGTTTCAAGATACGTAGATTCCACACATCCCACAATGATATCTTTGAAAGTTTTCATAACCTTAGGTCAATGGGAAGGGGTTCAAGACGAATTTTGAATTTTTGAAAAATTTACATTTCGAAAAACTCAAACAGAACGTCAAATAGGGCAACTTGAGGTTGAATCGTGGGGCAGTCTGTCGGTTAAAAGTTCATATCGGACCAGCTGATTCGAACCGCGCAGGATTTTCAGATATGTCGAATAATGAACCAAAAAAATCCACAGTCATGCAACATGGGTATAAGAGCGCATTTTCGAAGAAATAACTGGTTCTATGTAAAATGTCTCCATTTTACTGGTTTTATAACATTTTGTTTGATTTTTTTCGTAGGTACAAAAAGTCCCCAAAAGTCACCTTCTTTTACGTTAAAAAAAAATATATAGTCAAATATAGCGACAAAAGCTGGGGCTAAATTCGATGAAATTTGAGTGCGATTATCTCGTTAACTGTCAATTCTACGGAGAATATGAAAAGGGCCTTTTTTTATAGAGAATTTAATGGTCTTTATTTTTGGTAGGAGTAAGTTTTTTAGTAGGTACAATACATTACGAGATATCAGCCAAAACTCACATTCTTTTCACGTTGTTATAAAAATAACAAAATAATAATTGTAGAGAAGGGCGCCAAAAACTGGTGCGACATTCGTGAAATTCCGTCGATTTTATGTTATTATTGGGTTTACTGTCAATTCTACAGAAAATATGAAATGGGTCTTTTTTGTAGAGAATATAATTGTCTTTATTTTTGGTAGGAGTGAGTTTTTCGTAGGTACAATACATAACGAGGTATTAGCGGGGGAAAAGGCCCAAAAAATCACCTTTTTCGCGGTTTTTATAGGAGTGTAATTCAAGTGAGGACTTGGCCTTCATTGCCGATTTCGACCGTTGCTTTCTAAATGCCCGGAGAACAGTTCATGTAGTCCTTGCGGGCAAAGCTAACCCAATTTCCTTTGGTCATTTACCTCTTCAAGAACTCGCTCCTTCAAACTCTTCACGAAAAAAGAAAAAAAAAAAAAAAAGAAAAAAGTTGCGGCGGTGGTGGGGCAATGCCACAAGGCAAAGGATATTGAGGCAGGTCGGGGACCTCTGCGAAAGCCGGGGAGCATGAGTGGGGGATCAATACCGCGGGGCGAGGACCGTCCTAAAAACGTTGGCCTAGAAGTCCTTTTGGCCTAGTCCTAGTGGAGAGCGAAAAAAAAGGCCAGCCTCGAACCGGGTTTCTTCATACGTCGGTTTTTATTGAATAATATTGAATATGAAATAGGAGGCATTTTCTTACTGCTGAAGAATAACTAGTAAATATTCTTTTAAGTCCTCGATCTGTGTAATTCTTGTCTCCTACTACTAAGTAAGTCTTATAAGACTTACTTAGTAATAGGAGACAAGAATGACACAGATAGAAGGACCATAATTCGTTCTGAAGCTCAAACAGTATACTGTTTGAGCTTCAGAACGAATTATGGTCCTTCGAGCCGGATTTGAGGTTGCACCTTTGGAGAATGTTAACGAATACAGTCCACTTGTTACCAACTTTATTAACTGATTCATCAACTTCTTTATTATTGTTATCTCCCTACATGGCTCTCTATCCAACAAATTGTGGTCCTTCGAGCCGGATTTGAGGTTGCACCTTTGGATAATATTAACGAATACAGTCCACTTGTTACCAAATTTATCAACTGTGAGATTGCGAATCCGATCTAGTTTATGTTGTAAAGAAGGCTCTGCTCTATCACCTCCCAAAACTGCAGCCACAAATTTTGGTTTGTTATAGAAAAGGCTCTGTCCTACCACCCCCAAAAAAGCAGTCTAAAGTTGGTAGGTATGTTGTAAAGAAAGCTCTGCTCTATCACCTCCCAAAACTGCAGCCACAAATTTTGGTGTGTTATAGAAAAGGCTCTGCTCAACCACCTGCAAAAAAGCAGTCTAAAGTTGGTATGTTGTAAAGAAGGCTCTGCTCTACCACCTCCCACAACTGCAGCCTCAAATTTTGGTGTGTTATAGAAAAGGCTCTGTCCTACCACCCCCAAAAAAGCAGTCTAAAGTTGGTATGGGAAGTTGGATGGTGGTAAAGTTGGAATGCTCTGTTCTAACACCTCCCCCCCCATCCAAAAAAACCCCTAAAATTTTAGAGTCATTTTACATAAAACCCGCTATTTATTCGAAAATTCGCTCTTATAGCCATGCTGCATGACTGCGGGTCTTATATTTTATATACTCGTACTTAGTTGATTTGTATAAATGGTAAATCAAATATTTATATTGACGATAAGCTGTTGAGAATTAAATACTTGCTACCACATCGAGGGTCTCACGGCAACTTCCCACATCGTCATTTTTGGCCAAAATGAGTTATCCATACCATTCGAAGCGTCTTCTCCCGGCGGATCGACCTAAGTATAAGTTACGTACCCAAGTAATCTCACGATTTATTTTACTGAATTACTCAGTAAACATAGTCATTGGCAGATGGGTTTTTGGCTCTGCTGAAAAGTTGCCGAAACGACGATGTGGGAAGTTGCCGTGAGACCCTCGAAATATTCTATGTGACTTTTTCAAAAATTTTTTGTACCCTTTCCTATTGACGTAGGATTATGAAAATTCTCAAGGATCATCTTTGGGCTGGTCTAAACCTTTAATCCAAATTTCATAATTTCAGGGCGACTCTAACTGGGCAATGTGGCAATAATTTAATATTTTTACATATTTATAAGACTCACACGGATATTGCATGGAGAATATGACAAACCGTTGTGGACAAATTTGCAGAGTTTTCCGTGTTATTTGGAGTTTACGAACAATTTGTGGTTTTAATTGAAGTTTTGTACGACTATTTGTGCGTTTCGCCAAGTTTGGTGACCTCTCGTTGATCTCATCGAGTGCGCTCGTCTGGGAGAACCAATAAAAGAGGTCGTAATGATCAGAAAACACCGGAGTCGAACCGGCAATAAAAATTTTTTTTTTAAAACCCTCCTACGTGATGATTTCCTCTGCACGTCGCCGTTTAACCCTTTTGATGCGACGTGAAAAACAGGGGTAGCGCTCAAAACTGCGACGGCCGAAGGTTTTTACTGCCTCCGAGCATCCTCGGTTAAGTATAAAAGTGTCATTTCCTATCGAACAGGGCCACATGAGGGGGTCGTAAAACGGCGGTTTACGGTCCGGATTTTGAAAGCGTATGACGGCACTGGAAAACACCCTTACGGTGCAGGTTATTCTGATTTCCTTGTACCTCCTGACGCGTCCCTTTTCTCGAAATAAATAACGTTTCAACTTCCCGTACAAAAACCTACGTTTGACGAGTTTGGCTACAAAAGTCACGAGTTGGCGAAATAATGTTCATAATAGAACATTTTATTTACTACTTGAAAATTATTCGACAAATCCATCAAGTCCCAACTCCATCAAGTCCCAACTGAAAGTGAAGAGGAAAGCAGTAAGTATTTCGACGGTCTCACAGCAACACCCCACATCATCATGTTCGCAACTTTTGAGGAGAGCTGGAAAAACGCCTTCCAATGATTTTCTCCTGCCATAATCAATATTAGCGAATTTTCGAAGAAAAGGAAGCTATTGTTCTCGTTCCAAAATTTTTAAAACTCGAAATTCCGCAAAATTTGTATACCAAAATCCGTTTCAGACCATCCTGAATTCACTGCCAAAAGACACAAAAAATCATATGTATATATTTATGTATTTATGTATGTGTCATTCCAGACGATAACTCTCGATAGAATTGAGATAAAAAGTTCAAATTTGCACACAAAATCTGTCTCGGCAATCGACAGGTTAAGTTCGAAGATGGGCAGAATGGGGGGTGTAGGGGAGTTTTAAGGGGGGGGGGGGGAATTACCCATGAAGTCCAAATTTGAAACAGTCTGACATGTGACACCTCATTTTAAAGGTTTTTTCATGCTGAACACGATGGTGAAGTCAGAATTGCGATATCTCATTTCATTTCCAAACTGGAGCATTTTGAAGATGAAGAAACGTGGTTTTACTTGAGATGCTTTTCGCGGTTCATCTGCTCTAATCTGATACCGGAATGAGATATCACAATTCTGACTTCATCATCGTGTTCAGTTTTGAAAAAGCTATATCCTGAGGGGGGTTTTGGGGAGTTATGGGGGGGGGGAGGAGGGGCATTACCTACCCATCAATTCCCAAAATGAAACAGTATGACAAGTGACATCTTTTAATGCTGAACACGATGGTGGGTTTTTTGGAATTTTAGGTATGAGGGGGGGGGGGGGGAATTGTAAGTACCTACCGATCTTTATTCAGAGAGCACCACACTTGATGTATACCGAATTAACCGAATAGCTTCATACTCAAATACCTATAATTACAAAATAAAATAAGTTCAAGATTGCCCATATTTGAATGAGATGTTCCAAACATCACATTTTACACAAAAGCGATTATTTCTTCGAAAATTCGCTCTTATAGCCATGCTGCATGACTGGAACTTTTTTAAATTGTGGTACCTACTTTTACAACATAAATACCCATCTTCATGAACTTAAGAAAGAAAGTTAGTTCAATGTGTAATCGATATGGGTAACTAATTTTCGTCAAAAATGATGATGTGGGGTGTTGCTGTGAGAGCGTCGAAATACTTACTGCTTTCCTCTTTACTTTCAGTTGGGACTTGACGCGTCGATTTGAAATCGAATCAGTGAGGTATCAACTTTCCAATACAATTACCTACTATTTAGTGGAAGTCAATTTCCAGTGGAAGGGCGAAACCCTGTTCAATTCCAATATCCAGAGATAACTTACCTACTTCATGAAGTATCGAAAAATATCAATACAACGTACCAGATGGGATGCAGGGTTTGTTAGTTGTATTCAATTTTTGCTCAACAACAAACATGTATGATGTATCCCCTTTGAAGCAATCAAGTGAGTGTATTGAATGAAATCTCAAAAAAAAAAAAACAACGGTTCATTATCTTCTTTGTACAGATCACCCTTCTGTCTAGATCACTAGGTCTAAATGTCTAGATCCTAAATGTTCGATTAATTATTATTATCAACTATTTCTCATTGCAAACCTGTTCATTGTGTACCCAAGATCCTTCCCTAAAAGACCTGGCAGCGGGAAATATTATTCAACATGGTTTGAAAAGGGAAAAACAAGTTTTGTAAAAAAGCCCAATGCTCTAGGTAGTAGTCGATACCAGTGACCAACATTTTCTTCAGTAGTCGACATGGTTTTGCACTAGTAGTCGACCTACATGTGTTAGAAGTCGACAGTATCACTTGAGTCAGTAGTCGACAGGTTTCGTCATTCCATCGTTTTCGAATTTTACGACATCTAAATAAAATACATTCAACTGTGAATCGGAACTTGAAAATAGATTAATAAGATGTAATAAAGTAGTTATCAGACTTTTTATTTGCAAAAAGCTCATTATCAGTCTCAAATTGCAACAAGTACTTAAGTCAAAGGTATGAAAACTATAGTCGAAAACTCATTGTCAGAAAATTGACATTACAGTTGGGCTTAGGTACCTATTTACACAATTTTTTGACATTTTCATGTCTTTGCTTTGGCACATAAACTGAAACGGGAAAAATTTGTTCCCTTGATTCACCCTTTCCCTCAGATCACGTCAGAACACAAGCGACCGGCGGGCCATTACGTCAGAGCCTATGACGCACGAGCGTATGACGTAAGAAGGCAGGCAGGAGGCTAACTAGTGCGTCAGAGCCTATGACGCACGAGCGTATGACGTAAGACGGCTGGCAGGAGGCCAACAAGTACGTCAGAGCCTATGACGCACGAGCGTATGACGTCAGACGGCTGGCAGGAGGCTAACTAGTGCGTCAGAGCCTATGACGCACGAGCGTATGACGTAAGACGGCTGGCAGGTGGCCAACAAGTACGTCAGAGCCTATGACGCACGAGCGTATGACGTAAGACGGCTGGCAGGAGACCAACTAGTGCCTCAGAGCCTATGACGCACGAGCGTATGACGTAAGACGGCTGGCAGGAGGCCAACAAGTACGTCAGAGCCTATGACGCACGAGCGTATGACATAATACGGCTGGCAGGAGGCCAACTAGTGCGTCATACGACGAGACCTTTTATGTCTCTGCGCCCCCTCCCACACCCACACCGCGTACCTCGTACTTCATTTTGGTTTATTATCTTCGATAATGAACCATTGGAATCGCCCAAAGAAAAAAAATGTTAACCCCCCCCCCCCCCTTAAAATTTGTTGGTTTACGTTTCAAGATACGTAGATTCAGAAAATCGAATAAAAAAAATCCGTCCGTCCGCCGTACGCCGTCCGCGGCACTTTGCCCAGTTAGCGTTGAGTTAAAATTACGAAATTTTTTTTATGGGTTTCGACCAACCCCACAATGGTCCTCGAAACTTTTCATAACCCTAGGTCAAGGGGAAGGGGTTCAAAACGAATTTTGGTACGACATGGTATGACTATGGTATGGTATATTATTGTATGTATGACTTAGTATAGTACAGTACGGTATGATAGGAAAGAAATGGTATGAGTACCGTGAGAATATGGTATGGTGCCGATTTGCAACACAGTCTGGTATAGACAGAAGGGTGATCTGCACAAGGAAGATAATAAACCGTTGTGTCAAGAATTTGCAGAGTTTTTTAGACGAGTAACACCTCAGTTTATAGATTTTTCAACTCTAAACACGGTAGTGAAGTCAGAATTGCGATATCTCATTCCGTTCTCAGATTAGAGCAGATGAACCACGAAGAAAAATCTCAAGTAACAACCACGTTTCATCATCTTCAAATTGGTCCAGTTTGACAAGGAAATAAGATATTGCAATTCTGACTGCACCATCGTGTTCAGCGTAAAAAAATCTTTATAGTGAGGTGTCACTTGTCAGACTGTTCCATTTTTTGGAATTTAAGGGTAATTTTCTCCCCCTTAAAATTCCCCAAAACCCCCCCTTACAGTGGGCTGATTCTGTACATCTACGAACTTAGCCTTCCGATTGCCAAGACAAATTTTTGTGCGAATTTGAATTTTTTATCTCCATTCTACCGAGAGTTATCGTCTGCAAAGACTTATATGACACAGAATTTCCAAAAATTTTAAAATTCAAATTTCCGAAAAATCGTCATACCAAAATCCGTTTAGACCATCCGTGAATTCACGATTTTCAAAATTTTTGGACCGAGAACAATAGCTTCCTTATCTTCAAAAATTCGCTAACAGAATAATGATCTACATAGCAGGGTGATCTGTTTAGAAGATAACAAACCGTTGTGGAAGAATTTGCAGAGTTTTTTCCAAAAATTTTCAAAGTTTAAAAGTCGTAATACGCCAAGGCTGATATTTTCACTGGAGTTCCTCCTGTAGACAGAAATGGGGACATAAGTAATGTCATCAATCTGTCTGATATGTTATAACAAATCTATTTAAGCGCACTTTTTCCGTTTTAATCACTGTTCAAATTGTATAAATATTTGAACCAAGTAAATAATTCAAATTTGAAATACGCGTAGTCTTGAACGTGGTGAGCTCGCATGACTTGTACCAACCAATTGGTCCCCGCCAGCTGGAGGGCGGATCGATAGTTCTAGGGGTTGTTTACCCTGAGTGGACGATAACATAATTTGGTCGTGACAGGGAAATAACGTAAGCTCTGAGGTTTGCCACATCAATACAAATCAATAAATTCCTCCTCTCAACAGTAATGGATTGTAAAAACGCTGCAAATTATTCTATAACATCTCATTATTTCGTGCATGCAATACTGTTGTAAATTACATAACGACACGAAATAATCAGATAATGAGGTTAAATGTGTGGTTTATATAGACACTTCCCTTAAACACCGTCACATCTCCAAAACTATTAGAGCCCAAATTGGTCTTTTTGATTTATAATCAAATTTTTTTGCTTAGATCACTTAAACAGTCGTGTTCTCTGTTATGAAATGGAAATGTCAAAAATAACAAATTGCGAATTTTGGGTCGTTTTGACTTGAATGAAATTGTAATGAGCCCTTTTCGATATCGAAATCGATCGACGAAAATTCATATTAGAGCCTCGATGGAACATAGTACCCTGTTTTGCGAGATATGGAACGGTTGTAACTGGTCAGAGAGTATCGCTGTTCGATTCAGCGTCAAAAATGCCAAAATTGCGATACCGAACACATTTCGATGAAGCAAGTTGGCTTTTGGTGGAAAACGTTGATTTTCACCTAAAAACCCACGTTTTCCAGGACTCAAACGTCATTTTCTCCACCAAATTTCACTGTGAAAAACTTTCTTTTTATACCACTGGAAAGCTGAGATTCTGACCAAGTTTTTCCCGAGGAGTGCACGCCGAAAGAACCCCGTGCTGATAGCGCAAAATACAAAAGAAAAAACGGCGATTTTTAAGAAATCTTCAAATTTTGGACTTTGGCAATTTTTTCACCAATTAAGACTGTCTTAAAAAATCGGATTTTACATCAGGTAGATATCAAATTCAACGTTCTTCCCAACGGTATCCAACGGTACCCTCAACGTTTATTTTAAATATTAATTTGTGGGGGTTAGAGCCGTTTTACTGAGACAAGGTCGAAAACACGAAATCTTATAAGTGAAAAAAAGTCGGTTTTTTAGTTGATTAATGAAAAAACTCATTGAGGCACTTTTTGTTGCGAATTAGTTGCAGAATTGATTCCTTGAGTTTGTCCCATGATTTCTGTAGATACCCTGTATGATATATCACCCAAATCATTTGATCTGCTTTGTACGTACCGTCATTTCGTTATCAACAAATATAATACACATATATTTGCATTTCGACCGAAAATGACCGTGTTCTAATTGAACTAGAAGAATCTTGTAGTTCAAGAATTTTCTGATCCTGATCACGTTCACAGTGCAACTCACAGGTTATGTGACCAATCGAACGCATGCGGCCTTCGGCCGCTTCTGAAGGGGGCAGTGCCTAGAAATAATTATTAAAAAAAAAAATTATGTCCGTTGTATTCAATGGAGACGAACCCCGGAAAATAAGGAGAGAAAAAATAAGTTCAAATTTAATTGAAACTTTCGTCTTCGGAGTTTTCAAAGTCGGTTTCCTCCTCACCACATCGATCCGGGCGGTTGGCCCCACTGACCTTTTCTCACAAACAGAAAAACGCTGTTAATGTTTCCGCAACGGTTTATTAAGTATTTTCTGTACAGATCGCCCAGTACCGTTGTGTAGCCAAAAACTGTACGAAATAATTGGAGTTGTGAGGTAACATTGTGTGTGCATTCGAGAAGATGACGAGATGGGCAGTCCAGAGTGAAGGGGGGAGTCGGTAACTAGCTCTGAGACGGTCTCGGTAATTCTCCTACTAAATTCATAGCGTAATAATAATCATTTATTTGAATCAATCATGAATAAGATAATTAAAATGAAATAAAATACATTATTTATAATTCATTCGTATTTATGTAATTCAAGGGATTTTACTTGTACCTACCTACCTACGTTTCAAATGACCATCAAAAACCCGTTGGCCGTTAAAAAACCTTCGATTCCCATCAAACGTGAAATCAATCCGGAGCCGCGCTGTTGCCTCCCATTGACATCGAGAGGGAGAGAATTACGTTGAAGATTGAACTTCCGCTTTTATCGATTCAAATATCCGGAAATAGGCCGAACCTCCTCCTTCCATCGCGATCATCGATTCTTCATCTTCCGCTTTCGGTGTAGTTCGAAAGGGCAAAAGCGAAAAACGGAACACTGAACGTCGTTTGAAATATTTCATCGCGATAAACGATCGAGCGATCATGATAACTGCGACAATGGGGTCAAATGAACCGAAGTAAAAAAAAATCCCCAGTCATGCAGCATGACTATAAGAGCGAATTTTCGAAGAAATAATTGGTTTTATGTAAAACGACTCCATTAAGGAACATGAATATCTATGAAGCTGTAATTTGGTATGTAGCCACCTTAGGACTTACACTTTAAGCAGAACAGGGCCGGATCCACTTAGAGGCTCCTAAAGCTAATTTCTGTGCTATTAACCTTACGAAGCTGTAATTTGGTACGTAGCCTCAATAGGACTCTAACCTAACGCTGCTCAGGCCCAGGATCAGCTGAGTGGCTCCTCTGTGCTATTTACTCTATGGAGCTGTAATTTGACATGAAGCCTCGTTAAGACTTAGAGCAGAATAAGCCCAGAATCGGCTGAGGGGCTCCTACAGCTAATTTCTAGGTTATTCACTCTATGAAGCTGTAATTTGCAATGAAGCTTCGTTAGGACTTAACTTAGAGCAGAATAAGCCCAGAATCGGCTGAGGGGCTCCTACAGCTAATTTCTAGGTTATTCACTCTATGAAGCTGTAATTTGGCATGAAGCCTCGTTAAGACTTAGAGCAGAATAAGCCCAGAATCGGCTGAGGGGCTCCTACAGCTAATTTCTATGTTATTCACTCTATGAAGCTGTAATTTGGCATGAAGCCTCGTTAAGAGTTAGAGCAGAATAAGCCCAGAATCGGCTGAGTGGCTCCTAAAGCTAATTTCTATGTTATTCACTCTATGAAGCTGTAATTTGGCATGAAGCCTCGTTAAGACTTAGAGCAGAATAAGCCCAGAATCGGCTGAGGGGCTCCTACAGCTAATTTCTAGGTTATTCACTCTATGAAGCTGTAATTTGGCATGAAGCCTCGTTAAGAGTTAGAGCAGAATAAGCCCAGAATCGGCTGAGTGGCTCCTAAAGCTAATTTCTATGTTATTCACTCTATGAAGCTGTCATTTGCAATGTAGCCTCCTTGGGACTTACACTTTAAGCAGCATAGGCCCCGGATCATCTGAGTGGCTCCTAAAGCTAAAACATGTTCCATGCTTATGGAAATCTAGCTTCTTTGGCGAGGCCCGTATGTTTTCATACTATGGAACAGCAGATTCGAACATTTGGGGTACCAAGTTTCTTGTTCTGAGGTACGTTTCGAATATTTATTTGTCGGTAGGGGAATCCAGTTGAGGGAATCCACTGTGGGGACCGCCACAGAGCTAGTTACCGACTTCCGGGGAGGGTGGGGAGACGAACCATGAGGCGAACAAAAACCATAATTGTACCATATAACCAGGTTCTGAGATTCTTGACCACTTGATTAATAGGGATAGGTTCTCGAGGGTTGGTCCAATGAAAAGACGTTATTTTAGGACGACGTTTCGATGAATTTGTACATCCTCTTCGGGGCTGTAGTGACAAAGAGGGATAACATGGCATCAGGTCTTGAGTACCAACTATACTTGAGGGGAGAACATGGCTCACTAGTCTGTACCTAGATACTAAATATACTAATAAACTATAATACTGAGTCAACCACATGTATAATAAATAAACTATAAAACCAAATCAACAATATGTATAATATCTTCCTTACAAATATAATGGAGTGAAAAAGTTGAGTTGCCTTAAAATGTTTACTGTCTATTTATTGACGCATGGCCTGAGACCTCCATGGGTTGGATGGTGGAGTCATGGTAAGAATAATGTTGAACAACGTGGAAAGAACTGAGGATAAATGCGTGAACTGCTTTGTAGGTGAGAAACTGATTACAGGATGAGCATAAAGGACGCGGTGATCATAGCAATTCACGCATTTATCCGTCATTTGACAACCACAAGCCACAACTCTTCTTTAAAGAAAAGCATACACACACTTCTTATCCATGTTCCATGTTGTTGTCTTCGTTCAGTAATTTATCTCGGTATCAACTGTCATCTGTCACTCTGTCTTGTTGAAGACATGAAGGAGAAAGGTACCAATAATTTTAACAATTATGTAATAATTGTACCAATTATTGTTACAACCACCCTATCACACCAAATATGATGAAGTAGCTTGCGTCACAGAGCTTATACGCTTCTAATAAAAGCGAGCAATCCCTCGATAGTGACAGACGATTTGATTGGTTTTTGATGGTCTCTTTGATGAATAGTTTTTGATTTATATTTGATAACCTCTTGAGATTAACCTAAGATTTTATTAGCTCTTCTTTCAATCCCAAATTTTTCTGTTACTTGTTTTACTATTACTGTTTTACCATTTTAATTATATTTTCTCCTCGTAGTCATTCCTGGTCGTCGACATTAAGATTTTTTTAAATAGGTATTCCAAGGCTAATGTAACCAATGCTACCATTCTTGAGCCTTAGTAATAAGCCTTATTATATTTATATTTATCTCAGTGATATTTCTCAAGTACCTAACAATTCTTGTCCTGAAAAAAATGACTGGACCTAATCTAACTATTATTGAGACAGCAATAAAAATTACATTGTGCAACTCAGTGGTTCAATGGTTATTTCAATCCTCAAACCAAACCAGCAGCAGTGAATGCAGTGAATGCAGTGATCTTGTCGTTTTGTAGATGACTAGGAGGGAAGTGATCTTCTTTTGTTCTTTTAAATTGTCAGCAATCGAAAATTTACGCGTAGGGAATTTTTTAACATGGTAGGGAATTTGTAGGGAAAAGTAGGGATTTTGAAAACGGTCCGTAGGGAATTTCGAGGCAAGTTGTCTGGCAACACTGTATTGTACACAGAACTGTCACCTAATTAGGAAATAATAGATCAGGCAAATTTGTGTAACTTTTCTTCGTCTACTCGATGGTTACTGAAATGAGCAATACTTCGGCTGCAGAAATAGGTATTACTCCAAATTAAATTTTTTGAACCCGCGGTACGATCAAAAATGACAAAAACAATACGCGAGGCGGTTTTTGTTTTTTGTATTTTTTTTTTGTCTTCTTTGTCGCAGCCAAATCAGTTGTCCGCTCTCATAATGGCGTTGTTCTACAAACACTTCGTTTTCAAGAAGATCTTTTGTTCTATTCAGAGTCATTCCGAGGCCCCGATTGTCTTCCGAGGTCGAGGCCAAACACCCTCCTCCCCGTTCACCGCGACATCTTCGAATCTCAAGTTTCCGGTTTCCATAACGAGGGACGTTGTTGGGACGGAACGTCGATTGTTTGTCAAACACCGATATTTGTTCGGCGATATTCAAGGTTTTTATTTTTTACCATCGACGAACGAGCATAGAAAAAAAAAAAAAATCCACCGTCATGCAGCATGGCTACAAGAGCGAATTTTAGAAGAAATGACTGGTTTTATAACAAATTTTGTCTCCTAAGTTTCACCAAATTTTCTTCGTCTGTTCACCAAAACGGGATCAATTATGGATTTCTTCGATAATTCACGAGTTCGAGGGGTGTTCGCCTAGAGGCGGAAAATGAAGGTTTTTATTGTTGTAAATAAAATCGAATCGGTCGATTTAGACATTTTAAAATCAGATTTTGGTTTATTATACTCGATAATGAACCATTGGAATCGCCCAAAGAAAAATTCAAGGGGAAGGGGTTCAAAACAAATTTTGAAATTTTGAAAATTTCAAAACTCGAAAAATTCAGGTGAAACGGTATGTATTTTATTTCATATTTAGATAGAGTTCAAAGTTGGAGCAGATCGAAAATCGTCAACATGAGAGTGAATCGTGAGGCAGCCTGTCGGGTCCATTTTCAAACTAGCCCAGCTGATTCAAACAGCACATGGTTTTCAAATATCGAGTTAATGAATAATAATTATTAATAATGAAGCATAAAAATTAATAAAAACCAACAATAAATATTAATAATTTACACTACCTACTTGATAATAATTATTAATAATTAATGATCATTCATAGTAATAATTAATCTATTCACAGTAATCGAGACAGAAGGGTGATCTGTACAAAGAAGATAATAAACCGTTGTGTCAAAAATTTGCAGAGTTTTTATAATCAATAACACTTCATTTGTCAAAAAAAATCTTTTTTGAATTCACACTTTTATTTAAATTTTTAACATATCTTAATACTTCTGTTTTCCTCAAATTCGTCCCTTGAAAAAATCGCGCAAATACGAAGAAATAATTGAATAATTCATATTAACGAGGACTCGTCGATTCAAGAGGGATTTTGCTCAGGGCTGGAACCCAATCCAGAATTCAAAAAGAACTAATTTTGGAATAATTTCAATGCACCCAAAATAATTCGCCATTGTTTTGCGTGCCCTCGAATTCAAAAACTCACTAATTCGCCATTTTTTTGCTGGTTCCTTCATCATTCAAATTAGTGGAATTCAACCGAATATTCGTATCCCCCACCTTCCAACTACAAAATACCGAGTATCATTGTGGGGATAGATCGGATGTTTCTAAAGACCCCTACAGAGCATTCTTTTGTACAAAAACTCATGTCGTAAACATTTCGAGATGGCTTCAGAGTGCTTTGAAACGGATTTGTCCTCCTCAATTTGCATACTAAGATTTTTGAATTCGCTGCCGTTTTCTCAAAACCCATTTTCTTCGTGTGTTCACCAAAACGGAATCAATTATGGATTTCTTCGATAATTCACGAGTTCGAGGGGTGTTCACCTAGAGGCGGAAAATGAGGGTTTATATTGTTGTAAATAACATCGAATCGGTCGATTTAGACATTTTAAAATCAGATTTTTGATTCGTCGGCCTGGGATATCTGAAGAGTTACTGGTGGTGGACTAAGCATTTTGGAGTCTTGGATCAGTTTAATTTTTACAATTTCGATCTCGCCTATTTAGATTGACAGATGTGGATATTTGGTTGATTCGAGAGGTTTCCTAAATATGAAAAATCGAAATCAAGGTAATTCTGAGCAATTAGGTACTTGCCGAGCGATAAGAAGGTTCAAAGTCCACGCGATAACAGTGGCTTTCGGGAGACGCGCGGAAGGCTAGTTGTGACTTTACCGTTATGGCTAGTGGTTCCTCCGATAATCCTTTTTTATGTGACGGGTGTGAGAACAAGTTACTTAATTTCACGGTTTTAAGTGAAGATGAGGAATGGTTCCTCCGATAAACCTCCCCCAATCAACTGATTATTACCATATAGATTAGTTGGACATATAGATCAAGTGGACGGGGTTGCGGAATAAAAACATCCCCCAATCAACTGATTAGTTCCATATTATACCATATATAGGGTACTGTCACAACTGGCCTTCCGCGCGTCTCCCGCAAGCCACTGTTATCGCGTGGACTTTGAACCTTCTTATCGCTCGGCAACCTGTACGACGGCCTTGCGGGGCTTGAATTATATGTTTCTTGCTTTCTGAGAACATCCTTACGACCGTAGTAGAATATGAAAAAGTTTGGGGTTGACCAAGTAATTGCTCAGAATTACCGAAATCAATCAAATTTTGGTCAAACCGGTCACTTTTTTTTTTAAATATATAAATTCTTTATTGGCATGGTTCTTAACATGCTGCCATAATAAAAACATAATTAATCATGAAACACAATCGTAGGGTATCAATGAAAAATATTTACAAAACCATCTTATCGCCTAAAATTATATTCTAATACCATTTTGTTTCAATGGCTTCGAATGCAGGTTATCAAATTTTTTTGTCACGGCCTAAGACAGTGTCCGGGAGTATGGAAGAACACGAGCCAAAAGAATCACACAAAAAAATATTTTTCTCTCCAAAGCTCACAATCGCCAATAATCCGCCCTATAATCCGCCCTACACGATATTTCAAAGTCCGGAAACCAACATTATCATCGAACGGTAACCAGTGCCCTTTCTCATGAGATAGTTCTCGACCCGATGCAGGTTAAGTACTTATCTTGATGTATAACCGTAATATTTCACTTACCGAATCATCGCCCTCGAGCTCCCTGTAGCCAGAGGATGTTTCCCTCCAAGAGCGCAGGAACTTGGCAACAACTTGGACCTTCAAATCAGAACAGTGCGCACGAATAAACAACTGCTTATATTTATATGCGGCAGGACGCCTTAAATAAATTGAGATTACAAGGCATAACTCAACAAGATTAGATTAGATTTATTGATTTATTGGCATATATAAATGGACAAGTATAATAAAAACAAAGTTACCCTAATATATTTCAAGAAAATAAAAATAAAATAGGTACTTAATCGTTTGTTTTTCAATTTATTGCCCACCGAGGAATAAGTCCCTAGGAACTTGTGCTCCTCGAAGGAGTTCCTACGTAACAAATTTAATTAAATAAAATATTCAAAAAAGTCCAGTTAAAGTACAATAACTTGAAAATGAAAAAAAGGATTGAAAAGTATAAAATAATTTTGAGGGAGGAGATCGTTAGTGGCTATGGATATATTTGGAATAATTGGAGAGAAAAACGTGGGGCGAACCCAGTAGATTCCCTATATTATTTCCAATTCACTGTCATTCAATTCCTTAACTATCACAGATTGCCTATCCCATTTCCAATTTAATGTTCAATCCCTTAAATATCATAGATAGCTTATCCCATTTCCAATCCACTGTAATTCAATTCCTTAACAATCACAGATTGCCTACCCCATTTCCAATTTAGGCAATCTAGGATAGTTAAGGAATTGAATTACAGGGAATTGGAAATGGGATAGGCAATTAGATTTCCTCAGATTTCTATTGAATAAATCGAGGTAGGCAATCTATGATAGTTAAGGAATTGAATTACAGTGAATTGGAAATGAGGTAGGCAATCTGTGACTTTTAAAGAATTGAATTACAGTGGAATGGAAATGGGATAAGCAATCTATGATAGTTAAGGAATTGAATTACAGTGAATTGGAAATGAGGTAGGCAATCTGTGACTTTTAAAGAATTGAATTACAGTGGAATGGAAATGGGATAAGCAATCTATGATAGTTAAGGAATTGAATTACAGTGAATTGGAAATGAGGTAGGCAATCTATGAGTTTTAAAGAATTGAATTACAGTGGAACGGAAATGGGATAAGCAATCTATGATAGTTAAGGAATTGAATTACAGTGAATTGGAAATGAGGTAGGAAATCTATGACTTTTAAAGAATTGAATTACAGTGGAATGGAAATGGGATAATCAATCTATGATAGTTAAGGAATTGAATAGTGAATTGGATATGGGTTAAACAATCTATGATAGTTGATGAATTGAATAGTGAATTGGAAATGGGATAGGCAATCTATGATAGGTTACCGACCTATATTTGAAAAAGTCTCTAGCTCATCAAGCAAATCTAACTGGTTTAAACATAAGCGAGTGAATGTGGCAAGTCTCTACCCCATCATCCAAATTTAATTAAATTAATGAAATTAATTAATGAAATTAGTTTAATGAAATTTTGCAATCGATACCTATTAGTTTAAACAAATTTTGTTTAAACTAATAGGTATCGATTGCAAAATTTCACCCGGACAGACAGACAGAAAGTATAAATGTGGTAAAAAAAACTGGTTAGGTGGGTAATAGACAGAACAATACAAAATTGATATACTCCAGAGAGTCCACTACTTGGAGTAACATTCCCTTAATAACAATAATATGCTCGTGTTTCGGGCTGACTGATAAATATGTAAAAAGTATAGTTTGTATCATCTAGTTGTTTCTTGAATTGTGTAAGCCTCAGATTTTTATTGAATAAATCGAGGGTAAAGTGGTAACATGACATTTCTCTCTCTTTTTTTTTGTGTGGCTAAATTGAGTTAGAGGTGGTTCCATACAGCTGATGTCTCGCCGAATCGATTGGCGACGTTAATTTTAGCGTTTTCACGAGATTTCAAACAACTTGGCTTATCTCAGCTAAAAATTGAATGTTATGACATTTTAGCAGAATTTTGGTCTTAAATAGAACTCGTAACGTTTATTTAGTCATTACAGCGATCAAAGTGCCTTTAATTACAATTTTAAGGCAATAAATCAGTTTTGTGTGTCCCCTGTAAAATCTGAGAAAATGAGTTATAGTCCATTAAAATAGGGACAGGACCTCAAAGTGACTTGGGGAAAGCTGGAAATCGTTCTAAAACCTTAAGATCGGCGGAAAATTAATATAAAGCTTATACTTCGTCTTTTTAGTGAAAGTATACTAGAAATATTGATAATATACTAGAAATATACCAGAAATATTGGTCAAGAAACAAGATGTAAAATAGGTATTCCAAAATGACTGTTTTTGGAATTTGGCATATCAGGATGGCTAAACTTTGCCAAATTTTAAAATTTAGGTGTTCTTTTTGAGCTCGCCCTTAAATCCTGCACAAGAATTTATACAAGAGGGTTTTGAGAGGACCTTGGATGCTAGAGTACTTGGATGCTACATTTTAGTTGTCTTTAAATCGTCGATAACTACCTTGTAAATTAAACTAATTTTAAAGTTGGAAGGGTCAATCGACGCAAAATTTAATGCTCTTTAGTTTGTTTCTTAGTAAGACTTTCACTAGGATACGTAGTTTAGGAGTTATAAGCAAAAAACTGAACGAAGTCAGAAAATATCGACGTTTTTGGTGCATCAAAAGTTATGCTCAACTCCTCGAGGGGTACAAACTCTGACTATCCCAAGACTATCTTAAGCTCTTAGAACGATTTCGAGCTTTCCCCAGGTCACTTCGACCCTCGAAATATATTGATGGACCATCGAAGAGAGTTTTCCTTTGGGTGAACAGGTTTTCCTATATATTTGTATATTTGTATCTATAGGTAGGTACTTGAGAAAATTAGTAGCCATTTTTAAAATTTTTTCTCTTAGATGAATTTCATTTTCAAGTGTCAAAATTGTACGATTACATGACATCGATCAATTCAAAGTCGCCTTATGTCCGTGAGAAACTGATCAATTGGGGCGATATCACCGAGAAGGGACGTTACAGCACCGCCTAGGGATGGGCGATCGAGGCAGACATGTTGTACAAGACCGCCGATAGAATGCGTTGGTGTTTCACAACTCAGAGACTTGTGAAGCCTCTGAAGAGTAGGCTACTACCACTACTACACAATGCAGTGTGAGTAAACCTGTAGTTTTACTCACCAGTGCATATTAGAATGCCAGTGCATATTGTAGGTGCTTACATTAGAACTGGTCGTTTCAATTATACAGGGTTTTCATTTTGAGACGGCTCAAATGCATTTTCTCCTTAAACGGTTGACCCGAGCAAAAAGTGCCAGAGGAAAAAGTTGTAGCCCTTGAGCCCTCCTTTCCAAAAAGTTGGGGTTTCCAGATGACCCATATGTTTATGCACATTTCTTCAAAGGGCATAAAACGAAAAAACATATGCAACAAACCGCATTTCGATATCTCAAATATTTACCGAGTTATAGGGTTTTGAAGGAAAAATATTACATTCCTTTACCGTGGTCTGTTTGGAACCAGTGGCACATGTAAAAATCTTGCCAGCTTTGTAAAATGAATAGTTTCCTCGATAAACGCAAAAATTTCGTCTTTTAGACGCTTAAAACCTTGATTTTCTGCCATGTGGTAATCACATAATTTTCAAGGTATATAGTATTTAATTTTTATATTTTTCTGTTCGAAATTCTGAGAACATCAGTGAAAACCGCACGTTTGTACGACCCTCCGTTCATGAGTTGTGAAGTTTGGAGTTTGACGTCACAGCCCTCTATTCCCACCTAAACGACCTGAGAGAAATAGGAGGCTGTGACGTCACGGTCCAAATTTGAAAAATTCTTAACTCGTGAACGGAGGGTAATTTTAAAGGAAAAGAGCAATACTAGGTGGTATGTAATATGTAGAAAAAAAGAGAAATTTTATGCAGCCTGTATCTAACCTTAAAAATAGCCAAAATTGCCATTTTTCGTGTACATAACCTCGAATATCTCAACATTTAGACGTGATAGGACAATTCTGAGCTTGGATTCAGATTCTACGCAGAAAATTACTTCGGAAATGGCCTCCAGCTGTTTAACAACAAATTCTTGGAGATCTGTGTTATTATTATTATTGCGCACAGTGACTGTGATTCACGCACTCTCTGTGTAATAACGTGCTGCTTGTAAACTCCTCGCAGGGCCAGTTTTTGGTCCATGCTTTCAAGATATCCCATTTTCTGAATGTTTAATACATAACGATTTGGTATCAACATGTAGTTTGATAACATGGTACCAACAACCAACTCAAATAGAAACAAATAAGGCTGAGCCCTACATACGATACCCTACAAAAATACTGTCTAACGTCTACGAGTAAAACTAAATCACTCACCTTGGAAGACATGAGTATTTTGCTACCAGTGAGAAGGAGGAAAGTTTTCACCCAAATGTTCCTATTCGTCTGTTGGCGGAGATTGACTTGACTGAATATCGCAGGAAACTCTTGCGCAGTCGTGAGAACAAACTGAAAATCAACGAGGTCAAAATTTTAGTAAATGTGCATCAAGTTATGAGATATGGCACTAAAGAGGCGTATAACTGGAATAACTGCCCTGAAATTGGAATATTGGACCACCTCTGCATTAAACACAAAATATTTCAAATATTCTGTAGGGCACAAGGGAGATCAAAAACGCACTAATTTACCAGTAGAATCCGCTTGGGTTAAGCATCAAAACTTCTCCATTTCATCTCTTTTTTGAACATTTGAGGGATCAAACGCATTTTTCAGTTAACGAGGTCTTGTCGAATGACAACTACTGTTGAACTTGTTCTCAGTTGGCAAAAAGTAGTCAAGTCTACAGAAGGACCTACATTTGTAACAGCAGGAGATTAGGGGACATTGAGATCAATGTTCTTAGGAGAGAGTAATGACCTGGTGAGAGGAGGGATCAGCTCAGTTAGGAGTGCCCAGATAACAGCTATTTTCCCTCCAGACCTATTTTCCCTGCAAGACCTTTCTGTGTCCAGTGAATGACACTCAGATGTCAGAAGTAGGGAAGTTTGAGCTACAGTCTTGCAGTCCATCAAATTGGTACAGTTCTGATGGTACAGTTCTGGATACTCCAGACTGCAAGACCTTTCTGTGTTCAGTGAATGAGACTCAGATGTCAGAAGCAGGAAAGTTCGAGGTACAAACTTGCAGTCCATCATATTGGTACAGTTCTGGTTAGTCCAGACTACAAGACCTTTCTATGTACAGTGAATTCCAGTGAATGAGACCCAGATGTCAGAAGCAGTGAAGTTCGAGGTACAGACTTGCAGTCCATCACATTGGTACAGTTCTGATGGTACAGTTCTGGATACTCCAGACTACAAGACCTTCCTATGTTCAGTGAATGAGACCCAGATGTCAGAAGCAGTGAAGTTCGAGGTACAGACTTGCAGTCCATCAAATTGGTACAGTTCTGATGGTACAGTTCTGGATACTCCAGACTACAAGACCTTTCTATGTTCAGTGAATTCCAGTGAATGAGACCCAGATGTCAGAAGCAGGAAAGTTCGAGGTACAGACTTGCAGTCCATCATATTGGTACAGTTCTGGATACTCCAGACTACAAGACCTTTCTATGTTCAGTGAATTCCAGTGAATGAGACCCAGATGTCAGAAGCAGGGACGTTTGAGCTACAGTCTTGCAGTCCATCAAATTGGTACAGTTCTGATGGTACAGTTCTGGATACTCCAGACTACAAGACCTTTCTATGTTCAGTGAATTCCAGTGAATGAGACCCAGATGTCAGAAGCAGGAAAGTTCGAGGTACAGACTTGCAGTCCATCATATTGGTACAGTTCTGGATACTCCAGACTGCAAGACCTTTCTATGTCCAGTGAATGACACTCAGATGTCAGAAGTAGGGAAGTTTGAGCTACAGTCTTGCAGTCCATCAAATTGGTACAGTTCTGATGGTACAGTTCTGGATACTCCAGACTACAAGACCTTTCTATGTTCAGTGAATGAGACCCAGATGTCAGAAGCAGTGAAGTTCGAGGTACAGACTTGCAGTCCATCAAATTGGTACAGTTCTGGATACTCCAGACTGCAAGACCTTTCTATGTCCAGTGAATGACACTCAGATGTCAGAAGTAGGGACGTTTGAGCTAGTCTTGCAGTCCGTCAAATTGGTGCAGTTCTGGATACTCCAGACTACAAGACCTTTCTATGTTCAGTGAATTCCAGTGAATGAGACCCAGATGTCAGAAGCAGGAAAGTTCGAGGTACAGACTTGCAGTCCATCATATTGGTACAGTTCTGATGGTACAGTTCTGGACACTCCAGACTACAAGACCTCTCTATGTTCAGTGAATTCCAGTGAATGACACTCAGATGTCAGAAGCATGGACGTTTGAGCTACAGTCTTGCAGTCCATCAAATTGGTACAGTTCTGATGGTACAGTTCTGGATACTCCAGACTACAAGACCTTTCTATGTTCAGTGAATTCCAGTGAATGAGACCCAGATGTCAGAAGCAGGAACGTTCGAGGTACAGACATGCAGTCCATCATATTGGTACAGTTCTGATGGTACAGTTCTGGATACTCCAGACTACAAGACCTTCCTATGTTCAGTGAATGAGACCCAGATGTCAGAAGCAGGGAAGTTCAAGGTACAGACTTGCAGTCCATCATATTGGTACAGTTCTGCAACACTGCAGCTCAAACTTCCCTGCTTCTGACATCTGAGTGTCATTCACTGGACATAGAAAGGTCTTGCAGTCTGTAGGGAAAGTAGCTGTTGTCTGGGCACTCCTAATTGAGCTGGTCCCGCCTCTCACCTAAAAACATAATAAACCGTGCATTCAACTGCCTGCAAATATTCGTTGTAAGATCATCCATCAGAACTCGAGGGTGGCTTTCAATGGTGTCTTCAGACAAGACAATTTTGATTAATCCCCATCATAGTTAATTAAACGTTGTTGAAACAAGGTACAGAAGGTTTGTAGATTTCAACGAGAGCGCTTTATGTTCTACGACTAGAGGTGAAAGATTGGGATTGGGAAGGGATTGATGGTGATGTGGTAGGGCGTTATAGAGACATGTGGCTGATATTGTTAATTGGCTATTGTGGTCCCCCTGGTCAACTGACTTTCGTCTTCTACCAGGAGGTCCAGCCCAACATCAGGGTTTGGGGGTGAGGGAAACCTACCTACTTTCAAGCAAGTTCACGACCACCATGAATTCAACGTCTGTTGGTGGGCAGGCTGGTGAAGCTTTGCCCAGAGGGTCCCTCCGTCCGTGGTACCATTTTGAGCAACCCGAGCCTGCAGGGGTCCAGGCAATCTCTCACTCCCCCCCAAGCATCAAAGCCTTGAATGGTCGCAGGCCTGGCCTTCCCTCAGAACCTTTGGGAGGACCTACCATTTTCCATATCTCAGTGCTTTGCAGGATTGGAATTGCCCCATTCACACCAAACCATGGGGGATACGGTCCCCAATCGTTAAGGAAACAGTCGTCAAACAGGTTATTGTACAGTAACTGGCAAGTCGGGAACTGTAACTCCCACGTTTTCAGTCCTGCTGCTACTGTTGCACCCGCTGAAGAAGAGAGGAAACCCAAGTATCAGTCTGCGGTCTTTTTAAGAAGAGGCCCAGCAATTTCCAATTATTTTCTATAGCAATGGGAAGCTAAAAAGCAACAAATTGTAGACTTACCAAACATAATTGGTGAAAAATAGTAGTAGTACAATAGTAGTATAATATAATATGAGGCGGTTAGCTTAGGTTAGGTTGTCATATATTATATGACAACCTAACCTAACCTAACCGCCGCAGCGCGAAGTAACCACTCATGGCTGTGGAGGCCAGTACAGGCCAAAATGGCTCCAAACGATTTTCGTCTCTGTTTTGAAGACGCTTTAACAGCGACTTTCTTTCAACTCATTCACTATTCGAGATGTTTCATAGCTTCGCATTCCTATAGAAAATAATTTGAAAGTGCTGGCTGGGCCTCTTCTTAAAAAGACCCTCAGTCTGGCCCTAAGCTGAGAGACGAGCAGGGATGGACAGGAACTCCCCCTGCTACACTACAAGGTGAATAAAACTGACATAAATATTAGTGACAACTGTTGACATTCAAACAAAAAATCATTCAAATCTGCTGGTCAAAAAAGTCTAAAGAGGACAATGAGATTTCGACTCTACAAGATCAAAATCCATTGGCATTTATCAAAGTAAAAATATCTTAAAATTCCCCTACTCAACTCATTCACAAAAAGCGTGTTCCACAGAAAACAGGTACGAGCCAACTAATAGAGAGGAGTTTTCGGTAATACAACGTCTTCTCAGCGACCTTCATAAGTGCTGATGCACTGCGCTAAAAACCAAGATTATTCAACTCTCGTGTGAACAATAGAAACTTCTCAACTGGACGACACGTGGCACCTGCTGTCAGATAGTGGGAAAAGGTGAAGGACACAATAAATTTACTCCAATTTGAAAAAGAAGAGCGTTTTCTTTTCTCAGAAAACGTCCGCTTGAGTTGATTTTGTAGCGAGAGTGAATTATATGACAGTTTCAAGGGCAACGTGGGTAACGAGCAGAGTTGGGATTATTCAGAAATATTTGTGTACGAGGGAATTCTACTACATAGTTCTAAAAGACCACCAGACTGGTTAAATATGATAGGTATTGGCCAGAGACAGGGTTTTGTGGTTACATCTTCATTCCATTCAAATCTGACCGTTAATGGTCTCTATGATGGATGAAGCTGAGATGCAAAATTGTTTGTTGACGATTTTTAACGACACTGGAGACGGCTGGGGTTCGTTTAGGGTTTTCAGTTTCAAAGAGCTCCTCACTCATTGGAAAAGGCTTCAAATACGAATCCAATGAAAGATATGTTGACCTTCGTCCGCTAACCGGCAGACATGCCCATTTTGAGCCGATCATTGCGCGCAGGAGATAATTTGAGCGCAATGATCGGCACAAAATGGTAATGTATTCTCTAGTTGGAGTCTGCTCCACAAGATGACAAATATCACGTCGCACACACATAGGATTGAAAAACTGCGCCAAATTGCCGCACGCGAGCGGGAGTGTGATAATTTTAAACTTTTTTGTCAACTATATTTAAATCAATTTTTACTATTTCTAGCATGGGTAGCGTGGTATTCAGTCGATATTAGTATGTTAAAACTAACAATAAGTTTTTATATGTTTGTGGGGGCAGTTTTCTGTAGTTCACCGTCTTCTAACTAGTTCATGTTTCCCTCTTGGAAGTTTCATCTGTCGCAGAACTAACCAAGAGATGCGTTTTGTTTTGATTAGGGATGATATCATACTCCAGAGGACATCCTTCGAATCATAGGCGAATTGGATAGGGAAGAAGAAGATGAGGAACAAATATTGACGATACCGACTTATTTTGTAATGTTAAAAAACTGCCTGTTATGTATTGAAACTTCTTATCCAAGTTATTTATAACATTCTGATTCATTATTTGTTACCTAATTGTAGTATTTGTCACATCAACTGTTTGTGGCTCAAGAGTTTATTATACAGGTTAAGGACCGCAAAACTCCGGAAGTCGTTTCTACAACAATTTAACAAGATAATAGGGAACATCGAAGAATATCATAAACATATCGTGATTATCGGGATCAAAAACCGTATTTTTGTGAAATATTCACCATAATCTTTCGATATCGCGGTAATATCGCATTTCCGATATCGATATAATATCGGAAACATCGAAACAAAAAATATCGATATTTATTGATATTGATAATATCGGAACATCCTTACATATAACACGTTAGGACGTCGTCAACTTATCTAACACGTTAGGACGTCGTCAACTTATCTAACACGTTAGGACGTCGTCAACTTACTGATCAAGCATGTCCTTCCTGATCAAACATGTATATTTTACGACACCTCACTAACAACCCCAATGAGGGATATGGCCACTACACTTGGATATGGCCAGACTCTACAGATCTTCAGCTCTACTGGCAAAAAGACAGTGTGAGCTGATTTGTAAAAACTTAACAATTGCTTGAATTGTTGAGTTTCAACAACAACCTAACACTTTTTTTTTTGTTTTTTAAATTTAACTTAGATTGGGTTTTGCTTATTCAATCAAATGGAATTAAATACACCAAATAGGCTGTCCTAGAGCCAATGGACGATCATATTCTTAATTAAATTGAACTTCCAAACCGAAACACGTTCAGTTGTCGAGTTCAAACTGTCCCTAGCTGTTACCAGCCACAATTACCAGAAATGCCTTGAGAACGACTTGACATTTCAATCCAGTGAACATTTCAATTTACGAGTACAAGGACGCCAACTCACTTCCAATTGTTCAGGGTGTTTCTCTGGGTGCATGTAACCAGGACGAGGTGGTCGCAAGTCGATCATGTCAGGAGGGAAGTACTCCTGGAAAGAAAATTCAGAGAGTTTAGCAATTTTTTCAATATTATTTACAGAAAAAAAATTGGCAAGAAAGTATTTGTTGATAACTACATAAATATGTTCATAACTTGAAATAAGATGCCATAGACTGCTTTTATACTCTTGTCAATTGTACAATACAAAAATTAACTTAAGGCCCTTTGCTGCAGAGAAGAAGGTTTTAGATCAGCAATCGACTTGGCAGTACACAAGTGTATTATTATTAATTCCACCAACAACCGTAGCTGTTGAAATTTCAAATGAGTTGAATTTAAGACATAATTCAACTCGGTTTAAGGGGTAACCTAACTGGAGGTATGACTAACTGAAATTATCAGGATTTTCAATGCACCTTTTCTCAGAAACTACTTGACCTAGACTGTTAATTTTGATTTTATTTTAAACTAAATTTTTTACATTTTCTTTTGAACGTGTCGAGTTTGTTTCCCGAAATTGTCAGTTTTTGATTTTTGACAGTCACTTGAAAAACAGTCTAAATTTGATGTACTGAAAATGAAGATTAAAAAGGTAATTTCTCAACATTGTAAGCTTTTACAGCTAAAAGGGCTCGACTAGGGATGCAAGATCGGAACCAAATAATCGATTATAACATCAAAATCATTTAATGATTAATCGAAATAGATACCTACTAAAAAAATATATAACAGAAAAAAAGTTGTGATTTATTGACAAGTAGTTTTGAAATAAATGTCTAAATTCCCTATATTAATAAGAAAAAGCCCCCTCATCGTCGTGTTTTTGAAATTCATAAAATTTTATTAAAAAAACGAGAAGGAGGTTTGGAAGGCTAATAGAACGCAAAATTCTAACATCACAGTTAAAAACAAGTAAAATGAGCGAGTAGGATCTCAAATAAATTTTGATTTTTGATCTACTTCTCGTAACCTTCTTCTTATTGTCTTGTCTCTTGTCCCTTCTATAGTGGCGGACAACTCCCCCCCCCCCCCTCTCAACGTCAAGTCAATCACAGCCTGAGATACCCTTCAAAAACCTTCCAACCAAGGTCCTGCGGGCCCTTAAAATATCGCACCTCAAGAATAGGAGTGTGACAAGTCGAAAAATTCGATTTTTGAGTTATACCACTCAAAACTTCTCAATTTATCCAACAAAATTATCCAGAATTTTTTTCAAGTCGCTAGTTGTTGATGGAGAAGGTGGCTAGACTTCCTTAGAACCAGTAGTCATAAGCCGCTTCTCTAAAAAAGTAATTTAACGACATTTTCAGCAATATTTGGGACCCAAAACTTCAAATGCGTTTTCCCAACAATTTGAACTTTTGACTTGTCACACTCCTATTCTTGAGGTACGATATGATATTCTCAATTCAACTTTTTCATGTCAAGTTCAAGACTATTCATTGGCGTGCTGGGCCCATAACCTAATATAAAAATGAGAAATGAGACTACTTTGAGATCACAGGAAGAAAGAACAATTTTAATCATAGACAAAAAGTGTCGTCTAGTTAACTCATGGTTAACCAACATATGTTAAAATATCATCACGGAAATTATGAAGTGACCAATTTCCAATATATATATAGGGCTATTGGGGCTATATTGGCTATAAGGTAATTTATTAATGTTAATTGTAGTAGTAAAAGTCATTAAACCAAGAGACAAATTTAACAAAACTTGACTCATGTCTCCATAGCTGGGTACGTAGATTCTAGAAAATGGAGAGGCAGAAAATTACCGACAATGTCAACAGTTTGACATCACTCGTGTAACAACAGGAAAATATCAACTTTTATCAATACGGCCTTCCTCAGCCCCGGTGTTGGAAACTCGGTTGGTTCTAAAACATTGGGAATGACTTGAGAGCTCATTAGCTTAGAGTCGTCTCAGTGCTCTTAATTTTGATGGATCGTGCTCAAATTCATATTTAATTTGGAATTAAGTCATTTTTTGGGCTATTTTCAAATTCACTGGGCAGACTTCAAGAAAATTTTTGAGTCGATTGTTAATTTACTGCCCTGTGGAACTCGTACGTCTGTAGTTCAATTCAACGCCTGTTTAACGAATTCGAACAACTCTAAGATCCTTAAACTGATCATAAAGTTGATTGAAATAAATTCCTCAAATTCTATTGTAGTACAACGAATCACAGGGTGCCTACCACAGGAAATTCTTAATGATCATTGTAGGGCTGTCTGCTCTACCAACGGGAAGATCAGGGATGGAATGACGAGACAATCAGTTTACATTCGATGGCTGATATATATTTACAGGAATGGAGATTTTATCTGGAAGCTTATTTGATTTATTTATTTTTTCGCGGTGAGAGGCTGCAGCCGAACACTCATAATTTCCTTCATTCCACCACACTCTGGTTTCTCTACTGTTGTATCATATCGAAGTAAGCAGACCAATTTTTCTCAACCAGTTTTCCACTTCTTCCGCCTTTCATAATCATCATTGAGTGTGTCGTACCCTACGTAGGACTCACCATCTACCACCATTAATTATTTATAAAACAATAAAAATAAGCTGTTAGACAATAAAAATAACCTCTGGTTTGGAGAAGAAGTCATATCTGTTGGGGAAGCGTCGAAAAATATATTTTTTCGCTCCCGCCTCAGTCTTCCTATGAACGGAAAGAATGTCCTCGTGGTCTTCTAAAGCTCGCTCTGAAAAATTCAGAATCAAGTTAAAAACATTTCACATTTTTCTAAACATTCTAAACATTCTTACAGTAAATTATAAATGTTTTATTAGTAGTACAATGGCCAAAAGCACAATGATGACTGGACATGTGGGGGGGGGGGGGGGGGGGCGCAGAAGTAATTATGTAAATAGGGTATACAGGAATTTAGAGGTAGAAATATGGTAACTTCAAAAAAACGTCCTAAAACCTATGGTTATCAAGCTGTAGATCTGGGGTTGGTCTTAGTTGACGTATTCAATTTGACTGTTCATAACTTTTCTTCCAACGTCTAATTCGGTCGGTGTCAACAGGCCTAAATGTTAATTGTTGAGGTTTTTGCGTTTTCCGCATCTTTCAAGTACTAAGTACTTACAGGAACTCAGAATGAGAGCAAAAAAAAATCCTTATTCATGCAGCATGGCTATAGGAGCGAATTTTCGAATAAATAACTGGTTTGATGAAAAATGTCTCCATTTGACTGGTTTTGCAACGAATTTTGTCCTTTTTTTTGCCAAGTAACACATCAGTTTATAGATTTTTCAACGCTGAACACGACGGTGAAGTTAGTATTGTGATATCTCCGTCATCAGATTCGAGCTGATGAACCACGAAGAACATCTAAAGTAACAACCACGTTTCTTCATCTTCAAAGTGCTCCAGTTTGACAACGGAATAAGATATCGTAATTTTGATTTCACCATCGTGTTCAACGTTAAAAAACCCTTTAAAATGAGGTGTCACTTGTCAGACTGTTTCATTTTGGGAATTTGAGGGTAATTGTTCCCCCTTGCAACTCTCCATAAACCCTCCTTAGAGTGGCCTGGAACGGATTTTAGTATGAAAATCTTTCGGAAATTGAGAATTTAAAAATGTTGGACTGAGAACAACTTTTTTCGAAAATTCGCTAAAAGCCCGACCGGTACACTGCCCTTGTAAATGGAGAAATTCGCCTCAAATTTTTACACTGAAACCTTTGATGTAAGTTGACTGCAACTCACTATAACATTTTTTGGTGAGATAAATTGATATGACTTCAATCATTTAACGGTGGAAAAAAAACTCGCAAATTAATCGAGTAATAATCGATTAGTAGCAGTTAAGGCGATTTTAAAATTTCCAGATTCCGTTTTGAGATTGTTTGTTCAGGTAGAATGCTTTAACTAGCTCGTGAGGCAGTCACCTTAACGTAGGTAAACAACTCAATCAAACGGATATTTTGTCACGAAAACGCCCAAAATAATGCAAATTTTAGTAGGTAAAAAGCTTCATCTCAATATTTGGGTGAGTGGAGGCGTTTTACCTTAACAGCGTGTCGTTGAGGCGTTTTACCCTAATATTGACCAATTTTCGAATGTTTATGGTCAGAATTTCCACCACTTCTGGTTCGAAATTTGAAATTTGGACTTCACCATCGAAAAGGCCACGTCCAAAATAAGGGGGTTCTGTAAACATTGGATTTGAGGCGTTTTTATTTGACCGGGCAGTATTTTTCCTAAAAACTCCTCAAGAGGAGCTTAACTCTTGTTGAACGCCACTAAATTTGTATTAACATTCACCGTGATTATTTTTACTTATTCACCTAATCCGACGTCGACCCAGTGCTCGACGATGGCCCAGCAGTAGTCTTTGCGTACTCGCTTTTTGACGGCGAGCAGTTGAGTCAAGTCGAGGGCTCGAAGGTTTTTCTCAACGACGACCGCAACGTGGTCGCCTGTGTCGTCGAAAAAGCGAAGCTCTTCCTGCGAAATAATCGAAACAGTCGTTTGAAAATTTAATTTAAAAAAAGTTAATTTATTGGAAAAAAGGCAACGACTTAATAACCAAACAAACCAATTTGTCGTGTGAAATAGACAACATTAAGATGGCAATTAGTCTGGGGCAATTCGCCACTGTGTTCCAGGACGAGACGATTGCCACTGAATGCTGTGTTATGAAGATCAGGAAGCTAAACCTAATAGGTAAGAAAGTGGCAATCTGCTCCGATAGCCAGGCTGCACTGATGGCGATAGCCTCTCCAGTGATATCATCACGGACAGTGTTGGATTGTAAGAATGCCCTGGACAACATATCGGACAGGAACAAAGTCAGCTTGGTATGGGTGCTAGGGCATTTGGGGCTGGAGGGGAACGAAGAGGCGGATACACTGGCCAAAAAATGATGGGAGACCGCCATCTTCGGACCTGAGCCCTACTGTGGAACATCCAAAAGCCTCAGAAAAAAGCACTTCAATAGAGTGTTTGCTGTTGGATTTTCAAGCCTCGTGGAATTGATCAGCAGGCCAGAGGCATGCAAAGAAATTCATAGGTGTACCCCCGCATGCAACTACAGCAGACCTACCCAATATCAGCCGCACTAGGCTGAGGATAACGGTAGGCCTACTGACCAGTGTAATGAATGGTTTGCTGAGTCACCCCCGTTCCTGGGGAGGTTAGGCAATTATGCCCATCCAGAGGGATTCGTGGTCTGCATTCACTGACCTGGTTAAAACAAAACATCGGGAAGCAAGGAAACTCAGCAAACCATTACACCGGACACTGCCATCTCTGCAGGATTGGGGTGGCCGAGGACAGCGAGTGCTGGTTCTGCCTCGAGGAGGAGGAGACGCCAGAACATGTCCTAAGCCACTGCTACAGACTAGCCAGGTCCCTGTTTCTATACCTATGCAACGAAAAACCAGACCCAGAACACTATATGAGGAATCTTAATGACCTCTGGAAGTTGATGAAACAACTGGAGTTCACAGAAGAGCTCTAACTACTATGAGGGCATAATTGATCTTAACAGGTCGAGGTGCTTTACTTTTCAAAGCCTCCTACATCTTATCTTATCTTACAATAACCAAACAAACCAATTTTTTGTGTGATTTTCAGAGGGCAGAGGAGTAACTCCTTGGTCAAATCAAGACAGAGAGGAATCGTAATGAACAGAACATCCGCCACCCTGGGGTAGAGATAGTTCGTTGGCGTAACTACGATGAAAGTCCACTGCCCCCAGTATTCTACAGAGAATAGTGTAGGAGTATAGTATACCTTTTGTATTGTTTCGGTCTAGCTTTTTTTTTTTTTTTTTTTTTTCAAACTTTTATTCAACTTTTGTATTACAATATACCTACTTCATGTTTTATTAATGATGATGATATAAATAATGTGTGTCTGGGAACTATGGGACGTGTGTCAGAGGAGCTGTCCAGCGACAGTCCCTATAAATTCATTGGCAACGACTAATAACTAATACGCTTCTAGAAAAGTTGAGAATATCATACTTGTAACAAAATAATCAAGAAATTTACAACAATACGAAGGTTAACAATTTTGTGACTAGATCGTTTACTTTTCAGTTTATTGGATCGATATTACGTTTTCTTTTGAAACGACGGGTAAGTCGAGTTCTTTCCCACGCTGTTCGTAATTCCATAAATGCTGTAGATTGAAGCGTCATTATGGTGTCATTTGTACGATTCGTAGAAGCTTTGATGACTGTTTCTACTTCTGGAACCTCGAGGTCGCGATGAGTGACTGCGTTTCTCACAAACCAGGTCGGTGTTGAGGTGGAGAAGGTCAAATTTGTTGGATGAACATCAAATACACAAATGAACATCAACCGGCTTGAGGCTTTCGAGAAAGATCCCATTGACTCTTTGAAACGACTAAATTTTGCAGCACAAGAATTTGAACTGGGAGCTCGTGTTCACCATAAAAAGGCGAAATGAGTCAAATTTTGGCCACATCACATGGAGCCCAAAGTGCTCAGACCATCATGATGGGTAAAATCACTGTGGGTGCAGTGGAGAGAAGAAGAGCGTCATGGCTGCTGAAGGTTCGCCAATGAACAGGCATTGCCAGAGCAGCAGATGTTTTCCAGGTCGCCCAGGACAGAGAGAGTTTCAGGATGTAGATGGATATTGTAAATATTAAACCATTACCCTCAGGCACATCCAACTGCATTTACCTACTTTTTTAAGGGTACAGCCTACACAGACTGCTATTCTTCAGAGAAATTTTTTTCATGAGATACCCTTCAAAACTCTTTCTTGATTCACTAATATCATACTATTCCAAATATTAGTGTTCAAAAAATTAGTGACCTCTTCAAATCCTTTTCATGGTTACGATACAATACAGTGTACCTGCAGTAATATATATTATTATAGTATCAGCAACAATGAAAAATATTCAAGTACTCGATCTATTCACCAGTATGAGGCACCAATTTTGTTAAGTGTGAATTGTCATGATCAGTAAGGCGTTGGAGTGGGGACAATCGACCAGAAGAGTCTTCTACCAATTTACGAATGGACTAATTCGTCTAATTACTCGTACAAAATTTATCATCGTCATTACACGAACGCAAATTTACCTAACGGTACGCCAATTGGGAAAGCTCGTCGATTTGCCACAGTAACGACGCCAATCTCTAACTGAACATTAATGACTCGGCCTGGGTCTAAATTATAAGCGATAATACTACCGGTCGTCCAACCAATCAAGGGCTTGACAGTTTGATTGAATGGGAGAAGCAGATGGTTGCCAGTTGGTTCAAGTTGTTTCGAAACCTCATTGTGATGAATTGGCTGATTCACCGAGGCGTCGTGCAGGTTGGAAATTAAGACGGTTTTAAATACAAGAGCTCACTAGAGAAAAGACTAAACGAGCTTTCTCCGACTTTCTAGATAAGGATTTTGTATATCAGATTCAAAAGCGAGACAAAAAGTGTTTCTTCGAGTCAAATGAGAAGGTTCTTTATTAAGATCAAACTCCTATAGCGTATGATAACTTCGCCTGGTCTGATGAATTTCTGATCTCAATCTACCTGCCTCAACATAATAAAATGTGTAACGTGGCATTTTCTGTAGAACCATTATAATGTTATTCTACGATTATTATACCTAATATAATAATCTTATTATTATAATATAATAATCTTATTATTATACGTATTATAGATTCTACCCAAAATGCCATATTTCACATTTTATTCAACCTAACACAAATTATATTGCAGATGACCACTTGGTGTTAGTTCTACTTCCTCATGGCACCATCAGTTCTTGCTACAGTTATGTCATCATCCTCAAAGTCAAAATAGTCAATTCCTACAGGATTCACCCAGTAGTTGGCATTCTGCTATCAATACTGGTTGCTACAGAACTACTCCCTCTTGTCACCATCAGTTCTTGCTGTTCTAGCAGCAGTTATGTCATCATCCTCAAAGTCGTAATAGTCCATTCCTACTAGTTTCACCCAGCAGTTGACATGCTGGTGTCAATACAGGTTCCTATAGTCCTACTCCCTCTTCCCACCATCAGTTCTTGCTGTTCCTGCAGCAGTTATGTCATCATCCTCAAAGTCAAAATAGACCATTAACTACTGGATTCACCAAGCAGTTGGCATGCTGCTCTCAATACTGGTTCCTATAGTCCTACTCCCTCTTGTTCTTGCTGTTCTAGCAGCAGTTATGTCATCATCCTCAAAGTCGTAATAGTCAATTCCTACTGGATTCACCCAGTAGTTGGCATTCTGCTCTCAATACTGGTTGCTATAGTCGTACCTCCTCTTACCACCCTCAGTTCTTGCTGTTCTTGCAGCAGTCATGTCATTATTCTCAAAGTCAAAATAGTCTATTCTAACTGGATTCACCCAACAGTTGGCATGCTGCTATCAACTACTGGAATCACCAAGCAGTTAGTTTCTATAGTCCTACCTTATCTTGCCACCATCAGTTCTTGCTGTTCTTGCAGCAGTTATGTCATCATCCTCAAAGTCCAAATAGCCCCTTTTTAGTCAAAATACTGGATTCACCCAGCAGTTGGCATTCTGCTTGGAATCATCAAGCAGTTGGTTGCTATAGTCCTACCTCATCTTGCCACTATCAGTTTTTGCAGAAGTTGTGTCATCATCCTCAAAGTCGTAAATAGCCATTCTTACTGGATTCACCCAGTAGTTGGCATTCTGCTCTCAATACTGGTTGCTATACTCCTACTCCCTCTTGCCACCATCAGTTCTTGCTGTTCTGGCAGCTGTTGTGTCATCATCCTCAAAGTCAAAATAGTCAATTCCTACTGGATTCACCAAGCAGTTGGCATTCTGCTATCAATACTGGTTGCTACAGAACTACTCCCTCTTGTCATCATCCGTTCTTGCTGTTCTTGCAGCAGTTATGTCATCATCTTCAAAGTCATAATAGCCAATTCCTACTGGATTCACCGACAAATTGCCATGCTGCTCTCAGTAGTCCCTTTCCCTCTTGCCACCATCCGGTCTTGCTGTTCCTGCAGCCGTCGTGTGGGTGACCCTCCAAAATCAACGTCTTCCTATCAACTGTGATATCTTTGCTGCAGTATTTCCAATGGTCTCGTCGCAATCTTCACCCACTTCCCAAGTCAATTAGTCAATTCTTTCCTCTTACCACTGCTTTAGACCCAGTCGTCCATCCACCTTGTTAGCTCTTTCTTTCTACCTCCAGTCCATCAAAGTTTTTCTGTCATACGGTATTTGATGTAGATCTTACAAATAACGACGAAAAATGATTCTAAACCTTCGAAAAAATTGGAGAATGCAGTTACAAATTAGGCTTTATTCGAATCTGTATCGGATTCTGTGTATGTTTTATCCATTGTCTGTGCTGTTTATATTGTCTGTGCTCGTAATTGAACGTTCAAAACGTAGACAAGTCATTACTGGCCCTCACTAACCCAAATTTTCAATCCCACACATTTTATTTTCCCCTCTCACTGAAATAGCCGATGCATCTCCTGCGACGTGCGTCAAGGATCCCCTCGAGTCGAGCTGACCGAAGAAAATCCATCTTCCCAATAATAGAAGCGTCCGGTTACGGCTCATCTCAGCCTTCATTTGACGCATCTTTTTCTGGCGAAGGTTGTTTCTCGGAACGACCGTTTTTACGCGTTCCGAAACATTAATGAACGACAGAATCGGTCGAGTTTCAACGACTAATGAGTAACGAGTGAATGAACCGTAGTCATAATTAAGGCAATTCATTGACCGCTACAAATAACCAGAGTGAAATGTCATTGATATTTATATAAGCACCTATTAATACGAAAATATGATTTAGATTTTTTTTGTCCCCCCAAACCAATTAGAAAATGCCGAATCAGCCGATTATGATTATTCCTTCCTTTGGCATCATTGAGTATTAAATCAAAATATGGGTGGATTTCTACGTTGCCTTCCAATTTACGAATTTTAGTGATTCATCAAGCGTGGACACTCAAATTCGACCAGGAGCGGATACAAGTGGCGAGGGGGGGGGGGGGGAAAGGCGAAAATTGGCAATTGGCAGTACAAACTTTTCGGCAGGATCTCACTCACTGCACATGCACTGTCAGTACACTTTCCTAAACTAGAGGCAATGTACCTATATACCTATAGAAGATTCATATAATATATATATTATACAACATTCAGGCAATGAATCTTCTATATATAGAAGATTCACCCAAAGGCTATTTTATAACGTGCATTAAAAAGTTTGTTCAGTAAGACTTAGTACTTTTTCTGTTAGTCGAGTTCATTATTTACATTTTCATTTTATTATTATTATTTATTATTATGTTATTTGGTGAACTTGAGGAACGGTCCAGTGTAGGTACTTATAAGTGGGTTAGCTGATGAGCTGCAACTCCATTAACATGTGATTTATGTATGCAAGTGAAGTAGCTAGATGGCCTGTATGGCTCAGCTGTTATCTTAGTCTTTAAGAAATAAAGAATTTGAAAAAAAAAATTGTTTTAAATGTGTTATAGTATTATAGATTTCATAACCTAAAATATGTAAAACTGTAATAAAATGAAGTGAAAAATAAATAAATAGTTCTACTCGAGTTCTACAATGCGCTGTTGGTGGAGCAGCAAAATTCTTGATTACTCTCGGCCATTTTCACTATTGTACAAATTTGTCTCCATTCGACGCCAGTTTATGGTGTAATACAAATGACTAACTCGATACTATGAATACAAACTGACTAGTAATATTGGCTCACTTGTTTTTCAGTTGAGGAGTCTTTGTCACCGACGTTCTGCAATAGGAAGTAAGAGTTGCCACCGTCATTCCCCTCTATACACCGTAACTTCATGCCCATACTGCAACAACAACCTGGAAACACACGAAAACAAAATTTATGAACAACTGTACGAGTAAACATGAGACATATTTTACGATTCTTTACCAAGTCTGACAGGTGGACAGTAAATAAATGCAGCTCCAATCCATTTAAGAACAGTGAACAACACTTGAAGGCGGATATTGGGGGTACAGGGTCTCTACAGGAAATTTTGTCGAGCCAACCGAGTACATTTCAATTAACTTTTTCTGTTATGAACTTGTTTTTTTTTCACTGACAGATTAGATTTTATTGTACTTGATTCGAGGAATTATTTAAAATATAACAAATTTGTAGATAATTCATCCAAATTATGAAATACAAGGAATGAGATAGATAATATAGCAGAAACAAGAAAATAGACAAAATAGACCTGAAGTATTTAGAGGGCAACAAATACATCAAACCTTACTATGCTGATTTCTACAACAATCTCCTGTTCTAGTGTACCTTCCTATGTACCAACGATTTTTTTTCAGTTTCATTAAAAACTGATGTGATCTTCACTTTAGGTAAATTTGAAAACGTTTCTCGTTGGTTTTCATACCTGTGAATATAATGAAGTAAGTATTACCTAGTAATTATGTGACAATGCATTTCCTCAATTTCTAGTTCAAAAATATACAGGGTGTCCCCTAAAACGCCCCCCCCCCCTAATGAGCGGGCGATTCAAATTTTCAATTTGAATGTTTTAATCTATTTTTACTGCAAAATTTGTTATAAAACCAATAAAGTGGAAACATTTTATATAAAACCAGTTATTTTTTTTTTTTTTAAAGTCGCTCTTATAGCCATGCTGCATGACTGTGGATTTTCATTTCTCTTTTGCTCTCGCCTTCATGAGTGTGAGGTTGCTGTGCCCCTTTTCACGATCATTTTGTTAGACCGCTCTGGGGGTACACGGTTCTGTGGAAGCACAGACCCGATATCCCTCTGGGTGGGCATATTGGCTAACCCCCTTGAACAGGGGAACTCAGCAAGCCATACATTACATGGTAGCAGAGCGTGGTTGGTAGGTACCTACACCACTATTTTTTGAAATTTAAGGAGCTTTCCCAGAAGGGACTCCTATATAGGGATCAAACCCATTTTGCGTATAAGCATTTATATTGGCAATTCCAATTTTTGACATTGTTCAATTTCTTTCACTCCTCCAATCTTCTACACCTACTCTAATTTTTATGTTTCTACATTTCGTGGGCAGACTTCTATATTCAAATTTCTATATTTCTTTAACACCCCTGCCAATATCCATGCTTGTAGGAATTTGCAGTAGTATACCATTACGATGGAGGTTAACCATACCTTGGAGTTTTCCAGTGGTTCTTCCTGGATTGGAACTCCATACTACTTTACATTCAGTTCCCCTTTTTTCTATCAGCAACAGCCTGGCATACCAGGCTGTATGAAGGTGGGAGTGGAATGGTAGCTGTGCCCCTGTTCTCGATCTTTTTGTTCGACCGCTCTGGGGGATATACGGTTCTGTGGAAGCACAGTCCCGATACCCCTCTGGGTGGGCATTTTGCCTAACCCCCCTCGAACAGGGACCCCATAGCAACCATTCTTTACACGAGGGAGCTAATTGAAGGCTGAATGAATAATTCATTAATAAAACAATTATTGTTTCAGATTTTCTAGGTCACAATATTTGTCCTTAAGGATTTCACATCCCACTTGCACCAATGAAGAACAAAGTTGGTCAATGGTTACTGTGAGATTGTGTGACGCTGCTACAACTCGTTTTCTTTGGTTGTTCTAGGGGGAAAACGCCTAAATTAACGTCACCAAACGATTCAACGAGAAATTTGCTTTATACCCAAACCTCTAACATAATTTGCACAAAATCGATTTTATTCCAATTCCTACAATGCACATTAAGCTGATTTTCACACTCATTTTCAATATTAGATTTTGTTTTGCTTTCCTCCGATATTTTAGATAATGAAGCTCTGTTGAAAAAATCCGCCCCTGAAACTCGTGAGAGATGATAAAAATTCGGTATTTCACGGGGAGTAGGTAAATGCAACGTGGCACTGAGACGATCGGATCAATCGGCCTGAGGATTTCACGCGAGTCGAGTTTAACGTGCATGCGCTCATTTCCGGGGCCGTATCCTGCATTCGGAAGTCGGACGATTCTACAGGAGGAACAACTGGGTCGATAACCTGTCGGTGTTTCGTACGATCCCTCGTTGAATTCCACCTTTGACGTTTCTTTCAAACTTGATTCAAGTTGCTTCGACGCTGCGTTGGGGTTTTCGACTTGGCAAATGTGTTTTTTTTATTTTTAAATTGGTTTTAAAAACAAGTTTATACAGCCGCATGAACTAAATTAATCAAGTGACATCATAATATATTATATACTTGAATAGCAAAATATTCACTTTTTTGATGAAGTCATATGGTTATAGATAATCGTTCTGGGCCAATATGGTGTCTAGATTGAACGGGCTAGATTCACCTTTGGGTGAAGCTCTTGCAAAAGTGGCACACGGGCATTGTGATGGACGGTGCACTCCAAAATCATGTGTTCCGGAGTTTCAATCGGCAGAGGGGAGAATCAATATTTCCAATTGAGAACTGGTCCATATTAGTGTTCCAATGCCCATTGCGGAGTCGGCAGATTGTTCTGTCGAACTTCCTTGGCTTGACATCAAGCACGAGATCAAACCAAGTAGCTTCTCGGTGTATGGGAATAGGGCCTTGTAACGGCTTCCGGAAGGGTAATCCCGGTGTTCTTGTCTCCAGCATCTTAGGCGAATATGGTGGAAATATCGTTAGGGTTCTAAGGAAAATATCGTTAGGGTTCTCCTATATCGTGGGGTTCTTAGGAAAACCACTTAGTCTCACTGAGTGGTCAACTGATCAAGACCAGCAAGAAGTAGGTAATACTCGTACTACCCAAATTAACACAAAGAAATAATATGTACTACCAACTAATGTATATGAACACAAAGAGAAAAAAAACGCAGTGATGCAGCATGTCTATAAGAGCGAATTCTCAAATAAATAACTGGTTATATGTAGAATGTGATATTTGGATCATCTCATACAAATATATTAAACCTATTGTGTAATTCGGTGTGGTACTTCCAGTTCCCTCAATGCCATTAGTGTTAATTACAAAATCTGATTAGGTTCCTACCACTATAATCATGAATAATACACCAATTTCATTTAACTTACGGAAGTAGCGGATTCGTGCGAGGAAATTAGGATCAATGCTACTGCTGATTTTGGCATATCTAGAATTTCGGTCAGGTGTATCATGCAATTGCAATTGTATGCAATTCTTAAGAAGGATTTAGCGTGGTGACAGCACCTCTGGAAAAATGTGGACCAATTGAAAGCACAACAGTAGTGTCGTTCACCATGAAACTACTTTCCATTCCATGGTGTGGCAGAGGATGGAAACATAAATTGTAAATTTTGACTAATTTTTTTTTTTTTTTTTTTTGCTCGTTTTTGCCTAGTAACACCTCAGTTTATAGAACTTCCAACGCTGAACACGATGGTGAAGTCAGAATTACGATATCCCATTCAGTTGAACATCTCCAGTAACAACCACGTTTCTTCATCTTCAACGTGCTCCAGTTTGAGAACGGAATGAGATATCGAAATTCTGATTTGACCATCGTGTTCAGCGTCAAAAAACCTGTCAGGCCGTTTAATTTTGGGAATTTATGGGTAAGTTCTCTCCCTAAAACTCCCCCCCCCCCCACCCTTAGAGTGGCTTCTTCTGATTTCTGCTGATTTCACCAACGTGTTGAGCGTAACAAAACCTTTAAAATGAGGTGTCACTTGTCAGATGTTCAGATGTACCATTTTGAGAATTTATGGGTTAAGTCCCCCCCCCCCCACAACTCCCCAAAACCACCACCTCCTTAGAGGAAGGAGTTTTTGTGCAAATTTGAACTTTTTATCTCAATTCTATCGAGAATTACCGTCTGGAATTATCAAAAAAATTTTCAGAGATTCAAGTTTTAAAAATTATATCAATTTCAACGATCCTTTGATTTTGTAAAATTTTCGAATATTGCCACTGAAATATTTGTAAAAATTCTAAAAATATACGTACATCGCACTGTCACCCTCATAATCGTCAACTCTCTTGAAAACGAAGAATTTAAAAATTAAATTTAAAAAAAAATTCAACTTCACCGAACAAATCGAAGAGCGTAAATGCAAAACAGGAGCGTGGAATGCACTGGAGGACTAACGTGTCGATACATAAAGTTGTCGTAGGGGGCGTAAATCATGAGTGGAAGGGGTAGCAGGTCAGTCGGTAGGGGCGGTCGGTACTAACTTATTTCATGGGTTGGCGTGACACGGTAACCCCAACCTGGGTCACGAGTGTTGAACTATAGCGGTACTAACTTACTGGGTCGAGTATCTGTTATGAAAACATCACTGGGGCGTGGGACTGATTTGAGACCATTTTGAAAGCCCAAATATCAGGTTTATCACGGCAAGGAACATAACTGGCTGAAACCGCCTCCTTAGGACTTTACTTAGAGCAGAATAAGCCCAGAATCAGCTGAGTGGCTCCTAAAGCTAATTTCTGCGCTATTCACTATAATATTATGAAGCTGTAATTTGGCCTGCAGCCTCCTTAGGATTTCAGCTTGACGCTGCCCACGCCCAGCATGAGTTGAGTAACTCCTAAAGCTAAAGGGAATGAACTAGAGGCCAAAAACTGAAAAAAACTGCTGATTTTTGACAGTGTTTTTCTGATGACGGACGAAGCAAGGGGGGGGGGGGATTGAAACTTGAAATAATAACTAACTATAGGTAGGTCCTACAGAACATCAAAATCATCAAAAAATCAAAAATCAAAAAAATCTAATGGTCGCTATCGAGGGACAAGATTTTGGCGTTTGGACGTTTTCTCCTGAATAGTTTGAAACTACCAATATCAGGTAAAATATTTGTTATGGAAACAGCACGAGGATGTGAAACGTATTTAGAGTAGTCAAATACTCGAGCCTAAGGAACACGATTCTGGACGTTTGTTTCGTCTCCTGAATCATTTGTGATTCGAAACTAACGAGATTTTGTGTGTTCACTGTCGACATTGTACCACTTCATTAACGGTCTAAATCTAAAACCGTCTCAGGGCCGGTTTATCAAGATCACCGCAAGGCCTCACGTAAAGATTTGGGTGTCGATCATCATGACGTGTTGTACTGTTTGAAAAATCATCAATTTTGTATCACATTAAGGTAATTGAATGGATGTCTAGAAGAAGGGCGTGTGTTAAACTTTTCGATATTTTTTTTTTTCCGTAAATAATGGCATATTTTCACTGACGAACGAGAAGGGAGTGGTTTTCGTATTGTCAACCACCAGATGATTGCAGTAAAAGGCAGTCAGAGAGGAGAGACTCGTGCTGGAAATAAGACCTAAAGGGCCCTAATTACCTAGTTTTTCGCATTCTATTCTGATGTCGTTTTGAAACAGATTGGTGTAATAATAAAACTATATTCTGACGATTTTTATGAGTATTTCTGAATTTTGTTTCATTTCCTGCACCCTCCAAGGATTCACAGAAAAATTAAATGTTACTTCGTATTGCTGGTATTTTGATTTGATTTTGTAGTTATGTATGACAATAATGATATCCTACTAGAGGTATGTATTGTATTGTATTTCTTTATTGGCAAAATAGTTAAGTATATACTCGTAATTCAATCGGTATCATTTTCACAACTTATTGCCCACCGAAGAATAAGTTCAAGAGAACTAGTGCTCTTCGGAGGAGTTCATCTATCAATATTATACCAGCAGCACTGTATGACAATAATGATTTCCTACTAGAGGTAGGTATGTATGACAATAATGATATCCTACTAGACTGCAGATTTCTGGCTCTAGAGTAAATACACCAACAGCAACTCCCAGATGGGATCCCGTCAGTTGCGAAAAAGTCAGGAAAAAGACCGTATGCTATCATCCTAGTGAAAAATTCGGGAAAAAGTGAGTTTTGAAAGTTTTTTCTTCCTCCTGAAAAAATTTAAAAAATAACGCAATTTTTCTGTAAGTAACACTCTTTGTTTCAAGCCTTAACGCCTCAAATAAGTCAGGGTATGTTTTTTGTTCAAATTTGGTGGCGCAGTCTCCAAAACCTCCACGATCAATTTGTACGGTATTTTCTACAACTAATCTACACAATTCACAATTTTCCAGGACTCACTTCTGCACCATCTCCAAGTCTGATGTCTGTCACCCTTCACGTTCCTCAAAACTCAAAATCACCCGTTTTACACACTCACCCGCGATGCAGACATAAAACGTACAACAGAAACTCACGAGTGAGACCTGATCCCGATGAAACAACGCCAGACAGTCAATAAACCTCTCGGCAATTCTCCCCCAACGGCCATGTGGTTGATACCGATAAACGCAAGATAGTAAGTTATTTCAAACTCGACTCAAACGTAACGTTGTCTGTTACAGATATCCGCGAATTTATTTTTAGTCACTTTAAGGTAGACGAGCAGGGAACGAGTGATAAAAATACGTACGAAAAAAATGAGAGACGATACATCCCGAAAAAGAATTTCCTTGGAGGCTCTTTTCTTCAAACGCTCAAATACGTCAAAAAACGCCTAAGTGATTACGTGAATATTAAATAATTGGTGATACGACGAATATGCGTATTATTACGGGTTTTAGTTCGCGTTATATAAAATCAACGACGTCACGGTTTTTACGACACCATTTTTGATTCAAAATTTAAGGGTTTACGTTTCAAGATGCTTAGATTCAGAAAATAGAAAAATCCGTCACTTTGTCCAGTTAGCGCTGTGCTAAAATTACGAAATTCGGTTTACGGGTTCGCCCCAACCCCAAAATGAACCACAAAGCTTTTCATAACCCAAGGTCAAGGGGAAGGGGTTCAAAACAAATTTTGAAATTTTGAAAAATTCATATCTCGAAAAACTCAAATAGAACGGTATAGTTTTTAGTTCACATTTAGATAGAGTTTATTTTTTAGAATTTTTTAAAACCATCCGTAGCTTTGTACGACCAGCCGTTCTTTCCCAATGAGGGCTCCAAGTTGGAGCAGATCAAAAGTCGTCATCATGAGAGTGAATCATGCGGCGGCCTGAAGGGTCAATGTTTATACTGGCCCAGCTGATTCGAACAGCTCACGGTTCCCAGACAGGGATGGCAAAAAAAAAGAAAACATCGATGTATCGATGCATCGACAGGCCGGCATTGATGCTCCAAAAACATCGATGGAAAAAAAATCGATGTTTTAAAAAAAAACATCGATGTATCGATGGTTTTCAATCAATCTTTTATTTTATTTCTATTCTTTTTTTCATGCAAGACGGAAAGAAAAAATGATAAGCTCTGAAAATGAACAATACTTTTATTTTCAGTTTTATTTTATTTGTTAGGTACCATTATAATTCAGTTTCAAGAAAAAAAATTGTATGCCTACCTAACGTGAACCATGCGATGCCTTGACAATAGAAGTGGAAAAAGTTTCAGTCATGCAGCATGGCTATTTATAAGAGCGAATTTTCGAAGAAATAACCGCTTTTATGTAAAATGTGATGTTTGGAACATTTTAAAATGCTCCAGTTAGGAAATGAAATGAGATATCGCAATTCTGACTTCACCATCGTGTTCAGCATGAAAAAACCTTTAAAATGAGGTGTCACATGTCAGACTGTTTCAAATTTGGACTTCATGGGTAATTTTCCCCCCCTTAAAACTCCCCTACACCCCCCTTAGTGTGGCCCGATTCTGCCCATCTTCGAACTTAGCCTGTCGATTGCCAAGTCAGATTTTGTGTGCAAATTTGAACTTTTTATCTCAATTCTATCGAGAGTTATCGTCTGGAATGACACATACATAAATACATAAATATATTGTGTTGATGGGATTGACTAGTGTGAAGAAGCAGGTTGTATAAAATGACCAAGCTAGTCTTTTTTTTTTTTTTTTATTATTTTTTTTTTTTTGTGTATCTTGGGTGTAAAAAGACTAGCTTGGTCATTTTATACAACCTACATAAATATATACATATGATTTTTTGTGTCTTTTGGCAGTGGATTCAGGATGGTCTGAAACGGATTTTGGTATACAAATTTTGCGGAATTTCGAGTTTTAAAAATTTTGGACCGAGAACAATAGCTTCCTTTTCTTCGAAAATTCGCTAAAAGAAGATGTGATGAGAAGGGAAGGTTATTATACGGCTACAGCGTCTGGACAAGAAAAGATAAGAGAATAAGGGACGTCACGAGACTTCCGATACATTTCAATTTCAATGCAACAGCAATGTAAGCAACCAAAATAAACTATTTAGAAGACCTGTAGTTTGATGTGATTGTTCATTTTTACCCCTGCTCAGCTAGTGCCAGTGGCTTTTCGACGAGGTGATGGCAAATAGCTCTATTTGCAGGTTTTTGAACAAAATTTTTTTTTGATCATTTAGTGATCATTTAACACCACTGCGCGCCGTGTCGTGCCTAATCACCGAAAATCGTTCTTCAGTGAGTCAATACGACACCGAAACCTCACGAACTCTGTTCGACATGACAAGTGTTGTTGTTTTGGTTTGGGAGCGAGGTGAACGACCTTTCCCCCCTTACATTAGTCATGCTCTCTGATACGCTCGGGGAACAGGCTTTTTCATTCAGTCCGTTTCGTCACGACACATATTTTTACCTAAACACCTACGCACCACTTCACTGACACCCCCCCTCCCCCCCCACCACCATCCTGCATTTCACCCTTTAAATACCTTGTAAACGATCAACTTTCTTCGCCGAAATATGAAATTTTCCACCTTAGGGATGACCGATGCTCCAAAATGAATCGATTTTCTTAGAAAAGTATCGAAAATTATCGCGATTATTTTTTCAAAAACAATCGATACATCTGAGAATCGATTTTTTCGTCTCAAAACTCAATCGTGTCATAGTAGAAAGTGAAGAAACACTTAGGTACCTACATTATGCAACTTGAATTCTGGTAACTACTTATAAGTAGTACATATAAGTAGTATAAATACTCGTACCACCATCCTGCATTTCACCCTTTAAATACCTTGTAAACGATCAACTTTCTTCGCCGAAATACGAAATTTCCCACCTTAGGGATGACCGATGCTCCAAAATGAATCGATTTTCTTAGAAAAGTATCGAAAATTATCGCGATTATTTTTTTAAAAAACAATCGCTACATCTGAGAATCGATTTTTTTGTCTCAAAACTCAATCGTGTCGGAGTAGAAAGTGAAGAAACACTATTAGGTACCTACATTATGCAACCTGAATTCCGGTAACTACTTACACTCGTACATCCAATTGCTACCCAGCTCCAGCACATTGAGCAGAAATAGGTAGGTAGATACTATTACGAGTATTATCGTAAAAATGTATTTAAGTATAAAAACGAAAAACATCAAATCAATCACAAAATTGGTGATAGCCATTGGTGATGTCCGTCTGCTTCTCCCCCATTGAGGAGGCAGATGTGCGTTTTCTCGATGCGTGACTCGACTTTCTAAAATAATGTTTAGAGACAAAAATGTCTCCATGATTTTGTTAAAATTTAGATTTAATAAAAGATTTAATTAAGATTTAGATTTAAAATATATTTAATATGGATCTGGTCTATTATAGACCATTGGAACTATAATAGACCATTGGAACACAAAAGTAGTTGTCAAGAGCAGAAAAGTATCGGTGTCTGATTCTCGAAAATCAGAATCGTTTCGGCCGATTCTTAAAATTAAAAAAAAAAATAATCGAAAAAGAATCGATTCTTTTTGAGCATCCCTAGTCCACTTCGAAATCGGACTCAGCCTCCTCCTCAAAAATCCCACTATTTTCAGGCCGTCAATCCAGTTTGGTGAAGGGGTGAGAGTAATTTGAATGAAAAGGTGAACAACTTGAATTTTTGGCGCAGGACCGGGTTTTATAGTGACCTCATTCACCTAATTTGGTCACGTTGCCACAATACTGAAGTGCACTCATCACTCCTTGATTTCCTGATACTCGTGACACAAACTGCTTGTTTCCGGCATTTCAATCGATTCGAGAATGTCACCGGTTCTTAAGTATTATACCGAACACACCCTGCAACTGAAATATATCCAAACCAACATTTGAGAACGAAAATGTCTGCATTAGAAAAATAAACAACTTATAAACAAAAACTCCAGTCATGCAGTATGGCTACAAGAGCAGATTTTCTAAGAAATTGCGGGTTTTGCGTAAAATGTAGGTACGATGAGGTGTCACTTGTCAGACTGTTCCATTTTGGGAATTTATGTGTCAAATTAACAAAACAAATATAACAAAATTAGCTCGTTTTGTTATTGGAAAACGTTTGCAAATGTTTACAAATTTTCTCTACCTTCCAGTTTCAAAACGAGTTCAATTAACCGATGCAAAACGCACTAATTTCCGAATTAAAATTTAAATAACAAAGTTTCTTGAACTTGATAAATGATAAAACTCAAAAAACTCCAACAAAAATCCTATGACTTTTTGCAAAATTAAAAAAAAATCATGATAGCAGCTTGTCAGAATCAAATTTAAATGTTTTTTTGCGGTTTGCTGAGTTTCTTTTGAAATTATTTTATCGCGTTTTGCAAATGGCCTACTCTATTAATAATAATTAGTAAACGTGTTAATAACTAAAATGATTATTATTCACTAGTAATAATTAATAATAATTGTGTATGTGTTGTGTGTGATACGACTATAAATTCCAACTACTGTAAATTCCACCAACAAACTAATATATTCAATATATTCTGTAAATTCTCCTACACACCTACTATAAGTTCTACTATTCTATAAGCCTACTAGTCAACTACTGTTAAGTCCAAACCTACAAATTATTATATTTAAGAAATGCTGTAAAATGTTCCAAAACAACAAATTATTATATTTAAGAAATGCTGTAAAAATGTTCCGATACACCTAGAACAATGACTTCTGTTAATTTTACATTGTGAAACTGATTGTGGCCCTGATGATGGAGAAATAAATTCTTCGAAACGTTGGCACATACTTCTCTCATTTGACCTATTTTCGACATCTCCTCATCATTAATAATATTAATAATTTTATAATGATAATAATTAATCATCATTCATAATAATTATTATTCTATCGTTTAGTGATGAAGATAGAAGGGTTGTCTGTAAAAAGAAGATAATAAATCGTTGTCAAGAATTTGCAGCGTTTTTTTGGCAGTAACTCCGCTCGGACAGGGCTTTGATCGCAGCTTTTCTGGTTTCTTATTTGGGGTTTCACATTTGAGACCCAAATTTGAAGGTGATTTCAAAGCTTTTGGATACGAACACTACGGTGTTTTATGTTGGATTTCGATGTTTACTAATCTATCATTTAGTGATCTTGACAGAAGGGTGATATTTGCAGTTTTTTTCCATATTTGCTGAACGTTACAGCAAAAAAACTCTGCAAAACTTTGGATACGAACACTACGGTACTTACAAAGGAGACAGAAGGGTGATCTGTTTAATTTAATTGTTGTACAGATCACCCTTCTGTCTCCTTTGCAGGTACTCCTCTTGGACAGGGTACTTTAGTCCCTGCTTTTCTGGTTTCTTACCATTCATTTGGGTCCCAAATTTGAAGGTGATTTCAAAGCTTTTGGATACGAACACTACGGTGATTTGTGTGAGATTTCGATATTTAGAAACTAGTCGTCATGCGGATAATGATGTGATTTGGTAGCATATTGACTAACACGGGGGTGGTTTAGGGCTTTAGGAGGTCATTTCAAAGAGGAATTTGGATGGTGGGGAATCGAGGGTTTAAGGTTTAAGGACACTGAGTTTCATGTTTTGGATGGGATTTTGGTAGTTTACAAGCGGAAAACACCCCACTGTGAAAAGCGGTTGTGTGGCATATTGACTTACTTGTGAATGATTGTGATGCTATCTGAGCTGAACGGGTTGGTAGAAACGACACGAGGTTATGGACCGTCGATTTTAAGGGGTTTTTGGAGACTTGGCGCGTTTTGGGGGTGTTTCCAACGTTGTTTACAAGCTAAAATCGAAACTCCGAACGGTTTCTCAAGTCTGCTCCTACGTCGGGACTGTAGGGGAAAATGTAGTGGGGAGAAAAGCGACATCCCAGCGAGGGGAAAACTCCTGTGGGAATCCTGCTGTGGAGGGAGTTGGGGGGGGGGGGGGGCAGAGAAATCGTAAGGGTAGGGACCACGAGGGGAAGGTAGATGAGGAGTTTTATCAATAAAAGGCCTCACCGAATAGGCGGAGCCAAAGTCCAGGGCGGAGGGGAACCAGAGAAGGTTACAGAAGGGTTTTCGTAGTACGATAGAGGAAGTTGTAGTCTGCGTGAAGATCGCCCATTGGCTGGGGAAGCGGGGTTTTCGGTGACGTCACACGGTCGATATCCACCCAAACATTGTATGTAGGTCATATTGGGTTGGTTTCAGGGCGGCACCCGGAGCAGACAGCGAGGCGCGTGTTGATGAAACAAACCAGTAGAAATTAATAGGAACTCGAGGGTAAATATTTGCGTGAGGTCGAACGGTACGAAACAACGCGTCAAGTTGGTCTGTTTTAGGAGGCAAATATTTACTAAAAGCCGCTCCAATAATTCAATACGAAATTATTAACCTTCCGGTGGGCGCGTTTTCGAAACTAACAAAAGTGGGCGCGCAGCACTGAGTGCTGCCTCCAGCAAATCGCCTTTTCCGTCCCTAAAGTAGCCCAGTTTTCGAGTGAAAGGGTATAAAATCATCAGAAACAACCCTCTTTATCAACCTGAATGATATATTTATATTTGGAACACTTAGTAAACTATCAAAAGAATTTATTTACAATGATAAACCCAAGAATTTGTGATGATGAGAGTGTTTCTTGCAATCATTACACCTGATACCAAAAATACACGAGTGGGCGCGTACAGCACTGCGTACTGCCAAAGTGGTGTCTTTACGTTCGATCTTGAATGGTGACTGCACCGACATAATATGTATTATATAATATATAATACATATATTATTATTATATGTCGCGTGGATTATGTTATCAGCATGGCCAACTACAGGTACGAAACCTCCCTAGCCTTTTCAAAAACATTACTCCCATTTATCACAGAAACACTGTCATGGCAGCACTCAGTGCTGCCACACGCCCACCGGAAGGTCACCACCACGTTAGCGACTCTTCATTCTCGAAATGTTGTTATTTGGTCAGAAAATACACAAGACCACTTGTGTGTGATATTTGTAGGAAAGTGAAGATTATGAACGCTGAATTGGTTGCGATTTTAACAGCAATAAAATATTAAATATTTGTTAGGCAAAGGAATTAATGTTTTTGGCCTAACTGAATCTGCCGATTAATTTCATGCTGTAACCCCAGAAGTTGGCCCAAAACCTCAGCTTTCCAACGGTATGATCAAAAAATTGTTTACAACTAGGGAAACAGGGAATTTAACGCTCTTTCCAACAGTAAAATCACATTCGAATTTTGACTGAAAAATGCCCTCATGCCATTTATGCCCATTTTAGTGACTTGAGGTCGAAAAAACCTTAAAAACCTTGAAATCTTAAAAGTGAAAAAAGTCGGATTTCAACCGGTACAAAAAAAGTTAAAGGGCACATTTCATCAGAAATTAGTTGTAGAATCGATCCATGGCCGGTGGTACGTGGCTCCTAGTCGATCTCAGAAGTCGATCTTGAAATTTTGAATATAGGTCAGAACTGGATGAGAATACAATATATTACAATATTCAATATGAGAATACAATATTGGTTTAAATATTTAAATTTGGATGATGAGCTAGAGGCTTGCAATTTTAAACATGGGTCAAAGATGAATGAGACGGCAATATTTACTCGGTTTATTGGCTGTAAAATGGTTTAAACAATACCTATTTGTTTAAACAAATTAAATTTGGTTGATGAGCTGGAGTCTTGAAATTTTTAACATGGGTCAAAGATGGATAACAGGGCAATATTCACTCAGTTTATTAGCTGTAAAATTGCTGAAAAAACACCTGTTTGTTTGAACGAATTGAATTTGGATGATGAGCTAGAGGCTTGAAAATTTAAACATGGGTCGAGGATGGAGGGCAATGCATTATGTACTTGTACTGTTTCTTGCCCCTAAAATCGTTTAAACAATACCTATTTGATAAAGTTTCATCTATCATTTCGTGAATGAGATTAGAGTGATCTGCTCAAAGAATATAATAAACCGTTGTCATGAATTTGCAGAGCTTTCGACTGTTTGCGACAAATTTTTGGTTCAGACTCGAGTTCAGATGTCATCGTTGATACCTTATATGACGTGAAGTCTATGAATTAAGATTGCGGTTTTCAACAAATTTTTGGTTCATAATCGTCTTCAAAGGTCGTATTTTAAGCGGGATTTAGTTTTACGGTTTCAAGGCCCCACCCCTCACGAATATTCCATATTGACGAACGGATTCAACGCTGGCTGATCGATATCTTCAAAATTTCGCCCAACCGGTCATACAGCTTTCGTCCGTTGATTACCAGAGGTTTTTCAAAAGTGCTTTTCTCCCCACAGTCTGATTCGCTGGCGAGTCAAGTTTGACGTCATAGTAACCAGTTCGATACCGCCCCCGGAGCTTCTCATCCAAGACGCTCCCACGCTGTACCGCCCCCGCTCGAGGATCCCGAATTTCATAAGATTGTGACCACAGCCGTATGGCTCCCCCAACCAGATTGTACCTTTTGCAGAAAGAAAATCCCTAAATTACACGGTAATATCAGTGGATTACATCTAAATTCGACCACTATGTACGAACTTCAGTAGGCTTCACACTGAGAAACACCTGGTTCAAACAACATGTGGTTTCGTCATATCGAGTGCCACGTTCTGAGAAAACGGCCTGAAAAAACTCCTACACCAATCAATGTGTCATTTAGACTGCATCACGTACCGCTACAGTGGAAAGTAGCAGAGGTAATGATGATAGCCAAGCCAGGCACACCAACTCATCACAAAACGTCCTGCCGTCCCATCACCCTTCTACCAATAATATCCAAGTTTTTGAGAAACTCCTTTTAAAGAGATTAAAACCTATGATCGAGGAAAGAAGTCTAATCCCTGATCACCAATTCGGATTCAAAGAGCAGCATTCAACGATAGATCAAGTACACCGGATCACCAGCGTGATAGAGAAATGCTTCGAAGAGAAGGCAATCTGCTCAGCAGTGTTCCTTGACGTCACTCAGGCGTTTGACACAGTCTGGCAAAAGGGACTTCAAAGCTACAAAGAGATCTCCCTGCACAGTATTGTAGGATTTTAGTGTCTTATCTAACGGAAAGGCATTTCAGGGTAAAACACGAAGGAGAATACTCCCAATTGCGTGACATAAAAGTAGGAGTACCTCAGGGTAGCGTCCTTGGGCCAGTACTCTATCTACTATGCACGAGGGATCTCCCAAAACCAACAGGAGATGTGACAGCGACGTTCGCAGATGACACAGCAGTCCTGGCAGTTGGTCCCACAGTTGAAGAATCCTCGAGAAAACTGCAGGAATCCGTGAACAGTATCCATCAATGGACCAAAAAATGGAGTATACAACTCCTCGAAGCAAAGTCAACACAAATTAACGTTACATACAGGAAAGTGAGCCCAATACCTGTAGAAATGAACGCCCGAATCGTTTCATATGCTGATACTGCTGAGTTCCTTGGAATGTCTCTGGACGTCAAGCTCCGCTGGGAGGAGCACGTAAAGAAGAAGAGAGAAATCAACCTAAAATTCAAGAAGATGTACTGGCTCATTGGGAGAGAATCCCAATAACAAAATGCTACTGTACGAGCAAGTAATCAAACCAACTAGGGCTCACGGCTGCCTGTTATGGGACTGCACAAGAGGAGCAATTTGAAAATAATCCAAACAATGCAAAACAAAATTCTCAGGAGCATAGTTAATGCCCTCTGGTATGTTCGAACGGATGATCTCCATCGCGACCTTAAAGTAGAGATGGTGAACGAAGTTGTTAAAAGTTGAGCAAGGGACCATTCAGTAGAAGTACTGAACCTCCTGAATAACAGCGGATGCTGTACGAATACTGAAAAGGACCAAACCCCTGGACCTAGTTACATCTCACTAAAGTGATGATGAGTGGTAGTAGGTATCTATGAACCACAATACGTTAAAATTAACTAACAGAGTGAATATATACCGTTGTAACAACCAGAATGTGTATATACCGTATATAACCGTGTAGTTACCGTTGTAACAACCAGAATGTCCCTTTTGAAACAAAACCCTGAATTACACGGTAATGTCAGTGGGTTACTTCGAAAATTCTATCACAAAGTACGAATTTCAGTAGGCTTTACCTGGTTCACACAACACGTGGTTTCGTCACATCGAATGTCTCGTACTGAGAAGCTTTTCGTGACTATAGAATTTCCCTCTTTAGTCAGAATTAAATCCACCCTCAATTCAGTCGCATATTCGAGTGGAGGTGGAGCTTTGGACTCCCATTTGCACAAATTGACGCAACTCCCAAAACCAATTCTGTAATGTAACGAAAAGCCCACCAGGAACTCAACAGTGAAGCTTTTCGATGATTGCTCAGTGCTCTCCTTCATACGACGCCTCGCAAAGAATATTCTGCTCATTCACCACAAACACCTTCACCGTCACATTTTAGGAGGATTCACAGGAGATTATTCGTATTAAATGAGTATTTTGTTAACTATACCAGTACAAGAACTTTGGGAATAGACAGGGTGTCCAGATTATGAGGAAATCCAGATGAATGACAAATTAGCCCTTGATATTTTTCGACTGCAATAAATGGATCCAAATACACGGAGCCGAAAAATCTCAAAAAATCTCAAATCTGTTATGGAAGACCACTTATGGGCTCGGGACGAGAAAAGGCAATTTTTCGCGGAATTACCCTAATGTCCTTTTCATTCCGATTGAAAAGGGTGTAATAGAACCTCCAGAAGATAATGGATCACCTCAAAAACGTCAAAAACATCGAAAAAAGATGATTTTGAATCGATTTGATGTACTCATTTAGAATGAAATGGACGACTTGAAAACTTGGAAAAACTCCACAGTCACGAAGAATGGATATAAGGACGATTTTTTAAAGAAATAACCTGTTTTACGTAAAAGAATACCTATCTCAGTTTATAGATTTTTCAAGGCTGAACACGATGGCAGTTTGTGTACTAGTGAAATGGAGCCATTTTACATAGAACCAGTTATTTCTTCGAAAATTCGCTCTTATAGCCATGCAGTTTTTGCACACTCCTTATTACATATCCAAATCAACGGACATTTCAATCAAATTGGCGGGCATTGTATGCGATTGGAAGGTGCGTTCTCGTGACGGGGGGGGGGGGGGGGGGGACACACGTGTATGACACGTGGATGGTGACGTGGGAGTGTTAAGGAGGGGGAAGTGGGGGTCAAAGTGCGTCGTTGGGTTTCAGGCGTCGACTGCGCCTGTCGAAACCTGCCCCCGCTTCACGCCAACACTTTCCCGTCCGTTTCCGATCGATAGGCCTCGTGTCGACGGCTCGTGGAGCATGACCTAATAGTATAGTGCGACTCGTTCGTCTCATTCCGACTTTTATATTATTTACAACGATAAACCACTGAAATAGACCGAAAAATGAAATAATAAAAAATAAGTGGGTACCTAAATAAAATGTCAACTCCTTCACTCAAAATGGCTGGATTCAAGGTTCAAGCAGAATCCAAACATTCAATTTGATTCTTGAAATTCTGCAAAATTTACCAAAACTGTTAACACGTTGACTGCCAATTAGACCCAAAATGGGTCTAGCAAAACTCTCAAGTGTGGGTTTAGGATGTTACCGTCACCTTTATGAGGTTATAGCGCTCCTAGCGGCCTTTTTGTAGCAAACACGAAATATATCTAAGTTCTATGGTATTTATAGCATCCATTGCAACTCTTAGCGTCGAAAAATATTAGATTGTTGGAGATATTGAATTATCTTATTATCCCATGTTGGGTCTTATGGCCCCGAGCCATGAATTCCTTCTCTGGGGCCAATAAGACCCAAAATGGGTCTAACCGAACAACTGGTTTTTTGTTGTCAAATATGGACAAACGTCACATTTTGACGAATAAATTCAACTTAAAATAGCTATTTGAAAGTTTTAGAGGAAACTAAAATTTTGGTGCTTAGATCAAACTAGTGTAATCGGTGCAGAAACCCCAATGGTTCAATTAAACACATCGTGATGGAGTGTCCTATATTTTACCCCGAGAGAGACGACTAATTTAAAAAACTACCAACCCTGTTCTTCACGGTTCATATGCTCAAATCTGATAACTGTCAATCTGAGACAAAAGTTGTTATAAAACCTGTGAAATTTTACATAAAACCAGTATTTTTTGAAAATTTGCTCTTATAGCCATGCCGCATGACTTCGGATTTTCGTCCACCTAGATCGGCAAAATGACACACTGTGCTTTGCCTCTAACTCAATTTTTTCAGAAAATCGAAATCAGCGTCTGAACCATGTCGTATTGTTATGAATAACAATACGACATGGTTCAGACGCTGATTTCGATTTTCTGAAAATTTTTTTTCAGAAAATCGATTTTTTCAGAAAATCGAAATCAACGTCTGAACCATGTCGTGTTGTTATGAATAACAATACGACATGGTTCAGACGCTGATTTCGATTTTCTGAAAAAATTGAGTTAGAGGCAAAGCACAGTGTGTCATTTTGCCGATCTAGGTGGACGAAAATCCGAAGTATGGCTATAAGAGCAAATTTTCAAAAAAATACTGGTTATATGTAAAATTTCACAGGTTTTATAACATGGCTATAACATCCGAAGCATGGCTATAAGAGCAAATTTTCAAAAAAATACTGGTTTTATGTAAAATTTCACAGGTTTTATAACATGGCTATAACATCCGAAGCATGGCTATAAGAGCAAATTTTCAAAAAAATACTGGTTTTATGTAAAATTTCACAGGTTTTAGAACAACTTTAGTCTCAGAGTCATGAGTCATAACATATGACATTCGATAGGATTTTGTATACAAAACAATGATCTAGACAGATAATTTCAGGGGGGGGGGGGGGGAACCTCACTTCGTCAATTCGTCGAAGAGGCGGTGGTGACAATTGTTAGTATTTGAATACGACACGAAGAAAAATGTTCGAAATGTCCGACTAGCGGATTTCTGCCGTTCAGACGTCGAAGTTGAAAATGTTTCGACGAGAAAACGTCGGACGTCCGAGTTGGGACCGACCTTTCTTGACATTCCTGAGGTCTCGAGAATCGATATTTTCTCACGAGTTGGGCGAAGTCAAAACGGGTTAGTAGTTCAAGTCTGCTCCCTCGACAGCCACGTGCTGTTCGAGACGTAAAATTGTCTTTTGAACGGGGAAATCGAACACGAATCGCTCGCAATTAAAAAAACCAGTCGACCAATTACTCTGTGACAATGAAAACGTCCTCATCTTCCGTCGCCAGACAATGGAAATTTTATGATTCATAAACGCGATGTAACGAACTCCTCTCATTTACAAAAAGTTCCAGTCATGCAGCATGGCTATAAGAGCGAATTTTCGAAGAAATAACCGCTTTTATGAATCTTGAACTTATTTTATTTTGTAATTATAGGTATTTGAGTATGAAGCTATTCGGTTAATTCGGTATACATCAGGTGTGGTGCTCTCTGAATAAAGATCGGTAGGTACTTACAATTCCCCCCCCCCCTCATACCTAAAATTCCAAAAAACCCACCATCGTGTTCAGCATTAAAAAAAACCTTTAAATTGAGATGTCACTTGTCATACTGTTTCATTTTGGGAATTGATGGGTAGGTAATGCCCCTCCTCCCCCCCATAACTCCCCAAAACCCCCCTCAGGATATAGCTTTTTCAAAACTGAACACGATGATGAAGTCAGAATTGTGATATCTCTTTCCGGTATCAGATTAGAGCAGATGAACCGCGAAAAGCATCTCAAGTAAAACCACGTTTCTTCATCTTCAAAATGCTCCAGTTTGGAAATGAAATGAGATATCGCAATTTTGACTTCACCATCGTGTTCAGCATGAAAAAACCTTTAAAATGAGGTGTCACATGTCAGACTGTTTCAAATTTGGACTTCATGGGTAATTTTCCCCCCCTTAAAACTCCCCTACACCCCCCTTAGAGTGGCCCGATTCTGCCCATCTTCGAACTTAGCCTGTCGATTGCCAAGACAGATTTTGTGTGCAAATTTGAACTTTTTATCTCAATTCTATCGAGAGTTATCGTCTGGAATGACACATACATAAATACATAAATATATACATATGATTTTTTGTGTCTTTTGGCAGTGAATTCAGGATGGTCTGAAACGGATTTTGGTATACAAATTTTGCGGAATTTCGAGTTTTAAAAATTTTGGACCGAGAACAATAGCTTCCTTTTCTTCGAAAATTCGCTAAAACATTTGACACTCCGACTCCTAAATTGTCCACAATAATTGTTATAATAATTATACGACCAAACACGTGGACGATAATATCGTACGAGTATATCTGTGTAAATACATATTATGTATTTACAAACTGAAATTTAAATCCACAGTCTTCATCAATTTTCGAAAAAATTCCTGGTTTTATTATAACTTTTCTCTCCTTTTTTTTTGCCAAGTAACACCTCAGTTTATAGATTTTTCAACGGTGGTGAAGTCAGAATTGCGATATCTCACTCCGTTATCAGATTAGAGCAGATGAACCGTGAAGAACATCTCAAGTAACAACCACGTTTCTTCATCTTCAAAGTGCTCCAGTTTGAGAACGGAATGAGATATCGCAATTCTGACTTCTCCATCGTGTTTGGCGTTAAAAAATCTATAAATTGACGTGTCGCTTGTGGGACTATTAACTAATATGAAATTAATATGAAATTTTCAGATTGGCTAATTTTCGAAAAAAAAGGAAGCTATTGTTCTCGGTCCGAAATGTTTAAAACTCGAATTTCCGAAAAATTTGCATACCAAAATCCGTTCCAGACCATCCTGAATTCAGTGCAAAAAGACCCAAAATTACGTATATGTACGAGTATAATATATCGAGGGTCTCACGGCAACTTCCCACAACGTCCCAGAAGCGTCTTCTCCCGGCAGATCGACCTAACTAAGTATAAGTTAGGTACCTAAGTTAGGTAGCACTAAATCTCACGATTTATTTTACTGAATTTCTCAGTAAACATAGTCATTGGCAGATGGTTTTTTTGGCTCTGCTGAAAAGTTGCCGAAATGACGATGTGGGAAGTTGAGACCCTCGATATAGTTAGGTAACACATATTATGAAACACTTACTAGACTATCAATTTTGGTGAAAAGTAGGGCTAAATCCATAATGTCAACTCGTTCGTTATGGTTAAAGTTCAGTCTTGCTCTCTTTACTTGTCGATCTATTATAGCTCTGAATTGATATTGATTGTTTAGAAATTAAATCGAGTTGATTGTTAAAATTCGAGTTCATTTGAAATTACTACCTCGCGGTGATTCGAATTACACTCTTATCGAGTTGAATCGAGTTAATTCTTAAAAGTTGAGTTCATTCTAAATGACTAGGTATCTCCCTTTGATTTGAATTAAACTTCTTCCGAGTTGAATCAAGTTAATTCTTGAAAGTCGAGTTGATGAACTCAAAAAAGTTGGTTATCTTATCAGTTGGTTATCTAAAAATCTAAAATTTAATTTTTAAGAGCAAAACAACTAAATTTAGGTGAAAAGGTGAAAGTGATTAGGTGAAAAATGGTCTTCATCAACACCACATATCTACCAAAATGTTTGGGCATCACCACATATCTAACGGTTTTTTTGTTGTTGTAATTCCTATGTCAGACTACAGAAACCTCTTAGAAAATGTGTGGTACCTCCTAGACAATAAAAAATAGTGAGAAAAGTGACAGAAGTGCCAATATATTAGACGAACACATGTTTTTTCATCCTCCTGAAAAGTTGGCAAAAGTTAGATACTGCCTCTTAAGCGACAATTCGTTATAAAACCAGTAAATTGGAGACATTTTACAAAAAAACAAAAACGGTTATTTATTCAAAAATTTGCTCTTATAGCCATGCTGCATGACTGTGGATTTGTCTTTCATTTTTGGTTCTTTTTGGAAAATGAAATAAAACAAAAAATAAATAAATAAAAATGAAAATTAAAAATTTGCTTTCGCGACTGCTGCCATAGCTTCTCCACCAGATAGCACAAGTTCTTAGGAACTTATTTTTTGGTGGGCGTCAGTTTCTTGTTATGTTTTCTTTTTCTTAGCATATAAGTAAATCATACGAACTGTTCGTTTAATCAGGTCACAGAAAAGTTAAAATTGTATTATGCAGGCCGTTTAGCTTCAGAACAATGACTTGTTGTTGGTTCATTTGAGGAACATTTGTTTATTCATATATAATAATCAATATATATAACACTCAATATAATATATATTATATATAAAGGTACTCAATGAATCTTATGTAAATGGTTCTCTTGCTTGATAGGAGCCATAGTGACTGCTCATCCCCTGCCACGGGCTTTTGCCTATATAGGGGATTAATTTCCATAATTGTGACAGGCCATTAATGGCCTGTGCTGGATTTTTCATTGTATTATTGTGTATATTTTGGAAATAAAAATTTAAAATAAATAAATAAATAAAAATTTTATTTGGTTTACCAGAAGTGTAATGTTTGTGTGTTTTTAATTTTTAATTTTTCTTGTATTTTGGATGCCAATAAATAAATAAATAAATAAATAATAATAATAAATAAAAAAACGATTTTTGCGATTTTTGCCAACCCTGGTGGTGGAGGGAAATGATTGTGACTTACGGAACAGTCTGACGATTCGACTGCGGATGCTTTCAGGCTGAGCGTGTGGCAGCGTCGGTGACGTCGGAGGCGGCGAGCGTGACGTCGACGGAAGCGGAGCCGCGGACCCGAGGGGCGCCGGGGGCGGCGAGAGTGGCGCCGGGGGCGGCGATGAACCCGACGCCCCGCCACCGCCGCCGGACCACAGACCGGTTTTATACGCGAGATCAGGGGAACTAAACACGTCGCTGGCTCGAGAGGATCCGCGGAGTCTGTTCTCGGTCGAACGGTGTTTGTCGATATTCGACGGCATCGTTAATTTCCCTACGAACGACAGCGGATCGTTGGGCGACTCTCGTTTTTCTACAGTCGACGACGCGTGCACGGAACACAAAACACAAATCGGGTGCCCGTAACGAAATAAACACTTTTTAGACAATTCGTAGTAATTTTTCAATTCTTCAAATTTCCTCGCAAGTCGTCGTTCTTTCTTCAACCTCTTCAAAGTGGCCTTGTCGAGCGGTGGCTCGTCTTCATCAACCTCATCAACTTTCTCATAATCATTATCATCAAGTTCTTCCACATCATCGTCTGTATCATCATATTCGGCCGACAATATAGAGTCGGTCGAGTCGTCAATGTCGGCCACAATTTCGATTTCGGGGTACTGCATCGTCGACGACAACCCTCTCAAGAAAACGGTGATGGAACGCGTCCCTTTTTTGATGAGCAGCCCTTTTTTCAAACCGGTTCTCTGAGCGGTTCCGGAAGTGGAGGCGACGGGTTGAGCGGCGTTTTCGACTCTCGAAGATGAGGCGGCGTTTTGAGCGTTCGAAGCGTATCTTGAAGAGGAGAGGGCGGTTTCGGCGGCTCCGGCCGCATTTTCGATTCTCGACTCGGACCCCCAAGCGGTTCCGTATGCGAAGACGGCGGTTTCAGCGGCTCCGGCCGCATTTTCGGCTCCCGAATCGAACCCCCGAGCGCTTCTTGAGGTGGAGGCGGCGGTTTCGGCCCCTCCAGCCGCATTTTCAGCCCTCGAACTAGAGGCCCAGCTTCCGTATGTGAAGACGGCGGTTTCGGCCCCTCCAGCAGCATTTTCGGCTCCATACTCAGAACCCCAAGCGTTTCTTGAAGTAGAGGTGGCGGTTTCGGCCCCTCCAGCCGCATTTTCGACTCTCGACTCAAACCCCCGACCGTTTCCCGAAGTAAAAACGTCGGTTTCGGCCCCTCCAACCGCATTTTCGGCTCTCGAACCGCCCCCTTGAGCGACTCCGGAAGTAAAAACGTCGGTTTCGGCCCCTCCAACCACATTTTCGACTCTCGACTCAGACCCCCGACCGCTTCCTGAAGTAAAAACGTCGGTTTCGGCCCCTCCAACCGCATTTTCGGCTCTCGAACCGCCCCCTTGAGCGACTCCGGAAGTGGATGCGGCGGTTTGCCCGCCGTTGTCACCGACCTCCGAATTGATCGTCGACGTCGACGTCGACGTCAACGCGTCTTCGGACGACGAACCGGACGCCAACGAAACTTCCGTTTTCTTCATTCCGTCGGCGGAAACGTCCCCAAACACCACGTGCAAACAACCGTCACCATTTCAACCAAAAACGCTAATTTTTACGCATAAAAAAACACTAAAACCGACAAAAAAAAAACCCGCGAATTAATCAAAAACCCGTTGAAATCCGTTCGAAACTCCCCGAAAATCGATATTACACATTTTTCGTCCCTGAAGAAGTCAACAGACGACCAAAACGTTGGAACGCCACCGGCCGAACTGGTCGTATCGTCGTCGTCCCCACCAGATTCCTTTCGTAAAAGTTCAAAGTGAAAAACTCATCTCAAAAAAAATCAACAAGAGAATCCGACGATTACGACGGCCTTATCTCGCAATGGGGGCCCCTTCTCGGATCAAAGAGTCCTTTTTTTTTCGTCTTGAATAAAGATAACGTGTAGAAACGTGTGAAGATTATCGGCTTTTTATTATATTCTTCGTTTTGTGGACTATTTTGAAATTATGACGATAACGGAGTCGGGTCGACGAGAAAGTGTCGATTTTTTTTATTTATTTAAATTTTATTTATCAAGAAGAATTTCACACGTAGTGTGCTATACGTCACCAAACCACAGAATTAATGTGAGTAAGAAAAGCATAGCAAATGTTTTAGCAACTCAGCTGATCTGGGGCCTGGGTAGCGTCAAGTTAAAGTCCTGAGGAAACTACATGCCAAATTACAGCTTCATAGTGTGAACAGCATAGAAATTAGCTGTAAGAGCCACTCAGCTAGGGATGGCCATCGGTAGCCAACATATCGATATTTATCGTATAGCTCAGCATCGATGACATGAAATGAAAAATAAGTTTACTCCTTCGAATACATATTATACAATCAGTACAATCAGATTTAAACAAACATATTAATTGTAAATAAATTAGTAAGCTATAATAATGTGGAATTTACTTCTTGGTACACAGTTCCGTGCTAAGTGGGGGAATTGGTCTAACCACCCCGCTAGGTTAATCCTTGTCTACCTGTTGGTACAGCTGCAGTTCGTTAATTTTTCCTTAATTCTCTAAAAAATATCGATCAAAATATCGATCAAAAATATCGATATTTACTAAAATATCGGCTGAAAAAACATTCAATTAAAAAACTATGTAAATAGGTGTACCTATTACACCTACCTAAGTCCAACTGGAATGTCAATTCTCTGGCAAAGAGTTTTCGACTATAGTTTTCATATCTATACTTTATAATAAAATGGTGTCTGTCTGTCTGTTTGTCTCACCATCAATTGAGAACGGCTGAACGTAGAAAGTTGCGGCTGGTACCATTTGACGAAAAACCATTTATGAAAAATCCGCGTTTAAGGTTTCTCTTGTAGTCCCACCATCAATTGGTCGGTACTTAACAACTTATACGTAGTTAACAATCATATCAATAATTACAACGTGATTCTCACTTCCTCCATTGAACCGTAAAGACTCGGTAATTACCGAGCAATCGGTATTAAGTATTTTCTTTAATTAATGCTCGCCTTGGACGACGGAGACTGGAGTCGCCGTGACCTCCTCATTAAAACTTGATTGAACTCGCCTGATCGATTTAAATTATGCAACAGGATCTGCGCGCGGATCATCGAGTTCATTGAAATAGAAAAACCTCCTTCGTGCGTTGGTTAAGGTACAAGACACTCCCCACACGGTGAAGGTACGGTGATATATACCGTGCGCAAACGACTGGTTTACTTATCCGGTGTACGAGCGCAAACCTTGAATTATCGGAATGGCCTCGTAAATCAATCAGCTGATGCAAGTGGGAATCACAGAGCTGCCACTTCCTCGTTTCTGAAACCCCCATTAACCTTCGACATAAGACGTCCTTGAAAGGCTTTTAAACCACAATAAATTAATCAAGGATCAAGGATCAAATCAAATTGAAATTTTTTCAATTTTTCTATCAAAACTCTGCCAAAAACGTCAAAAAATGCAATTTTCGGGTTTGTTTCCCCATCCAACAATCCTAAACACTCGTCAATAAAGTAGCAAAATTCAACAAAAATTAACCCCCTCCCCTTAAAATTTGGTTTCCGGTTTCGGACAAGTCCCACAAAGATCCTTCAAACTTTCCATAACCCTAGTTCAATAATAAAGGGTTCAAAACGAATTTTTAAATTTTAATTCAAGTTTGAACAAAGTTTTTTTTTTTCAAATTCCCGATGAGCTAGAGACTTGAAATGTTCAATAACAGTCAGAACTGGATGGAAATGCAATATTCACTCGGATTCATTTCTGTAAAATTGTTTAAATAATACCTGTTTGTTTAAAAAAAATTGAATTTGAATGATGAGCAAGATAATTGAAATTTGAAACATGGGTCGAAGATGGATGACAATGACAATGGATGGATGACAATTCACCCGGTTTTGTATGTAATATTGTAATACTGGGGGGTTGGTCCTGCTAGTGACGTCATAAGGCTTCATCCAATCTGCGCTCAGCGTATTTAGCGAATTTTCGAAGAAATGGGAGTTCTAAGAGGGGAAAGTTACCCACAATTCCCAAAAATGAAATACAGAATGAAATCTGACAAGTTACACGTCATTTTGAAGATGTTTTAATGCTGAACACGATGGTGAAGTCAGAATTGCGAAATCTTATTCCGTTCTCAAACTGGAGCTCATTGAAGATGAAGAAACTATTTCGACATTTATACGATCGGCTGTTCGTATTGAACCAAACGCCCGGAATTAACGAACGAAAACAAAAATCCAGTCATGCAGCATGGATGTAAGAGCGAATTTTCGAAGAAAGGGGAGTTTTAAGGGGGACAAAATTATTCATAATTCCCAAAAATGAAAACCAAAATGAAAACCCAAAAATCAAACGGTTTAGGAGAAACACTAAACTTCGCGTCTAAAACGGCCGTTAGGTCAGTCAACCCCCCAGACGCCCATTATTAAAACTACTTTGTTTTCATCTTCCCGGTAAACTACAGACTGGAAATTTTAACCGTGAGTCGGGGATTGACCACATTGCAATATTCACTCGGTTTCTCATCTGTAAAATTGTTTAAATAATACCTTTTTGTAATAATTTTGTAATGATAATTTGACTTGAAATGTTAAAAATGGGTCAGATCTAGATGACAATGCAATATTAACTCGGTTTGTATGGCATGGTATATTATTGTACGTGTGATTTGGTATAGTACAGTATGGTATGATATGAAAGAAATTTGTATGGTATTTTGAATTTAATTTGGATGATGAGCTAGAGTTTTATCTAACAGTTCGTTAATTGGATTAGGGTGATCTGCTCAGAGAAGATAATAAAGCGTTGTGTCAAGAATTTGCAGAGGTTTTTTTTTTTAAATTTAATCATCAGGAATCGACAATAGATGCCAATTCCCCATTAGGCGGGTTGACGAGTGAAGCTGAAACAACACCTAATAAAGAAGAAGTCCGTTCAAGGGATTTCGTCCGGTAAGTAATGAATTATTCATAAACCGGACGAGCGAGCGAAGCGAGCGGTAGCAGCTCGTTAAGGACATAAATCTGCTCGGCCTCCTGAGACGTCGACCGTCACGAACAGGTGACGTCATGATCACCGTCTGGGCGGGAACACTGTTACCAGCTGTCCTGAAGCCAACGAACCGTTTCGTCCTTGAAGGATGATGGAGGTGATCCACGAAGGAATAAGCCGGTTTTATTCGCTTACGAAGAAATAAAGAAGAAAAAAAACCCGACATCGAAGTGGGAGTACGATCACTGGACCGGGTTCTGGTCTGATAAAGTGGTGTTTTCAGTTTATACGACAGTTTAAACGACGTAACGCTCGTGACGCGTCGAACGAAACCATTAAATTACAACTAAATGAATTTGAATGCTCCCTCATTTAGTTGTAATTTAAATATGAAAGAACGTTGGAATTTGTGAGTGCGATCGAGTGCTTAGAACAAAAAGCCACAGTCATGCAGCATGGCTATAAGAGCGAATTTTCGACACGTAACGCTCGTGTCACGTCGAACGAAACCATAAAATTACAACTAAATGAATTTGAATGCTCCCTCATTTAGTTGTAATTTAAATATGAAAGAACGTTGGAATTTGTGAGATCGATCGTGTACTTAGAACAAAAAGCCACAGGAATGCAGCATGGCTATAAGAGCGAATTTTCGACACGTCACACTCGTGTCACGTCGAACGAAACCATAAAATTACAACTAAATGAATTTGAATGCTCCCTCATTTAGTTGTAATTTAAATATGAAAGAACGTTGGAATTTGTGAGATCGATCGTGTACTTAGAACAAAAAGCCACAGGAATGCAGCATGGCTATAAGAGCGAATTTTCGACACGTCACACTCGTGTCACGTCGAACGAAACCATAAAATTACAACTAAATGAATTTGAATGCTCCCTCATTTATTTGTAATTTGAGGATGAAAGAACATTGGAATTTGTGAGTGCGATCGTGTACTTAGAACAAAAAGCCACAGGAATGCAGCATGGCTATAAGAGCGAATTTTCGACACGTGACGCTCAAGTCACGTCGAACGAAACCATAAAATTACAACTAAATGAATTTGAATGCTCCCTCATTTATTTGTAATTTAAAGATGAAAGGACGTTGGAATTTGTGAGTGCGATCGTGTACTTAGAACAAAAAGCCACAGGAATGCAGCATGGCTATAAGAGCGAATTTTCGACACGCCACACTCGTGTCACGTCGAACGAAACCATCAAATTACAACTAAATGAATTTGAATGCTCCCTCATTTATTTGTAATTTAAAGATGAAAGGACGTTGGAATTTGTGAGTGCGATCGTGTACTTAGAACAAAAAGCCACAGGAATGCAGCATGGCTATAAGAGCGAATTTTCGACACGTCACACTCGTGTCACGTCGAACGAAACCATAAAATTACAACTAAATGAATTTGAATGCTCCCTCATTTATTTGTAATTTAAAGATGAAAGGACGTTGGAATTTGTGAGTGCGATCGAGTGCTTAGAACAAAAAGCCACAGGAATGCAGCATGGCTATAAGAGCGAATTTTCGACACGTCACACTCGTGTCACGTCGAACGAAACCATAAAATTACAACTAAATGAATTTGAATGCTCCCTCATTTATTTGTAATTTAAAGATGAAAGGACGTTGGAATTTGTGAGTGCGATCGTGTACTTAGAACAAAAAGCCACAGGAATGCAGCATGGCTATAAGAGCGAATTTTCGACACGTCACACTCGTGTCACGTCGAACGAAACCATAAAATTACAACTAAATGAATTTGAATGCTCCCTCATTTATTTGTAATTTAAAGATGAAAGGACGTTGGAATTTGTGAGTGCGATCGTGTACTTAGAACAAAAAGCCACAGGAATGCAGCATGGCTATAAGAGCGAATTTTCGACACGCCACACTCGTGTCACGTCGAACGAAACCATAAAATTACAACTAAATGAATTTGAATGCTCCCTCATTTATTTGTAATTTAAAGATGAAAGGACGTTGGAATTTGTGAGTGCGATCGTGTACTTAGAACAAAAAGCCACAGGAATGCAGCATGGCTATAAGAGCGAATTTTCGACACGCCACACTCGTGTCACGTCGAACGAAACCATAAAATTACAACTAAATGAATTTGAATGCTCCCTCATTTATTTGTAATTTAAAGATGAAAGGACGTTGGAATTTGTGAGTGCGATCGAGTGCTTAGAACAAAAAGCCACAGGAATGCAGCATGGCTATAAGAGCGAATTTTCGACACGTCACACTCGTGTCACGTCGAACGAAACCATAAAATTACAACTAAATGAATTTGAATGCTCCCTCATTTATTTGTAATTTAAAGATGAAAGGACGTTGGAATTTGTGAGTGCGATCGTGTACTTAGAACAAAAAGCCACAGGAATGCAGCATGGCTATAAGAGCGAATTTTCGACACGTAACGCTCATGTCACGTCGAACGAAACCATAAAATTACAACTAAATGAATTTGAATGCTCCCTCATTTAGTTGTAATTTAAATATGAAAGAACGTTGGAGTTTGTGGGTGCGATCGTGTGCTTACAACAAAAAGCCACAGGAATGCAGCATGGCTATAAGAGCGAATTTTCGACACGAAACGCTCATGTCACGTCGAACGAAACCATAAAATTACAACTAAATGAATTTGAATGCTCCCTCATTTAGTTGTAATTTGAGGATGAAAGAACATTGGAATTTGTGAGATCGATCGTGTACTTAGAACAAAAAGCCACAGGAATGCAGCATGGCTATAAGAGCGAATTTTCGACACGTCACACTCGTGACGCGTCGAACGAAACCATAAAATTACAACTAAATGAATTTGAATGCTCCCTCATTTAGTTGTAATTTAAATATGAAAGAACGTTGGAATTTGTGAGTGCGATCGTGTACTTAGAACAAAAAGCCACAGTAATGCAGCATGGCTATAAGAGCGAATTTTCGACACGTAACGCTCGTGTCACGTCGAACGAAACCATAAAATTAGAACTAAATGAATTTGAATGCTCCCTCATTTAGTTGTAATTTAAATATGAAAGAACGTTGGAATTTGTGAGTGCGATCGTGTACTTACGTCGTTATTAGCCGAGCGATGATCGTTTGTAACGATGAATTTGGCCCGCGACGCTGGTGCCATCCGCTGAACGAATCTCTCGTCAAAATCGAATCGGTTCGACCTCGATTTTCGACTCCGGGGGTGGAAACCACTTGGTATGCAAATAAGCCATTTAGCCGCTGCCCGTCCCATCTGAGCTGGCGGGGCGTGCAAAAACGGGAGATGGGGAACACATCAATTCAACTCGCCCGGCATCTTTGATCGGTTACGTGCGGTAAATGTGTCGCGTTATTATATTTGAAAAAAAAATCCTGCTGCTTGGCTTAGGAGCGAATTTTTGAATAAAGAACGGTTTTTATGTAGAATATGCTGTTTGGAACATCTCATTCAAATATGGTCAATCTTAAACTTATTGGGTACCTAATTATAAGTATTTAAGTGTGAAGTTATTCAGTTAATTCGGTATGCATCAGGTGTGACTAAAGATCGGTGGATACGTACAATAGTCTTCTTAATAGTTACTTAACTACTGACCCTACAAAGAGGTTTTATATTGAAATATTAAGGTTTACTCGTAAAGAGCGTTAAATATCTGTCGCGTTATTATATCTGGAAAAAAACCAGTCATGCAGCATGGCTATAGGAGGGAATTTTTGAATAAATAACTGGTTTTATGTAGAATATGCTGTTTGGAACATCTCATTCAAATATGGTCAATCTTAAACTTATTGGGTACCTAATTATAAGTATTTAAGTGTGAAGTTATTCAGTTAATTCGGTATGCATCAGGTGTGACTAAAGATCGGTGGATACGTACAATAGTCTTGTTAATAGTTACTTAACTACTGACCCTACAAAGAGGTTTTATATTGAAATATTAAGGTTTACTCGTAAAGAGCGTTAAATATCTGTCGCGTTATTATATCTGGAAAAAAACCAGTCATGCAGCATGGCTATAGGAGGGAATTTTTGAATAAATAACTGGTTTTATGTAGAATATGCTGTTTGGAACATCTCATTCAAATATGGTCAATCTTAAACTTATTGGGTACCTAATTATAAGTATTTAAGTGTGAAGTTATTCGGTTGATTCGGTATGCATCAGGTGTGACTAAAGATCGGTGGATACGTACAATAGTCTTCTTAATAGTTACTTAACTACTTAATAGCTCTTAACTACAGACCCTACAAAGAGGTTTTATATCGAAATATTAAGGTTTACTCGTAAAGAGCGTTAAATATCAGTCGCGTTATTATATCTGGGAAAAAAACCAGTCACGCAGCATGGCTTAGGAGCGAATTTTTGAATAAATAACTGGTTTTATGTAGAATATGCTGTTTGGAACATCTGATTCAAATATGGTCAATCTTAAACTTATTGGGTAATTAGAAGTATTTAAGTGTGAAGCTATTCGGTTAATTCGGTATGCATCAGGTGTGACTAAAGATCGGTGGATACGTACAATAGTCTTCTTAATAGTTACTTAACTACTTAATAGCTCTTAACCACAGACCCTACAAAGAGGTTTTATATCGAAATATTAAGGTTTAGTCGTGAAGAGCGTTAAATTCGGCGTCAGTGAACCCCATAAACATTAAATTCGGTCCAGCAGTTTGGCCACCACAACGATTGGCTAACCTGCGGTATGTCGCACTCTGCGAAAACACGTTTTTCGGCCTCTTTTGGCTACACCTCCCAAACTATTCGTCCGATCCAATTTTTTATTTATTTTATTTTTTTTTTCGTTTGAAAGCTGGTTAATTTTACTTGCAGACCCCATAACATGAAATTTTAATCAAGTCCCTAAAAAATCCGCACTGTTTCATGTGTTGATTTCTCGTATCGCATTTCTATATCAAAACGTTACCTTATATAGGAGTTTCATGAGCTCCCTAAGAATCTAATCGCTACTCTGTGCGTCAGAGCAATCAATTACTACTCAATGGGCATAAATTACCGATAAATATTTGTTGGATCATCACTACCTGCACACCTCATGTTCCTATGAATTTCATCTCTACTCTATGTCTCAAAGTTATCAATCGCCACCAACTTCGTTCCCACATATCCACTGATTCAGTACAACTGAATTTTACCTCGAACGCCACGTGTCATACTACCCTGACTGAAAACTTGAAAACATCAATACCTAAGTTGCTTCAGTATCATGACAGGTGTCAGCGCGTAGTGGCCATTTTCCCGCGCCAAATTCAAAACCTCGGTGGGAGAAAACACGTCGGGTCCGGCCCTAAGGAGAATTAAGGTCGTTCAACTTTTCAAAACAATACTCTCATCAAGAACAGAGGAGAATAAAACGAACGAATAAACATGTTTGCTGATAAAAAGATGGTGAAGGGGGTTCGAGCAGAAGAAACATTCAATCGACTACCCCCCCCCCCCCCCCCCAAACCACCACCACGACCACAGTATGCGTATTTATTCGTCAGAGGCCATACATAATACATCTTGTTTAAGGGCACTCGTGCCGTATAATTCGGACATTTTAGACGGAGCTTTTGAAGAACTCTGAAATGAAGAGATGGAGGAGAAAAAACAAAAACGCTCTTGAGACAAATCCAGGAAACGCCGATCAGGACAATACTCATACAAGATGATAATACACGACAATTTTTCGTTAAAAAAAATTAATAAATAAATAAATAAAAATTACAGTCGTGCAGCATGGCAATAAGAGCGAATTTTATGTAAAATATTGTAGTATTGTAGGTAATTCTGAATTCACCATCGTATTTAGCGTGGAAAAAACCTTCAAAATGAGGTGTCACGTGTCAGATTGGTTTATTTTGGGAATTTATGGGTAATTCCCCCCCCCCCCCCACTTCCCTAAACACCCCCTTAGAGTGGCCCAATTCTGTCCATCTACGAACTTATCCTTTCGATTGCCAGGACGGATTTTTTTGTGTGTAAAATTTGGACTTTTTTCTCAATTCTATCGAGAATCGTCATTTGTCAGACTGTTTCATGTTGGGAATTTAAAGGTTTTGGAATTTATGGGTTTTCCTATTTTTCCTATTTTGGACCAAGAATAGCCTCCTTTTCTTCAAAAATTCGCTAAAAACAATATTTTATCAATAAAAACACAAGTGAAATGAATTGAGTTACACATTATTTTGTTTCTTGAGTGCTGATTGGTACAGGAACTTTGTGAATGAATGGAGTTCTAGCAGCCATTTAAGGGTAATTTGTGGTACGGGTTTTTTTGTAGTGTGAACATTTGGAATATCGAAAACCGAACGAGGAGTGGTGGAAGGAGGATGTGGCAGTATTTTCAGTAGGTAAATCACCTTGATGGTCCTGACGTCCACACCAAGAATATTCCTTGGAATAATACCAGTTTGGTGGTGGTAGTGCACCAGAACTTCTACGTTTCCAGTGTTACTCACATGAGCTTCACTCTTTACACCTTCAGTACTTATAAGGAGACACCACCCGAGTTGACGGCCTTTTATTGTATGATCGATACAGCCTTATCGGTTCCAATGGATCGAGTAAAATTACAGAAGGAGATAAATCTGACTTATACGATAGGGGAGAACAACGGATACTCTCGCTCCTTGGTAGGATACGGAGAAAATATTTTAAAAGAAATTACATTTGGCGATTTCAAATCGTGAGAGGGAAAACAGAGAACCAGATTCTAGTTGGGGCATATTATGGGTATAAGTCACAGAAAGTTTGTAAGATTTTGGAAAATATGGGATTTAAACTGAAGAGGTTTTACTATACTTTCGTACTTTCAGTGTAAAAGTGACTTTCAAGAATTTCAGTGAAAATTTAAGCCCTCCTCTACTACTACTGTGTGGGTACACGTAAAAATGTTTGTTTTATTATAAGATTTGATCAATTTTAATTGAAAAATTGTTAAAAAATCGAATTTTGAGTTTTTTGTATAAAAATCGATTTTTTTTTATAACAATTTTTTTAAGAATCGACTTTGTTCATTCGATTTTAAATCGATTTTTTCCAACGATTTCCCATCCCTAATAAACAGGAATAACACACGATCGACTTTTGAAAATGAGGCATTTCTCTTTGATTGAACTGTTCCTCGGGAACTCCCTGTAACTGATCCTTTCGTCCTTATCCAATCACGAAGGCACTGATACGTTTCACTTTGTTCTCAGCCAATCAAGAGTCACCTTTCACATTTGAACAGTACAAATAGCTCTCCATAGATACAAATAGAATCCTCCATCCTCATGTGCTGTACTGATGATGGTACAATAGCCGAAACCGCACAGTGTTATTATTAATTTATTTTCGTTTTCAAGCTCGTCTTTTATTGCTACTTATATCCGGTGAAACGCACGGGTGATATAAATCTGACGAACACGTGCATCTTCTTAAGGCTCCGCTTCTACTGTACAGACGCACCATCGTTACTCTCGATTGTTTGATGAATCGACCGTTTATATAAGGACGTCGCGAATGACGCACGTTATCGAGTATCTACAGATACTACTGATACTCGGTACGACCTTCAGACTATAATTAAAGGTAAAGGTTGCCCAACTTGCGTCAATACGTCGACTCCAGTATCTTATCTAGGGGGGAACCAAAAAAGGGAACAACAAAACACAATGAACGACTCCCCGAGTTTTTTTTTTGGACGATTCAAAAATAAATTGACACTGACCCAATACGAGGAGAACGAAAAAGATGGAATTAATTACACTTTAAACAAAAAAAAATAAGAAAAACGTGTGTCACAGCGATTTATAGAACAAGTGTCATCGGATTCCGATGGAGTTTCGTCAGTTTGTTCCAAACTATTTCGACACTTATACGATCGGCTCATCGTATCAAACCAAACGCCCGCAATCAACGAACGCGAAAAAAAAAGATTAAAAAAATCCACAGTCATGTAGCATGGATATAAGAGCGAATTTTCGAAGAAAGGGGAGTTCGAAGGGGAAACAATTTTTTCGTAATTCCCAAAAATGAAACAATCTGACAAGTGACACGCCATTTCAAAGATTGTTTAATGCTAAACACAATGGTGAAGTCAGAATGGCGAAATCATATTCCGTTCTCAAACTGGAGCACTTTGAAGGCGAAGAAACGTGGTTGTTACTTGAGATGTTCATTCACGGTAGAGAGTGAGATATATCGCAATTCTGACTTCACCATCGTGCTCAGCGATGATAAATCTATAAACTTGGCAAAAAAGGACAACATTTGTTATAAAACCAGTAAAATGGAGAGATTTGACGTACAATCAGTCATTTCTTCCCAAATTCGCTCTTATAGCCATGCTGCAAGGCTGTAGAATTTGTATGATTTTTTTTTTCCTTTTCCTGAAAAGTTTGACTTTTTTTCACTAGGTATCACATCGTTACCGCTACGCCAATCTGCTTTTTTTTGTGGTCATTTTCATTTTAGTGGACTTTTGGTTACTCTTAGTTGGGCGCACGATGCCAGAGCACGATTAGTATCATAGGACTTGCAGGGTAACCCCTGCGCCAAATACCCTCATTTCACCCTAATTACGTAATTTCCGGTGTATTAAATTTGTTGAAATTTGTTGAAACATAAGAAACTTGTTTTGCATACTTGTATCTGTAGATGCACTAAAACAACCAAAATGACCAAAAATAGCAGATTAGCGGTTTTGGCGGAGTGGTAACAACATCTAGGCCGAAAATATGTAACTTTAAGAGGAGAACCCAAATGGGATGTTTTTAATGTGTTTCCACAGGTCTTGAAAATGAAAGTAAATATCGTCGAAAATTTGGCTCATCAAAAACCGTACACTGACTGAACCTCTAAAAACGCGCTCTTCGACTAGATAACGTACTATAAGTTATATTTATAGCGAAGATAACTTCACTGATGGTGGGACAGTATCGGTCAAGTATAGTGTTTCAGTCCTCCATTGATGGGAGGTCCCTTTCACGGAACTCTCGTTTAACCCTGACGTCACTATAATGGACACAGATGAATGGGAGAAGAGAACGGGCAACGTTGCGACATCACAGCTCCAATGTCTGCTTCTCCTTTTATTCCTGTTTAGCACCGGACACCGTCGGTATCGTTCGTTTCGACGATGGAAAAATTTTTCCAAAGCGAATTTTCGAATAAATAACTGGTCTTAAGTAAAATGCCTTCTTTTACTGGTTTTATGAGTAATTGTGACTCCATGAACCGTGAAGAACATCTCAAGTAACAACCACGTTTCTTCACCTTCAAAGTGCTCCAGTTTGAGAACGAAATAAGATATCGCAATGCTGACTTCACGATCGTCTTCAGCGTGTAAAAACCTTTAAAACCTTCCCCACAGGCTCATTGATATTATATTATACTAGCTGTGTACCCGCGCTTCGCAACGGTAGAACAGACAGAACCTTTAGGACAGGCCCCACTCATAACAGATAAAGGGATGGCAAAAAAATTAAAACATCGATGTATCGATGCATCGATGCATCGACAGGCCGGCATCGATGCTCCAAAAACATCGGACCCCAAAAACATCGATGGATAAAAACATCGATGTTTTTAAAAAAACATCGATGTATCAATGGTTTTCAATCAATTTTTTTTTTATTCTTTTTTTTTATGCAAGACGGAAAGAAAAAATGATAAGCTATTTATAAGCTATAAATTTATTTTATTTGTTACCATTATAATTCAGTTTCAAGAAAAAAATCGTATAAACGAAGGCTGGGCTCACACCCTGTATTTGGCAGGTAGTCCATTCAAGAAAAGTAATTTTGAAAGCAATTTGCCCCCCAGGCGATTTCTCTGCTGCGTAAGAGTGGCACCAGCCTTGGAGAATAATCTTTCTGCCGGTACAGAGGTGGCTACCTTCCCCAAGTATTCTCTTGATAACGTGTACAGCTTGGGATAGACTGTCTTCATGTCTTCCCACAATTCATGGGGATTTGAACGAATGTTTGATGCCACTGGAGTTGAGAGATACATTGATATCTCCGTGTCTAACTTCACCGATAAGCTCTGAGAAGATGACATTTTCTTGTTGGTTTTGAACGCCAACAATTTATGATGGGCCCATATTATGTCAACGGGACTTCCACGGTCCGATTCTGAAGATGACTGAGATGACGGGGAATTAGAAGTATCAACAGACGCCACCAGGTTTTAAATTTGAGTGAGGGCTTTCGACGATGCGATGGAATCGGAAAAGTGAATATTTTTGAAACGTGGGTCCAAAAACATGGGTAGGGTCAGCAAGTGACAGCTTTCCCGCCCCTTAAATCTTGAGTCAAATCCTGACATTAGAGCCTGTTTCAGCTGCTTTCCCACAGGCGAAATATTGGAAGTATCGATACTTTTCAGCCAACACGCCTCGATATTTTCATTTAAAGGAAATAAAAATTCAGAAATAATATTCCTAGGTACCTATGTGAGAAAAACGTTAGAATAAAACATTCAGCAGCCTATGGCAAAAAAAAATTGAAACATCGATGTATCGATGTGCCGATGCATCGAAACCCCGACATCGATGTTCCAAAAACATCGACACAGAAAACATCGATGGAAAAACATTGATGTGTCCCGCAAAAACATCGATGTATGATTGCCATCCCTAAACAGATACCACCTCAGGATTGACAATTTCAATGTTTCACTCCAATTCGTCAAGTAGTTTTTGGATTGCCCCCACACACACAACCTGTACCCCCCCTCCTAAATCGGTCAGAAACCTTACTCAATGTTCACTCAACATTTTCCCTAAGTTTCATTCAGATCGGCCAAGTAGTGAGGGGTGATGGAGGGTAAAGGCATGAGAGTGAGGTTAGTGGAAGGGATGATACATTTAAGAGAAAATGTTATGTTCGCGTTTTTATTTTCCACTGTTTTTGTAAGCCAAGAAGACGTGGTTCGTCGATAATTTGAAAAGTCAGTCAGTAGTAACGAGTTGTTTCTTTATGAATACCAAATGCTCGTTGATTGAGTAGAAGATGCTGCCCGATGGCGTGACCCACTTTCGAACCACTGGAATATTTCGATAGTCTTTTGACAACCGTTGATTGAGTTGACGCATTGTCACTTGAAGACCAGAAAAACAACATCACACGTGTCGAGTGTAACTCCGAGATAAAAATAAATAAATATAACGAGAAAAATACGGCTCAGGGTCGATTTGATGGCCGATTATCTCGTTGTTGTTTCAGTTTTGTCACCGTCGGGTTCGTACGAAGTCGAATCAAAACGCCGATTTGGGTCTTGAGCGGTATTCAACGTTCCGAAACGGTGGGTTTGACTCGCTGTGACGGAATCCTATTCATATTTAGATCCAAAACCGCCTATTTGGTAACTGGAATACAGCTTATATGATGGTATCGTTACCACCACTAGTGACGTTCCGATATTACCGATATTAGTAATATCGATACATTTGTTTCGATACTTCCGATATTTGTATCGATGTCAAGAATTCGATAATATCGGGATATCGAATGAAGCTTTACAGTATCGAATCAAAATATCGAATCCAGACAACATCGGAAGGAGGTTACTTACCTACGTCCAACATAGCACCAGCCGTGACACCTAAAGAGAAGAAGAAAGTAGTGCTTTGCGTTTATGTTTATTTATGTATGTTCGTCTTTCACCGGAACATTTGGACAGGTAGGGCGAACTTCACTTCTGAAGGGGTTTGTAATTTGTTTTAAACATTCGCCACAATATGTTTTCCACTCTTTGTACTTTTTGATATAGATAACAATAAAAACTTCAAAATCTACCCAAGGTTTTATTATTTCCACTCCTATAGTAGGTATGTACCGAACCTGATCATAATGCTGAGATAGGTGGATCATTGTACTTAGGCCTAAACACGATTAATTTTTTGAATGGAATTACAGAATTTGAGGATAATAATATTATCTTCAAATTCTGTAATTCCATTACTTTTATTATAAGTATTGAAAAAAATAGTAAGAATTATCGATATCAAATGATACTTTCAATATCGATATTTCCTTTCGATAATATCGGAGTATCGATACCGTGCTTTTGATATTGATTTGATACCAAATATCGGATCGAAAGGAGTATCGGAACGTCACTAACCACCACGCGAAGACCGCCGATCCGCTTTTTCGGTCATTTTTGTTTTAGTGCACTTTTGGGTAGTCCTGTGACAGGGCACACCGTGCCAGAGTCGACATTGTAATCCCCAGTAGATTTTTGGGAAAATAAAAAAAATTGTTTCGTGTATCTGTAAATGCACTAAAACGAAATTGACCAAAACAGCAGATTGGCACTATTGGTGTGGTGGTAACAATATCGTAATACGAGCGGCATCCAACGACGTTAAATTGAAAACGTCGTAATTTGGGAATCATAAGCTCCGCAGAGGCGTTCACTTCCCAACAGAATCATAACTAAAGACCGGATTTCTATGCAGCATAGATGCATGGCCCCGAATATGCAGTAAAAACTAATGAAATATGCGACAAATATGCGTAAAAAAATATTGTAAAATTCGAAAAATTAAGTTTCAGAACTGGGAAAAACCACCCCACCAGTAACTTTCACTAAGGAACGATCGAATGACATTCTCATTTCGTAAAAATATTTTGTAATTACTGCTTTTACAGAACATTATTTGTTTCACTATTTACAACTTTTTGTATCGTTCACACTATTCTTACATGTACGAATATAACAAAATCTCACAATCGGTGACAATGACTACTCATGTTGCTTTCACCTTAATATCCTTTTGAATGTAACACGAATAAGAATAGTCATATTCTTTCAATTATAATCAAACTTATCACGCTCAAATTCTACTATATTCGTGGCATAGAACTAAAAGTACAACTTAAAAATTGAACACAAAAGTTTTAAGATAATTTTCATCTTCTTTACAGATTTGCCAATTTTTCGTAATTAATATTTACAAAAATACACATTTCAAGGTTGTTTTGAATGAAGTTGTGATGACGGTCCGAGAGAATGTGTTTGTAGACGGAAAATTGCTTAAAATAACTGGGTACATCCTCTCCCATTACAATCTTGTTAACGTTCTTCAATGTTTCTATACCATTAGTTTTCTGCAAGAGCGTGGACCACTCTTATAATTTTATCCCTTTTGTACCAGGAATCGCCTGCATTTTTCGAGCATTCGTCGATCAACTCCAAAACTTTGTCTCAACTCAACACCACTCTAACCGAGTAATTAACTAGGTTCCACTCAATTCCTCTAACCGAGTAATTAACTGTTAGTATCAATGGTATGAATGACAAGTGAGCTTTGATGAAGGCTAATGCAAGTGGGCATTATGCCCACTTGCACCAACCACTTAGCGACGGCGTTAACTCTGACGCCCGGAGTTTAACGAGCATCACTGCGATTTACCTTTCACCAGTGAACGATGAAAATTAAAATGAAAATGAACGGAAATAAACTGGAACGAAACGACTTGTAAACGAGAACAGAATGACTTGTGAACGAAAAATTGTGACGTTTGTGACTGCTCTTCTCCCATTTCCCTGTCCCGATGAGGCATCGTTTCGTCGAAAACGCACAACCAATACCAACGTTGGCAACACTGGATTTAACCCCCTCGTCAAACTTGACGAATCCTTGACGACGACAACAAATTGACGGCGACGTTAACTTGACGCTTGGTGAAAGGTAAAGTTCTGACGGCCGTTACGATTTCGTCAGCATTGACGGGTGTCAACGGTAGTTAACGAGCGTTTGGTGCAAGTGGGCATAAGGCGTTAGAAACGCTGGAATTTCCGACCAAATCCAAGACTTTTTTAACACTTTTTGACCCTACTCAAGTGATCAAAATCAATCTCTCCGTCTGATTTTGGTACTTAGGAACTTCATTTTATTTTCTTCCCGTCACCAAAAATCGTCAATCGTTATAGATTACCTATCTATGTATAAAATATGCAGCGTACGATTTTGCCCCCGTTGCATGCAAGAATATGCAGTAACAGTTCAAATATGCAAAAATATGCAAAATAAAATTCTAACCAGAGCATCTACAGAAGGCAACTCGGATAAAGGAAGAATTTGCGCTCGTCTTGCATGATGCGAAATAGATGTGCAATTGCGTAAAAATCCGGTGTTTAATCATCACCTCCTCCTTCGTTAACTTTGTTAGTCCCGAGTTGTTTCCCACTATTGCATCATTTTTTGAATTTCATGCAATCAACAATAATAATCAATTAGGTACCAATAATTTATCTAACAATCTTAAGAAAGAGGGCGAAAAAAAGAATTGCTTGAGCACGAAATGTCGAATTCCAATATGGCTGAGCAATATAATTTTTAGGACATTAGAAAGCAAAATATTGCAATATTGCAGAGCAATGTCATGGATACTTCTGGATAAGCCAAAACAATCAGTGCAGTGCTATATAGTCCATTTCGAGTTAATTAATAGCATAATACTGTCCGGAATCGCTTGTCCATTTAAACATAGCTCTAGTAATAGGCGGCTCCAGGACAGTTTCTCTTGGGGGGGGGGGGGGGGGGGGATGTACGAGAAAATTTGGTTGGAAATTTTATGTACCCCCTCCCATCACCCCCAACCATAGTTGTATACATATAAGTGAATATTATATAGAAATACAGAAATAAGTTTCGTCTTTGCAAAATTTACAAGATTTAATCTCGTACAAAAACTGGATTTTCCGATATTGGGTCATAAATAATGTTATAGGTATACAGTTTGAAATAAGAAAAAAAAAAGTATTTTTCGGAGCTCTTGGGGGGGGGGGGGGGAAGGGGCTTAAATCGGCTTTTACATCGATAAAAGACTTTTGACGTTTCTCAGACTCTGCTATTCGTCGAAAAGTGTCGGTTTGTCGAAGTTTTGCGCATTTAGCGCGTAACTCGTTTTACGACGTCGTAAACCTCCCGTCTATTAATAAACTTGTATACGACAGAAAACCTGTCATGAACCCAAATCGTTCTTCTTATTGGAATTAACAAGAAGAGAGCGATATGTAGGTGTTCCAACGAACCTACCAAAAATCCTACCACAAAAAAATCGTTATCCACAATGTTGTTTGATTTCCAAACAAAATCAACAATTGGGTTTATAAACAAAAAAATTTCATGAAACACAAGAAAATTCTTAAACCACAAGGTGCCTCAAAATAGGTACATGAACTTTCCAACTGACATACCATCCAACGTCACAATGTGAGATACCAACATGCACCATAGCAGTCATAACTACGAGAACCACTGTCAATTCAAAAACAAATTTATTTGTTTCGTTATGTAAGAAAATACCGAGAAAATATTTATTGGACAATAAAATGAGCAAAATGTTCCAATTATACAACGCACGTAAGGTTTTTCTTAATAGTACGTTAGGCTTAAAATTTCATAAATGTTATAGTTCTACATTTAATATAGAACTATGGCGGTCCTACCTCGGAAAGAGCACCTGGTTCATCCTCACCTGTGGAAAGAAAGAAAAAAATTAAGAGTGAGAAATCTGCCTTAGAAGTTGACAACAGGTTGCATATCAATATAACAATATTAAAAACGCCTCGTATGTAAGAGGGTCCCCCATTAAACCTACAAATACCGACACGGTTTAAGTTAACAATTAATTAATCACAGTTCCAGACACATAACAAGCCTTAGGTGACATATTTGTATGTTTAGGTGACCTGAAAAGTTTTGAATTAAATAATTTACGGTAGTTTTTGTTCTCAGATATGTTTGTGTGTTTGCATACAATTCAATTACATTATCCAATCATGACTGAATATATCAGTCACAGTTATCATTGACCAAATGGCAGGCGGTTCGGCCATTACAAAGATCTGCCTCGTGTTCATTCAGTCGTATCCCCGATCATCCAAGAGTTTTTCATTTCAACAAAAAGGGGCCAGAATTGACATAACTATGAACAAACGAATAGTGAACAAAAAAGAACAACCAGGGACACAAATTGACCACGAAAACAGTGTGAACTGAAAATTAACGAAAAATTGAATAGGTAGGTTACACATTGACTTGTTGTAATAAATGAAAAATTCATAGATTTTTTGTACTGACATAGGGGTGAAAAACATGCAGTTTTTTATTAGTTTTTCTGAAAAAAATATACTCACTCGTAGGTACACATGACGGTAATTTTAAGTAGTAACCTCAAATTCATCGCTTAAGAAGCAACGTAGCCTAACCCACAATTTGGACAAAATTTCACTATTCCGAATTTCGAGCTGGATAGCGTGGCATCGAAAGAATTTCAAAAATCGTGCACAAAAAATCAAAAAAGGATTTAACAACCATTGATTGAAAAACCTGGGTGGTTGGGGGACTGTTGTAATGTGTAATTTTACTGTGAAGCCGAACTGCAAATTAACAGGATTATACTCCAAACACACGTACTAGTTTAAACTTGGGAATGCCCAAGTTTAGTCTAAAGTTTACCTAGGATTTTGGCTCAGCGAAACCCTCAAATTCCTTTTTTTTTTTTTTTTTTTTTTTTTTTTTTTTAAATAAATATATAACTTTATTATTTTTACAATATTACAGTTTTTATAGTTTTGTATATAGTAGACTTAATCTAATTGACTGGGTACATGTTTTAAGGTACAGCCCAATGACTGCCCTTATCCAGAGAACATTTTAAACGTTAAATTATTGTGTATTGCACTTTGACTTTATAATAAATTGTCTTGGGGTAACTTTCGTTTCAAGCGGCGGTTTGTTGGATGTGGAGGCAGATTGGTTGAAATAGCTTCTATCAGTGGGTTGCTATGTTGTAACATGCTGGTATGGATTCCTAATCTATGTTTAATGTCCCCCAACGATCCTGTTAACAACATTTTCTTTTCTCGTTCACTCATGAGATGGTGTTTGATCATTGTAACCATTTTGCAGTAATTTCTGGATAATTTCAATAATTTTCAAAAAGGAGATTTTAGATGAAGAAAAAACTCCTGATGCAACTCCACCGATCCCGCCATTTCTTAAGCCAACATCAGCTAACCTTCATGATTTTTCGATCGGAGCATCAGTTCGTGTTAAATCATGGTAGGAGCCTTTTGGGGAATTAGTAATTTTAGAGTGAAATTACTACCTAGTTGTTTTTTAATAAATCTGTATTTTGGATTTCCTGAAAGGTTGGGTAAAATGGGTTTGGCTGTGTTGGTTCTTAAGCGACGAAATATGACTGGTCGTTTTGTAATCGACAAATAAATCTCTTCAAATGTGCAAAGGAAACGAGTGCATTTGTATGTCAACACGTCTCCTGATAAGGAATGAAGCGATGTGGCGTCAGAACGATATCAAACAGGAAGGAAAAAAGGCTGGTCCGTATTGATTGGACTTGAACGAAATCGGTAAACCAAAATGAAATTGTACTCAAGTATACCTAAATGATCCCGAAATTTATTCTGAAAACCATACAAGTTGGATGAAATTTGTTTGGTCATAATTCCCAAGTAAATTTTGGCTTTATATAATTCATGGATTTTTACTTCTCCAACAACAGTTACTCGAAATTACCTTTGTTTTGTGGACAAGAGAAGTACCATCATCAACATATTGTGATGTCAGTGACTTTTTCAGCCCTTCACGCCAAACTTTGTCGAACGGTGGAGTGAAGTTGTGTAAAAATAAGAAATCCACTAAAAAAGAGCAGATAACGGATAAGGACTTGGGGGTTCTACCGTTATAAAGTAGAAAAATCCCCAGTCATGCAGCATGACTATAAGAGCGAATTTTCGAAGAAATACTTGGTTTATGCAAAACTTCTTCATTAAAGAACATGAGGTTCATGAAGAACATCTCAAGTAACAACCACGTGTCTTCATCTTCAAAGTGCTCCACTTTGAAAGCGGAATAAGATATAGCAATTCTGACTTCATCTTATTCAGCGTGTAAAAACCTTAAAAATGAGGTGTCACTTGACAGACTGTTTCATTTTTGGAATTTATGGGTGAACCTCCCCCCCCCCCCCCCCACATCGCCAAAAACCCCCTCAGCTTTCCGATATTTCAACTCTAAATACGAAGGTGAAGTCAGAATTGCGTGGTTATTACTTGATATTGAAGTCAGAATTACGTGGTTGTTACTTGATATGATCTTCATGGTTATTTGGCTCTAATCTGATGACGGAATGCGATATCGCAATTCCCAAAATGGAAAATTTTGACAAGTGACACCTGATTTTAAATATTTTTTTTACGCTGAACACAATAGTGAAATCAGAATCACCACGCGATTCAGCATCGAAAAATGTTGAGATGTCATGTGCCACACTTGTTAAGTGATCCGTTAAGAACCACATTTTCGTGTAAATATTTTTCGGAAATTCGAGTATTGAAAATTTTGGATCGAGATTTTGGACCTTCTTATTCGTCGAAATATCGCTAAATGAGGTGTTAAATATTTTATGTTATATAACATTTTTGGACTTCCATCGAATTGGGTCGAAGTTCTACAACAGACGCCCACACCCACTCGTGATTACGTTTAATGTCATCATCAATAGAAAGTCCTCTGACAAATCCTCTCCAAGTCCTCCAACTTCCCTCATTAGCCGCTCAATTCGAACGAAATGTGACGGCTCTTGTACAAACCGGTGACTCAGTAACGCCCACGGTTTTGAGGCTAACTGTCGGTCCTTTGAAGGCGGTTTCGACTCTCTCGATCTCCATCTCTCACGTTCTCTATCCCCCGTCCCCCGTTTTCCCACCAATCAGAACGGAATAATGACAAGTTGATTAATTGACGATCGGTTAATGCGATTCAGTGGGTTTACTCAGTTTACAAAGGGCCCACCTGTCCCGGAGGCGGCTGAACGCAAATTCGAATTAATCTTGGTGATGTATCGGTCATCAACTACCCATTAGGTTTCCACAATTATTCAGTTCGAATTACGACGGATGGCTGTAGTGAAAAACAATTTAAGAAACTTTACTTACTTCATTTTAGCGAATTTTCGAAGAAAATGTAGCTATTGTTCTTGGTCCAAAATTTTTGAAACTCGAATTTTCGAAAAATTTTCATACCAAAATCCGTTTCAGACCATCCTGAATCCACTGCCAAAAGACACCAAAAATTATACGTATATATACCTATATTTATTGTGTTGATGGGATTGACTAGTGTTGAGAAGTAGGTTGTGCCCCCCAAAAACAACTCCGTGTAAATATCATTCTTCAGAGGCCGGAAAAAGTTATGATATCCACTTTCCCCGCCCGCCCTTTTCCTCATTAAGGAGCTAAGTATAATGAAAAGCTTAACCACTTCACAAGCACCGTACCCCTTTCGAAATCTCCCCTTGGCGCTATTGCGAGACGTTTTTATTACTTCCACAAGCAACTAATACTTGGTGGTGGTGGTTAAGGGAAGGAGGATCAGGTTTGTAGTGAAAGTAATAAAAATACTACAAATACAAACTTTTTATACAAGTATTAGTACCATTATTTTAGTTTTGCTATTCGTAATATTTACCCAGCAGTTATTTGAACTAGGGATCCGAGCAATTCTTAGTTCTTCGCTCGTGCATTTATTGAGGTTTTCGTCCGTTCAAAATCGAGTTCAAAAATAATTATCGACGTTTCGAAAACCGTTGGTCGGATTTACTTAGCCTCACCCACTTCCATCCAGGCTTAGTTATAGCGGCGCCGGCGGCGTCCCATTATGATGTATGAGTTCGCGGAACGGCGCTGGGCCACTTTTTTCCCCTGGCGGATTCTGCGGACGTGCTGACTAACACGATCGCGTGTAACAGTTGTTTTTGCCTGACTGACGGACTGCAATTACTTGAGAAACAAACCCGTCTTTGGAAAGGTTTCCTCACATTTTGTACGGAAAATGTGTCATGCGAAATTTAAGGGGTTTGTTCAAGGAGTTTGTTCGGTAATGGCGGTTCATTACTTTCAATGTTGGGGATGTCTGAAACGGCTGAGAATCGTTGGATTTTTCCATAACCCTAAATCTATACAAAGGGGTGTAAAACAAATATTGACATTTTCAAATTTTTTTTAAGTCCCAAAGGTCCCAGATCTGCTGATGAAAATTAGATGAGCTACGGCAGTGAGTTAGTTGTATTACGACTAAAACGCCCTACCACTAAAACGAGAAAAAAATCCAGTCATGCAGCATGGCTATAAGAGCGAGTTTTCGAAGAAAACTGGTTTTATGGAAAATGTCTCTATTGAAGGAGATGATGTCCATTGAGAGCATCTCAAGTATCAACCACGTTTCTTCATCTTCAAAATGCTCCAGTTTGAGAACGGAATAAGATACCTTGAAACCTTGAAACTGAGGGGTCTCTTGTCAGACTGTTTCATTTTGGGAATTTATGGGTAATTTCCCCCCCTAAAATCCCCCGAAATCCCCCCTTACAGTGGACCGATTCTGCCCATCTACGAACTTATCCTTTCGATTGCCAGGATGGATTTTTTTGTGCAAATTTGAACTTTTTATCTCAATTTTATCGAGAGTTATATATTATATAATATATGGATGCGCGGAATGACCAAATAGGTACTAGTCGTTTGTTTGAAGGTTTTTATTCCACGACGTTTCTGCCCAGGAACTGGGCCCTATTCATGCGGATATATTATGAGATGATGTAGGTAAATGTCACATTGGGGTTTTGAACAGGGGATAGCAAACGGTAATGGTTATATAATATATGGATATATTATATACAGATACTTTTGGGTGTCTTTTGTCAGTGCATTCAGGAAGGTCTGAAACGGATTTTGGTATGAAAATTGCTCGGAAAATCAAGTTTTAAACATTTTGACTGAAAAAGGCAGATTGGCGCTTTTGGCGTGGCGGTAACTATATTATTTACCCCGTTTTAATGCCTTATAATAAACGTCAAGGTCCCGTCGGAGTCCGACCGAACGAAATCGACGACGAGCGAATTTCGAATCCAGACGACTCCGGTGTTGGCAGATCCGCTCGTGATGATTCCGCGTGTTTGCTCTTCGAAGCTGCGAAGGTCCATCATCACGAATAGGGTCACACGTTGACTCCTCTCACGCGCTAATACGGAACTTTCACTTCCTCGCAGATTATCCACTTGATAAATTGAAAATCAGAGCTTTCTTTTAGATAAAACGCCCGCGGTGGAGGAAGGAAAGTTTGGCGGCCGACCGTAAAATCGGAACAGCAACACGAGTGCTCACTTTAGCGAATCTGAACCGTAAGTGCTACACCCACTAAAATAACGGAAGAACAATTTCCCAACACAAGGTCAATTCACGCACCATCAATCAGTCCAACGTTCAATCCACAGTTTTGGTCTTAACGACTTTTCAAAGAAAATGTAGCTACTGTTCTCGGTCCAAAATCCACTGCCAAAAGACACTGCCAAAGACACTGCCAAAGACACTGCCAAAAGACACCAAAAATTACGGTAACTCTCGATAGAATTGAGAGAAAGAGTTCAAATTTGCACAAAAAATCCGCTTTAGCACTACGATTTAGCAGACGATGACAGCAACCATAATGTGTTCATTCCAGATGAGATGAAACAAGACTTAATTTTGGCCTGTGTAAACTACGGTCAACATCATCTTCTTGAAGTGATTTTTTGCTCTCACTAGAGCCTTTGATTTTCCAAACCTTCATTTCGGCTCTCCCTAAACATATTGTAGCCCTTGAAACTCAAAGTGTGTTCCAGAAGTCTATGGACCTGACTCGTTCATTTTTGTTTGGCTGACTTATTTTTGTCTTTATTATTTGCTAGTCATTCCATTGGGATTTAGAATGACTGTTTCGCCCTCAGTTGGGCTTATGTACCAAAAATATATAGCAGTACCATTCATCTTCGGATGTGATATCGAAGTGTTTCTTTTACTTATTGCTTATATTCTCCGGTATTTTCTCCTCAAAACGGGCAATGTCAGACTGAATTTTGAGTTGTTTAAAACGAGAAAATAACTTATTCAGAGTTCGCATAATTGTTTTCTACATCCTTGACAATCCACTCCACATAAAGTGGAAAATATCGTGCTATGAATAGGTGGTATGAATATATGCATAGGTATATATACCACATAGGTATATATGTATATAAAAGGTATACCTACCATTTTTGTTTCTAGGAATGTTAACTATAGTCATCATACCTATAGTCACTATACCCCCACAAGAACCATCGTCAACAATTTCACAAAATAAAATTGGCTCATGTAGTATTCAAAATTTCACCATTTTTCCTTCACTTGAACTCCAAACAATGCAAAAACAGAACTAAATTTGAGATTTTCATCAGATTTCAATTCTAGGCCAAAGAAGGGTTAATGTCCCATGATCCCTTTTATGTGCACACTGACTTCATCCCGCAGTAATACAAGGAATGCTGAACAACGTGTTGTATTGGAACACTTGGCGCACATCACAGTTTCAAAATTGTCCCTCTGAAAAAACATGAAATAATTGAAAATACCTCCTACAACAGCTTTGGCCACTGTCTGTTCGCTTGTCTCCTTTGAGCCGGAAACTTCGCGACTTCACAGAAAACGCGTCTTGAAATAAAACCGAAGCCTGAACTCGGCACCTTTGCCAAGAACGTTTTCGAAAAAAGAAAAAAAAAAAAAAAAAAGGCCCAGCCAATTGATTCGGGGTAACGTGGTGTAACATCAGCTGGCCGCCGGCCGATCTCGACTCGAGGGAGCAGTCGAGAAGTCGAGATTCAATTTAAAGGCTCGAAAAGCGAACGGAACCTCGTAGGCCAGTGAATTTAGACGCAGATAAACCAAAAAGGGCCAAACTTGCAATAAATCTGACTTTGGTTTTGGCTTTACCATATTTTTACGACCCCTTTGATCATTCGAATAGTATAAACCTCGAAATTTTGTGACTAGTTTCAGTTTTTGGCCCGAAACCCCCCAGAAGTAAGATTCCTACGAATATGTTTAAAAATGCTTCCTAAAAGTACGTTTATAGCATGAATTTTAATGTTGTTGGATCATTTAACCTCTTTCTTTACAAACAGAATTAGCACACAAATAGAATTGACTAACAAATAGCATTATTCGCGGGAACTTGAATGTACATGAACGTGTATGAACGTGAATGATGAATTTCACAGAAATCGATTTTTAAGGCTTAGCAGACCACGATTTATTTAGCAGACGATGACAGCAACCATAATGTGTTCATTACGGGTGAGATGAAACAAGACTTGAAGTCCCTTTGATGTGCACACTGACTTCATGCCTAGTTTTGTGACTGGTTTCAGTTTTGGCCCAAAACCCCCAGAAGGAAGCTTCCTACGAAAATGTTTAAAATTGCTTCCTAAAAATATTGTACGAAAACCAACTGTGTGAATATGTAACAACGTGGATTTACACCAATTTAGTCACAAAGAGGAACAACAACACTCGACCGTTCCCAAACCCAACAATAATTATTACTTTTTTTGTAGTTATTACTTTTTTTGTCAACCGAAAACACAAGCAACATGGCCTTACTATAACAATATGTTTAAATCGTGAATTTTAATGTTTTTGGATTGTTTAACCTCTTTTTTCACCGTCAGAATTAACACAGCAAATTGCCATGCTCCATTTCTCAAAAACCCCAATTTCTCCTATTTTGGCTTTTTCAACATAAAACGAGAACTATTATACGAGTAGGCGACTATAATAGGCGTCAGGATGGCTTCAAATGGAAGCTAAATAATTTCTCTGCAACTTCACCCTCGATGGATTTTTCCTTAGGATGAGTATTATAGCCGTAATTCCCCTCAAAACATGACATAAACTTAAATTTTGAACTTTGTGTATAAAATTGCTCAATTTTAGAAGTTCTACCTGTTCTACGTTACTACGTTTCGTGTTCTACCTGTCCTACAAAACTGCGATTGGACTAAAATTGTAGCAAATTTTCAAACGGCAAAGTGGGCAAAATTATCCTAAATTCACCTGAATTTCAGTTTTGTCCTAAAATTATCCTAAAATTGTGTTGTTCTTCACGGGGTCATGCTGTAAAGAAGGTCCGTGCAAACATTCAAGTCGATTGGCCCTGTTAGTTACAGGCTGTAGACTCGTCAAAGTGGACAATATTAGCCTGAAATATCTCTGACAAGTGACACCACAATTTACAGGGTTTTTTTTCAACGCTGAACACGATGGTGAAGTCAGAATTGCGATATCTCATTAAGTTATCAGATTAGAGCATATCGCACCCCCAGAGCAATAGGGCCACAAGTCAGGAAACCTCTTTTTTCAGGAGACACAATTGAAGTTTGGTTTCCTCAATCTAAAATCAGGTGACTGACAAAATTCAGCAAGCTTGCTGTCAGAGCAGCCGAGTACCATTGAAAAACTGACTATTATAGTTTTTCCCCGCTCGGTTAACCAAAAGTGGTGGTAGGGGAAAATGTGGCCATGTTGCACTAGAAAAAGAGAGGGAAAAATCGGGGTTTGCTCTAACAAATGGCTTCTTTCTTGGCCGGAAATGGTGTATTAAGACTGAATACTCTTAAGAAAAGATAATTATTTTATTAGAAAAGTGAAACCAACAAACCCTTGCAGAATATTAAAATAATTTATGAATATGGTTTGAAGAAAAAATAGAGTCACAAACGTCTCGGAAATTAATAGAGGCAAGAAAACAAAGAAAATTACCAATTCAAGAGGCAAGGTTGTGGTAAAAGTCATGGTAACTCCTTGGAATAACGTTTGATCCGCATAAATCCATAAGGTCCTTCATTTTAGGCGGCGGTATTTTCGGTGGTTCCTCGTACGCCGACTTCAACTCCACCGCAGACTTCGACGGGCGTCCGCGTGTCGTTTTCGGGCCGATATTGATCCTCTTGAATTCGGTGTCAGAATAATCCGTTTTGTAATACAGAACTGGTTCACCTTGGTTAATTTTAAGAATTTTTATGCTTGTCCAGAGCACCGCCTCCTGATGGTCGTTCCTGTTGAACTTCGGAGCCATTTCCTTCTCAAGCAGTTTGATGTCTCGGATATCTTCCGTCTTGACTTCAGTGACAAAGTATGGACTGCCAGATTTTTTCGCCATTTTAATAATCGGAGGCCACTGCTGTGGCGTCGGGATTGAGATGTTCTGATGGCTGCCATCTTCAGCCTTGCTCTTCTTGAGCATTCGTTTTTTCGCCTTCTCGATTGTGGAGTGCATGGAGTCACCCTCATTTTGGGTGTGCCCGACGACCAAAAATTTATGGGTTACTGATTTAATTTTGAATTGATTCACCGCGTGAAAGTACATGCAGGCCATAGCTTTGTTTTTCTGCTGGCCGGAGCAATTGTCGGAATAAAACACCACGTCTTTTCCTGCACAATATTTTTCAAGAAAGTCTAGCACGAACGAGCCAATCTCATTTACACCCCGACGAGCAATCCCTTCATGCCAGAAGTAGCAGTGACCTTGTTTAGCACCGAGGTCGTACAAGGTGAAGTTATAGCAGTTTAGTTTTCGTTTGTAATACAAACAATTCACTTCTCCGCACGGGGCCTGCAAAACGGCTTGCAAATCGTAGCACACGACTTTGAAGGTTGGGTCTGTTCCGGCTTTGATTGAATCAGTCTTCTTTTCCTGACGCGCTGCTTGCTTGTTCGTCGTGTGCTTTTCAAATTCTTCTTTCATTGCTTCTTTTTGTTCGTTGTCCGCGTGGTCGAAACTTGCGCACAGCGTACAAAGGTCTTTTTTTGGAACGAAGAACCCTAAGTTGAACTCAGTGTTGAAGATTTCTTGGTAGATGTAGAGGGATGCGACTCCATTCCCCCTTTCCCGTTGTAGAGCAGCGTACAGGCGATACATTTCTGCGACTGTAAGGCTCCCATCCAAATATTCCCGGGAGGTCTGTTGTCGCAGGTAGTGGGATTCGATGCGCGGAAATGAATTGATGTGTTCACGGACAGAGTTTTTGATCTCAGGAGGAACCCTGACTTGTTTCCCATGATGCCCCCTCTTCTCTGGTTCAAGGATTCCGTTCTCGTCCATTTTTCTCCAGCAATTCCGGATGAATTTATCAGCAATGTCCAGGGTTTTCATAAACATGGATTTACAAACTCTAGTGCGCTCCCCGTTAGTGGAGAGAAAATAAGAAATGTTATCCCCTCTCACTTGGCTAGCGTCAAGGTAGATAGTTTTCTTTCTGTTCTTCTCAGAGTGGGAAATGACGAATGCTCTTCTCGAAGCAGGAGAACCAAGGTCGCTCCAGAATTTTCGGTTTATTGCTTTTTGGTCATTGGGCAAAAATGTTTTCCAACACTTCAATTTACATTTTTCGGAACAGGTTCCTTTAACTTTTTTTTCGGCAACTACTTTATTCTTAAGAGTTTTGTAAGAAGCGCCAGAATTCACTTTGAGCTTTTTAACATTTTTCTTCCAACAATCAGGGTTTTTCGAACGCTTCCGAGACGTTTGTATGGAGTCATCAACGTTGTCTTCCTGATCCTGCACTATGTTTATTATTTCATCTCCCCCTGATTGGCCCTCAATCCCAATAGCTTCATCAGGCATGACAGCGATCGCATCGAAGGAATAATTACTATCGTGCAGAAGAGACGGATTTTGCCTCGGACGCGAGGTATCAGCTTTTTCCGCATCGCTGTCAGAATCAAAAAATTCTCCGCCCGAAGGTTCATAAGTTTTGTCCACTATTGAGTCATCCCCGTCTGAATCATACCCATCCCACCGAACGACTTTTGGAACTTCAACAGTAGTAGGTGGAATACTTACCATCTCTTCTTCCCGACTGGTTCCAGGGTGAGAATTTTGACAAAGCCTCACCATACGCTGACCGCGAGACTCCATTATTATTTGACGGAATAGAGAATTTAGAGAAAACACACTGATATACGAGCACGTGTCGAATAAAATGAAAAGCAGAAGCTACGAGCTGGGCAGTTGTGTCACGTTGGCTACTGGAGAATAGTAATGAATTTACGGAGGTGCCCAGCTGAGCAAAGATTCCAGAGCAACGAGGCCGTATCTATGGATGTCGCCGTGAAAAACTCCAAGTTTTCAGTTCAATAGGGCCTCACCTCCATAAATGGCGGTGTTGCTCAGAGAATTTAATATAAAATTGTCAGTGCAATAAGGACTTATTATTACTTCATGTTGTCTAGGATGCCAATAAACCAATTCTGAATGGAGGTACTGAAAGATAAACAGTAGTGGAACACATTGACGCCAAAATCTCAAAAACGACGCATACCGAGATGTGGCCCTATTGCTCTGGGGGTGCGATATGTAACGTGAAGAACATCTCAAGTATCAACCACGTTTCTTCACCTTCAAAGTGATCCAGTTTGAGAACGGATTGAGATATCGCAATTCTGACTTCACCATCGTGTTCAGCGTGGAAAAATGGAGACATTTGACGTAAAAACAGTTCTTTCTTCCAAAATTCGCTCTTATAGCCATGTTGCATGACTGTGGATTTTTTTTCGTCTCGTTCTATGATATAGAGTGGGATTTGGAACATATTATAGTTATCAAAGTGTCAATCGCAAAATAATCGCAATACCTAAATGTTTATTTTTGGACTGTTCGCATGAAAGGTTCCTTTAACGCATAATATGAGACAAATTAAAATGGAGATATTTTACGTAAAACCAGTTATTTAATCGAAAATTCGCTCTTATAGTCATGCTGCATGACTGTGAATTTTTTATTCAGCTTTCCCATTCTGTACAAGTACGTAGGAGTGGAAAAGTCCTGTACGAGTAGATAAGTCACATATTCGTATATCTTTTCTGATACGTCGAGGACTCTGTACGCCTCCAGCCACAAGACGAGGTGAACGGGGGTACAAGTGGTTATGAGAGGTTTCGTAAGTCATTTCCGTAGATGCGGTTCCGTCTATTTGAACAAGCACCGGCATTTCCGTGGAATTTCAAACAAAGCGCTTAACACTTGGTCTTGGGAGAGTTGAACACGAATAAACCAAAAAATCATGAACTGAAGTTTTTTGTTTATCTTCCGAGAATGACGTGACGTAAGAGCCTCCCATGACCGCCATGTGATGAAAGACGGATGATGAAATACGTTATCCATTTTCGACAAGAGACTCGACGGTAGACTTGTCGGTAGACGGAGAATTTTCTCGACCTTGTGCCATTGGCTCGGTTAACTGACCCAGAAACGTGAACGGCACGTGGCAGGAAAGCGATGATGACGGAGTTTCCCAACGATTTTGTTTGATAAAAGCTGAAGAAATTAAATTTAATTTGAGGAAGTAACCAGATGTCATATCCGAGTTGTGACGGGAGGGCGGGGGGGATGTCATATCAATAAAAAAAAGTTTGCAACATCGATTTATGAGCATTATTGTTTTGGTTTTCGGGGATTTACAACACCAATATGGGGCTAGTTTTTGCAAAAAGTATTCATTTTGAAAAAAAAATTTAAAATACCCTATGTCCATTTTTTCAGATTTAAATGACGTTAACACAAAATACAAAATTGATAGACCGAAATTCTTTTAACGAAATCGTATTCTTTGTGCCCAAAACGTCCTACTTGTCTAGTGTTCCCACCTCTGTGTATCTCGATCCAAACGAGGTGATGCAAAATGTCCAACATGTTCGAAATGTCCAGCTCGTCTACTTTCCTCACTCATATGGGCGTGGGTTTTCTCACTCTATTCACAAGGTCCAACAAGTTCAAAACCTCCAAGTCTTCTGGGTTTCTCACTCTATTCACAAGGTGATGTCCAACAAGTTCAAAACCTCCAAGTCTTCTGGTTTTCTCACTCTATTCACAAGGTGATGTCCAACATGTTCATAATGTCCTGTTTGTCTAGTTTTCTCACTCATATGAACGTAGTTGTTGTTGATTCACAGGAGGTGATGCAAAATGTCCAACAAGTTCAAAACCTCCAAGTCTTCTGGTTTTCTCACTCTATTCACTAGGTGATGCAAAATGTCCAACATGTTCATAATGTCCTGTTTGTCTAGTTTTCTCACTCATATGAATGTAGTTGTTGTTGATTCACAGGAGGTGATGCAAAATGTCCAACAAGTTCAAAACTTCCAATTCTTCTGGTTTTCTCACTCTATTCACAAGGTGATGCAAAATGTCCAACATGTTCAAAATGTCCTGTTTGTCTAGTTTTCTCACTCATATGAGCGTAGATGTTGTTGATTCACAGGAGGTGATGCAAAATGTCCAACATGTTCAAAATGTCCTGTTTGTCTAGTTTTCTCACTCATATGAGCGTAGATGTTGTTGATTCACAGGAGGTGATGCAAAATGTCCAACATGTTCAAAATGTCCTGTTTACCCAGTTTTCCCACTCATATGGACGTGGCTGTTCTAGATCCAAACGAGTGATGCAAAATGTCCAACATGCACATAATGTCCTGTTTGTCTAGTTTTCCCACTCATATGGACGAGGCCGTTCACGATCCAAACAAGGTGATGCAAAATGTCCAACATGTTCAAAATGTTTGTCTAGTTTTCTCATTCCTATGGACGTGGCAGTTAGGGACCCAAACGAGATGATGCAAACTGTCTAACATGTTCAAAACTTACAATTTGTCTAGTTTTCCCCGCTCATAAGAACATGGCTGTTCTCGATCCGCAAGAAGTGATTCAAAATGTCCAATACGTTCAAAATGTTCTGTTTGTCTTGTTTTCCCACTCGCCTCTTGTGGATCGAAAACAGCCACGTTGCATATTAAATTTTAATGTCCTGTTTGTATAGTTTTCCCACTCAAATGGATAGGGATGGCCGACGGGGACAAAATAATCGATTATGGAATTATCGATAGTTTTACAGACTTGATTAATCGGTTATCCGATTAATCGGTTGAAAAAAATCGATTCGTAGATTAATCGAATCGATTTTCACATGTCACACTATGGGGGAAGTCTGGGAAGTTCGACACTATTATATTGGGGAAAGATCATTTTCATTGCAACAATTTAAAAAAAATAGCACTGGACCTCTAGTGCATAGAGATGTGTGAGGGGAACTGTTACCATAATATGGTTTACCATAATATGTTACCATAAAAATTTTGTCATTTTTGTCATTAGGGACCCAAACGAGATGATGCAAACTGTCCAACATGTTCAAAACTTACAATTTGTCTAGTTTTCCCCGCTCATAAGAACATGGCTGTTGACAAAATTTTTCCTAAAACAATGAAAATATATTAAAATATATATGCTTTAGAAAATCACATGAAAAGGTAGTCACGCAGTCACAGTAGAGCCGCAGCCATCGCCGGCCCGGCAAGTGAGGCAAACATTAGCGCTCTTAGCACAAGTTTTTTGCATTTTTTAGTTTAACCTCCGATACCGATTTAAATCGGTTTCAAACAATCGATTCTGTAATAATCGTTTTTAAAATTAATCGATTCGATTAAGACGGTGTATCGGTAGCAAATAATCGATCTTTCGATTAATCGCAATCGGTATCGGCCATCCCTACAAATGGAAACTCATATCGCTCCTCATCAAATGTATCGGTGTATTTTGAAAATTGCCCAAAATCTGCTGAACCGGAATGACAAAATAATAAAAAATGATATGCTTATTAGCACTGTGCTCTCTGGATGGTTCTTCAAGGAAATATCAACAAGCTAACCATATAACGCACAATATCGATAAATTTGATACCTACTGGAGCGACTAAATGACGAATCTAACAGTATATTCGTGATCAGCGATCCCAAAAACCCCTGATAGGTGAATTCGAGGACCAAAAGTTGATTTTTGGATGATAGGATTGGAGTTTCATTTCGACATACGAAATTACGACATTTCCGATGCAGCGCCGGTTTCTGAGCTATATCATAGGTTAACCAATGTCTAAAAAAAATTTGAAATATCAATTTCGACGTATTTTTATCCGTAGAATCCAAATCTGAAGGCAAATTTATCGTATCACCGTTTGTTTTGTCTCTAACCTCAAGAAACTCTGAAAAATGGGATTTTTTGGGGTTTTTCGAGATTATCTCGCCAAAATCGACTGGGACCCCATATTTTGAGTAGATACAAATTCGGATTCAGTCAAAAGAACATACCACTTTTTCTTTTTTGTGGGCCTGTGTTATCGAAGATGGTCGTTTTTCGGTTTATTATTTATGATTCTAATTCTATTAAGTTTCTCCAAATTAATAAATGTCTTTTTGTGCTCGAGTCAACCTCAACACCACCAACCGCCGTATTCTAACTCGTATAATCAGTTGGTTGACGGCTGTATAATCAACATAAAAACCCCCCCAACTCCCAAATTTGAGTGGCACGCCGTATTGTTCGAGCAGGTAACCTTTTGTAACCTTCCCTCGAGAGCCCGTTTCTCACGAAACCCTCAACTTAACCGGTTTTGTTCTTCTGTAATGTAATCCGAAGTCTGCGGATTCAAGGAACGCGATCAATTACGGGAATCCGAGACGCAAAGAGGCAGCTTCTTCTTTGCCGTCAGTTCGGGAGGTCGTTTGTGCCCGTGGAATGATGTAACTGAACACCTCAACTTGCCAATCCCAGACATTTCGAACGTAACCGCACGATAAACCCCCCTAAGCCCTTAACTATCCCCCAATTAACGTATCGGTCAATGTCTAATAAAATATAATCAAAATCCTTCATTTTCGTTTTAGTAATATTCTGCCGTCCTAAGAAAGAAAGTCCTAACTCCATTTTGGAGCTTTTCGAAGTTAGGACTAATTCCTATAGATTTAGACGAGATCTACCGATTGGATTAGGTTAGAAAGCCCAATCTCCATCAGAAGTACTTGAAAATCAACTGTGTAACGGCAGTTCTAATTTCTACTCTATAGAAAATTCTCAGCAGTTCACAAAACCTCGTTTGTCTCAAAACTATCAAAATGGAGATAGGACTTTCTTCCTTATGACGGCAGTATTTAACAACCATTTACCAATTTAACAATTTACCTCTTGGACACCAGTTCTAGGCAAAATCGGTCTGCACCAGCAAACCTTCAACATTTAAATTAAATTAAATTATCATTTAAAATTAAATTTTTACATATACATTGTTGCATCGGTTCTAATTGCATTTTTACATTTTTTTTTTCTTAACGATATAAATTTATTTATTTTCCCTAATCATGAAGCCACAAGTATGTTCTAGATGAGGAGTGAAGGTATTCAGTAGAATGGAATTTGAAGGCGTAACTATGAAGGTCTATTGGACCGGAGGGTACACGCAGATCAACAACGGAAGGCTGGCGAACGCCAAGTTTGAGGGGGAGAAGATGTTGAACCATACTATGTTATTTACTTGAAATACCAAAAATACAATATTCTCATACCATCAACCTGACAGGTGCTTACTGAAGTTCTTACACATTGCATTTCTACGTTGGTTCTATTACGAGTTCTTGGCAAAATCGGTCTGCACCAGCAACCCTTTTCATCAATTATCTTTGGTTCTAATTTCATTGATTTACCAATAAGTAATTTCTAGACCTTCAAATGAGTGTTTATTGACCACGTCTGCACGTAAACCCATCCACATTGAAGTGGCAGACAAACAGGGTTGAGTTTCCAATGGATCAAAGGATCATGGGCCGAAATGGTGTCTACCTGTGACCCAAAATTGTGAGAAAATAATATAAAATGAAGGCGCGGAATTCCAGAGGCTTATTAAAACCCGATCACCTTGCCAGCCAGCCAGCCCTCTGACGTCATAGGCTGTGACGTACAAGTTGGCCTCCGGCCAGCCGTCTGACGTCATAGGCTCGTGCGTCATCGGCTCTGACGTACTAGTTAGCCTCCGGCCAGCCGTCTGACGTCATACGCTCGTGCGTCATAGGATCTGACGTACTAGTTAGCCTCCGGCCAGCCGTCTGACGTCATACGCTCGTGCGTCATCAGCTCTGACGTACTAGTTAGCCTCCGGCCAGCCGTCTGACGTCATAGGCTCGTGCGTCATAGGCTCTGACGTACTAGTTAACCTCCTGCAAGCCCTCTTACGTCATACGCTCGTGCTTCATAGGCTCTGACGTCATACGCTCGTGCGTCATAGGCTCTGACGTACTAGTTAACCTCCTGCAAGCCCTCTTACGTCATACGCTCGTGCGTCATAGGCTTTGACGTACTAGTTAACCTCCTGCAAGCCCTCTTACGTCATACGCTCGTGTGTCATAGGCTTTGACGTACTAGTCGACCTCCTGCCAGCCGTCTGACGTCATACGCTCGTGCGTCATAGGCTCTGACGTAGTGGCCCGCCTGTCGCTTGTGTTCTGACGTGATCTGAGGGAAAGGGTGAATCAAGGAAACAAATTTTTCCCGTTTCAGTTTATGTGCCAAAGCAAAGACATGAAAATGTCATAAGAATGTCAACTCCATCCTGTTGTTGATACAGTAGAGAATTAAATGCTTGCATACGAGTCTGCAACACATTGGGACATTTTATGTATTTAAAGAAGTGATTCAAGAACCTTCGAACTATACTACATCACCTACCCCAGTAGCGTAGTTGTTATACTTAATTGTAGGGTTCATCATAAATTATGAAGCTTGCATTCGTATAGACAATATAAATTATTGAGAATGATCACCTGTTAACTGCTGCTTGTCGGCCACGCACGACGTTGTTTTTGAGATTACCTTTGCTCGGCATATAATTACGTATTATCCACCTACCTAGTATGTTTTAGGGCTTACTCAGCAAGCCTTGCTGTGGGAAAACATGGTAAAATTTACTATTTAATTTCCCCTCACATCTTTATCAAAATAATCCCATACATAATATTCGGGAGGCATAATAAAAGAAAAATTCGTATCTTGAAAGAGCTCTAATTATAGAACGCACTGAATGTCAACTGACTAATATAGAAAAAAAGGAGAAAGGAATAGGCGAGTTGCTAGTGAGTGGGGAGATGAATTCAACGAAATTCAATCCCAGGAATTACAAAATCCCAACAGCTATTTCTTTTAAGTTTTTTAATATAGAGGGGGATTCATAGAAGTCATGTGTGTGTGTTGAGCAAACAGCTTCGAGAAGGAGAAGCAAAAGAGCAGATCAGGGTATTAGGAACCACCTGACTCAGTTTGACAAATATTGAAAAAGGAAAAAACCCAATTCAACGAAATTCAATCACATGAAGAGCCTTCAGGTTATCTTTTTCTATTCCTTACTAAGAACAAGAACTTCTTACAAACCTCTTCTTAGAATGAGGGGTGTGCTAGGTAGTGGTAAGTGGTAGTACCTGTTCACTTTCCGTTTCGAGAAATTCCAAAGTTGAACTTCCAAAAACTATCGAACAAAACTATCGATAGAAAAAAACTATCGATAGGAGGTTACTATCGATCAATCGATAGGAGGTTACTATCGATCAATCGATAGAACTATCTAACTATCCAACACCCCTACTAACTACCTGTGACGACTACAACTTTCGCAATTATACTCGTACATACAAAATCGACTACATCCAACTTGAAAAAGGTTTCGGGCGAGAAAATGATCCGGAATGTCGTTTCCTGTGGGTAATTTACCGTGACTGACGATCTAACAATAAAACCGGACCGAATTCAAAGTTTCTAATGTCGAAAAGAAACACCCTTGAAATTGATTACGCGCAGTATTTCAACCGATCAACTCTCATCAGAGACATTGAACCATTGTAACCATAAATTGACTCAAATAACATTTTTTGTCGAATTTGTGGCGTTTATGAAAAGTTGAAATTCTAACTTTGATCGAGATTTTACCAAATCTCGATTCTAATTTTGAATTCTAATTTTGATCGAGAATTCTAATTGTGATCGAGATTTTACCAAATCATTCTTAAATGGGTTGACATATGGGTGATCTTTTAAGATCAATTCATGAAGATTTTCTGTGATTTAGAATGATTTCTGTGACCTGAATGAGTGTAGGAAGTTGAATTTTCATATACCTAGTGTAAAACAATTTCAGGATCAGAATCTGACTCACGTAAGATGAAAACAAGTGAAGCCTGGTGTAGGATTTAAATTTAAAAATATTAAAAAATCTTGAATATTAAAAAGATCTCTTAGAAAAATGAAGTTTTTTTTTAAATAACGAATTCAAATCAGGTTAAAACCCTCTAATTAGAGCCCTGTTTGGTACCCCCGGGCATCCATGCGTGTGGACCCCCCCACCCCTCCTCCAGAAGGAAATTCCTGGGTACGTTACTGGCCAGGGGCTTGTATTGTCAGTTTAGGTGTGACGTTATGTTATGTTCCATGGACGCATATGGTCTTATTTCATAGACACGCGTTCTAAAAAAAAATCCACAGTCATGCAGCATGGCTGTAAGAGCAAATTTTTGAAGAAATATCTAGTTTTAAATAAGATGTCTCCATTTTACTGGTTTGATGACACAATTTATCCCCATTTTTGCCGCGTATGACCTGCCAGATGAACCGTGAAGAACGTCACAAGTAACAACGACGTTTCCTCATCTTCATCTCCAGTTTGAGAACGGAATAAGAAATCGCAATTATGATTTTAGCATCGTGTACTGCATTAAAAAAACCCTTTAAAATGAGGTGTCACTTGTCTCAATGTTTCATTTTGGGAATTTATGGGTAATTTTCCCCCCCTTAAAATTCTTCTCTCTCACCCCCCCCCCCCCCCCCAAACCCCCCTGTACCCTTAGTGGCCCGATTCTACGAACTTGGTCTTTCTATTGCCAGGACGGATTTTGCGTGCAAATTTGAACTTTTCATCTCAATTCTATCGGAGTTATCGTCTGGAGTGACACATACATACCTAATACATATTTATAATAAATATTTACGTATAATAAAATACACTACAAATAAAAAAGGTATTCATAATAAAATCGTATTTATTTCTATATTATATACCTAAATGACCATATGATTTTTTTTTTTTTTGTGTCTTTTGACATTGAAGTTTGGTATAAAATGTTTTCGGGAATTCGAGTTTTAAAAATTTTTGAGCGACAAAAATAGCTTACTTTTCTTCAAAAATTCGCTAAAATACTTCATTTTACGAAATTTTCGAAGAAAAACAGGATTAAACACATTGATGATATCAGTACGTTTTTGACGTAGACGTTTTGACGTAGACGTAAAAGTTTCGACGTAGACGTAAAAGTTTCGAGTCAACCAGCGAGAAATAGTGTAACAGGCTGCCCGAGTCTGTGTTATTGTTTACATCATGACCTGTTTACGGGTGGGCAAGGGCTGTTGAAAACCACTGTTTACCTTCAATGGGATGAAACGAGGTGCGTGGTGACAAAATGTTACTAATAACAGTATGGAGTTTGGTTTTCGTACCTTTGGTTAGTGATGGCAATGACATGTAGGTGAAGTTTGGAGAAGCTTCAATTCGATTTGAGCCCCACAGGGGGGAAATTAAACATTTTTGAACACACAACCAACACGGTTCGTTTGTGGGGGTTCAAAATTCGGTTGAAAAAAAAATAAAATACGAAGAACGCCGTCGATTTCGACGGTTGAAAACGACTATTTCGGTGCAAAACCGACACAAAAACACTTTTTTTTGGGGGCCTTTGAAACGGAGGGTAAAACGCACAAAGGAAGATGCAACGTTGGTCCGAACGGAGCGTCAACTGACGGGGAGAAGGCTTTTGAAGGCGGTTCTGATGGGTGGGGGAAGGGTAATCCCCCTGGTCCGTGACGTCATACGACGGGTGCATTTCCAAGTGGTGGGGTCTCCCGTCGAAGGGGTCTCGACTTCTGAAGTCGTATTTCACTGGACGTGCTCCCTGTTTTATTTGGTCCTTCGCTGCCGTATGATAACATCGGTATCGATAACATCGAAATATCGATGTTTCGCGTTCGATAACATCGGTCCAATTTATTACTCAATTCTCACGTCGCCGTTCCAGAAGAACAGTGACGTAAATGCAAAAACTTCAATTTTACAGGAGAGTAAAAAAACGATTTGCAGTTGCATAAAACGTATTTATAATTGAAAATGCTCTAATTTTTATATATTTATAATGAAAATTATAATTTGAAAATGCTGTAAGTGACATAAAATAATGGTATGTTGGGAGTATGTAGAATAATAGAATAATGGACGTGCTCCCTGTTTTATTGGTCCTTCGCTGCCGTATGAACTTTGGGATGGGACATCGGTATCGTTAACATCGAAATATCGATGTTTCGCGTTCGATAACATCGAAATATATCGATGCTATGCTCCGATAACATCGGTCCAATTTATTACTCAATTCTGAAAACATTATTTCGCCGTTCCGGAAGAACAGTGACGTAAATGCAAAAACTTCAATTTTACAGGAGAGTAAAAAAACGATTTGCAGTTGCATAAAACGTATTTATAATTGAAAATGCTCTAATTTTTATATATTTATAATGAAAATTATAATTGAAAATGCTGTAAGTGCCATAAAATAATGGTATGGTGGGAGTATGTAGAATAATGGACGTGCTCCCTGTTTTACTGGTCCTTCGCTGCCGTATGAACTAGGGATGGGACATCGGTATCGTTAACATCGAAATATCGATGTTTCGCGTTCGATAACATCGAAATATATCGATGCTATGCTCCGATAACATCGGTCCAATTTATTACTCAATTCTGAAAACATTATTAAATAATGTTTATATTATTAAATAAGGTTTATATTATAATATAATATATATTATATATATTATAATACTTGACTTTCATTTTCCAGGGGTTAGGATCTAATCACCCCAATTTCAACCCTAAATCTCAACCCCTAAGTACAGTTACGTCATTGTTTCTCTAAAAATCGTAGAAGACACAAACTGTCGTAATTGTTAATTCTCTCAGCAATGTCATACAATTTTCGCCACTGAATTGAAAAAAAAAGGAATACAAGAAGAACTTCGAGAGCTATTTTATAAAAACCATACATAGGCGCAGGATACAGGTTATTCAGGAACAACAAAATAAGCAACAAAATGGCTCTTTATTATTACTTTGACATTTCCACAAACATTTTTACATTTTTTACAAATTTATAAGTACTTACCTACAAAAAACGAAATGAATATGAAAAATGAACGTTTGCAATTAAATTTAAAATAAAAATTTTTCGTCAAGAGAATGGAGAAAACCCAGTTTTTTCAAAATTTCCCCCTTTATCCTGTTTCTGGTATATGTTAAAATGTTCCCGGTTTGAGAAAATAATCGTACTGACGGTACTGATGTTGAGATGCTTGCGAGGTATTTGAAGACAAATTTGCTGAGGTCGGGAAACGTATCAGCTGACTGACGTCAAAAGTCAAGGGTCCTTTTGATTCGGCCTCGTAATTTGGAACTTGTATAAGCATTTATAAAGTTATTTAAATATAATAAAAGCTATTTCGATATAATGACGAATTATTTCAATGTAATGAACGGATTCCAGGGTTTCGCCAATGGGGCCCCATTTATAGAATCGTTTTGGCCTAAAACCTGAGTGTTTTCAACCCCTTGGGCCCATAACCTGTGTGTTTTCAACCTCGTTTTCTACCAATACTTTTATTTCATTTATCACTTTTCTACATAATGTATTTAATAAAATGTTAATAAGGTACATGACACTGACAATTCAGACCCATCAAGCTTACATGTAGAATATCATTGGTGATTTTTTATTGAAGCTTCGTTTTGAAAACCGGGATTCCACTTCGCTTGAAACGAAATCTTGCCAATCCTGAAGAGGAGGGAGTTGATCATTTGTTTTTCTCGGTCGATTCCAAAGGTCCATTATCGAAAATAATCAACCCGCAAGGAGATTGAAAGGCTTCTAAAAACCAACGTTTGTCTTGATATTTTATCCCGTTCTCGTTGGACAACTCCAGATTGATCTCTTCCTGACAGGGGAGGGGGAGGGGGAAGCACAACATTGTGGGGAATTGTTTACGAGATTGGGCGAAAGTTGTAAACAAGTCTGGAAGGCAGTGTCAGAGACAGGCGTTTGTCAGGGGAACGACTCGAGCGAAAAACAACGTTTCCACAACGGAATGAATCGTCTACCTACGAGTATTAGCTTTTGAACGGAGTTCCTACCGTAACTGCATGCGTTCAAAGATGTCGAAGTGATGGAGATGAAAACGAACGCCGGGTAGTTGATATGCTCAACTTTATTAACAAAAAATTTCCGAACGAAAAAAAAAAAAAAAACTATTTGAACACCTGAATTGGTGGGAAGAGTGCGGTGGTTTAGCTGGCACAATTTGGAAATGATGGGTTTAATTTCACTTTTAATTGTCTAAAATAAACCGTTGAAATATCATTTTGGTTTAATATCTTCGATTTTGAACCTTTGAATCGCCCAAACAAAAAAGAGTACCTACACCCTTCAAAATTTGAGGGTTTGAGCGTTTCAAAATACGTAGATTTCAAAATTTTAAAAAAATTCGTCCGTCACTTGGCCCAGATAGCAAAAATTAAGAAATACGGTTTCTGTGTTCGGAAAACATCCACGATGATCCTCGAAACTTTTCATAACCCTAGGTCAATGGGAAGGGGTTCGAAACGAATTTTTAAATTTTGGAAACGCAACTGTCTAAAAAAATTCAGGGTGAATCATGCGGCAGCCTTTCGAGTCATCTTCATACGGGCCCAAAAGATTCAAATAGCACATTGGTGTTTAAACAGAAAGCCCAGAATCATATTGGTACATAGTTTGTATTGGTAATAGTTTGTAGTTAATGGGGAATTTGCGTCAATTGTTTTATTTTTTTATTTTTATTTTTTCGAAAGTATAAGCTAGGTGAATAAAGAAGATTATGGTCAGCTGCCTCAAAAGTCTACCAAAAAATGTAGAGAATGTAGAGAAGATGGCTGCGTTTGAAAAAGACCGCGGTAGCGAGAACTGTATGACGTCACGCGGTGACGCCCACTCTCCGAAACCCGGCGACGTCAGCGCTTCCAACCGGGAGTTTCGTCATGTTTGTGACGTCATACAGTCCCCTCGATTTTCGACGGCTTCATTCAATCAGTGCTCAGCGTTTTTGAAGTTTTCTCTTCAAAATTAATATTTTAAAATTAATATCACTGGCAATACACGTTACTTTTTGGCCGTACTATACAATAGGAGGATGAAATTCGGAATAGAAACTTGACTCTAATTTCCAATTCATCAACTCTATTTATAAAGTCAGAGTTTATAAACGTTTCATCTGACGATTTATGATTTAGACAGAAGGGTGAACTGCACACAGATAATAAACGGTGGTGTCAAGCATAACAAGATACGTTTTCATAAGTTGGCCCTTTTACCGCCGAATATCAAATTTAATAAATTTTGCCCACTTAGAATACACTGAAAAGCATGGAATTTGGCACGCGGCCTCCAATTTGGGCCTTGAAACTTCACATAACTCTTGGTCAATTGGAAAGAGTGCAAAATAGGGGTTGTCATGTTAAAAACGTCACAGCTAAAAAACTTCAAATAGGTTATGGGGTCTTGTTTTTCACAAAAACACTATGGGATCTTTTTCGTCTAATTTAACTTGCACAGATTTTGGTTAAGAGTATTTTTTAAGACTAACTGAAGCTTTGTGCGATCAGTCGTTAGTTCACAATGAGGAGTCGAACGTAGAACTACAAAAACATCATCAACGTGAGCATCAATCCAACGGTAAAACTTCGGGCAGATTTTAAATATATTCGGACTAAAGTGACAAATCCAAGTAGTTACTGTACATGATCTGTAATTTGGTGAAGTTATTGAGCATTGAAATGCGAGGTGTAGGTAATAGTACGGAACAAAGCAAACTAACACATCTTGGTGGGCTTACGTTGCCCATTTAGAATACAAGGGAAACATGAAATTGGCACGCGGGCTCTACATACATAACTTTACATAGCTTTGGGTCAATTGAAAAAAAGGGCAAAATAGGGGTTGAGATGTTCAAAACGCCAAAGCTCAAAAACTTCAAATAGGTTTAGGGGGATTGGGTATTTTTTTTAAATATCAATAGGGTTCTTAAAATAAATGCTAGGTACTAGTAGAAGTTATTGTGTATAGAAATGGAGAGGGTAATAGTACAAAACACCCCAAACAAAATTTGAAATACGTTGAAATTTTAGTATTTCTTGACTGTCCGTGCAAAGTACAGTGTGTGTTTGTTCTCTCCGCCATCTTGAGACATCTCGTTGCAAATAACTTCCCTACGGTCGTAAAAGGTCGAAAAGGGTTAACGTCCTCGTAAAACGCAGCGGCGGATGCGTCTGTACGCCTCAAATTCGGTTTTACGATTCCTCGTCGCCACGAGTCGTTGTCAACCGGATATTTACGTCTACAACTTCTGAAGATTTAGCGCGAAATACTGGAACGTTTTGCGATAATTGACTCTTCGTGACTGGAACGAGTGAATGCGTTGGAAACGATCGAAATGTCCTCGAAATGAGTCTGTAGGTACCTAACTAGCTCAGTGGTGGTCTTTTCAGTTCACCAACTAAATTCCGGGCTGACCTGATAATAATTTAGTTTTAAAATTTGTGTGAATTGATACACTTAGTTTAAGGATTTGGGTGTAGAAAATAATGTTCCAAAATGGGTTGAAAATGAATTTATAAAGATGAGCCCAAAGAGGAGTGAGATACCGCTATTTTCGTGACACTTTCCCGCTGTCGTTTCCTCGCAAGTTCATTTCAAAATCCCATCGATCCGAAATAAAATGTCGTCGATCAAAATTTTCTTTTTTACATAATAAATGGTGAAATTATCGGTATAAAGAACGTAGAAGAAAAAACCTTTTAGCCATGTTATCGTTTCGGGATGCGGAGCTGCGCTGAACCTCTGCCTCAGGAATCAGTGGCCGAACTGAAAATATTCTCTTCCACTGCCTCCGAGATCATCAATTGACCTTCCTCGCCCATTCAAAGGTGTTAGTTTTATAACTGGGGTCAAAACATTTAGCCCTGACCTTACAGGAGGAATGAAATTACGTTAACTTGACGTATCGATTGGTTTTTGAGTTAAGGGCGAGGCGAGTTTTCTTGAAAAGGTGTTAGAGGAGTTGACGAATTTTCGTGAAACGGGAGAAATTTTGAGTTTTTACTTCGTTGATACAAACTGAAGAATAAACGAAAGTTTTGAAATCAGCTCGAGAAAAAATACAGAAACTAGGTTTGTACAAAAAATACAAATACATAAAATAACTTTGTAACCAATAAAAAAACTATATTCGTACAAAGAATAAAAATTTTGTATTTAATACAAAACTACGTTTATACCAAAGATACAAATACAAGAACTACATTTGTACCAAAAATACAAATACAAAAAACTGTGTTTGTACGAAAAATACAAACACAAAACTACGTTTGTACCAAAAATACAAATACAAACACTACTTGTGTACCAAAAATACTCTTACAATACTAAAAATGCGTTGTACCAAAAATACAAATACCAAAACTAAGTTTGTACCAAAAATGCAAGTGGAAGAAATACGTATTTACAAAAAATGCAAATATATTTATGTTATATGGGGCATTCTAATCATATTATGGTTCCCAGGTTAGAACAACTAAGAGGGAGGCCGTTAGAATTACACAAAAACTCAGTAAGTAATTGAAGATGTTCGAACACTATGACTCCAATAGAGGCTAAATAACGTTGCTTTGAAAATTACATCACGATAACAACAATTTAAAAATATAAGCCAATTTCCTACCAACAAAAACGTTCGCTTGGCGTAATTTTGTACGAAATTGTAATAAGCGTTGTTATTTTGTACGAAATCATGAACGTACCTACGGTGGTTGAGTACAATTCTGGATGAGGAACGTCACTCATACGTGATGAATTTGATCGTTTTACTCTTGATTTATTGGACTGTTCATCAAACAGGTACGTGCAAGTGATTTCTATTCACAAATGAGATTTAACAACAAAACTACTGCTTCCTTTCTGTGGAAGATAAGAGAGGGAGTCTTGGGCGTCCATAACATAATATTATTATATAATAATATATACTATCTTTATATTATAAAGCTTTTGGTCACCCTTATAGGAAGAAGAGTGCACAGGTAGATAAGACATAGATGTCTTATGTGCACTATGTCTTATGTACCATGTCTTATGTCCTATGTCTGCACTTGTGTCCTATCTGTCAGATCTGCGCCCATAACTTTTAACGATTTAAAAATTTCGGTTGTTGGTTTCAGCTGATGGGCTGTTTCTTTCAAAGTAAGTCACTAAATAATGTGGTTTGGACAATACCTACAACAAAAACTATTGCAATACTCGCCTAAATTCGTAAATATTATATTATGTTGGTAATGACGTACTTACGGTTCCTGATGAAACAAGTACGTTGCAGTGAGCTTGTTCATTTAGCAATGAGCTTGTTCCTCATTTTCTATATTCAATTTTCTATCCTCGATAATTGTGATTTACACAATTATTATCACTAGCGAAATTGAGTAAAATGACACTATTCATGAACTTCGTGTCATGTAACATATTTCATACATCAACTATTTATTATCTCAGGAACCTTCGAAGGACGGAGTTCAATTTTCAAGGGACGCAGGATGATTGTGAGTGTCAAAACGGAGGTACTTGCTTGTACAAAAAACTTCTACCGACTGGCTCGTGAGTTCCGAATTTGACTTCCAGTAGTTAGTGTCGTTTTGATACCTACGAATGAATATGGGAATAGAAGGTTAAGGATTTAGGTAGCCATTTTTGTGCCTCCATAACCTCCCTCCTATTAACACGATAAGGGGTAACTTTTAGTACTTATTGCTATACTTTTGCTTACAACTCACGTTTTAGAACCGATTTTATATTGAGTCTAAAAAATTTTAATTACCAATTTAAATAAAAATAAAGTTATTTACTGTTAGTTTAAGATCAGCATGATCATAAAATATCTACCGAACTTCTTCGTCTCTCTATTATAAGGTTCAGGTATCAGCTTCGAGATGCAAAATCGTCCCGTTTTCCGAAATCCTGCAAGAACTTCTACCAGATACTTTTCCCACACGACTCAAATTTCTACTTTCAACATTCAATTCTCACATTCATGAATTTAATTGAAATCTCAAAATAGAGAACCACACAGGATCTCACAATAAGTGACTTAAATTTGGTAACTTCAGCTAACTTCAGAAGGGTAACTTCAATATTTGGTACTTATGTATTATACTGAATGTATTTATATATTTATATGTTTATGTCTGTGCCGATAAAGGTTAAGAAGTAGGAAGGATTTTTTTTTGGTGACATTGAACGTATTTAAATTTTTAATTAACCTTGAATAACTTACGTATATGTATTAGTATCCACTTTGCTGTGAACCACTGGCTGTAAGGTTGCCATACTGATGCCAATAAAGAAGACAAAAAGTAGGGAAGATATGTTTCTAATTAGACGAAAACTTTGTCAGAGAAGGATAGGTACCTACATTCCCAGGTCCCTTGCTACTGTTTTAATGTCTTCATCGTTCCGATACTACACGATTTTCACCGATATCAAGTTTATACGTATTAATCCCACAGGAAGTTTCGCTATCGGTAAAAATATCGCATGTACCGAAAGGTCTCTACCAGTATCAGTTCATTTTTATTCAACACTAGGTATAATAATAATATTGTATTTCATCAATACTTTGCAGATTTCGAAGAGTGGACACAGGAACATGCTACTGCCATCGAGTTTCTACAGGTCCCTACCTCATATTTGTAGCCGTAATTTATACATATACTTTATGTACTTTATGCCTTCGTTTCACGCCAATACGCCCTTACCATATAAAAGCTGAAAAGCGATGAAAAATCAAAAATTACTGTATCAATAGATTGACCAATTTCTAATATATAATTAAACTACGACACCACCCATCAGACTCGATGATTGTACAGGGAAATTAGGTACACATAAATTTCAGTGACAGCTCATTTTAAAGACTTTTTAACGCTGAACACGATGGCGAAGCCAGAATTGCGTTATCTTATTCCGTTCTCAAACTGGAGCACTTTGAAGATGAAGAAACTGTTCATGTGCTCTAATCTGATGACGGAATGAGATATCGCCATTCCGACTTCACCATCGTGTTCAGCGTTGAAAAATCTATAATCTGAGGTGTTACTCGGCAAGAAAAGGAGACAACATTTGTTATAAAACCAGTAAAATTGAAACATTTGACATAGAACCAGTTATTTCTTGAAAAATTCGCTCTTGTAGCCATGCTGCATGACTGTAGATTTCTTCTGTTATGCAACCCTTTAAATTTTTGTTGTTGTACATTTCAAAATACGCAGAATATTGGATGAAAATGACTGCAAATTCTTCCACAGGGGTGCATTATTATTTTCTGTATGGATCACTGATGTGTGTACGATGTTCTTGTGAGTTCAATAGCTCCACGAAAGGTTTCGTTCTAGGATCCACCTTACAATAGTAAAACCTGAAGTACCTAGTTTAAATACCTACCTTGAAATCCCAGCCCAACTAATAAATTACAAAGACCAACCTTTCAAAACAATTTTTTATTTATTTTAAAACGTCGATTTGAAGTTGGTGTCAATCCTCTATTTTTTCGTTGAGAATTTATTTATACAAAATTTGTATAATTACTATTATTTAATGATAATTAGATTTGGTCTACTACTAATTGGTAGAGTAACTATTATTTACTGAATTTCAGGAATATTTGAATCCTCTGGGAGGACTTGTCGAAGGTTGAAAGATTTCTGCACACCCAACCCTTGTTTGAACGGTGGGAGATGCTTGAACAAAATGGGATACTTCTTCTGCGTGGATTGTACTTCTGGTTGGTCGGGTCAAGACTGTTCGAAGAGAGTGACAGCGACCAGTAGGTGGATCTTTGTATGGGGCTCGTTCGAAAATCGAAAAAATTCGGAAAAACTTGATTTTTGATTTGGGTACAGTAAATGAGATGGAACGACCCATCGGAAAATCAAAAAATCGACTCGAAAACGTTGAAAAAAGTTGATTTCTAGTTGAAATCAGCAATTCCTTTGAGATGAAATGAACCTTCGACAAAACAATGTTAGACTAGAAAACGTCGAAAAAAAATTATTTTTTATTTGGATAGAGTAGGTAATTCAATTGAAATGGAATGACCCGTAGGAAAATATGAAATTTGACTCGAAAAAATCGAAAAAATTCGGAAAAGTATTCGAGTCGACAATTGCTCTTCTTGAAGGTCCATTCGAACTCAAATAAACACCTCGAGTCGATATGAAGTCAACTTTTTTTCGTTTTCACTAAGTATTTGAGTCGACAATTGCTCTTCTTGAAGGTCCATTCGAACTCAAATAAACACCTCGAGTCGATATGATGTCAACTTTTTTTCGTTTTCACGAAGTATTTGAGTCGACAATTGCTCTTCTTGAAGGTCCATTCGAACTCAAACAAACATCTCGAGTCGATATGAAGTAAACTTTTTTTCGTTTTCTCGAAGTGTTTGAGTCGACAATTGCTCTTCTTGAAGGTTCATTCGAACTCAAATCAACACCTCGAGTCGATATGAAGTCAACTTTTTTTCGTTTTCTCGAAGTGTTTGAGTCGACAATTGCTCTTCTTGAAGGTCCATTCGAACTCAAATAAACAACTCGAGTCGATATGAAGTCAACTTTTTTTCGTTTTCACGAAGTATTTGAGTCGACAATTACTCTTCTTCAAGGTCCATTCGAACTCAAATCAACACCTCGAGTCGATATGAAGTCAACTTTTTTTCGTTTTCTCGAAGTGTTTGAGTCGACAATTGCTCTTCTTGAAGGTTCATTCGAACTCAAATCAACACCTCGAGTCGATATGAAGTCAACTTTTTTTCGTTTTCTCGAAGTGTTTGAGTCGACAATTGCTCTTCTTGAAGGTTCATTCGAACTCAAATCAACACCTCGAGTCGATATGAAGTCAACTTTTTTTCGTTTTCTCGAAGTGTTTGAGCCGACAATTGCTCTTCTTGAAGGTTCATTCGAACTCAAATCAACACCTCGAGTCGATATGAAGTCAACTTTTTTTCGTTTTCTCGAAGTGTTTGAGTCGACAATTGCTCTTCTTGAAGGTTCATTCGAACTCAAATCAACACCTCGAGTCGATATGAAGTCAACTTTTTTTCGTTTTCACGAAGTATTTGAGTCGACAGTTGCTCTTGTTGAAGGTCCATTCGAACTCAAACAAACACCTCGAGGCGATATGAAGTCAACTTTTTTTCGTTTTCACGAAGTATTTGAGTCGACAATTGCTCTTCTTGAAGGTCCATTCGAACTCAAATGAACACCTCGAGTCGATATGAAGTCAACTTTTTTTCGTTTTCACGAAGTATTTGAGTCGACAATTGCTCTTCTTGAAGGTCCATTCGAACTCAAACAAACATCTCGAGTCGATATGAAGTAAACTTTTTTTCGTTTTCTCGAAGTGTTTGAGTCGACAATTGCTCTTCTTGAAGGTTCATTCGAACTCAAATCAACACCTCGAGTCGATATGAAGTCAACTTTTTTTCGTTTTCTCGAAGTGTTTGAGTCGACAATTGCTCTTCTTGAAGGTCCATTCGAACTCAAATAAACAACTCGAGTCGATATGAAGTCAACTTTTTTTCGTTTTCACGAAGTATTTGAGTCGACAATTACTCTTCTTCAAGGTCCATTCGAACTCAAATCAACACCTCGAGTCGATATGAAGTCAACTTTTTTTCGTTTTCTCGAAGTGTTTGAGTCGACAATTGCTCTTCTTGAAGGTTCATTCGAACTCAAATCAACACCTCGAGTCGATATGAAGTCAACTTTTTTTCGTTTTCTCGAAGTGTTTGAGTCGACAATTGCTCTTCTTGAAGGTTCATTCGAACTCAAATCAACACCTCGAGTCGATATGAAGTCAACTTTTTTTCGTTTTCTCGAAGTGTTTGAGCCGACAATTGCTCTTCTTGAAGGTTCATTCGAACTCAAATCAACACCTCGAGTCGATATGAAGTCAACTTTTTTTCGTTTTCTCGAAGTGTTTGAGTCGACAATTGCTCTTCTTGAAGGTTCATTCGAACTCAAATCAACACCTCGAGTCGATATGAAGTCAACTTTTTTTCGTTTTCACGAAGTATTTGAGTCGACAGTTGCTCTTGTTGAAGGTCCATTCGAACTCAAACAAACACCTCGAGGCGATATGAAGTCAACTTTTTTTCGTTTTCACGAAGTATTTGAGTCGACAATTGCTCTTCTTGAAGGTCCATTCGAACTCAAATGAACACCTCGAGTCGATATGAAGTCAACTTTTTTTCGTTTTCACGAAGTATTTGAGTCGACAATTGCTCTTCTTGAAGGTCCATTCGAACTCAAATAAACACCTCGAGTCGATATGAAGTCAACTATTTTTCGTTTTCACGAAGTATTTGAGTCGACAGTTGCTCTTCTTGAAGGTCCATTCGAACTCAAACAAACACCTCGAGTCGATATGAAGTAAACTCCTTATCGTTTTCACGAAGTATTTGAGTCGACAACTGCTCTTCTTGAAGGTCCATTCGAACTCAAATAAACACCTCGAGTCGATATGAAGTCAACTTTTTTTCGTTTTCACGAAGTATTTGAGTCGACAGTTGCTCTTCTTGAAGGTCCATTCGAACTCAAACAAACACCTCGAGTCGATATGAAGTCAACTTCTTTTCGTTTTCACGAAGTATTTGAGTCGACAACTGCTCTTCTTGAAGGTCCATTCGAACTCAAATGAACACCTCGAGTCGATATGAAGTCAACTTTTTTTCGTTATCACGAAGTATTTGAGTCGACAATTGCTCTTCTTGAAGGTCCATTCGAACTCAAATGAACACCTCGAGTCGATTGAAGTCAACTTTTTTTCGTTTTCACGAAGTATTTGAGTCGACACTTGCTCTTCTTGAAGGTCCATTCGAACTCAAAGGAATACCTTGACTCGATATGAAGTCAACTTTTTTTCGTTTTCACGAAGTATTTGAGTCGACAATTGCTCTTCTTGAAGGTCCATTCGAACTCAAATGAACACCTCGAGTCGATATGAAGTCAACTTTTTTTCGTTTTCACGAAGTATTTGAGTCGACAGTTGCTCTTCTTGAAGCTCCATTCGAACTCAAATGAACACCTCGAGTCGATATGACGTCAACTTTTTTTCGTTTTCACGAAGTATTTGAGTCAACAATTGCTCTTCTTCAAGGTCCATTCGAACTGAAATAAACACCTTGAGTCTATATGAAGCCAACATTTTTTCGTTTTCACGAAGTATTTGAGTCGACAGTTGCTCTTCTTGAAGGTCCATTCGAACTCAAACAAACACCTCGAGGCGATATGAAGTCAACTTTTTTTCGTTTTCACGAAGTATTTGAGTCGACAATTGCTCTTCTTGAAGGTCCATTCGAACTCAAATGAACACCTCGAGTCGATATGAAGTCAACTTTTTTTCGTTTTCACGAAGTGTTTGAGTCGACTATTGCTCTTCTTGAAGGTCCATTCGAACTCAAATAAACACCTCGAGTCGATATGAAGTCAACTTTTTTTCGTTTTCACGAAGTACATATTTGAGTCGACAATTGCTCTTCTTCAAGGTCCATTCGAACTCAAATCAACACCTCGAGTCGATATGAAGTCCACTTTTTTTCGTTTTCTCGAAGTGTTTGAGTCGACAATTGCTCTTCTTGAAGGTCCATTCGAACTCAAATCAACACCTCGAGTCGATATGAAGTCAACTTTTTTTCGTTTTCTCGAAGTGTTTGAGTCGACAATTGCTCTTCTTGAAGGTTCATTCGAACTCAAATCAACACCTCGAGTCGATATGAAGTCAACTTTTTTTCGTTTTCACGAAGTATTTGAGTCGACAATTGCTCTTCTTGAAGGTCCATTCGAACTCAAATGAACACCTCGAGTCGATATGAAGTCAACTTTTTTTCGTTTTCTCGAAGTGTTTGAGTCGACAATTGCTCTTCTTGAAGGTCCATTCGAACTCAAATGAACACCTCGAGTCGATTGAAGTCAACTTTTTTTCGTTTTCACGAAGTATTTGAGTCGACAATTACTCTTCTTCAAGGTCCATTCGAACTCAAATCAACACCTCGAGTCGATATGAAGTCAACTTTTTTTCGTTTTCTCGAAGTGTTTGAGTCGACAATTGCTCTTCTTGAAGGTTCATTCGAACTCAAATCAACACCTCGAGTCGATATGAAGTCAACTTTTTTTCGTTTTCTCGAAGTGTTTGAGTCGACAATTGCTCTTCTTGAAGGTTCATTCGAACTCAAATCAACACCTCGAGTCGATATGAAGTCAACTTTTTTTCGTTTTCTCGAAGTGTTTGAGCCGACAATTGCTCTTCTTGAAGGTTCATTCGAACTCAAATCAACACCTCGAGTCGATATGAAGTCAACTTTTTTTCGTTTTCTCGAAGTGTTTGAGTCGACAATTGCTCTTCTTGAAGGTTCATTCGAACTCAAATCAACACCTCGAGTCGATATGAAGTCAACTTTTTTTCGTTTTCACGAAGTATTTGAGTCGACAGTTGCTCTTGTTGAAGGTCCATTCGAACTCAAACAAACACCTCGAGGCGATATGAAGTCAACTTTTTTTCGTTTTCACGAAGTATTTGAGTCGACAATTGCTCTTCTTGAAGGTCCATTCGAACTCAAATGAACACCTCGAGTCGATATGAAGTCAACTTTTTTTCGTTTTCACGAAGTATTTGAGTCGACAATTGCTCTTCTTGAAGGTCCATTCGAACTCAAATAAACACCTCGAGTCGATATGAAGTCAACTATTTTTCGTTTTCACGAAGTATTTGAGTCGACAGTTGCTCTTCTTGAAGGTCCATTCGAACTCAAACAAACACCTCGAGTCGATATGAAGTAAACTCCTTATCGTTTTCACGAAGTATTTGAGTCGACAACTGCTCTTCTTGAAGGTCCATTCGAACTCAAATAAACCCCTCGAGTCGATATGAAGTCAACTTTTTTTCGTTTTCACGAAGTATTTGAGTCGACAGTTGCTCTTCTTGAAGGTCCATTCGAACTCAAACAAACACCTCGAGTCGATATGAAGTCAACTTCTTTTCGTTTTCACGAAGTATTTGAGTCGACAACTGCTCTTCTTGAAGGTCCATTCGAACTCAAATGAACACCTCGAGTCGATATGAAGTCAACTTTTTTTCGTTATCACGAAGTATTTGAGTCGACAATTGCTCTTCTTGAAGGTCCATTCGAACTCAAATGAACACCTCGAGTCGATTGAAGTCAACTTTTTTTCGTTTTCACGAAGTATTTGAGTCGACACTTGCTCTTCTTGAAGGTCCATTCGAACTCAAAGGAATACCTTGACTCGATATGAAGTCAACTTTTTTTCGTTTTCACGAAGTATTTGAGTCGACAATTGCTCTTCTTGAAGGTCCATTCGAACTCAAATGAACACCTCGAGTCGATATGAAGTCAACTTTTTTTCGTTTTCACGAAGTATTTGAGTCGACAGTTGCTCTTCTTGAAGCTCCATTCGAACTCAAATGAACACCTCGAGTCGATATGACGTCAACTTTTTTTCGTTTTCACGAAGTATTTGAGTCAACAATTGCTCTTCTTCAAGGTCCATTCGAACTGAAATAAACACCTTGAGTCTATATGAAGTCAACATTTTTTCGTTTTCACGAAGTATTTGAGTCGACAGTTGCTCTTCTTGAAGGTCCATTCGAACTCAAACAAACACCTCGAGGCGATATGAAGTCAACTTTTTTTCGTTTTCACGAAGTATTTGAGTCGACAATTGCTCTTCTTGAAGGTCCATTCGAACTCAAATGAACACCTCGAGTCGATATGAAGTCAACTTTTTTTCGTTTTCACGAAGTGTTTGAGTCGACTATTGCTCTTCTTGAAGGTCCATTCGAACTCAAATAAACACCTCGAGTCGATATGAAGTCAACTTTTTTTCGTTTTCACGAAGTACATATTTGAGTCGACAATTGCTCTTCTTCAAGGTCCATTCGAACTCAAATCAACACCTCGAGTCGATATGAAGTCAACTTTTTTTCGTTTTCTCGAAGTGTTTGAGTCGACAATTGATCTTCTTGAAGGTTCATTCGAACTCAAATCAACACCTCGAGTCGATATGAAGTCCACTTTTTTTCGTTTTCTCGAAGTGTTTGAGTCGACAATTGCTCTTGTTGAAGGTCCATTCGAACTCAAATCAACACCTCGAGTCGATATGAAGTCAACTTTTTTTCGTTTTCTCGAAGTGTTTGAGTCGACAATTGCTCTTCTTGAAGGTTCATTCGAACTCAAATCAACACCTCGAGTCGATATGAAGTCAACTTTTTTTCGTTTTCACGAAGTATTTGAGTCGACAATTGCTCTTCTTGAAGGTCCATTCGAACTCAAATGAACACCTCGAGTCGATATGAAGTCAACTTTTTTTCGTTTTCTCGAAGTGTTTGAGTCGACAATTGCTCTTCTTGAAGGTCCATTCGAACTCAAATGAACACCTCGAGTCGATATGAAGTCAACTTTTTTTCGTTTTCACGAAGTATTTGAGTCGACAATTACTCTTCTTCAAGGTCCATTCGAACTCAAATCAACACCTCGAGTCGATATGAAGTCAACTTTTTTTCGTTTTCTCGAAGTGTTTGAGTCGACAATTGCTCTTCTTGAAGGTCCATTCGAACTCAAATAAACACCTCGAGTCGATATGAAGTCAACTTTTTTTCGTTTTCACGAAGTATTTGAGTCGACAATTGCTCTTCTTCAAGGTCCATTAGAACTCAAATCAACACCTCGAGTCGTATGAAGTCAACTTTTTTTCGTTTTCTCGAAGTGTTTGAGTCGACAATTGCTCTTCTTGAAGGTCCATTCGAACTCAAATAAACACCTCGAGTCGATATGAAGTCAACTTTTTTTCGTTTTCACGAAGTATTTGAGTCGACAATTACTCTTCTTCAAGGTCCATTCGAACTCAAATCAACACCTCGAGTCGATATGAAGTCAACTTTTTTTCGTTTTCTCGAAGTGTTTGAGTCGACAATTGCTCTTCTTGAAGGTTCATTCGAACTCAAATCAACACCTCGAGTCGATATGAAGTCAACTTTTTTTCGTTTTCTCGAAGTGTTTGAGTCGACAATTGCTCTTCTTGAAGCTCCATTCGAACTCAAATCAACACCTTGAGTCGATATGAAGTCAACTTTTTTTCGTTTTCACGAAGTATTTGAGTCAACAATTGCTCTTCTTCAAGGTCCATTCGAACTGAAATAAACACCTTGAGTCGATATGAAGTCAACATTTTTTCGTTTTCACGAAGTATTTGAGTCGACAGTTGCTCTTCTTGAAGGTCCATTCGAACTCAAACAAACACCTCGAGGCGATATGAAGTCAACTTTTTTTCGTTTTCACGAAGTATTTGAGTCGACAATTGCTCTTCTTGAAGGTCCATTCGAACTCAAATGAACACCTCGAGTCGATATGAAGTCAACTTTTTTTCGTTTTCACGAAGTGTTTGAGTCGACTATTGCTCTTCTTGAAGGTCCATTCGAACTCAAATAAACACCTCGAGTCGATATGAAGTCAACTTTTTTTCGTTTTCACGAAGTATTTGAGTCGACAATTGCTCTTCTTGAAGGTCCATTCGAACTCAAATGAACACCTCGAGTCGATATGAAGTCAACTTTTTTTCGTTTTCACGAAGTGTTTGAGTCGACTATTGCTCTTCTTGAAGGTCCATTACTTAGAATTATGATTAAGATTGGAAACAAAGTAGACGGAACGTAGTTTTATTGAGGAAAACATGAGTATAAGCTCATCCAGTTACAACAGTAGAAGTAGGATAAAACGAGATTAAGATAACCTCTAACAGAGAGCGCTAATACGATGGCAGATTATTATGGCGCCTAAATTCAAATTACAACACCGACCCCTAATCTGGACATCGTAGGATTAAGAAACTAAAATACAGAGACAATTTCTAACTAACTTTTCAAACCCAAAGCATCTGTACAAAAATCATGCTTGCTTGCTGGCAAACCTTTTGTGAAAACATCAGCCACCATTTGCTCAGTTGGTAAATATTCAAGAACAATTTGACAAGAATCTCTTACATCGCGAATATAGTGATACTTTACATCAATATGTTTTGTGCGATTATGAAACAAAGGATTATACACCAACTTCTTAGCACTTTGGTTGTCAGTATAAATTTTCAAAGGCTCTGAATATTCCAAAAATTCATTCAAAAAATTTCTTATGAAAACAGATTCTTTTGCTGCCTCACATAAACCAACATATTCAGCTTCAGTGCTGGATTGAGAAACACAATTCTGCTTTTTGCAACTCCACGAAAAAACAGCATTTGCAAATTTAAATGCATATCCAGAAAACGATTTTCTATCGAGCTTATTGTTAGCCCAATCTGCGTCAGTAAATCCTTCTACAAGTTCATTGCTCTTGGAATAACAAATTCCTAAGTCAATAGTGCCTTTGAGGTATTTTAGGACTCTTTTAGCACATTTGAAATGCTCAGGGCCATAGCAAGTATTGAATTGACTAAGATATGTAACAGCAAACGCAATATCTGGACGTGAATTGACAACTAAATACATCAAAGATCCTATCAAAGCTTGATAAGGAAGGTCACAGTTCCCATCCTTTTCTGGCAACAATTTTAAACCAATTTCAATAGGAGTCTTAGCTGGTTTGGAATCCTTCAAACCAAATTTATCTAAAAGTTTCAAAATAAAATCTTTTTGGTTAATTTTTAAAGTACGTTCGTCCCTCATAATATTCAAACCAACAAACTTCTTAACTGGTCCTAAATCCTTGATCTTGAAATGCTGGGACAACTGTTCAACCAAAATCTTTTTAGAATTTAAATTATTTGACAAAATAGCAAAGTCGTCAACAAACACAGCCATAACTAAAATAGAGTCACCATCAAACTTGAAAAAGACACATGGTTCATGTTTTGACTTTTCAAATCCTAGTGAACACAAAACTTTTTCAACAGTCATGAACCAAACACGGCTACTCTGTTTAAGACCGTACAAACATTTTTTTAAAAGACAAACTTTTTCACCTTTTCCAACTGAAAAACCTTCTGGTTGTTCCATAAGAACTTCTTCTGATAATTCACCATTTAAAAATGCACATTCGCAATCAAGATGGTCAATATTTAAATCAAATTGAACTGCCAGAGCAAACAACAGTCTAACAGTAGAATTTCGAACAACTGGTGAAAACGTTTCGTTATAATCTACCCCGTGTTCCTGGGTAAAACCCTTTGCTACTAGCCTAGCTTTATAACGAATTAGTCCATTTACATCATTTTTGAGACAAAATACCCATTTATTTTTAACAATCTTTTTACCTTCTGGGCGGTCAATCAGTACCCACGTTTTGTTATTCTGCAAGGACTGGAACTCTGCTTCCATGGCTTTCCTCCAGGAATCACCATCAGGTCGAGCGAGAGCTTCTTTCACCGTTTCAGGGTCGCCACCTTGCACATCTGGGCCTGCTGCACGAGTGGTGTGATACACTTCATGGTCAGTAAACTCCTTCTTCTTCCTCAGACGGAGCGGGTACCTTCTTTCTCCACCTTCATTTCCCTCGCTGATCAAAGGCCTCAATGGAGTACTCGGAGCCTCAGGAGTAGGTATACTTGGAGCAGATGGTACAGGCGTATTTCGATCGCAGAGAGAATTAGGAGTCAACGGAACTGGGTGTTCTTGCTCTTGTGCACGAGCATTATCCACTGAATTAGGGTTTCCACCAGGTTTCACCTCATTAACATGAAGGTATGCGCCAAAGATGTCCTGAGGGGGGTCCTGTGTAATGCTACCATCCACCTCGAATTTATCTTCAAGAAAATCCACATCTCTGGCTCTAACTATTTGACCTGGATTTTGTATGTCAAACAATCTGTACCCTTTTGTTTCATTACAATAGCCAACAAAAATATACGGTTTACTTTTTGCGTCAAACTTGGTCCTTTTGGCCTTAGGGACATGGGCGTAACAGATGCACCCAAAAGTACGCAAATGCGCAAGGTCAACTTTCTTTCCAGACCAAATTTCTTCTGGCGTCTTACCAGGAATAGCTCGGTGTGGCGAGACATTGTAAAGTATTGTGGCGGTGTTCACAGCTTCTGCCCACATACGAGTGTCGACTTTGGCATCCATCATCATGGATCTTGCCTTTTCTACTATCGTCCGTTGAGCTCTCTCAGCAGCACCATTCTGCTCTGGCGCATAAGGAACTGTGAGCTGATGGGAAATGCCTCGAGATTTTAGGAAATCGGAGAACTTCTTATTCACATATTCTGACCCATTGTCTGTCCTGAGCTTATTTACAGTATGGCCTGTTTGATTTTCGACCATTACCACAAACTCTTTGAAAACTGGGGTCACCTCGTCCTTGGTTTTCAAGAAGTATACGAACAATTTCCTAGAGTGATCGTCCAAAATCGAAAAAATATAACGGTGTCCACTCCACGAAGGAATTTTCATTGGACCAACCAAGTCGGAATGGAGTAGCGCAAGGGGTTTCATTGCAGGCTTGCTTTTTGTCTTAGGGAATGGCTTGCGCGTCTGTTTCCCTTCGAGACAAGCTACACAAGGTCTAGTACCTTTAGACTGAAACGAGACACCATCAGCAAGTCCCTTTTTGAGTAGGTCCATACTGTAACGATTCATGTGTCCAAGCCTCTTGTGCCACCTCTCATGATCACTAATGCCATCTGGAGTTGTCATCATGCACTCTTCATCTTGGAACTTCACCGCATATAAACCATTGACTTTGGGAGCTGACAGCAAAACTTCACCTTTGATGGAACAATTTTCGTCATAAATCAGGCATTCATTCTTGTTGAAAACAACCACGCGATTCTTTTCAGTCATTTTAGGTACTGAAAGAAGGTTTGCACGCAGTTCGGAGACCAACATCACATCCAATATTTTAGTAATCTTCTGTGTATTAACAATGATGTTACCTGTCCCTTCACTTTTCAACCTCTGGTCATTAGCAACAATAACAGAGTTGTCATCTGCCTTGAAGTTCGTCAACCATTCGCGTCTTGAAGTCATGTGTGTTGTGCACGCTGAGTCAACAAACCAACGATTTTCGTTTCTACCAGACACCTCAGCACTCAATGCAACATGCAGCGCTTTATTGGTGCCCGAAGATGACTTCCCGTTGTCTTTTGAGTTATAGCTCTTCTTATCTCTATCAGGGCACTTATTTCTAAGATGTTCATAAGAACCACACGTGAAACATTTCAGCTTCTTTTTCCACTTATTTTGGCCTTTTCTGGATAAGAAAGCTTGTTCCTGTTCAGACTCAGACTTATCCCTCTGAAGCAGCAACTGGCCTTTCACAAATTCTGTGTCTAAAGTTGTTTTACTGCTCTCTATAGCCATTACCAACGGATCATAATGTTCACTTAGCCCACTAAGCAAAATCACGGCTACAAGCTCATCATCCAATGGCTTATCAATATCTGCTAGCTTTTGAGATACGCAAACAACTTCATTGACGTACGCCTCCATGGTAGGAAAATTTAAAAGTTTTAACCCAATAAGAGTTCTCAGCAATGTTAAACGACGAGTCAAGCACTTACTTTCGTACGCATTCTTCAGAGCGTTCCAGGCTTCAAGAGCTGTCTTCGCTGAACGAACATGCACGTAACAACAAGGTCTAACATTCAAGCATATTTTGGCTAATGCTGATTGATCTTGTTCCGTTCGTTTCTTTTCCAATGCAGCCTTTTGTGCTGGAGACATGTCCTTAGCTTCATCGTCACTTACTGCGGTCTTGGCACCATCCTCAATACACCAAACAATGTGATCGTGTAAGAGAGCCATTCGCATGGCGAATTTCCAATCATTGTAGTTGGTAGCACCTTCGAGCTTTATTAGAACTTGATTTGATGAATCTGACATTTTGAACTAATCAAATTCCGATCAAAATCAACCCGAAAAACAACTAACACTTTTACGGAAAATAACTTACAATAACCTCCCGGTGTCGACCACCTAGTTACACTCTTATCACTGTATCACACGTTCCACGGCACTTTTTCCACTGGAATTACGAGTTCTGGGCCCATAACCACTTAGAATTATGATTAAGATTGGAAACAAAGTAGACGGAACGTAGTTTTATTGAGGAAAACATGAGTATAAGCTCATCCAGTTACAACAGTAGAAGTAGGATAAAACGAGATTAAGATAACCTCTAACAGAGAGCGCTAATACGATGGCAGATTATTATGGCGCCTAAATTCAAATTACAACACCATTCGAACTCAAATCAACACCTCGAGTCGATATGAAGTCAACTTTTTTTCGTTTTCTCGAAGTGTTTGAGTCGACAATTGCTCTTCTTGAAGGTCCATTCGAACTCAAATGAACACCTCGAGTCGATATGAAGTCAACTTTTTTTCGTTTTCACGAAGTATTTGAGTCGACAGTTGCTCTTCTTGAAGGTCCATTCGAACTCAAATGAACACCTTGAGTCGATTGAAGTCAACTTTTTTTCGTTTTCACGAAGTATTTGAGTCGACAGTTGCTCTTCTTGAAGGTCCATTCGAACTCAAATGAACACCTTGAGTCGATATGAAGTCAACTTTTTTTCGTTTTCACGAAGTATTTGAGTCGACAATTGCTCTTCTTGAAGGTCCATTCGAACTCAAATGAACACCTCGAGTCGATATGAAGTCAACTTTTTTTCGTTATCACGAAGTATTTGAGTCGACAGTTGCTCTGCTTGAAGGTCCATTCGAACTCAAATGAACACCTCGAGTCGATTGAAGTCAACTTTTTTTCGTTTTCACGAAGTATTTGAGTCGACAGTTGCTCTTCTTGAAGGTCCATTCGAACTCAAATGAACACCTCGAGTCGATATGAAGTCAACTTTTTTTCGTTTTCACGAAGTATTTGAGTCGACAATTGCTCTTCTTGAAGGTCCATTCGAACTCAAATAAACACCTCGAGTCGATATGAAGTCAACTTTTTTTCGTTTTCACGAAGTATTTGAGTCGACAGTTGCTCTTCTTGAAGGTCCATTCGAACTCAAATGAACACCTCGAGTCGATTGAAGTCAACTTTTTTTCGTTTTCACGAAGTATTTGAGTCGACAGTTGCTCTTCTTGAAGGTCCATTCGAACTCAAATGAACACCTTGAGTCGATATGAAGTCAACTTTTTTTCGTTTTCACGAAGTATTTGAGTCGACAGTTGCTCTTCTTGAAGGTCCATTCGAACTCAAATGAACACCTCGAGTCGATATGAAGTCAACTTTTTTTCGTTTTCACGAAGTATTTGAGTCGACAGTTGCTCTTCTTGAAGGTCCATTCGAACTCAAATGAACACCTCGAGTCGATATGAAGTCAACTTTTTTTCGTTTTCACGAAGTATTTGAGTCGACAGTTGCTCTTCTTGAAGGTTCATTCGAAGTCAAATAAACACCTCGAGTCGATATGAAGTCAACTTTTTTTCGTTTTCACGAAGTATTTGATTCGACAGTTGCTCTTCTTGAAGGTCCATTCGAACTCAAATAAACACCTCGAGTCGATATGAAGTCAACTTTTTTTCGTTTTCACGAAGTATTTGAGTCGAAAGTTGCTCTTCTTGAAGGTCCATTCGAACTCAAATAAACACCTTGAGTCGATATGAAGTCAACTTTTTTTCGTTTTCACGAAGTATTTGAGTCGACAATTGCTCTTCTTCAAGGTCCATTCGAACTCAAATAAACACCTCGAGTCGATATGAAGTCAACTTTTTTTCGTTTTCACGAAGTATTTGAGTCGACAATTGCTCCTCTTCAAGGTCCATTCGAACTCAAATGAACACCTCGAGTCGATATGAAGTCAACTTTTTTTCGTTTTCACGAAGTATTTGAGTCGACAATTGCTCTTCTTGAAGGTCCATTCGAACTCGAATAAACACCTCGAGTCGATATGAAGTCAACTTTTTTTCTTTGATTTGGGTAGGAAATGAGATGGAACATATCGTCAGAAAATCAAAAAATCGACTCAAAAACGTCGAAAGAAGTTGATTTTTAGTCAATGTGAGCAATTCCTTTGGGTTCAAATGAACCTTCGACAAGACTCGAAAACGTCGAAAATTTTCGACATGAGTAAATACCTAGTAGTAAATAAATAAAGTAAGAAATAAATACCAAATACCAAATTAATTTAAATACCAAATAAATTTTATTTGGTATGAAACAGTGATCTGAACAAAATAGGTATTAATTGTGTAAAGGTGTTCCAATTTCCAGATGAAAACCCACGGGTACATTAAGGGTACTTAGTTCCTTGAATGCTGGGCTCTTCGAATTTCCATTAAAAAAATATTGTAGGTAATGTTATTTAATTATGACATTCTTCGAAAATGTATTCGGAATTACTTAATGAATATTTCATGTAAATAATCTATTTCAGGGCATTGGACTGAGGATTTCACCGTTGTGTGGTACCCGAATTCGGACTTCCAAGTGAGATTATCTTAGATTAGATTGTCGGACTCACGACGGGACTAGCCTCCATCCGCCGCAGAGATTACCTTAAGTCTTGAGTCAAAACTCACAAGAATCCGACCTTTACCAAGTAATATTCTGGGAAATATGGACTAGATACTGCCATATCTCCAATATTGGAATTCTAATCTGGTAGATGCTGATTCTTAGAGGCTGGTTCTTAGTCATTTGACTCGTCTGTCGATTTGGTGGATTATTCGAGTCGAGAACAAACTTGAATGACGAAAAACGCTGTTAATTGAAAAATGGGCTCATAACCTATTCCATTTCTGACTGGGCGAGGGGGAGTGACATTCACAATAATTGTTCTCTCCGTTGATAGAGTGCGTTTTCGTCGATCAGTCGTCAAAAATATCGTAAAACCGAAAAAAAATCTAGACGAGACTGAATCAGGAAATTGTTGAATTTTAAGTTAGGGATATAGGCCTTAGCCGTCATAGATTGGTGTTGGCAGGAATCTTGTGATTGGGCTCATAAACATCAAATCTTGATAGTAGTTGCTTATCACTTCTTGTTCTGTACGTTTGCTGTTGTGTTCTCTTGCACTATTTCAATAAAGCCAGGAACATCATCGTGCAGCATTTGACTGATGCTGTGTTGTCGACCGTCAAAGGATAAGGAACTGCGATGGGTAATTACTCTTTTGAAAAGTACCTAATCAAAATCGGGTATCGCCGAACAGGTAAGTTCTCTAGAATATAAGCGTGACGTTGCTTTGCTCGAATTTTTCACAAAGTTTGCAGGTCTTGTGTATGAGTTGAGATCGGCTGGAGGTAGTATGAATGATCAAGAAATGGTCGCTGCTGTTTTATCGTCGATGCCATCTTGCTATCAACCAGTTACTAGAGCTGGTCGTTATTACGTTTCATAGCGATCTTACGAAAATCACGTTTGATTTTTTGAAGAACCAGCTTCTTTCAGAGGATGCCCTAGTGGTTCTAGTTTTTACGGACATCTTATTAAGAAGTCATCAAGTTCTGATATGAGTTTCAGTAAACAGAAATTCAAGGGTAAATGTTTTCGCTGTCACCAAGTCTGATTGTACACTCAGGAAGGGTCAGTATTCAAGTCATGTAGCTGAGAGTGAAAGATGACTTGGACTGATTTGGCTCATGAACATTTGATAGTAGTTGCTCATCAGTTCTTGTTCTGTACGTTTGCTAAGTACTGTCTTCTCTTGCATTATTTAAATAAAACTGTTTAACGGTCACTAGTCAATTCAATTGTTCTCTCTGTCGATAGAGTGGGTTTTGGTCGATCAGTCGTCAAAAATATCGTAAAACCGAAATCTCGGCGAGGCTGAATCAGGAAAGGGCCTTTAAACTTCTACACCCCCTTGCTTAGTCAGAAATGGAATAGGTTATGGGCCAATTTTTGAAATATGAGTGTTTTTCGTCATTATGCATCAGAATCAATTTTGTTTTTTTAATCGATGTTTTTGACTATCTGTAAGTTAAGGGTTCTTTAAAAATGGACGGTCAAAATGTCAAATATTCTGTAAAAAATATCTGGCAATTACAAACTATCGAATTTTCCAGGTGACTAGTATTTCTTGGATAAGACTCTCTTTTTCTCAAGCTGGGTCGCCGCCGTTGGAGATATTTTTAGAATATTTCGGCATCGTCATACCGATAAGGGAGGACTTCCCTCAACAGTTGTTTGTACCGGATTCGGTCGAAGATTGTTACGAAATGCTATCTGAAGACGTCGTTTGTAATACTTACCGCAACGGTACGTTTTGAGTTTCAGTGCCTTCATTGTACTTTACGTATACGGGGTATGGCGAATTCCATCGTACCCATATTATTTTTAATCATTATCAATAAACAAGTTGGATAGACTTGACCAGGGAGAAGGGTAACTCCTCCCACTGGAGTGGGTAAACCCCCACCTAAGGACAGGAGACAGGAGGACTCTCCCCACCTGGTGGCCCTCTATACAGGATGTCTAGTGTAACTATGTGACAAACTCAGGGAATCGATTCTACAGGTAATTTGCAACAAAAAATGCCTCGTAGAGTTTTTTTCTTACTCAACTAAAAATCCGACTTTTTTCACTTTTAAGATTTTTTCCGTCTTCTCGACCTTGTCCCTGTAAAACGGACCTAAATCCCTTAAATTATTATGTAAAATAAAATCTGAGAATACCGTTGGAAAGCTGAGATTCTGGGCAAGTTTATCTTAATGAGTGCCCGCCGAATGACCTCGGTAATAACAAAGCGAACTACTAATGAAAAAAACGGTGATTTTAAGAAAATCTTCAAATTTTTAAATTTCGCAATTTTTTTACGAGTTAGGCCAGACTAAAAAAATCGAATTTTGTATCGAAAAGATAGGAAATTTAACGCTCTTTCCAACGGTTTCCTCAGATTTTATTTTACATAATAATTTAAGGGATTTAGGTCCGTTTTACAGCGACAAGGTCGAGAAGACGAAAAAAATCTTAAAAGTGAAAAAAGTCGGATTTTTAGTTGAGTAAGAAAAAAACTCTACGAGGCATTTTTTGTTGCAAATTACCTGTAGAATCGATTCCTTGAGTTTGTCGCATAGTTACACTAGACACCCTGTATAAGGGCCTGCCCTAGCGGCCAAACATTCATTCACTCGTTCTTTACTTTCAAATTCAAAGCCCTCTCTGCCACTGGCCAAGTCGATTGCAACGTCACTTCCAAATACAACTTCTAGTAGTCATTCACAAAATTCTCAAACTTAACTTCCCTCATCTACTTACTGAACTGAACTGGAGACGCCTCGGCTGTCCCTATCAGTTTACAACATGAACTTCCTTCAAACTGGAAAGGAGACGTCTCGTGTCTGCCTCTATCTCATTGAAGGAACATAAAATACTTTAACTTCACTCACAACCAACAAAAACCCTGGGTAGGAGATATCCCAATACCAGATATTAGGAGTCAGTAAACAGGGAATAGTACCTAGGTCTTACAGGAAATATTACCTGTGGGTTTTAGTTCAGAGCGCTCATGTTGACTACCCAACTCGCTATACCTATTCCTCTGTATACTAACTCATATTTCGCTTGTCTCATTCAGGAACGAATTACTTCACGATGGTGTTGAACGCACAAAACAACTTCTTCGCCGCCCCCTACAACTTAATTTTCGGGTCTCACCTCGAAAACGCTCTGACCGCCAAAGACCCGAAATGGCCGTACGAGATGTTCGCTGTCAAATACCAAATCAAACTTCACGTGTACAGCAACCGAGAGCTTCTGATGCCGGTTACGTCTCTGAACGTGTGGCACCAAGTCACGTCCACTTATTCAGCCTGTTTGCCTTTAATTTCTTTCGATGGGTGGTAAGTGGAATTTATTTGTGTCCAACGACTATTTTGGGAGTTGTTCAGATCAGGATTTTAGATCAGTCGAACTTAAAATAGAATCTCAAGATGAGAAAGAACCTCCAACAGCTCTATTTTCTGTATAGATCACCCTTCTGTCTAGATCACTGTTTTTTTCTTTAAATACAGCTATGTGGCTGCAAGAAGTTTTTTTCAGTCTAAAAGCTAAATCCACAAAAACTTCAAACTTCTTGAAAATATTAAATTAAATAAATCTGTATAAATTAAACTAGAATTTAACAACACACAGTAGCAGTCACAGTAACAGCATTCAGCTGATACGATACGACGAAAATATGCAAGACTTGATACCACACCAGATTTCAGCCTGGGATATTACTTTGCAGCACCTGACACTTGGCACAGACTGGTCCAGTCTTAGATTTCTGGCCGAACCTACAGTGTTATTGTGGCCATCAAGAACATCACACTTCTGCAGGTGCAATTTGGGTATCCCTCTGCTATGAGTACCAAAGTACGCCGGTGACCTGGTCGCTGTTGCGTCTCCCTCTCCTGACACCTTTGGTATATATATCGTCGGGAGTAGAGCGGTAGGGGTGAGGCACCAATTTTAGACTCGGACAGGCATCTGGGGATAGTGGAGCAACCAGCATTCTGGATAGCTCCCATCTCAAAACCAGTACTTCAGGAGGGGCCCTTGGCACCAGATGAATCGCAAATTGCAAAGCATCAACCCGCTGGCACCCCCAGTTGAGGGCGGATTCGTGGTGGTTGTGGTTAAGGCGAACCCTGGTCCCTGGATGTGGTCAAGGGATGCGGTATTGGGGAAGAGGTGGCATCGCCATGGAACATGTTCCTTGGGTATGTACATCGGCATGGGAGTTATGCTACTAACTCGGGGAGCAACATCCATAGTTGGTAGAACCAGCCAGAAGGTTCCACCGTAACCTGCAGTGCTTAGGATGTCAGGTACTTATCAGTCGATTAGCTATTCGCCTGTGAGCATACCACTTCTACCTCTCCCAGGCTCAACTGGCAGGCTGTGTATCTCCTACTTGCAGGTGGGAGGAGAAGCGTAATCCAGTGTGGATCGGCTTTCCTTCAACACTACTTTTCCATCTTGGAAGAACAGCTAGGACCACAATCCCTCTGCTATCTTCATAGCCACCAGTTTGGCTGCAAATGCTGCACACTCTTCCTGCTCTCTCCGTCCAATTTCGAAAAGCTGCTGCAGCTCCATCGATTGATGTGGATCCGTTTGTGGAAATCCCTCTGCAGATGACCACTTGGAGAGTATCATCCCCCATAGGAGACAATCAAGCCCCATAACTCCTCAGTTCGTTAAAGCAGGCCGCCATTCGTTCCTGAATGTTTGGGACAAGGAAGTCAGCCACTTGCTCACTGATGGTCAATCCAATTTTCGTACTAACCTCATGAATACAGCAACATGAAAATTGACCTGAAGTTTCGCCATTTGATTCACGTTCATATTGATGATGTTTATTTCGGTTCTTCGGTGCGGCCTTGCAAATTACTCTAAATCCCACTAACAACAACTCATTTGTACATTCCTCATCAACATGAGCGTGAACCAGACGGCATAACAAACCAAATTTTCACTGTGGGGAACTGCTGATTCAAACCACATCATGGATTTAGTGCACAGCATACACAGGACGGTGATCTATACAGAAGTGTGATCGATAGAGATCATAATACCAGGTGTGCAACGTTTCTTTAATATTTGTTTGCAAATTTTCTAAGAAATGGAAACTGTTGTTCTCGTCCAATCCTGACTGAGATGTTAGGTACTTGGCAAAAAATGGGTACAAAATTTGTTATAAAACCAGTAAAGTTGAGACATTTTACAACTTTCTTCGAAAATTCGCTCTTATAGCCATGCTGCATGACTGTAGATTTTTATTGTTTAACATTATTTTTCAGTGACACTTCTGTGAAATACCCTACAAAATATCTTGCGCACGAGCTTGTGACCTTGCAACTGATATCGCAACGCCAGAACAATTCAATTTGTAAGAACTTGATAGTCGAATTGAGAGAAGCTGTGACTTTTTTTCGATGTAAGTACCATTTTAAAGCCAATCTCTGCAAGCATAATATTAGAAATTATTTTGGAAATCGATTGTGATCAAATTTTAAGGTACTGATTGAGCTTTGGCCTGTCAAAATCAGCTTGTTCCCCAGTCTGCCGAATTCAATAGTTCTGCATTAATAATATTTAAATGACCCCTAATCGTTTTTACTACGGTGGAATAGTTCATAGTTCGCGTTTTGAATGCTTCATTGCCGATTTCAGATGACGCAGATGACAAATCAGATCTGTCCAAAAGGGCGGTTAAAGACTTTGACGTACTCACCCAAACAAAGTGTAAGTTTTGTATTGAAGGGCTTCGGTACCTACCTGCCGTTGTAAATGACTGTACCCCATCCTCGTCGCCAAATGTTAGTTCTAAGTAGGTAGATCTGAATATGAGAACTACAATACACGTGGGAAACTTTAGAACAGAACAATACTGGTTGACAGTAACTGTTAACAAGAGAATGATGGTGTCGGACATAACAATAATATACTTGCAAAATATGCTACCCGAATGGAAACACTCTCTGCCAGTTTAAAACCTGAGAGAACATCTACATTTCAAACAATCTAGGATTAGGATCCTGGATTCCTAAATACCAAATTCTATTTGTACATTAGCCTTCGTACATTACTGCTCCTTAGTCCGTTTGGCCTCTGTTTCTCTTGATACGGAGCCAATCAACACAACTGGTGGGAGCTTGTTGAAACGTTCTCCCACTACAATCTAAAACATTTCAAAACTCCTGAAGTAGGTAGATATGTGAACCTATGCCTAAATACCCTAGTTAAGCGAATTGTAGAGGAAAAAATCCAAATTCATTAGGTACAAACCCTACGATTATTACAAAATAAGGAGGTATCAGGCTGTTTGAATGTCATGATTAATTTTTTTCTTCAAAATTTGGTTTGATATGAATTTTTGTACAGGGCAAGATAATGTGAAGCTGAAATTTGAGCAACAGAAAAAATATTTTTTCGGCTTCAATTCCTTCTGGATTGTGACATTCCCACTGGCGCTGTATGGATCATACGTGTCGACTACAGGGCGCGACTTGTACATGGAACTTAACGCTATGGTTTGACTTCCACTTTTAATAATTATTATCGATTACTAATAATAATTATTACTATTATTACTACTTTCTTCTTTGTTGGTTCACTGCTCTGGGTGGTCCCAAGCTTGCTTGCGTTCCGCAGTTACGATACCCTGCTCGTTCAACGTCTTCAGTAGGGGAAAAAGGAAAGTTCAGTGAATTTCACTACTCATACTGCTCGTACTTCATTCGTCTCCTCCAAACTCCTGTTTGATAGACATTTCAACGTACCTCCCTCAATATCTTTCTTTCGAAGGTCCGTAGCATGTATTCTCCGTACTCCCTCAGTACCCACGTCAGACGGATCAAGTACATCCCACATATCAGTTGGTGGATCAGGAGGGTACTTTAAGTTGCTTCACGAAGTCCCAGTAGAATCTGTGACTACAGCATTTACTACTACTTCCTACCTAAATTATCTAGATACACCTCGAAATAATAATAGAAATTTAAATTTGGCGTATAAGCCCAAATCCACCACGTCCAACCGTAGCGGCTTTTAGGAGTTTGGGCTTCTAGGCTTCTACTTGCAACTTAGTGAGGGCCTATGAATTCCCCCATAAGAGTGCAGATGCCTGAATGCAGTGTATAATCTCTATATTAACTATTTTGATTTTTCAATGAAAACTGAAGTTTTTAAGACGAATTTTAAGGAGATGTTATTGTCGAGATACTCAACTTTAACCTAGAAGAGAACCATTTTCATTTTGATTTACCTTTTATTTTTGGTAAATGTTATTAATTGATTGTATCAGCAGAGGAACATAATATGTATTATGTTTATTAGTAGCCAGGGGAGGAGGTACTATAGTATCCCACGAAGCAAAACCTAATACTAGCTGATGCTGAAATTCCCCGTTAAATGCGACACTCCCCTGCTTAATGGCCCATGATTTATATTTACGAGTATATTGCCCTTGGAAGTTGGCGTATTATATTTAACGAAGCATAGGGTTACATATCGATACCCTCATTCTAATACCGCATATCATCAATTTTGGCCAAATTCCGTTTTTAATGGACCCTAAAGTATTTCTAACGCCCGATCGAATGGTGCTGTTGCGAAGTCTCTAGAAAAATTACTTATGGGAGAAATAGCCAGTTTTCTAATAACCCATCAGAATTTGTATCAGGTTTGTTTGTTTACTGCTTCCAATACCTCGTATCAGACCTCTCGTCAAGGTATATAACAGATGAGCTGCACTACAACAGATGAGACGTAGTATAGACCTTTATTGGCATATACATTTACAATAGGCTTCTAGGGGCCCTTAAGGTTGTAAATACAAAAAAAATTACAAAATAAATAAAATCATGGCCTTTGAGAATTACATAAATTACAGAGTAAATGGCAAAGATAAAAATTAAAAGAAAAAAAATACAGCAACAAATTTGGTGGAAAGGGTCTGGATCTCAAAAACATATCCAAGGGGGCACCATGTTAAGGCGAAGCCACCCAGAGCCCCCGGAATGGCCGAACGTTCTAGGCCTGGGCCAACTAGTTAAACAGTCAAGTAACGGGAAGCGAGTTTGGAGTAATACCGAAATGTTGTTCGATAAGGCCACTGAAGACGGAAAGCTCGGAGACTGATCGACAAGACAGGGGTAAGGAGTTCCACAACCTAGCCCCAGCAACCCGCAGAGATCTGCCCATTGAGATTGTACAATGAGGCACCACTGTAAGAGCGCGAAGTCTATCAGAGTGACCAAAAAAAAAAAAAAAAAAAAAAAAAAACATGCCTTCAAGGTACTCAGGACTAGGGGTATTTCCATATAATAATTGAAAAATAAAAAGGCATACTCGCATTTCAAAGTGATTAATCATAGGGCAACCTACCAGAGCCCTGGAATGGATAGTAATATGATCGTATTTTCGGATATTAAACACGAAACGAGCAACTGAGTTCCAACATACCTGAAGGCGATGGTGCTGCTCGGAATTCAAATTGGTGGAAAACAATTCACAACCATAATCAAAATGAGGTAGGAGTAATGACTTGGCATGAATTAACTTAAGGTTAGAAGGGGTGAAGTCTAAGACGATGACACAGAAAAAGAGAGAAGGGAGAAAATAATGAAGAATGAATTGTACCACAAGGGCACATTGTAGTCAAGTTTGACTCAGACTTTTCAGTTTCAGTGATATTTTTCATTTTATTCACATTGTAAGTACACCACTATTATTTGGTAATAGATTAATGACTTCAGTAATAAATCAATTTCAAAATAAACATTTTGTCATTTGAATTTCGTTGCAATCATTTTAAATTAGCCACTAATCGCATCATTTTTGTGCTGACAATACCACGTATGAGGGTTGTCGTGTTTACAAAGCCATCAAAGGGTTTTTTCTATGCCAATTATTGGAGAGGGTTGTCAAGCCACAACTCGATTTTAAACCATTCAGAAAGACAACATTAACCCGGACTTGAACGATTTTTTTGCTCTCCTGAAAAATGGATATTTTCTGATACGTGGTATTCGAATGAGGGTATCGATATAGTGATATATCGAAATTATACCTAATTTTTTAATTCATTTGTTGCCTTCTTTATATTCTCTTATTTTTTCAAGTTATTAATTTAAGAATCATTTTATTCGTTGTGTACACGAGTACACGTGTACCCTAGCGAGATACAGATATTTGCATTGACACGTGTATCCTTCTAACCCTAGTAGGTAAATTGTTAACGAAAAAAAAAAAATAAAAAAAAAATACTGCGTTATCTGTTACAGTGTTTCATACGGATTGAACCGCCCCGTACCGTAGTGACCGTCGAGGGTGGGGACCGTATCGTGGATTGTACGAAACCCGTTGAATTTACACCGGTATCGTCGGGTACAGCCTTCGATGTGAGCCTTTTCACGTTGAAATGGTCGTGCGTAGATGAGTCCGACGGAGAAAACCCAATTTGCGAACCAAAAACCACCAAATGGGGTGAGTGTTTGTGAATTTTAAAATTCGAATGTTTTTCAGTTGTATTATAATAATAGGGGGAACACCATAACCAGAAATGTTCTCACTCAAGGGGAACAAAATTGAGCTGAGCACATTTGAGCAAAATTTGAGCACATTTTGTTAACCAAATTGACAAAAAAAATTAAGGAACTGGCCTCATTATTGTATAGGGGGAACACCATAACCAGAAATGTTCTCACTCAAGGGGAACAAAATTGAGCTGAGCACATTTGAGCAAAATTTGAGCACATTTTGTTAACCAAATTGACAAAAAAAATTAAGGAACTGGCCTCATTATTGTATAGGGGGAACACCATAACCAGAAATGTTCTCACTCAAGGGGAACAAAATTGAGCTGAGCACATTTGAGCCAAATTTGAGCACATTTTGTTAACCAAATTGACAAAAAAAAAATTAAGGAACGAGCCTCATTGACATTGAACAATAACATAAGGCAGTAATAACTGGGAGCAGTACGTGGTCGAGAAATGACCCAAATTTCATACTGAGTGTTCTAATATTTTCAACGTGTTTTTAACAGTTCCATGTTAAATACGGTTTTGTCACACAGGCCCTTACAAGTACAACCACCTCAATTGTGATCGAAGATTCAAATTCAAATTAGAGCATTTTCACAAATACTATAACAGTACTGCCCTGTCCCAGGCTGGGAAACCGTACGAATTCACCATCACTACTGAAGTTGCCTCTACTGAAATCCGAGTTATGTAAGTTGATTTTATATTAGTTGCGTTTGCATCGTCTGTTAGGTTATAGGGAGTCTAGTGGTATCGATGGGCTATTAGGGTATACTATATTATATCTATAGGGGTATAGATTTATAGACGAAACCGTTAATTATTGGTTAGTTAGTGACCGATTGAATAGGATTTTTTAAAGGGCTAAAATCCATTAAACAAATTTTTTTTTTGAAGTTCTACATGCCAAGGCCCATCGTTAGCCTGAGGTGAGAATCGCTTTTGAAAATCTGTTGGAGAAAGGAAAAAATCCAGAATGTTACACTAAGCTCCACGTGTGCTCTGACCACTGCTTAGCAGAGATCATTAAGAAAATACCAATTCACCCATGCTTTACTGGATTCGTCCGCTGGTAGGTTTGAGACGATTTTGCTGGCTTTGCGTGGCCACAACTTCTTCTTGGAAAAAGTACTCCATCTACAGTGTGCACGCACTTATTTGGCATAATATTATTCCTACAAGCAGCAATGCCGAGGAGCTCACAGATGGAAGTGGACGATTCTTCCAACTTCACAAAGGGGGTTTGGAAGGGTCTGCTGGCCTCAGTACAAAATAATCCAAAAAACAATATCGTCGAATCGTCTGAAACTGCTGGGAAACCCATAAAACCCAGTTTGAGTTTGTGGACAACTGTCCTGACGCTTCCCAGTCCTGTTCATGAAGAATCCTTTGGATGAGCAACACTGTCCAAACTCCAGCCTACGTCCCATTCAACAGTAATACACTCGCTGATATACAGAGGATCGTGTAATATAATACTTTATTCCAAAGGAGTACCTACGCTGCATAATGGCATCGTGATGCATCATATCAAGTGATGGTACTTATCATACGCTGACTTAGCTGAAGATTCCGACAATAAATTCCTTTTCACTCAAAAACGTTAAAAAATGAAAATTTCTTGAATTTTTTCGCCTATGGCAACTGTTTTTACTTTGCTATTTCCCGGGGTGTCGATGCCAAATGAAATGATTTATCGAATTTTCAGTGGAAACACTTTGATGATGTGCACAATTTGACCTCTAGGGGGGTTTAATAAATTTGGAAAAATATGTCAGAAGTGCAAAATTGAACGGTCTTAGAATGGAAAATTCGTTTCTTCCACAATTTTATCAATAGCAACGTGTTTGTTGTACCAGAGGCGGGGTTTTAATAAAGTGTAACAAAACCAATTACCCAAGGCATAAACGAATAATATAATTATCAGGTTGGATTGCGAAAATAATATATAGATATGAAATAAGGAGCTCCTTCTAATATACAAGTAAAGATACTGTTCTGCCGCACAGAAGACACCTACTCTTCACTTTTCTCATGACGTCATCATCCTCGCTCCATGTCCCCTCGATCCATGTCGCCCCCTTTTCTATTTTAATAATTCTTGATAATTTAATTACTATTCTATTCATCAATATAGTACGGTATTCAGGCCCATTCGGACCTTTTTCCATATCCGAGCAGCGAGGGGTTTACTTTTCGAAGGGATACTTTTAACGTGTGTGTTTTGTGCGTTTTAACGTGTGTATTGTGAGCCCTGCGCGGCCAAAAAGAAAACCTTCCGAGCACATTGTAAAAATACAGGTTATTCGTGCTTCTTTGTTCTGGCCTCATGCTCGCTCCGATCATTCTGTTATTATTCTTGTGAAGAATAAATTAATCTTGCATCGAAAATCGTACGCTTTATTCTTGTGCCAGGTAAAACAATGGTGCCGAAACCCGGGAAATGTGGACCAGTTCTCTTCTGTAGACTGATGATAGGTAGGTACTGTTAATTAAAGAAAAGAGTTTCTGACCGTATGGTAGGTGAACGGGGAGCACGCGCAAGCAGATTGTAGAATATACCGCTGGAAATCCTCACCAAGTCGTCTGGTAGGGAGGAAATACGATGAAATGCGTTGTAGTTTGATGGATGCGGTGGATGCGGTGCTGTCGACGTCCGGTTGACCCTGAAATCATGGTTATTCAAATTCCATAAGAATTTGCTTGATTGAAGGGACAGCGTGGCAGCGTGGGATTGGGTGACAGGTTATTCGTGTCTCCTACGAGGTACTTACGTCGAAATGGTCAGAAATCCGTGAGGATGCTTTCCAGATTAGATGGAGACCTTGTGGTGGTATGCTGATGATCCAGGAGTTTGGGATGCTGATGACCCAGGAGTTTGGGATTCTGATGACCCAGGAGTTTGGGATGCTGAAGACCCAGGAGTTTGGGATGCTGAAGACCCAGAAGTTTGAGATTCTAATGACCCAGGAGTTTGGGATTCTGATGACCCAGGAGTTTGGGATACTGATGACCCAGGAGTTTGGGATGCTGAAGACCCAGGAGTTGGGATGCTGAAGACCCAGGAGTTTGGGATTCTGATGACCCAGGAGTTGGGATGCTGAAGACTCAGGAGTTTGGGATTCTGATGATCCAGGAGTTGGGATGCTGAAGACCCAGGAGTTTGGGATGCTGATGACCCAGGAGTTGGGATGCTGAAGACCCAGGAGTTTGGGATGCTGATGACGCAGGAGTTGGGGATTCTGATGACCCAGGAGTTGGGATGCTGATGACCCAGGAGTTTGGGATGCTGAAGACCCAGGTGTTTGGGATTCTGATGACCCAGGAGCTAGGACGCTCAATGGGGAGACCAGAGAGAAAAATGGCTTGTGGAGAGAAACCACGAGGAGAGCCAAATCTGCTGGGGGGTATACAGGATTGATCAGAGACGACGCTGTAGAGGATGAACCTTCAAGTGTCAGGGCACAGTTCACTTTCACTTCACATCGGTTTTCACAGTTCTTCTTGTCTTATAGCTAATAAAATTATACATACTACCTACCTGTTGGCGTAAACACAACGTACAGGAGGTTTTTTTGGTGATTTCCCAAAAGGTTGGTTGAAATGACTTTAAAAACCGATACAGTTCATCTTCTGGATTTTGTACTTTGCCTGAAGAATTTCTTGACACTTGTGCTAATCGCAGGTTCAAGGTATTGATTTAAAATCTTTATTCAAGTTGTTGGTCGAGATGCGACAAAGTGAACCCGATTGACGGCGTTTTGGTGGAAGCTATCGAATCACCTTTGTCGGCTTACGTCCCGCCGGAATGGGCGCTGTACGAAGGGAGCGCCGCCGGCGTCAAACTCCCACTGAGGGAATACAGAAGTACGACGGGGGACCCGTGGCTGGTTTCGATCAAACGGAACGTCCTTAAACCAGGGACGACGTACGCTATTGAAGCCAGGAGTGAGAATGACGTTTTTTTTTAGGGCATGGTTATTAACAGCCACAATTAAAACATAATTAATCATAAAACACAATCGTAGGGTATCAACGAAAAATATTTACAAACCATCTTATCGCCTAAACTGATATTCTAATACCATTTTCTTCTAATACTGCCCACATTTTCTCCTCATAATATAATATATTTATGTCGTCGGGCCATAACCAATTTGAAAGACCCGCGCCAGCAAATCAAGATTGGACCTCGAGAAGCTGGATCGACCCAAGTAATCGATTGTGAAAATCGATGGGGCAATATCGATGCCTACCGTTGTGAAATTGGGGGGGGGGGAGGGGGGCACGGCACTCTTGATCCGGACGGAGGAGGACTACCAGCTCTCTCGAGGAACTATCGAGTATTTTGCTTAGGGGGGCTTGAAGTTTCTCGGTGTTTCCCACACTGGTAGTCCTCCTCCGTCCGGATCAAGAATGTCGTGCCCCCCCTTTCTCAACGGTAGGCATCGATATTGCCCCATCGATTCTCACAATCGATTACTTGGGTGGATCCAGCTTCTCGAGGTCCAATCTTGATTTGCTGGCGCGGGTCTTTCAAATTGGTCATGGCCCGACGACATAATATACATTTAATGTATATTATACATTAAATGCATAAATTTTATAACTATAAGGTGCCTCCAATATTTCATATTACTTCTTAAACAACCTGTGTCTAGAGACAGCATATCAATTTCATCCCCATTGCTCCTAGTCACTCCAGCCAAGTACGACGGACAAAGAGCATGATGTTGGGAGTATCGAGGGTTGGTCCAAATAAAACAATTTTTCTAGGCCGACGTTTCGCAATAAAAGTATTGCATCTTCAGGGCTACAAAACAGAGGAGGAATACACAGGTGGAATGAACATTGGTATAGAAACATGGCTTGCTTGCACAACTTACTAGTATCTATTAGTTATTTCTTATATTAATTACTTACTTATGACTATTATCTACTTATCAAAATTATGTGGTTGTTCCATAGTGAGAATATTGTTCCATATTCACATCTTATTCAATAGTTGGGACTCTGACGATCCCGCTTTGAACCCTCCACTCTAAACAGCTCCCACAACTTTCCCAAGGTAATTCTCACTATGGAACAACCACATAATTTTGACAAGTAGGTAATAGTCATTAGTAAGTAAGTAATATAAGGAATAAGTAATAGATGTTGTATTTTAAAGATAATATCTTTATTTATCTTTATATATCTTTAAACCCTTATATTATAAGGGTTTAATATAGAACGACGGATGCTTGGTACAAGATTATTAATAGAATGAAAGCCACAGGTTACAATCTGGAGGTAATCTTCTGAAAGACAGTTTGGCCAACATAACAGATACTAGTAAGTTGTGCAAGCAAGCCATGTTTCTCTACCAATGTTCATTCCACCTGTGTATTCCTCCTGTGTTTTCTAGCCCTGAAGATGCAATACATTTATTGCGAAACGTCGGCCTAGAAAAATTCTTTCATTTGGACCAATTCTCGATACTCCCAACATCACTCCTTAGAATACCAGTGGTCAAGAACCTTTAACCTAAAGAGCATGATTGCTCCTCATTCTATACTACACGAACAAATTTCTTGTATGATTCAGTATGTTTGAACCATGGGTCGCTTTTAAGTTGTGGGTGCATATATTTGAAAAATTGACCTTTGTCGCACTTCCCACATCTATTTTGTCATTCCATTCTCACCGTTTTCTTAAATGTACTGTAGAAATCCTCCTTTAGGCAAAAGGCATTCCACCACTCCACCTGTCTCCGCAGCGGTTTTTGCACCCTGTCCGCTCTCTCATATGACAAACCACTATGTGCCAGAACCCATAAAAAATGAACGTCAATTGAACATGACAAACAACTATAAACGTCAATGATTTAATTTTTTTTAAATATTTGGCATTGTTCAAAACATACAGCCACATAGGTACCATAAAATAAATTTAACGAAATTACACATCTTCATAATTTAACAGGAAACAAAAATTAAAGCCTTATACAATTTACCTCGATAAAATTAAACAGTTCCTTGTACACCTGAACATTTCCTTTCAACATACATTCAAAATTAAATGGGGAAGTCAAAATACGACTTAATTTTCTAAACAACCTATCTCTAGACTTCGAATATTTTGTACATTCCATTAAAATGTGCTCTATATCCCCGTCGCCTCCACAATACTCACACCTCCCATCATCATCCATATCCCGCAACAATCCTATCCTAACGTCATTCCATTCGTCTGTTTTCTTAAATTTACTGTAGAAATCCTTTAGGCAAAAGGCATTCCAGTGCCAGAACCCATAAAAAATGAACGTCAATTGAACATGACAAACAACTATAAACGTCAATGATTTAATTTGCGGATCGGGTTAATATTTTGGGAGAGAGCTGTTCAATATTGACAAACTGTAATTATTTCTGATGAACGGATTCAGTTGCCTTCGATATATCCTGTTTTATATCGTGTCCGCAGCTACTAAAGGCAGAGGGTCAAAGGAATTTAAGACGAATTCGCCGCCTGAGAACGGAACATGCGAAATCGTTCCACAATCAGGAATCAGAGGTGTCACGATGTTCCAAATCACTTGTCGAAATTGGAAAGACGAAGACTCCCCTTTACTCTACACGTTTGGCATCAACGAGAACGACTCGTTTGGTAATTTTGACTAATTTCTATGTCCTCCTCATGAAAAGTACCATTCGGCATCAACTGGCATGTGGCAAATCAAAGCTGTCAGTAACAGTAACACCAAACTGGTAACAAGTGCCACATTTCAATAAAGTCAAAATTCGATTTTCGACTTGAAATCGTCGTGTTTCAATTGAACTACAAGATCCTGATCACGTTCAGAGCTCAACATGCCCTTTCTTGTACGTCAAGGCCCCAATTACACCTACCGAGTGCTCAGAACTGAATTGTGTAAGTGAACTTAAGTGTAATCAGCAGAGACGAGTAACTATAGGTCATTTAGTTTCACGATTTAGGTCATTTTTGATAGGTCAATTAGGTCATTCGTTTTGCAGATTTAAGTAATTAATTTTACCAATACTAATATTAGTATTAATAATTATTAGGTTCTGAAAAATGAGGGGTAATGACCTATGAATGACCTATTTGTGCAATATTGGTAAAATTAATGACTTAAATCTGCAAAACGAATGACCTAATTGTCCTATCAAAAATGACCTAAATCATGAAACTAAATGACCGTTTATTATTGTAGTAAACGGAATTCTTGTTGGAAGAGGATTCTTGTACTGGTACATTATTTCCCATTTCTTGAAATCCTACCGTTGCTTTCGTTCGTGCATTTAAAAACGTGAAACAGACTATCGTAACTACTGACTGCGCCTTTTCTGTAATTGCCAACATCGTTATCTTCACCACTTCAAAATAATTTGACCAATTTGTTTCCCATTATTGTTACAGAGCCTTTAGCTGAATCTTACTACGAAGACAATCTGCCTTCAACAGTCCTGTTCTACAATAACGTCAGCGTACAAGTGACAGACATGTACAAGTTGAAGACTGTGTACCCACTCACTGTAAAGGTAGTTGGACAGAAAACAAAAAAATTTACCTGTGTACATTTCCACTCAAATTTGGTTGTTTTCGGGGTTTTTTTTTAATCGATTTTTCATCTGCAGCTAACAAACGGCATCACAACGTATGACTTCACTGAAGATCAGAGGAGTTTCTCGAGTGAATACAGACGAAATGACTTCGTCGCCATGACGTCTCGAGTCGTCAAAAACTCGAAAATGTCACTTGTCAAGCCCGATTTTCCACTTTATTGGAAAGTAGAAATTTTAAGAAATATTCTGACGACTGTGAGTACTCCGTTACTAGTCCTAAGGTTTATAGCAAATTTTCTGGCGTTTTTACCCTCGAGAATCCAAATTTAACAATTGATTGCCCTTTAAAATAATTAAACGGCTGCATTATTGAGATAATAAGTACATAGTTCATTATTTTTTGATTTTTGAAATTTATTCACATACAGCTTCCTCATGTCAAGTACTACAATTCGATTCATCAAATGGTCGGGAGCATGTTGAGGTTGATGAAACAGGCGGAAGATGGCAAATGCAAAGAAGATGGTGTTCAAAATATCATATTGGGTACGATATGGATGTAAACTGAACGAACTAAAATGCAAAGCACTTGTGGTAGGCTCAAGTATAAACATCAAGACTACACCAACTGAAATCTAGATTGCAAAGGGAAATCAATTGCCATTGTAATCAATTGGTACAACCTCCTGTACACCCTTTTGCATATATTTGTAGCATGCAATGACCAAAATAGGTCACTCCACATTACAACCCCCTAGTTCTTACATTCACTCTCATAATCAATGATGTCGCTTGGATTATGTGAGTGAATTTAAGAACTAGGGGGTTGTAATGTGGAGTGACCTATCTTGGTCATTGCATGCTACAAATATACGCAAAAGGGTGTACAGGAGGTTGTACCAATTGATTACAATGGCAATTGATTTCCCTTTTCAATCTAGATTTCAATTGGTGCAGGCGTTAGTAGTGCATAATTTTGACTATGCAATCACTGCGTTTTGTGATTGAAACAAAGATCAAATTCAGTTAAATTCAATAAAGTTCAATTTGTATTACGCCTGAAATTGAATGAGCATGTTACCCCCTTTTATACATATAAAGCTGAAATGGCTAAAAATCCCAGAACGTATCAAGTTGGCTACCGCGACTATGTTGTTCAAAATCCTTAAATTTTCCACTCCGGCGTATTTACGAGACAATTATTTATCGTTGAGTGAGGTAATGCAATTTGCATTATGCAAACATTCCATTTCCAAGTTCCACTACAACGCGCCAGTACTATCAATAAGTCATTCAATGCCTCTAGTATTCGAATACAATATTGCATACAATGACAATATTGTAATATTTAATACCAAACTTTCTGTGAAGGCCTTCAAGAACAGTTAGTAAGAACAGTTATGACCCTATAAGGAACATTTGTTTTCAAAATATTTGACAAAGTAGAACAATTTGTAAGTAGGTTGGTACAGAGGCTATGAATTTCAGTTATTGTGGAGTTTCAAAATTTGTTGGTCTTGTTTTGTAGGTATTTCTAAAACTCACAGTATGCAGTGTAGTTTATTTTTACTTCTTTAATTTAAAGTAGAAAAGATAATAATTATGAATGTAATGTCAACGCTTTGAGGATGATGTTGTAAAATTTACAACACAAATTTACAAAATTCACATTCAATGTCTCTTCCAGGGACTGAGTAAAAGAGGGCTTTGTAGCACAAACATATATAAACACAATATCAATATCGTCGAATTTATCAAATTTCGTTACTTTGAGTTTCTCTACAAATTGAAGGTTACTTCTCAAGTTGGTACTTGTCTTTCTAACGAATTATTAATTATTTTATCTCCATGATTATGAAGCTACTGTAACAGAAATTAACATTGTAACTTATGTAACGATTTAACATGATTATGACGTTGAACGTAACTGAACACAGCTAAACCCAAATTGTCGTTCCAGGTGTGGGGGAAGGATTGGAACTGGCTGCTCAACGTCTCAAAGAACGCGTTCTCGAAGATGACTCGTACACTATGTGGGACTCCCAAATCCATGGAATCGTTTCGTAAGTTAGTAAATGTTCACTTTGGAGACTAACTTGGCATCCATCTTTCGTATCATTTGAGACCTTCAAGGAGCATCTCTGAGCCAATTCGAGCCTTCAAAATCTAGACTCAGCAAGACCCGCACACCTTGTGTGCGATTTGGTGCATCCCGAACACTTCGAGGCGTTCTCTCATTTCAGACCACGCTATCTGCCTCCTTGTATTTATACAAATTTAAATTTCTCCTTTATAAATACAAATTTCAATTCCGAACTGTCGTCTGTTATTCACACTCGGATTGTGATGAGAACAAAATTTGTATATTTAATATAAGTACTTATAGTCTATTCAACTTCTCACCTGAAATTCAAAACAAACCCAAAGTGAATTGATTACGGTAAAAATACAATGAAAGTGTTTTGATGTAATACAATTCAAAAATTAATATGAATTTTGTAGTAAGATACACTAGTGCATTGGTACTACCAACATCAGAGAACTTCCAATTTCCTACAATAACGTCTCGTCTGTACCTTATTATACCTCCTTGTACCGCTGTAGCCCTCAACTTCCAATTCTTCATTTAGTGCTATTTTGACGACTGCTGATGCAGCATTCAAAGCTCAAGATCCTGTACTACTGGCTTCATCAGAAGCAAGAGACGGCATACAAGAAATCCACAGACAAAAAGCGAGTTCCTTAGCACAATTTCTAAATAATCTGTACTATTAGGTCGTATGGACATTGGACATTACCTAATTTTTTTGTGACAAAATGTACTGGGTTTTGTGATGACATAGAACATGAGTAAACTAAGGTTAAAAAGATACATAAAGTGGCGTATTTACAATCACATGTTCAGGGCCCAGTATTTAAGAGAACTTATGAAGTAATGTAACAAGTCTACCCCCCCACTTTTCTTCAATATCGAACATTTTGTCCATAAAATTCTTAATTTATTGGGGCTCTACCGATATTCCCCAAAACTGCTCGTAGAAGTCAATCAAGCAGTAAAACATTGAATTTTAATGATTTTTTTTTGCAGTTTTAATTTATTTTTGAACATTTGTTTATAGGCGAAATACGGAGTGTGGTACGTTCTGAGGTCGTTACATACCGTGATGGAGATCGCGAGGTCGACGATGGTCTTGAAGAACCAGAGGCCTTACATTTTCAAACATGGAGGGATCACCATATTCACGGCTGTATGTATTATTAAATACAAATTTTGTAGTTTTTGTTTGCTAGATTATTATTCAATTTTAATAATTAAAATTATTATAGGTGTGCTATTTATTGAAGTTCATTATTATTAGCTGGATGATGTAGACAGAGGTGATAAAGAAAGAACTAACAACTAGTAATAAACTGGCCTGAGAAATCATTATCTTTTGAAAATCTATCAATCTTTACGAAGAAAAGTACTTAATTATCCGTCATTTACACTGCTACAAACTTGGTCAATTAAATAGCTTGAGTCGTATTTGAACAGAGGCTAATAAAAGGAGGTATGGGGTGTTATATGTCCATGAAAAGCAGGTTTACCTTATTTGTACCGTTCGAGGCCAAACGAGCGTTATCTACACTGATGAACGAGGAGCGAATGCTAGCAGTGATTTGCGACTTATGGCTGATCTTCGGCTAAAGGCCGGTTTGATCAGATGTCAGAGAGTTGACGAGGCTTAGGGCAAAGAGAATATTCTCAAACTCAGAACATGATCGGCAAAGGTATTTGTGCTTTGGGAAAAGCTCTTAATTACGTGTTAGACGAAGTAGAACTGCCGATCCCAGACAAACAAAACCTCTTGGTACCCTTGTTTGAATCATCACGCATATTTGAGAATGTATTTTATCATTTGAGTTTGACCCGTAGAAATCAGATTTCGCCAAAGATGATACAATACATACGAGAGCTCGTGGGTCATACTCCTCCTTCGGAGTTTTTATTCAGTGCTACACTGACCGATGATCTGAAAGCGGCTAAAATTGTGGAAAGTTCGGCCAAGGAGTTAAAAACTCCGGTTTTCAGTCATCCCAGTACTAGTCCTGGTGGGCACGGATACTCGAAGACATGTCTTCTAGTATTTGTGCTGGTGGTCCTTCTCAACCTCCGAGGTCTGTAGCCTCGAAGGCGTTCCAGAATCACAAGAAAGCTGGGGGGAGCTCATAATATGAGCTTATTATGCACCTAAGTCGACGCCGTTAAATTGTCGTCGCCAGATCCGTCAACCCCGAGAGACGGCGTCACGGAAAGGACATTCCTTGGGGATGAATCCCAACTCGAGCGATTCATCGAGGAGAAGCAGAGCTTCATACATTAGATAAAAAGGTTTGTCTGAAATGTGCTGGTAGATTATCTCAGTTTTTCGAGGACTGGTCACAGTAACCCTGTGATCCATGAGCGGGTCCGTGGCTACCCTCTACCCATTATCGCAGATACCATTCAGCCGTCCGTGCCAGTTTCTAACTTTTCCTTGTCGGAAAAGTTAGTAATGGACAGGGAAATTACGGATTTGCTCAAAATTGGAGTCATAAAGAAATGTCATCCCTTGCAAGGACTGTTCATTTCACCGATATTCCTTGCGGATATGGCGGGAGGGGGTAAACGATTTATTTTAAATTTAAAAGAATTCAATAAATTTAATTAAAACACCTCATATCACACGAGAAGAGAATTTGAGAAGAGTTCCAAAGAAAAATCCATTTTTCAATCCTGATCGTGGGATTAAGTTCTTAATATGCTTTCTCTCCGCAGGTTGGCCACGGTGTGACTTTGCATGGGTACTTGAAAGAACTTGCAAATGACGGATCTGCAGTGCTACTGTCATCTAAGGCAATCGAAAGCTTGGGCTTGTCTACTTATGCCGTAGAAGTGAGTTTCGTGATGAACTTCACAGTTAAAACTGCTATACGCACACCCTCATTCAAGCTTCATCCAAACCCCTTTGGTTACTCAGTATCTGAAGAACTGGGAAGATCTGCCAAGAAGAATCCTTTGGGTTACTAAGGTTTAGCGTTTGCCAATAATGTGTATCAGTAACCAATGAGTTGTTTTCAATACCCTATATCATACATCCTGTATTTATAATATATAATTTGGTCCTAATAGGTCATCAGAAGTGAAAACTACGCCTACCACGCTTGGAAGCCGATTGTCGGTCAAGTTCTGCAAATAAAGTTCTTGAAGGGGTCACCAGGAGCGCTGAACCCTCAGGAGAAAATTTTTGAAGAGGACAAATTGTCCAAAGGGCTGTTCATGTTGAGAATACGAGTGAGTTGCTCTTGTCGTAATATCTTGTAGGGAGTTGAGTAAATGAAAACGTCGTTTTAACGGAGCGAAGGAACTGAGAATTTGGATTCTCGTCGCCAATGTCGTGTTCGTTGGGGCTAAAACAGGGAGAAACGAGTTTCATCGATCGAAATATTGATTTTTTTGTCAAAAAAGAAGCAAATCAAACACCTTATATACCTACTATTAAATCAAAATTTTTAAGTACCTAGTTCAGCTCATGATTTTTTACGTTCAAGTTCTTCTTTGAAGTTCCCAAAGGCGTCTTGAGGTAGGTAAGTTTGCTTTAAAACCGTCAAAAAAACGTTTTCCCTGACAAACTCTAATTTTTGTGGATTTTTCAAAACGTTTTCAACTTTTACAAGGCTTTGTAGCGACCCCTAAAATTTTGGTGAAAATTACCAAAAAATTACTGAAGACTTATTTCAAGAAGGACAAAATACAAGGGTGCCCCGTACAAATACCAGTATCAGTTGAACAAACAAAATTTCCATTACATAAGCATAGTCTCTATAGTGCTGTATAGTGATGTACGAGTATAAGGCTTGAGGAACGAATAGGTATTCATCGTCTTAAAGGGTCAAAATTTGAACTGTGATACGTTCCAGATGGGGCCGACTTTGTTATCGAGAGATGTCCGAGGGCAAGTGGTCCATCCGGAACGAACTGTGACGTATTACAATCGTTACGTCTCCCTCAGTCAATTCCAACTGCCGACCGGATACGGCGGAGTAATTGTCAGGATCGACAGGAAACATTTCGGTAAAATCAAAGTGAGTCTCCCTCAGGGTTGGTCTGTGAGTCGATCTTATTTTTAATATACCTACAGCCACCGGTTAATACAACCAGCCCATGAGGGTTCAGGAGAGAGGGAACAACCTGTGGATCACAGCGAAAAGGTGTGATGTACATAAAGCCCCAAATCGGTGAAGAGAGGAGACCTGTACCACAATCAGGGTTGCCACTCCATGGGGAATTTTCCCATTTCCGATAATTGTTTCGCCTTTACAATTGTTTCCAACTCTCTTTTTGTATTTCGACCGAATTTCCAGAATTGTAGAACGGATAATTTACCACTTCATCCAGCTAGTACTCTGCTAGTCCTCCTTCACCAGTTTTTTGTTGTTGTTTATGTGTATATTTATTGCGCCAAGTATATACAAATAAACTTAAAATACATCACTTAGTCTTACATTTGTTGTAAAGTATTAGTGGGAACACTGGTTTAGACAGTGGCAAGACTGGGATGGCCGCCTGAAAGGGGATGCGTACGGACGTGGGGGTAGTCCGATTGTGTCCGTGTTCTAGTGCAATAAATGTAGACGTTCCAAAGTACGTTCTCGTGCAATGAAAATGCAATTATTGTTATGAGCGATGAAGCTCATTTCCACTTAAATGGCTTCGTCAATCGACAAAATTGTCGTTACTGGGCTGCAGTTAACCCTCAGGCTCTTCATGAACAGCCTTTGCACTCACCAAAAGTAACAGTTTGGTGTGCTGTTTCAAAAGTTGGCGTTATTGGTCCATATTTTTTTGAGGAAGGTGGGAACACTGTAACAGTCAATTCAGATCGCTACATCCTTATGTTGAATACCTTCTTGAAACCCCAACTGCGAAGATTAAGAAGACGGTATCCTCCACAACGTGTTTACTTTCAACAAGATGGAGCCACAGCACATACCGCTCGAAACACAATGCAGGTTGTTCGAGAAATGTTCCCAGGGCATGTCATTTCTCGGTTCGGCGATATCCCATGGCCCCCTAGGTCGCCAGATCTAACTTCGTGTGACTTTTTCCTTTGGGGCCATCTGAAGAGTAATGTCTATGCAAACAAGCCGAGGACACTTGAAGAGCTCAAGACGTCAATTCGCCGCGAAATTCAATCAATTGACGAAGACTTGTTGCAGAGAGTGCATCAGAACTTTCTTAGCCGTCTTGCATCTTGTTTTGAACAAGATGGTCGGCATATGAACGATGTGATTTACCAAACTTAAAATTGCATAATTGAAGCTACTTTTTGGTGTAAATAAAATGCTTGTAACACAAAAATTGAATGCGTACTGCTCATTTCAAAATAGTCCAGTTCCCGTGGCCCACCCTGTAGATCGTGTTAAAAGTTATTGCTACCTACCCCTGTGAGAACAGAACATTTCGGTATAAAAAAAGGTTCGCAGATAGGAAATGCAGATGGACTGTCCAGGCTTCCCCTGTGACCCCCACATCCGTACGCATCCCCTTTCAGGCGGCCATCCCAGTGTTGCCACTGTCTAAACCAGTGTTCCCGCTGAATACTTTACAACAATATTGTTCGGACGTTTTCACATTAGTTGAGCAAGCTCATGCGGTTTGGTACGTTTCAATCTTCGGAGTAGATCATCTGTGTCTAGGAGTCGGACAACATCCTCGTTGACGAGAACTTGTAGCCTCATTAAGTGGTTGACGGCTCGGTTACGTATGACCTCATTGACCGATTCCACTTGAAACTCGTAGTGTAATCGGTCGTTACGAAAGTGTCTGTATGCAACTGTGCATGGACGCAGAACATTATTCTGGAAGCGCTGAATAATGTTGCATCTCTCGTGCGAGTGCTAGGTGTGACAAAGTTGAACTGCTTCAAATGTAGTATTTTTTTTTAAACTGCCCATGTTTTTTATTTATTTTTTATTAAGAAATATTTTTGTGCAAAGCAATGTATAGTGGGAAAATGTAGACATATATAACAGTAACATGAATAATGAACGTACTACGTCAAGTCCAATAACCTCCTAGTAGGGAACATGGATGAGTACAAAAGCACTGCAGGGGATACTGACTGACTAGAGGGCAACAAAAAATGGACGGGAATCTCTTTCTAACACCATTATCAAGTGGAGGGTGTGCAAATGGCGGGGGGGGGGACATTATTTTTTTATTTTTTTTTTAATAATCTTTATTGTTACAACTGTATATTATACATCTAGTGACTTCACTCTGTTAGTTAATTTTAACGTATTTTGGTTCATAGATCACTACCTACTACCACTCATCATCACTTTAGTGAGATGTAACTAGGTCCAGGGGTTTGGTCCTTTTCAGTCTTCGTACGTCGCCACTGTTGTCCAGGGGGTTCAGTACTTCTACATTCCTGTGCTTGTGGAGACTGTTTTCATGGTCCGTTGCTCGACTTTTAACAACTTTGTTCACCATCTTGACTTTAAGATCGCGATGGAGATCATTCGTTCGAACATACCAGAGGGCATTAACTATGCTCCTGAGAATTTGGTTTTGCGTTGTTTGGATTATTTTCATGTTGCTCCTCTTAGTGCAGCCCCATAACCCAAATTGGCTCACTTGCTCGTACAGTAGCATTTTGTTATGTATAGGCAGTTGGGATTTTCTCCCAATGAGCCAGTACATCTTCTTGAATTTTAGGTTGATTTCTTCCTTCTTCTTCTTTACGTGCTCCTTCCAGCGGAGCTTGGCGTCCAGAGTCATTCCAAGGTACTTAGCAGTACCAGCATATGGGACGATTTGGGAGTTTAGTTCTACAGGTATTGGTCTCACTTTCCTGTATGTAAAGTCAATGTGTGTTGACTTTTCTTCGTTGAGTTTTATTCTCCATTTGTTGGTCCATTGATGGATACTGTTTACGGATTCCTGTAGTTTACTCGAGGCTTCTTCAACTGTCACCAACAGCCAGGATTGCGGGACAGTTATTGATGCTGATGCTTGTATTGCTGTTGTTGCAGTTTTTCAGTTGAAGCCTTCGGCAAAGTCAGAGTGATGTGTTCGCTTGCCTACCAGTACATGATGCCTACCAATACATGATGCCTACCAATACATGATGTCTACCAAAAAACGCTATTGTGGACAACCATTGATTGATTTCAATGATTGATTTTTTTTGGTCGAATTCTAGATGGTGATGGCGCAAGGGCGTCGACCTTCTTATTCCGACGTCAACATGACGAGCCCTGTGGACAGATATTGGAACGAAGTCAAGTTTCACAATAAGGTCCCAACGGAAGATTCCAACTTTTACATCGGTTTCATCTCAAACGGAGAGGTGAGAACTAAGACAAATCACAATACTAAGTTGCATGCAAGTGTACGCACTTGCATTGTAGATTCATTATAAACGTTACAGTAGGGATCGAATAACTAATCGTAGGGGTCGATAACTCTAGTTTTTTCATACAAAAATTTGTTGTTCTTTATAGAACCCCTCAATTGACGAAAGAAAAAAATTTAAAAAAAATAAAAATTCTTTAGGAGCTCCTTGCCCTAATAAATGGATAATATTAACGTTAAATAAATTATTAAAATAAACACTCGAATTCTTCGCGTCAAGTTTCCAAAAAGATGGAGCACGCAAAGGGAAAAACAGTTGTGATGGTTTGCTGAGTGTCTTTGGTTCCCGATGTTTGTTTCAACCACACAGTCAGGTCTGTGAATGCAGACCAGGATATACCTCTGGGTGGGGAATATTTCCTAACCTCCCCAGGAAAAGGGGAATTCAACAAACCCTTCATTACACAGTTCTCAGCTCACCTCTAGTTTCCAGAATTGAACAGGTTTCGTTGTACTTTCGGTGAGGTCTGAATGTTGGCACTAAAGGATGAACCAATTTGCTGGTAGTAAAAAGGAAATGGGGCGAGAGAACGACTTGGAGAGCGAGAATGAAAAGGAGGAAGGCGATAATGAGGTTTTCTGAACCCTCCCAGAACCTCAAAGTAGAGGAAATGAGGGTATCTGGCGCAGAAGTCACACTGTAAGGTGTACGATACTAACCCGCAATACATACTAAGTCTTGTCATTTGAATGGGCAAAACCCGCACGACGAAGTAGGCGGAAATGTTTTTAGAATTGCCGTTTTTGCCAACAAACTTGAAATGAATGGTTTGCTGAGTTTCCCCTGTAACCCAGGGATGTTAGACAATTACGCTCTACCCAGAGAGATAGCCTGGTTTGCTTTCACAGACCTACCTATCCCCAGAGCAGTCGAACCAAAAACACGCGAAGCAAGGGAAATTCAGCAAACCATTACAGACTTCATTCAACAAACATTAAATGTTTGTTGAATGAAGTTTGTAATGGTCTGTAATGATCTGTAATGGTCTGTAATGGTCTGTAATGGTCTGTAATGGTCTGTAATGATATGTAATGGTCTGTAAAGGTTTGTAATGGTCTGTAATGGTTTGTAATGAGGTTTGTAAAGAAAATTTTTCTTTAGGTACGGATTTCAATGGTCTGAGTGATATCAATTAAATTTGACAATTCTTGATTTCATCAAGAACATTACTTAAGACGAATTTTTTTTCTTCAATCCACCAGTAGGTAGAAATCTGGATCAAATATCATATAATATAGTAGGTATGTACTATATAATAATAAATTACATGAAATGAAAAAAAAAAAATTTTTTCCAGCCAGTTCACAACTACGTCGCTCAAGTAACTGTCGTACGGTGTGTCATCTACGTATCTGACGAATGGGAGGCTCAGAAATGCAAGGTAACATGCGGGACGTTCTAGATTTTGTTGGATACACTAGCGCTTATTGATGGACATTGTACAGTTTAAAAATAATGATCATCTATTTTCAACCTTTGTAATATCCATACAATTTTCCTTCAAAGGCCGTTTCACACTCCAATTTTCCAGTATATGAGTCTACACGAGGAAAAGGGGCAGTTGACAGCGTTATGCCGCTGCTCCCACTTGTCGACGATCTCGTCGGACTTTGTACTTCCCGATTCCAGGATCGAAATCCAGGATAATGTACTGATTTTCGCGACGATTTGGGACAATTTCTACGTCGCGTCCGTCATGATCTTCATACTTCTCTCGTACTTCATCCTCCTTATTTGGGGGAAACGGAACGACGCCAAGGACGACAGGACGGTGAGTTGGAGTCAGGTTACTTTTCTAATATATATTTTATTTTTAATAAACATACATAGGTACAAACATATCAGTAGCTTCACAAGAAAATATTCCCCTATGTGGGCTACAAGCCCGAGTTATGGAGATGAGTCCGGCACCTAGCTATATGAACTGAACAAAAGTAAATGGGGACTTCTTCGTTGTCGAAAAAACTTACACAACTCTTATCAAATTAATAAATCAATTAATGATTATTAATAAAGAAATTATTGAATTCTTTACAGAAATTAGTAAATTAATGTACTGTTAGAAATGCTCTCAGTGAAGTGGGATTTCAACAACTTGGTGACTCGTTATGGATGCTCCAGGAGGCTGATTTTCAAGCTGTTTGGTAATGCATTGTGACATTTAGCCCCGAAATACCTACAGGGTGTTTCTTAAGTAGTGGACCACCCTTTCTAACTCCGTTATTTTCAGGGAAATGAAAAAAAGCCTCTAAAGTAACCCCCCTTCATTTTTTACAATGAATTTGAATATCACATTCCCGCGCTTTGCGCATGCGCAGAAACATGCGCAATTGACACCAACTTCGGTTTTTCAAATGGGTACCCTAATTTTTTATTGCAGATTCAGGTTCTACGTAAAATTTCATGAACATTTGACCCCTCAATCGATGAATTTGACTGCGCAGAACCGGTTCTGCGAGCGTGCAAAGTTGCTCAGATGCCAAATGTCGAACAGGCGTCTACCAACTTCGTAGTAAACAGGTTCTGCGCAGTCAAATTCATCGATTGAGGGGTCAAATTTTCATGACATTTTACGTAGAACCTGAATCTGCAATAAAAAATTAGGGTACCCATTTGAAAAACCGAAGTTGGTGTCAATTGCGCATGTTTCTGCGCATGCGCAAAGCGCGGGAATGTGATATTCAAATTCATTGTAAAAAATGAAGGGGGGTTACTTTAGAGGCTTTTTTTCATTTCCCTGAAAATAACGGAGTTAGAAAGGGTGGTCCACTACTTAAGAAACACCCTGTAGGTATTTCGGGGCTAAATGTCACAATGCATTACCAAACAGCTTGAAAATCAGCCTCCTGGAGCATCCATAACGAGTCACCAAGTTGTTGTAGGGTACCCATTTGAAAAATCGAAGTTGGTGTCAATTGCGCATGTTTCTGCGCATGTTTCTAGTCAGCGGTTATCCAATTTTCGCTACTAATTGAGCACGACCTGAGCACAGCCACCTCATTTCTACGTGACAAATTATCTTTCTGAGTTCTCGATATTTGAATCACAACCCAAATTTTGATACCTACCAAAACGCACCATCTCCCGCAACAATTTTAGGGAACCACCTGTGAAACTAAATCAGTACAATTAGTGCATAATTTATTGCAACAAATATTGCAACTTTTCAGAGGTCAGTCATCAATTTGGTGGACAACTACCCCGGCGACGTACACCCCTACGTTATCGCCATTTGGACAGGGAAACGTTGCAGAGCTGGTACGAGCTCGAAGGTCGCCATACAAGTCGTTGGCACCGGCGGCAGAACTAGGGTAATCAAATATAACCCTTCATCGGTACTAATACTTAATACTTACTGCCGTTTGAAACAAAAACGCCTTATCTCCAATGTTGACAAAAATTAGATTTTTACGTAAACCCCTCCCCCCACCGCTATTTTTCATATACTCTTTTCGATGGTGAAGTCCAAATTTTAAAATTTTATTTAGAAGTGGGGGTAATTCCTACCCTCGAAATCGAAAAATCGTTGAATTTGAAGGTAAAACGCCTTAACTAACTGTTTTTTAAGGAGAAACGCCTCTTAACTCTGTTCAAAAACGCCTCAAGCTAATGTTGATTCGTGAATATTTTTGATGGTGAAACGCCTTAACTCAGCTCAAATCGGGATAAGGCGTTTTACCTCCAACAGTTTACTTTTTTGGCTTCAGATTTAGGATCAGACGGATCTTCGAAAATTGCAAGGCGTTTTCTCTTTCACATGTTTACTCAGCTGGTTTAGCGATGAGGTCTTTTTCCACAAAATATAATTAGGTTATCCTGACTTGTAGAGTTGGTAACCTTCTTGTTTTTTAAGGTGAATCGCCTTTCATGCAAGTTAAGGCGGTTCACCTTCAAAAAATGGCAAAAAAATCAATTCGATTGATAGAGCTTAAGTAGAGTTTTTGGTTTCAAAATCGATTTTTTTTTCTCGATAATTTTGTCAATTTAAGCATTATCGATGTGTCTCTAAAAAATGGGTTCGATAGCACAAACTGGAGGGAAACTACAGCCTGATTTCTATAGAAAACCAAAAAAGCGATTTCTGAAATAGGTTTTCGAGGATAAGGCGTTTTTGCTTCAAACGGCAGAATGAGAGGGTGACAAATCTATCGATCGACACTATGACGATTGGAAATTGTCAAATTCTCAAAAAATGTTCAATTCTATTCCCCTTGATATTGCAAAATCTGGTAGTCCCAATCTTGGCCCTCGCATTTTGGAGGTCTCGGTCTATACACTCATGCTCTGTAAATATCCTCACTGGGGGTGGGGAATATTTAATGTAACCGCTTCAAATAACCTATTACTGTCTGGTAACCTATTACCAGAAAATCTTCATTACTGGAATAACTGCTTTGAGAACTAGGAGGGAAATGCCTTTGAGGGCCTCTTTGGAAACGGCCATTCGGGATTCCGTGATAATAGGTTGGCTGGGACTATTCCAGGTAATACCAGGTAATAGGTTACTGGGTTTCCAGTCCGCTTTGGGCACTTGTCAGGTTCCCGAATTACCGGTAACCTAACACCAAAATAACCTAATACCTGGCGGTCACTGTTACTTGATAACCTATTACCAAGAAATAACCGCATTAGCCACGCCTATTACTTACCACTGCACACAAGTTTACAATTCTATAATAGTACGTGTTTTTCTAGCCTCACATCCTTCGGTCGCCCTACCGCTCAGTTTTGGGGATGGCCAGTGACGATTGGTTCCTCATGTACACGGACAAATATCTGGACGAAATCAAAGAAATCCTCGTGTGGCACAGCAGCTCTGGCTGTCGACCTGACTGGTAATAAGTGCCAAGTTATGAAAGATTCGCATAATATGACCAGTGAAACTTGGTTTCAAAACAATTCTTACAAAACCCTAAGAAAGTTCATTTTTAAGTATATTTCACGATATGTGATACTCGAGGACGTGCTGCTCTGCCCTCTTATACCCATGCTGCATGACTGTGGGTTTTTATTATTTTATTTTGAAGAAGTTTTTACACCAAAAATGTTGGCTCTTCCGAATTTCACTTTCTTCATCAAGTGTCTCTCTGGTTAACCAAGTTGGACTGTAATTGTATATCTCTATAAAACACCGATTTAAAATCATGTCACAGGTACTGTAATCAAATCACTGTCTACGACCTGAAAACGCAGACCCCTTACAATTTCGTGGTCGACCGCTGGTTCACCATCAACAGGGATTTGGACGAGTCCAAATTGTGGTTCGGGACGCTGAGCCAAAAGGGAGTTTGGATCACTGAGCCGGAGGACAACGTTGGGAAACTGGTGGCCGACCACTTTTTCGCTGGAGTTCGAGAAAAACACCGCTGGACGAGCATTTTCACGAGGTACCTCCTAAAGTAGCTGTTCTGTAATAACATTTAATAAAATATTTTATTTCTTTGTCAACGAAGTATTGATTTTAGAGTGGTTTATGGTAGAATTTAAGGTTTCCTCTGTGTTCTTCAGGCACCCAAGGAGCTTGTACACTCGGTGTGAGAGAATCGCCGTACTTGGTACAATGCTTATCAGCACGATGCTGACGAGTATCATGTTCTTTGGCCAAGGGGACTGTAAGTATTTTGTTTAAACGCCTATCTCTGTACTACCCATCAGTATGTATTAGGAACTATGGAAGGAGTTTTATCTCAAGAACTAACCAATAATAATAAAAATGATAATAATAATGAAGCTTTATCACCAAGTTTGTCGTAGCAAACATGGCACTGAAGGTCAGGCATGACATTTGTCCTGACAATAAGAATCCAACCAGTTAACAATTAGAGGCGTGTCCACTAACCTAGTTAGCGAATAGATACTTGGCTACTTAAACATTGAACAAATGGATACTTGGCTACTTAACCTGGAAACAAATGGATACCATGGTAGTTACCCATTTAACAAATGAACACTTGGTTACTTAACCAGATAATGAACGAATACTTGGCTACTTAACCTGTACACAAATGAATACTTGGCTACTTAACCAGTACACAAATGAATACTTGGCTACTTAACCTGTACACAAATGAATAATTGGCTACTTAACCTGTACACAAATAGATATTTGGCTACTTAACCTGTAAACGAATGAACACTTGGTTACTTAACCAGTTAACGAGCGAATACTTGGCTACTTAACCTGTATACAAATGAATACTCGGCTACTTAACCTGTACACAAATGAATAATTGGCTACTTAACCTGTACACAAATAGATATTTGGCTACTTAACCTGTAAACGAATCAATACTTTACTACTTACCCATTTAACGAATGAATACTTGGCTACTTAATCACTAAACTAATGGATATTTGGCTACTTAACCTGTCCACAAATGAATACTTAGCTACTTAACCAGTAAACAAATGAATATTTGGCTACTTAACCTGTAAACAAATGAATACCTGGCTAGTTACCCATTTAACGAATGAACACTTGGTTACTTAACCAGTTAACGAACGAATACTTGGCTACTTAACCTGTAAACGAATCAATACTTGACTACTTACCCATTTAACGAATGAATACTTGGCTACTTAACCACTAAACTAATGGATATTTGGCTACTTAACATATACACAAATGAATACTTGGCTACTTAACCACTAAACTGATGGATATTTGGCTACTTAACCTGTACACAAATGAATACTTGGCTACTTAACCTGTAAACAAATGAATACCTGACTACCTTACCCATCTAACCAATGAATACTTGGCTACTTAACCATTTAAGAAATGGATACTTTGCTACTTAAACAGTTAACACTTGAATGTTTGGCTACTTGACCTGTAAACCAATGGATACTTGGCTACTTAACCCGTAAACAAATGGATATTTGGCTACTGAACCACTTAAGAAATGGATACTTGGCTACTTAAACAGTTAACACATGAATACTTAGCTACTTAACCATTTAACGAATGGACACTTGGCTACTTAACGAGTTTATAAATGGATACTTGGCTACACAATCAGTTTAAAAAATTTGTTTATTGATTGAGAAGTCAAGTATCCATTTGATGGATTCTTGGTGCATACATTCGAACGATCGTACATACTTGGTTCATACTGGGTTGTACATTAGAAAGAAACCAGTTGAGGGTGTTCAGTGGCTACCTTGATTCGAATATGATGAAATCTGTAGATTCGTCTCTAAGTACACCGACATCATCTGTAAAGTTCCTTCAATACTACGAGTACATCGTATTTTGAATGAGAACGGTACACGAACGTGAAACTCTTGATATTGTTTTATTCAGTTGGAGCCGCTGATCTGCCATTTGCCTACATGTCTCTTGAAGACATTCTGGTCTCTCTACAGAGCATGTTGATTGGTTCGGTTTTGTCATTTTTGACATTATACGCCTTTAAGTGAGTAACTAATGTTTTTACTTAATTCATAAAGTTTCAATAAAAAACATGAAAGTATAGCCGACTTAAACGAACTCTCATAGTTTCCGATGTGATCTGAGATTGACTACGGAATGACCAATAAAGAATTTGTTTTATTTTTTATATATATATATTTTTTTTTGTATAGATTTTATTTTCAATTGTTTAACGAATTATTTTTCTTTATTATCGATTATCGTACTTGAGTTATTTTACACGCTCCAGTCAAGCAGTTGTTCAACAAATTGGATCCCACTGATTTTCGTTCATGTGAAATGATGGATAATTTGGTTGCAGCAAAGGCAAACGAAAACCAAAGGCTAAGAACACAGTAACCGAGAAGGAAATGGTCCAAGGTAAGAAAAACAAATCTTAATAATTATCTATAATTAAGGAGGTAGGTAATACTTGTTCAAAAGTTGCTGTGGTTGAGTACAACCAAGTGAGCCAATTCTTATCAAAGAGTTGTTCTAAAAAGTTTCATGAGGATGTGGACTGCACAATCTTAAGGCTTATTACACGTATGTTATGTGTGATCGAACTCACAAAAACTTCACCAATTTTGAAGATTGAAGTATTCTGTCAATGAGAGTAAATTCAGTTAAGGGATATACAGAAGGGATTGTCCCCAACGGGGCATAATTGGTGATAGAGACGACTTCGAATGATTTTTCAATCATAAGGTCTTATTAGAAATTTTGAAAATCCAGCGCAGTTTTTAATTATAAAGACTTCTCAAGGACGTATACTGGTTCAAAACTGTGAAAAATATCTGTACCTGAACGTTTTTCTAAATGCCCCATTTAAAACCATTTATTGGCTTGAAATCGTGTGGTTAAGTAAGATTAACTGTGAATCGTAAATAATTTTAACCTAGTTCTCCGATTTTTCAGAGGAGTTGATGAAGGACAAACTATCCAAAGTCAAGATGGGTTGGATTATGAAATGGTACGACCAAGCCAAAAAAAACCTCCCTATCACTTACCTCCCAATCGTGGACGAGCAAGCTTTGAGAGACCAGATCAAAGCAGAAAAATTCAATTATTTCCTTATGTTGGCCTGGTAAGAGAAGTCAATGATATGATTGAAAAATGTATTTGTAAGGCTTATTAATATGGCTGCGTTAGGCGTTCTTGGTGGTTTCTCTACCACGAGTGTTATGTCGAGAGGAGTGCCCCAGGGTACTTGGTCGGTCCTTCTGTATTTCTTTCCTAGCGCCGGGATTGAAGAGAATTCGGACAAAACCCTGTGATTCACATTCACGCACCCTGTGATTCACTCTTTGTACTAGGCCTTGGAGGCAGGTCTGTTTTGATACATGCGATCTCCAACGGGAGAAATTTGAGAAAAATTGCACTTCTCGTACTATTAAGGACCCAACTTGATGGGTCACCTGAACGTAAATGCGAGGCTATAGTAGCTATCGGCCAGACGGACGTTCGCTGGGATGGCGTTTCTCCATTTTGTATTTTTCTTCGCAATTAGCCGATCAATTTTCCCCAGCAAGAGATTGAAGTCATCCTCAGACATTCGGCAGAAGTTCTCGAGTTTCCCAGAACCTTCACCCTTTGCCAAGACAGCCAACCTGCCTGAGACATCATAGCTGCAAGAAGTATTTTTTTTTTTTTTTTTAAATAGATAATGCATTTATTTGAAAAGACAGATATATACAGGTAAAATATACACTATAAATGCTACTTCCCACTTTAACTCTTTAAGGACTTGTGCTGTGGGAAGGAGTTGCTATCTGATCCATTTGAGTAATTTCTTAAGGGTTCTTAATTTGATTAATTAATTTTTTTTTAATTGTACATAAGTACCGTGCCCTGCTCCTCCAGCATCCACTATCTTCTTCTCATTGGTTTCCTTTTTTTTTTCTTTTTCATTTTTTGAAGAAGGAGATTCCCACACAATACCACAAAACTTATTGATACCGCTGAACGAGGTTGCTCGACAAATATTATCTCTGTGCTCAGTCTGTGCTCGATATTTGGCAAATCCCGAATGTGGGGAAACGGTGCGAATTCAATGGGACTAAGCAAATGCCAAATGCTCGGTATTTGGCTGATACCGCATGTGTGGCTGTGGCTTTAGAGCTAGTGGCACTCTCCTCCCCCTACCAGCTTCAAGATCAAAATCCCCTACCAGCTAAGATCATCTCATATTTTGTACCGATTCATCTTTAAAACGTTAATTTATTTTCAGGGTCGTCTCCACTCTTTTCTTGATATCGATGTCTGTCGGGGTCGTATGGTACGGTTTGAGATTCGGAAAGAAACGGAGCCTCCTCTGGATTCAAGCTTTCATCTCTGGAACCCTCCTCGACGCGTTTTTCCTCGACCCATTCAAAATGGCCTTGTTGGCTCTTCTGACGGCCGTCATTTTCAAGGTACGTCCCGCTATAGTCGGTTTCAAACTGCTTTAGTATTGAGGAGCGCTTGCACTCGGGTACTGGAGGTCGTTTATAGCGGCGTTGCCACATCTCGGGAAAGAAGCGTACGGCAGATTCCACTCCCGGCAACAGTGTCCTCAAAGGCCTGCTCGTCCCAATACTAAAGCAGTTTTAAACAGACTATAAAAACCGGCTGCCTTCTCATGTTTTGTGAATTTCACAGGATTTTGTGACAATTTCGAGTTATTATCTTAAATAACTTTTAAAATTTGAATTTGGTGGGCTTACGTGTCAAGATATCTACGTAAACACAAACCCTTAGTCCATAGCACCCATCCCTTAACCCACTAGTGGACGCTGCAAAGTCTGAGACAGGGCGGTAAATCTTTGTTTGATGTCAGTGACGCCCATTATTCCTCATCAAGTGCTATTGTTACCTATCCAATACACTTGATCTCATTACAAGTTTGATTGATACTTTTTAACATAATATGTAATAAAACTTGTAATAAAAAATGAACCAACATAATATTATTATGTTGGTTCATTTTTTATTACAAGTTGTGATTAATTGTTATTTTTCCATAGTACATACCTACTAATGATAAGCAGGTATTTGTGGGGTTGTAGGAGGATTAGTGATATAAAAAAAAAATTGAAAAAACCTTTGTTACGACATTTGGCTTTTACTAAGCCATCTTCAGGGATCACGAGCATTCTCCTTGTCCCAGTCTCTGCTTACGAGGTTGTTTGTCCTAAAAAGTGGACCGTAAGCAGAGACTGGGACGAAGAGAATACTCATGATCTCTGATGATGGCTAAATAAAGCCAAAAAATCGGAACGAAGGTTTTTTTCAAATTGCTTATATCACTAAACCTCCTACAGCCCCACAAATACCCGCCTGCCAGATAAGCCAAGGAGGAATGCACAAAACTGTAACCAGTTACTAATGGTTTTGATAATGAATCCCAAACCACTTTTCTGGTGTGACTAATACATTTATATATTTTCTAGCTATATTTTCATATTTTAATATTTTTATATTCTAGCTATTTCTATATTTTCTAGGTATCTTTTTATATTTTATATTTTCTAGCCATCGGACGAATATCAACTTCTCCTATCCATCCCACTAAATGATAATGGATCTTAAGACCCAAAAATAGTGACAAATTATAGAAAATAAATGTGCGGCACGGAGTACCGCTAGCGTTCACTAATGTGACACTCGCCCACTGCTGGGTTAAGGAAAGTCTAACATCAAAATTTGATGTTTTTCTAGCGATCGAGTATTGGCGATGTCGTGGTACTTGTTGAGTACGACCAAACCAATTTGCCTTTCAATAATTTCATGACGAGGCTCAATTCGATGTGGAAAAGACTCGGGCCCGAATACAAGCCCATGGCTTATAGAAGAATCCGGGTAATACGCTATACTGTAAAATTTAAAAATTCATACCGACAAACATCCCCCACTACATTAGAGTATGTTTCAATTTTGTGGTGTTTTTAAAAAGACGACAATGAACTTTGAACAGTTAACATTAAATGTTTAACTTTGAACAGTTAACAGGGGATCAGCAAACCATCACAAATTTTGTGATGTCTTTGCTTTGGCACATAAACTGAAAATATCTATAATAAACTCAGTGGTGAAGGTGGTGGTTGTCCATTTTTAATAGAAACTACTCAAAAGCCTGTGACACGTCGAGGCGCTTGGAGCTACTCAGACGTCACTCTGACGTACATAGATCAGGCGCTTGGAGCTACTCAGACGTCATTCTGACGTACATAGATCAGGCGCTTGGAGCTACTCAGACGTCATTCTGACGTACGTAGATCAGGCGCTTGGAGCTACTCAGACGTCATTCTGACGTACATAGATCAGGCGCTTAGAGCTACTCAGACATAATTCTGACGTACATAGATCAGGCGCTTGGAGCTACTCAGACGTCATTCTGACGTACATAGATCAGGCGCTTAGAGCTACTCAGACGTCATCTTACGTACATAGAGCAGGCGCTTGGAGCTACTCAGACGTCATTCTGACGTACATACATCAAATGCTTAGAGCTACTCAGACATCATTCTGACGTACATAGATCAGGCGCTTGGAGCTACTCAGACGTCATTCTAACGTACATAGATCAGGCGCTTGGAGCTACTCAGACATCATTCTGACGTACATAGATCAGGCGCTTGGAGCTACTCAGACGTCATTCTGACGTACATAGATCAGGCGCTTGGAGCTACTCAGACGTCATTCTGACGTACATAGATCAGGCGCTTGGAGCTACTCAGACGTCATTCTGACGTACATAGATCAGGCGCTTGGAGCTACTCAGACGTCATTCTGACGTACATAGATCAGGCGCTTAGAGGCACTCAGACGTCATTCTGACGTACATAGATCAGGCGCTTGGAGCTACTCAGACGTCATTCTGACGTACATACATCAAATGCTTAGAGCTACTCAGACATCATTCTGACGTACATAGATCAGGCGCTTAGAGCTACTCAGACGTCATCTTACGTACATAGAGCAGGCGCTTGGAGCTACTCAGACGTCATTCTGACGTACATACATCAAATGCTTAGAGCTACTCAGACATCATTCTGACGTACATAGATCAGGCGCTTGGAGCTACTCAGACGTCATTCTAACGTACATAGATCAGGCGCTTGGAGCTACTCAGACATCATTCTGACGTACATAGATCAGGCGCTTGGAGCTACTCAGACGTCATTCTGACGTACATAGATCAGGCGCTTGGAGCTACTCAGACGTCATTCTGACGTACATAGATCAGGCGCTTGGAGCTACTCAGACGTCATTCTGACGTACATAGATCAGGCGCTTGGAGCTACTCAGACGTCATTCTGACGTACATAGATCAGGCGCTTAGAGGCACTCAGACGTCATTCTGACGTACATAGATCAGGCGCTTGGAGCTACTCAGACGTCATTCTGACGTACATACATCAAATGCTTAGAGCTACTCAGACATCATTCTGACGTACATAGATCAGACGCTTGGAGCTACTCAGACGTAATTTGTTCGACCGCTCTGGGGAAAGACGGTTCTGTGGAAACGCAGACCGCATACCCCTCTGGGTGGGCATATTGCCAAACCCCCCGAGCGCAGGGGTACTCACCAGCCATGCATTACTCATTTATGAAAAACCACAAGATGGTTATTATGATACTGATCGTTGAATGTGTCGTGCCGAATGTTCTACTCCGTGAAGTCTTAAAAACGGTGTAGAACCTAAAGGTACCTATGTAAAACATCTCTTGACAAATAATAAAACCACTGTGATGTTAAACTGATTCTACTGTTCCCGATGTTTTTGTTCGACCGCTCTGAGGATAGCCGGCTTTGTGAATGCAAACCGGTTAACCCTCTGGGTGGGCATATTCCCCAACCCCCCCGAGAACAGGGGTCCTCAGCAAACCATACACCACTAACAAGACACACCCCATCCCCTTCCCACTTATAGAATTTTTCATAATTTCACTACTTATTTCACAGTGGAAGTTGAATATTAATAATTAATATTGGTTTATCATTTATTTAATATACAGAGACTATACAACCACAGACAAAGAATGAATATCGTGAGACGGTATCTGCTTTACATGTTTATTTTGACTCTGTTGGTTCTCTGCGCCTATAAATTGGTCGATTCCCTCAACACGAAGTCGAGATATTTGTCGAATCTTCATCTTAAAGAGTTTTTCACTGTCAGCGGTGCCGAATATGCGGTGAACTCAAAGGACATTCATACATCAGACCAGTGAGTTTGAACGGTTAATGTGGTTTGGAGGTTGTTAAGGTAGAATTGAACGTAAAAATGAACGTTCGATGGTGAATATTGATGACATGATGAATATTGATGAATATTCTCTCTTCGTGTGACCGAGAGCGAATATTGATCTTTGAAAATTTAGGTGCATTGCGGGGCTTTAGTTATTTACACAAACTCTAACCGCCATTTAACAAACCCCGTGCGATTTTCTTTGATACCTTCAACTACTGTTTCTGAAGTGCCATCTGAATGTTATGTATAATTATTTATATATCGTTCAAGTTATCTGAGTTATTTATCCAAGTGCCTTTTAACCTTAAAGAATTCCTACCTATAATTAGTTAAAGGCCGATTGTAAGGACGAACATAATACTACTGAAATGAATTAACACGTTCAGTGTCGCACAGCTAATATTGACCCAAAAAGCCAGATATTCAGTGAATAACAGCGATAAGAATAACTCCTGTATAGATGAGTCCAGTTGGTCATACCCCTCGTGATACCCACACATGCACTAGGTACACCTAAATCATACAGAGTTTTCGCCACTTGGTGTAAAAGAAAAAAAAATGGGTGAAACTAGACTGAAGATGGATTAGAACGCCACCAACCGCACCTTTCTGACTCAATCCGTTCCCAAGATATGATTTTTTAAAGGTTTTTGTCAGAAAACCACGATTTTTGCCATAAAAACCCTCGTTTCTTCACTTTGAAATAACTTTTTTTTCCACTTTTGACCAAATTTTCGGATTCAGCGTTATTTCCTACATACGCCTAATGCACGTTCGTAATCAAAAACGAACTCCTAAGGACAGCAATTGCAGTTCAAACATTGACAAGTTTATAAAAATTAAATTTTTGAAAATACTCGTACGTTAACTGTATTCCCAAAAAACGTGCTGGAAGCTGTCAAATCTCAGGAAAACTTATACATTTAATCAGCTTTTTAATCCTTATCGATTTCATGGAGGAATTTAAGTTTGAATGCGGAAAAACAGTATGCACCTACAAAAATGTAGCGGTTGCTTCTCCAAGATTCTTCCCCTTAGAGAAATTCCATGAGAAAAAGAGCCAGGGCTTGTGTACGAAACCGTGGTGGCCATTCGTGCATTAGGCGAAATAATGTAGGAAATAACGCTGAATCGAAAAATGTGGTCAAAATTGCGAAAAAAGTTATTTCAAAGTGAAGAAACAAGGGTTTTTATAGCAAAAAACGTGGTTTTCTGAAAAATCATATCTTGGGAACGGATTGAGATAGAAAGGTGCGGTTGGTGGCGTTCTACTCCATTTTCAGTCTAGTTTTACTCAAATGTTTCTTTTACACCCTGTATAACCGTGGTTCCATTTGTATCCAAAAATTCTGGCACAAGTTTCAAAAATTAGTCATAACCTCCAAAACTACCTCTTTTCTTTGGGTTTTAATTCAAATTAATAAATAAATAAATACATTTATACTTGCTCTTTACACATCATAATAATGTTATTATGTTTTTATGATTCTAGGCTCAACAATTACACGCTAGAAACGCTGTTAGGGGCTCTTCACAAAACTAAATGGTACAACGGCCAACTACTGAAACCAGAATGTACGTAAACCATTTTAATTTTTCCCTTGATAATTATAAGTCCACGTTTTCTGTGAATGATGATGGTCAGGTTCAAGAAGAAGGGAAAATATTTTCCCAAGTATAACAGCTGTACAGTTGAATTATCCGAAAACGACCAGTCAGTCCTTCGCACATCAGTCTTTCGCCCAAACACAAAAGCACTAAAGGTGACAGGCCTTCGGCACCACACTGGACATTGAATTAAAACACACTTGGTTTCACTGGCTTGGGGAGGGTTGTCGAAATGGCGTAAAAGGCCCCACCACCCCTCCAGAGGCTGCTTGATTTCACTGGCATGGGGGGGGGGGGGGATTGTCGAAATGGCGTAAAAGGCCCCACCACCCCTCCAGAGACTGCTTGATTTCACTGGCATGGGGAGGGTTGTCGAAATGGCGTAAAAGGCCCCACCACCCCTCCAGAGACTGCTTGATTTCAATGGCATGGGGAGGGTTGTCGAAATGGCGTAAAAGCCCCCCCCCCCCTCTCGAGAGACTGCTTGATTTCACTGGCATGGGGAGGGTTGTCGAAATGGCGTAAAAGGCCCCACCACCCCTCCAGAGACTGCTTGATTTCACTGGCTTGGGGAGGGTTGTCGAAATGGCGTAAAAGGCCCCACCGCCCCTCCAGAGACTGCTTGATTTCACTGGCTTGGGGAGGGTTGTCGAAATGGCGTAAAAGGCCCCACCACCCCTCCGGAGACTGCTTGATTTCACTGGCATGGGGGGAGGGTTGTCGAAATGGCGTAAAAGGCCCCACCACCCCTCCAGAGACTGCTTGATTTCACTGGCATGGGGGGGGGGGGGGTAGTCGAAATGGCGTAAAAGGCCCCACCACCCCTCCAGAGACTGCTTGATTTCACTGGCATGGGGGGAGGGTTGTCGAAATGGCGTAAAAGGCCCCACCACCCCTCCGGAGACTGCTTGATTTCACTGGCATGGGGGGAGGGTTGTCGAAATGGCGTAAAAGGCCCCACCACCCCTCCAGAGACTGCTTGATTTCACTGGCTTGGGGGGGGGGGGGGTAGTCGAAATGGCGTAAAAGGCCCCACCACCCCACCAGAGACTGCTTGATTTCACTGGCATGGGGAGGGTTGTCGAAATGGCGTAAAAGGCCCCACCACCCCTCCAGAGACTGCTTGATTTCACTGGCATGGGGAGGGTTGCCGAAATGGCGTAAAAGGCCCCACCACCCCTCCAGAGACTGCTCGATGCTCCATGGGTGAAGGACTGACACATACGGCGCTCACATTTCATTATGTTTTTACATCCTAAATTTATTTACAAAATAATGGAGTTTCGGATTTGGAAATTTAAGACAACGTCCGATGATTGATTACACACAGAAACATTATGAGAAATATATCAATCAGTAACGTTGCTGGGTGATTGAATTTGGCACTCACTTTTAAATTTTTTATTTATATTTTTTATTCTAATAATAACGTTATTTAAGCGCTGCTGACGGTCTCATTTCATCACAAATACTCTAAAAGACTTACGTGAATTTTTTCAGGATATTATGTGAACATTTAAATTTTTGAAAATGTCTACTTCAAATTTAACGTTGTTGTGAGAATGACCCACTTGTAGGTATATGAAGTAAAATATAACTCTAATTGAAAGCTGTAGAGCATCACTCACAGATTGTGGAGTTCATTCGACTCCGAGCTTATTCTTATTAAGGCTGAGAAGATGACTATGACATCAATAACAGATCTCTATTCCTACCGACTGCGCCACTGTGATGTTTCACCTTGTACGAAAATAAAGAACGGAGGAAAGAATGTAAAGGTAGATTCGACACGTTTTATAGCAATAATTATTGCTTTATTTCACACTCCCCGAGCACATTGTCGCCGGGAGGTTTTTCTACCGCTAGGTTCTCTTATTCTCCTTCAATTAATTATTGGTTGTCTGGCATGGATGCAACAACAATTGACAACTGTCACTCTCCGGTGACCGTCAACCTGTTGTCGTTTTATCGAAATAACTCCCACCTCCCATCACCTGTGCTGATGGCATTACCGCACCATAACCCCAGGTTTCAGCGCTACAATCTAAAAGGTCTTGGTTGTTTCTCTGGGGCCGAAAGGGGTTAATATGTCACCGCCTCTGACAATCAGGCTGTGCTATGAATTATTCAACTCGACGAATTATCGGTTCGATGTTTCAGCTTCCGAACCTGGCGATATAAACGTCTCTAAAGTCGAATCGGAATGGAAAGGTTGGTGCATGGACTACTCGACTAAACTGCAAGGAGTCCCTAGAATCAGACAGCAACGACTGTCACTCACGAACCTCTCCAGTCAGTTTCAATTATCAACATTAATAATTTAATAAAACAGAAAAAAAAAATTAAAAGATAACTAACGTGTGGTCTTAATTTCACTGGTAGATGTGAAAAATTCGTTGAGATTTTGAGTTTGACCTTAAATTCGTATTTTCACAATTGGAAAGTTCAGCCTAGAAGTTGTTTGTACTGATGAAACGGGCAATAAGTATAGAATTATTTTTAACAAGATCGATCGCCATCGTCTTCTCAACCTTGAACTTTCAAGATCGGGGATCCACAAATCTTGGGAAGTCATCATCAACTTGTTCCGAATGAAGCTGTTCTTTGCAGTTTCAGCTTCGAAATTTTAGTTCGGTTTGTGCTTGAAATGTGCTACCAATTTCGTGTTTTGAATGTCTACTGTAGGTACCTACTGAAATTTCATGATTTACACCTCAATTTCCTTCAAATTTCATTTGGCAAATAGAGAAAAACGCAAATTGGGAGAAACAAGTACTTTTTGGCTCAGTTGATACTCGTCATCGCGTTTTACTCTGCCAAGTACTATGACTTCAGGATTTTAGACGAATTAGGTCGAAAGATCCCTTTACAAGTTTTGTGAGTAATCTCTGATACCTTGCAAGACATCTAGACAGACATGTTGCAGCACAACGTATTTCTTTCCCTGATCCTGTGTACCTGGTCTGTAGAAGAGTGTTGTTCTCTAAATCCAAATTGATGTGAGGGAGTGGGGATGGTAGCTTGGATATGACTGGCAAGAGTGAAATCTACATGATTTCTTGTCATCAATCAGTCAATGCTGCCTGGTTTTGGTACCGTTATGATGTCAGTTACTTTCCATGCATTGACCACAGCTTTGCATGCATTGCAAGGAGTAGTAACCTTCAGAGACTTTTTCTGGTAATTCCAAGATCTTAGACCGTACCCTCGGGCTATCTTGGAATTTTTTGGTCTTTATTTCAGATAGAGTTACCTACTGTAATTTCACGATTTACATTTAAAATTCCTTCAAATTATACACGTCAAATAGAGAAAAACTCGAATTGGGAGAAACAAACAAAATCCAAGTTTACAGGAGAATTGAGGCAGGTTAAAAATCGGGCAGAATTTACAATTGTTCTAGAATAGTTTCTTGTACCTACAAAATTGAGGGGCAACGCTTGTGTTTTGTCAGTCTGTAAATTTTGTCTGTAAACTTGTTGAAACTACGCAAATTGTACTAAAAAAATCGACTTGTAACTTGTACTTAATAGTATACATAGGCCTCAGCTGAGGGAGTACTCTAACGGATAACGTCAAGACTTTAGCGTAGAGAGGCGGTTGATGGTCCAGTCGTTGTCTATTTATTTTCTAATGAATTTTCCGTTTTGTTTTCAAGCCAAGACGACGAGCTCCTACTTCAAGAAATTCCGAAATACCGGCAACCTGACCGGGTATTTCAAGAACCCTTTCGGTTTTTTGAATTTAATAAACGAAGACTACAGGACTTATCTCGTCGGTTGGGAACCGTATAACAAGAAGGAGGACGGGAACGTCACCAATGTCTGGAAACACTTTCAGATTCATTCGACGGAAACTGATATTTACAAAGGTACGAGTACTTCAACGGATATCTTTTCTCGTGGCACATCATGTCGTCGCTCCTCTGCCAAAACCGCGAAACTGCAAAAATTCGAAAATTGGGCTAAGCGTCGAAAATTGGGCTATAGTGACATTGATCAAGTGTCTCCTCCAGAAGGACCTTATAGTGGGGTTAGAGAGATGAAATTTCTGGAGGAGATGCTCGATCAATGAGGATAGTTTTAAAGTTTCGTGGTTTTGGCAGAGGAGCGACAATGTGACCAACTTTCTCATCCTTGCAAATACATATGAAAAATATTCTTTAATTTTTTATCAACACTGTCTATTTGATTTTTCCATTTCATGTAAGAATCAGAAATTACACCCAGATATTTTGTGTCACAGCTCTTCATAGCCTTAAGGATTTTCTTCCAACTGCACGACACCTCATGCACTACGAACTGTTCTCTGCAGTAGTTTCTATCTATCAAAGTGTCACCCACGCCCTGCTTAGTGCTCCTTAAGAAGATGATGTTCAATTACCCACACCGTATACGTTACTTTTCTCAGGAGAGTCGGGCATTTCATACCCCGGCCACGGCTACGTCAAGTTTCTGTACTGGACTCGCGGAGAGTCCGAAAAGCGCTACAACGCTCTTATAATGAACAAATGGTTTGACAACAGGTACAGAAATGCTGAACACTTACTCGCCTAATGTGAAGTCTTGGGAACTTGGTGTCGAATTGTTAAGAGCACCCCTAAAAACTAGGCTTTCCCTGATACTTATCAAACCTTATGCTTGATTTTTTACTGTTTCAGGACGAGAGCGGCGTTTGTGGAGGTGAACTTGTACAACATCAATTTAAACATGTTCACATCGTTTGTCATTCTTGCCGAGCGGTTGCCGTCGAACGTTTATGTCGTCAGACCTTTGGTAAGTTACCCATTTGATCTCATATCTTGCAGAGTTGAATAACTCTAGATGACGGTAACTACTGATGCTGTACTTCATGAAGAGGCACTGACTTGAAGAAGTAATGCTTATTATAACCAGCTTATTTGTAAAATGCAGGATATGTAAGACAACGTAAATCGCCAAGTTCACAGATCTTAAATTGCTGAAGCAAGCAGAGTTCCCTTCGGACTCGCGAGCTCCCCCAACAGGCAGTCCAGTTCAGATCGTTGACCTACTGCCAACGTGTAACGGTTGTTCTCAATAGATTTTCTTAAACAAGTTTGAGCTAGGATTTGGAAAATTGGTAAGTTTTTAAAAAGCGTTTACCAAAGTCCCGTCAGTTAAGTTGTATACATCGTACACAAGACGGATGTCCAGAATTGAAATACCATGAAGCACATCCAGTCTTTAAAAAAAGATGGTCTGTAGTTGGACTTGTGAAAAGTCCTGTGCGAAAACCAGAAAAGATTTCTGGCTACACAGTTGTAAACGATAAGAAGTCTGAACGAAACTGCCCAAGTTATTTCTAAAAAGTGGTTACATACGTCCCAAGGGTAGAAGGGACAGCTCTACGGCTAGATGTATAGGCAGGCTGTTTGATGCAATGATAGGGCAAAAGAAAGGAATTACCTATTTAAGGCGAGGATGTTAAATGTGCTCTAGATGCTTGTTACTGGGCATGTTCTTTGAGAACAAGGTGATGATTTTGCATTGAATACAGTACACGAGAAACCCCCATTTGGTCGCTAGATGTGGACAATGTGTGAAGTGTCAGGTTTTATAAACCCAGGGCTGTCATGAGTCAGACGAAGACGCTACAACCGAAATTGATCATGCGTTGTATTATCTCTTACAAATAACTAATTTCTTTCAGATTGATACTGCTGCTCTAACTACAGATGCAGACCCCGTCGGTTCAATTGAACTCAGCGTCAGCTTCATGTTGATCATCCTCGTCGCTGTTTACTCGTCCTACTGGGTCGTCGAGTCGTCCAGAGTCGGGATTCTCGCTTCTGCTGCCACATGGCGAGGTACTTGATCATTTCTCTTAAACCGGATTTTATGTCCAAAACGAAGTGGAAACCCTGGTTAAATACCTCCAGAACTCCAGTGAGTATGTACATCTTTTGCGCCCTTGCCCTATTACCCATTTTTAAAGTCTACGGACTATATCTCGACAATACCAGTTGTTAATAGCGCCCTGTAACGTACAAACCCTAAAAATATGTTTTTTAAGACCGTTTTGGGCTGTCACTTCAAGTTGGAGAGCCAAAACATGCGTTAAAATCACTTGACAGTGGGCGAATTATTCTACAAAAGACCTACAATTATTGTATCCTCGCTTATCTTGCGTTTTCTCTTTTCTCTTCAGGTTTCGCCGATTTTGCCTGCATCCTCTTTGCCATCGTCCAAGTGTATCAGAACATCGCCAAAGCCGTCCGGTTCTCCGCCTTCCCCGACAGGCTCGACAGGACGCCTCGCGACGTGTTTGTCGCCCTCTACGCTCCATTTTACAACGATTTGTGAGAACATTATCATCACTGAAACAACTTGATTAAGGGGTAGTTTTTAGTCGTGCGGCATCACCTAATGAGCAAATTTTAAGATTGATAATAAAATTCTCCCTTGAACCTCCCTCCTTGAATTCTCCTCCTTCCTTGAACCTCCCTCCTTGAATTCTCCCTTGAACCTCACTCCTTGAATTCTCCCTTGAACCTCACTCCTTGAATTCTCCCTCCTTCAGCGCGACACTGTTTGATTGTGATGGAGGTTGTCATTTGGTTCATTTTCAATTAATTTTTTTTTTTCTTCTGAATCTGAATTGGTGGTACCGAATCAAGTTCTTCTGTTCAATGTTAGGAACTAGCCACATGTTTAACCCTAGAATGACACCGTTATTTTAACATCATAATCCGACACCATGGGGTCCGAGGGACCCCAAGCTAATTTTTCCCTCTTTCTCTCATTCCCTCGTTGAAAGTAGGAGTATGTCACCCAAATAATTATTTCTGATCCCCTCCATGAGATCTCACAGATGAATAGAAACAAACCAAACCTTCTAGAAGTGGTAACGAAAATGGTAACTGTGAATGACTAAAAAAAAGTAGTTTTTCATCATTTTGTAGTCAACATTGTGATCATAAGTGTTACTGAGGGACAAAGAGAACTATTAGTATCAAAATCAGAAAGAGGAACGTCAAAATGTTGAAAAATGTCCACGTAACAGGCGTTAGCATTCCTTGCATTTGGCAGACCGGTGATCTGATGATCGCAGTTCGCACGGTGACAGGTTTCTCAAAAGTTTTTTAGCTCCACATGAACGTTAGAAGTAGATTCCGGGGTAGAGGGGTCACCCGAAATTTGTCGAATCGTCTCCTTGAGGGGTGTTGATAATGTGATGCATGATGCATCGAGAGCGTTCTTCTACCCAGGGTTTGACCAGTGAATTTCTGCAGGATTTGAATACAAACGTTGTGAAGCCATTGTGGACAGAAGACGAGAAGAAATTCACTAAGAAACTGAGGAGGAAATAACTACACATTGCCGAAAAATTCAAGACTAGGACATAATTGACTAGTGGTTAACTACACCGAGGGGTCTTTTGGACCCCAGACCAACTTTGGGGCCACACAGTTCAAAGTCTAGACACGGACTGACTGTCCCTCTTGCACTGACGGGTAGGGGAGTAGTGTTGATGCATATAGGGAGGATGGAGGGCGGTCAGAGCTCACAAGAAACGTGCCGCTCACGTGAGAACCAAAACACTGGGGTCCTCAGGACCTTAAGTGTCGTTCTAGGGTTAATAGGTTATCGAACAATTTGGGCGTTACTGGTAGCAGTTATATTGGGTTGTAGGATGTTCTCTCCTCGACTGGTTTGGGTATCATGATTACTTCACCTATTTTGCAGAGCTGTGGAACAAACCGAAGGTGAAGGTGGCGTTTATAATTTGAACAATTCCGACTAATGCTTTAGAGGGTAGATTTTTCAGTACTTGGCCTGTGGTAAGATCGTACCTCGAGAGCTTTTTTGGTTCTTATTTGTGTTTTGATCATTTTTTGTACCTCCCTTACACTAGTTCGAGCAGTGATAACCTGCTCCTCTTGCAAAGAAGTTGTTGGCTATCTTGATTTCTATATATATATATTTTTTTTTCAGCAAAGTCAAATTCTGCCTGGGCATCTTCAGCCTCCTGGTGATGAGCACTTACGCGACGGCCGTCCATCACCTGATCGGACTCCGCTGGTTCGGCCGTAGCGTCGGCCACATCGTCCGCATCATCGTCCCTTTCGTCGTCATCGGGATCGTCGGGTGTCTGTTGATCAGCGTCATGATGAAGCTCGGGGGCGAGGGCCTCAACAGGTTTCTGCTCTTCGACATCGTCCTGAATGAAACCCCTTACCGGGAACTGAGAAAAGCCGTATGTTTCAATTTGATCGACCTATACAATGTTTTGAAAATCGTCGAAATAGGTTTTTTGGGTCAATAAAAAGGTTAGTATGAATCAAGGGAATCACCCAATATTTTTGATTTTTTTCCCAAAATCGATATTTTAAATTCAATTTTGATACATTTAGTCCGATAAACTCTCTGTGTAGTCATTTCGACAATTTGTTTCTTTATATGGAAATATTTAAGACTGCATTTTTCGTTTGTATGAAGTCCTATTTTTGATACGTTGGTAGTACATCCTAAAACCTCGAAGTCATGGGAAACGATGCATTTTTTTTCCGAAGTACAAAATATCTCTGAAAATATATATGAAATATATTCGTTCTAATATATATATGAATATATATGAAATATATTCTTTTAAGGGTCACTTAAAATATGAAATCAAAGCCTAAATATGCCACTTTGAAGTAACATCAAAAAATCTCGAAATTCCTAATTCGACTTCGGGTCGTCTTTTTGTTTCCAGTCAATGCCTGTACAGTTCATCCTCGTGATTTGTTATCCCGCCGCGTTGATTCTTAAGAAAATCATTCTGGCCACTGTCATCGGCTACATCCTCAGATCCGAACGAATGGCTCCCCCGATCACCGGAATCATCGTCGGCAAGTCCGGAAAGACGTACACTATGAACTTGAAAGACCGTAAGTGTAACGTATTTTTCATGTTGGCAGAACTGATTATCAACGTAGAAAAATAAATAACACAATTGAGATACGCCTTTTTCGAATTGTATTGTGAGAAGAAGCTCTAGTGATGCAGACCTCATAGGAACCTTAACTGTAGGTACAGACCTCAACTGTACATAAGGAACATTAACAGGAGCCAATTGAGTAGAACATTGAGGTCCAACCTGCTGTAAGATTTCCGTGGCTTTAATTTCAGTCAAGAATAAATCTAACTGTGGCAACAATAACAAAAATATTATTTACATTATAATTTTTTCGAAAATCTGTCAGTGGTTTGATATGGTTTTCCTTATTTTAGAAACCCACGACATTCACGAAAAAAATATTCGCGCTCAAATACTCGTTATTGACAAGAAAATGTTAATGCTTCAAAAGAAGATGGACAAGAGGCGGGAGAAGTGGCTGAAGGCAGAAAAGAAAGCAGAAGTCAAAGCGCGTAAGAAGATGGAAAAAGCAGAGCTTAAAGCTCAAAAGAAGGCGGAGAAGATAGCGGCCAAACGTCGTAAGGGAGGGCAGGTGGTCGATGTTGCGGTGATCAAAGCTGAAATCGATGCTGAAGAACTGATGAAGGTGGAAAAGGCTGAAGCCAAAGCTCGTTTGAAGGCTCAAAAGGCTGAAGAGCAGGCTCGGAAGGCGGCGGAGAAGAGTGAAAAGGCTGAAGCTCTTGCTCGTTTGAAGGCTGAAAAGGCTGAAGCTGGTGCTCGTTTGAAGGCTGAAGAGGACCCTCGGAAGGCGGCGGAGAAGACTGAAAATGCTGAAGCTGATGCTAGCTTGAAGGATGAAAAGCCTGAAGCTGATGCTAGTTTGAAGGCTGAAGAGGACGCTCAGAAGGTGGCTGAGAAGACAGAAAAGGCTGAAGCTGATTTTCCTTTAAAGGCTGAAACGGCTGAAGAAGATGCTCGTTTGAAGGCTGAAAAGGCTGAAGCTGATGCTCGTTTGAATGCTGAAAAGGCTGAAGTTAATGCTCGTTTGAAGGCTGAAAAGGCTGAAGCTGATGCTCGTTTGAATGCTGAAAAGGCTGAAGTTGGTGCTCGTCTAAAGGCGGAAAAGATTGAAAAGGCTGAAGCCAGTGCTCGTTTAAAGGCTGAAAAAGGTGAAGAAAATGCTCGTTTGAAGGCTGAAAAGGCTGAAGCCAATGCTCGTTTGAAGGCTGAAAAGGCTGAAGTTAATGCTCGAATGAAGGCTGAAAAGGCTGAAGCTGAAGCTCGTATGAAGGCTGAAAAGGCTGAAGTTGATGCTCGTATGAAGGCTGAAAAGGCTGAAGCCAAAGCTCGGAAGGCGGCGGAGAAGAGTGAAAAGGCTGAAGCTGTTGCTCGTTTGAAGGCTGAAAAGGCTGAAGAAGATGCTCGTTTGAAGGCTGAAAAGGCTGAAGTCAATGCTCGAATGAAGTCGGAGAAGGCTGAAAAGACTGAAGCTGATGCTCGTTTGAAGGCTGAAAAGATTGAAGCTGATGCTCGTTTGAAGGCTGAAAAGGCTGAAGTTAATGCTCGAATGAAGGGTATAAAGGCTGAAGAAGATGCTCGTTTGAAGGCTGAAAAGGCTGAAGCTGATGCTCGTTTGAAGGCAGAAAAGGCTGAAGCCAGTGCTCGAATGAAGGGTATAAAGGCTGAAGAAGATGCTCGTTTGAAGGCTGAAATGGCTGAAGCTGATGCTCGTTTGAAGGCTGAAAAGGCTGAAGCCGATGCTCTTGTGAAGGCTGAAAAGGCTGAAGCTGATGCTCGTATGAAGACTGAAAAGGCTGTAGTCGATGCTCGAATGAAGGCGGAGAAAGCTGAAAAAACTGAAGCTGATGCTCGTTTGAAAGCCGAAGCTGAAGCGCTTAAAAAATACAATAAATTAAGAATTGAACCCGATACCAAAGATGAACGTAGAAGTACCGGAAGAGAAGCAAAACCGGAGGCCACTGCAGGGGCGGAAGCAAAGACTGCTCCTGAATCTGATAAGAAAGTACGTAAGAAAGAAGGACAAGCTGGAATGGAAGCAGAAGTTGATCCTGAAGGACGTAGGAGGGAGAGAAGAGGTGAAGGCAAAGTGGAGCTTGAACCTGAGGGTCGGAGGAGGGAACCAAGGGATCGTGAAGCTAAAGCTTGGAGTGGGGAAGGGAAAGCTGAAGCTGAGAGTGACAGCAAAATTGATGTTGAGGGTCGTAGGAGGGAGAGGAGAGGCGAAGTTAAAGTGGAGGCTGAGCCAGAAACTAGGCGAGGAAGAGAAGGGAAAAGGGTTGAAACGGAATCAGAAACAAGGCTCCGTAAGGAAGGAAGATCTGAAGGCAAAGAGGAGTCAGAGAGAGGAAGGAGGGAAGGCAGGATTGAGGGCCGAAGGAGGGAAAGATTGGAAGGTGAAGTGAAATCTGATGAAGCAGTGTCTCGTCGAAAGGAAGGCAGAGACGCCAAAGGTGAAACGGAAGCTCGCAGGAGGGACAGACCTGATGCCAAAGCAGGGACGGCACCTCGAACGAAAGACCTGAAGCCTGAAGATAGATCAGAAACCAAACTAGAAGCGAAAGCTGAGCCTCCACGGCGTCGGAGGGACGTAAAGCCTGAAGCTAGACCTGAAACCAAACCAGAAGCCGAACCTGAACCTCCACTTCGTAGGAGGAATAGGGAAATCAGGCCTGAACCAGAAACTGAAACCCCACGCCGTCGAAGGGACGAAAAGCCAGAAGCTAAACCAGATGACGAACCTGAACCTCCACTTCGTAGGAGGAATAGGGAAATCAGGCCTGAACCAGAAACTGAAACCCCACGCCGTCGAAGGGACGAAAAGCCAGAAGCTAAACCAGATGACGAACCTGAACCTCCACTTCGTAGGAGGAATAGGGAAATCAGGCCTGAACCAGAAACTGAAACCCCACGCCGTCGACGGGACGAAAAGCCAGAAGCTAAACCAGATGACGAACCTGAACCTCCACTTCGTAGGAGGAATAGGGAAATCAGGCCTGAACCAGAGACTGACACCCCACGCCGTCGAAGGGCAGCGAGGCCTGAACCTGGAGGTAGTAAGAAACAAGGAGAATCTTCAAGAAAATAGAACGAAAATCACCTTTAAAAAAGCCAAGAATTCTGCTGAAGCAGCCAAATCGAAAGAAGCTTCTTAAACCTTGGCAGCAACTCATCGTTCAAAAAAGTACAATATTCCAGACCACAAAGCTACTTGAGCTGTACGAATCTCCCCTACTGTCCCAGTTTTAACTCTTCATTTCCTGAATTTCATTTAAAAATAAAGTTCACATTTTCATTTGTAGGACTGCAGATTTCTTCGAAGAAGACAAAAAAAGACCCACATTTTGAGCACTAAGATGTTCAAATTTGGAGTTTTACAGATCAAAAACCACGAAAATTCGCAATTATTTAGTTCTTTGAGGGTCGTTGTCTTTGTACCGACTCGTAGGAAATCATAATTTAGTGCAGAGACCAAAAACTGTTTTGGTTTATAAACCAATAATAAATTATCTTCGATTTATCGATATTTATTATAATGAACCATTGGAATCGCCCAAAGAAAACATTTTTTAACCCCCCCTCAAAATTTGTTGGTTTACGTTTCAAGACACGTAGATTCAGAAAATCGAATAAAAAAAATCCGTCCGTCCGCCGTACGCCGCGGCGCGCCGTCCCCCGTACGCCGTCCCCCGTACGCCGTACGCCGTCCGCGCCACTTTGCCCAGTTAGCGTTGAGTTAAAATTACGAAATTTGGTTTCTGGGTTTGGACCAGCCCCACAATGATCCTCGAAACTTTTCATAACCCTAGGTCAAGGGGAAGGGGTTCAAAACGAACTTCGAAATTTCGACGTCATATCTCTAAAAATTCTCAAGAAACGGTGTAATTTTTAGTTCACTTTTGAATGACCTGAGGAGGCCAACAAGTACGTCAGAGCCTATGACGCACGAGCGTATGACGTAAGACGGCTGGCAGGAGGCCAACAAGTACGTCAGAGCCTATGACGCACGAGCTTATGACGTAAGACGGCTGGCAGGAGGCCAACAAGTACGTCAGAGCCTATGACGCACGAGCTTATGACGTAAGACGGCTGGCAGGAGGCCAACAAGTACGTCAGAGCCTATGACGCACGAGCTTATGACGTAAGACGGCTTGCAGGAGGCCAACAAGTACGTCAGAGCCTATGACGCACGAGCTTATGACGTAAGACGGCTTGCAGGAGGCCAACAAGTGCGTCAGAGCCTATGACGCACGAGCGTATGACGTAAGTTGGCTGGCAGGAGGCTAACTAGTGCGTCAGAGCCTATGACGCACGAGCGAATGACGTAAGACGGCTGGCAGGTGGCCAACAAGTACGTCAGAGCCTATGACGCACGAGCGAATGACGTAAGACGGCTGGCAGGAGACCAAATAGTGCTTCAGAGCCTATGACGCACGAGCGTATGACGTAAGACGGCTGGCAGGAGGCCAACAAGTACGTCAGAGCCTATGACGCACGAGCGTATGACGTAATACGGCTGGCAGGAGGCCAACTAGTGCGTCATACGACGAGACCTTTTATGTCTCTGCGCCCCCTCCCACACCCACACCGCGTACCTCGTACTTCATTTTGGTTTATTATCTTCGATAATGAACCATTGGAATCGCCCATAGAAAAAAAATTTTTAACCCCCCCCCCCCCTCCCTCAAAATTTGTTGGTTTACGTTTCAAGATACGTAGATTCAGAAAATCGAATAAAAAAAATCCGTCCGTCCGCCGTACGCTGTCCGCGCCACTTTGCCCAGTTAGCGTTGAGTTAAAATCACGAAATTTTTTTTATGGGTTTCGACCAACCCCACTATGATCCTCGAAACTTTTCATAACCCTAGGTCAAGGGGAAGGGGTTCAAAACGAATTTTGGTACGACATGGTATGAGTATGGTATGGTATATTATTGTATGTATGATTTAGTATAGTACAGTACGGTATGATAGGAAAGAAATGGTATGAGTACGGTGAGAATATGGTATGGTGCCGATTTGCAACACAGTCTGGTATAGACAGAAGGGTGATCTGCACAAGGAAGATAATAAACCGTTGTGTCAAGAATTTGCAGAGTTTTTCGGTATTGAAACAATATTGTCCACTTTGTGATGGTGCTTTTGGTTCCCAAAACGAGCTCAAATCGGATTCCGTTCAAATGATTTTATTTGAGCACTTTGAGTAGAAGTTTGAAATGTTAGATTTGGACTGACCTGTGCTCTACTCAAGTAGGGGTGAGCTACTATCAATAAAAATTTTCAATGCTGAACACGAAGATTAGTGCAGATGAGCCGTGAAGAACATCTCAAGTATCAACCACGTTTCTTCATCTTCAAAGTATCCCAAGTTTGAGAACGGAGTGAGATATCGCAATTCTGATTTCACCATCGTGTTCAGCATTAAAAAACCTTTAAAATGAGGTGTCACTAGTCAGAATGTTCCATTTTGGGAATTTATGGGGAATTTTCCCCTCATAAAATTTCTGTGCTATTCACTCTATAAGGGTGTAGTTTAGTATGTAGCCTCCTCCTTAGGACTGTAACTTGACGCTGCCCAGGGCAAGGATCAACTGAGTGGCTCCTACAGCTAATTTCTAGGTTATTCACTCTATGAAGCTGCAATTTGGTATGAAGCCTCCTTAGGACTTTAACTTGACGCTGCCCAGGCCCAGGATCATCTGAGTGGCTCCTACAGCTAATTTCTAGGTTATTCACTCTATGAAGCTGCAATTTGGCATGTAGCCTCCTTAGGACTTTAACTTGACGCTGCCCAGGATCAGCTGAGTGGCTCCTACAGCTAATTTCTAGGTTATTCACTCTATGAAGCTGCAATTTTGTATGAAGCCTCTTTAGGATTTATAATTTAACCAGAATAGGCTTCTGGTCAGCTGAGTGGCTCCAAAAGCTAATTTCTAGGAAATTCAAACTATGAAGCTGTAATTTGGTATGAAGCCACCTTAGGACTTTAACTTAACGCTGCCCAGGCCCTGGATCAGCTGAGTGGCTTCTACAGCTAATTTCTAGGTCATTTACTCTCTGAAGCTGCAATTTGGTATGTAGCCTCTTTAGGACTTTAACTTGACGCTGCCCAGGATCAGCTGAGTGGCTCTTACAGCTCATTTCTAGGTTATTCACTCTATGAAGCTGCAATTTGGCATGTAGCCTCCTTAGGACTTTAACTTGACGCTACCCCGGATCAGCTGAGTGGCTCCTACAGCTAATTTCTAGGTCATTCACTCTATGAAGCTGCAATTTGGCATGTAGCCTCCTTAGGACTTTAACTTGACGCTGCCCAGGCCCAGGATCACCTGAGTGGCTCCTACAGCTAATTTCTAGGTTATTCACTCTATGAAGCTGCAATTTGGCATGTAGCCTCCTTAGGACTTTAACTTGACGCTGCCCAGGCCCAGGATCACCTGAGTGGCTCCTACAGCTAATTTCTAGGTTATTCACTCGAGTGCACTCACCCTCCATTTTGGAGTACGAGTATAACCTTTAAACCTACGAGTCTATTTCATTTTGCTTCAGAGAATAGAAGGCAAAACAGCGACCTGTGAAATCGAAAGCATTTGAAATCATGAAGTGAAATTCCAACCATCACAGTCGGATACGAATGGACCGCTCAACTCGGACTCGTCGTCTCTACTTCATTCCAAATAGAATCGTCGTAAACCATATTTACGTCGGTCATTCGGTAATACGATTCATCAACATTCAACTCATTCCATGAAAGTGAAAAGTGCCTTTTCAGAAATTGATTGATCTCAAAGGGACCAATCTAAACAGAGCTACAACAATAAAAAGTCACACCAATAAAAACGTTAACTGAAACCACCTTCAACTTTACTGGGGGCAACTTTGCTTATTAATTACAAACTAAGTTTTAGCCATAAAAAATTTAGCCAGTGTGAGTTTAGTATGAGTGACTAACGTTGAACAATAAAAAACGCTATTATTCCTAAAGCCGTCCTTTTTATCGTTGATTTGATGACACCTTTGAGAAGCTATTGTACGCGGTAAAAACGCTCTAGCGGAGTTTGGAGGAACTACGGTGCAGTTTCTATGTGGGAACCTACCGTGATCCTCATGTCATCTCACTCCCCTTTAAAGTGTTAAGAAGTCAGAGAAATTGGCTGTAGGGGCTAATATATGACCCCCACATCAAATATACGTATTATTTCACATAATATATTATACTAGACTCATATTAAATATGATATTATTTAGAGTCATATTAAATTTTAATATTTGATATTTTCTGTTCCAGTCAGTGTGGAGAGGCCATTGTACAGGTAGGTTTTAAATTCACCCACTTTAACTTATACCGTCATTTCTTGCTCGAATCGCGACCCGTTAAATACGTCATATTTGCCTGCACGAGTATAATTTTGTTTGGTTGTTTTCTGAAATCCCTGGAAATAAAAGTGCTACGAGAACCGGAACTGCCTTCAGGTGATTACAGCAGCATAACTCCTGAACTGGTGGCCTTCAGCCAAGATAGAGTAATATATTACATTTTATTAAAATAGGGTTTCTGGACTTCTTGATTTGAATACTATTCGGCCCCCAAAGCTGTTCAGGCTCCTTGGGGCCTCAGTTTCCCTTATTCCCCGTAGCCCACTAGCGCTCTCGACCTGCCACTTTCCCACATGTAGTTGCTGCTAACTCTATCAACCTTCCACTAGCGCCTTCACTAGTGACCACTCATCCTTTCTCTGTGCAATTATATTGTGCCGAAACCCGATTGAATGGTAATCGTGTGGTTTTTTCCTTTGCAAGTTGCCGTGATTACCAACATGGAACAACAAACCCGATCCAAAACGCCCAAAATCGATGCCTCTTCTACCGATGCCTCTTCATACCCCTTAATGACCCAACGTATCTTTTTGGAAACACGATTTTGGAGGCGATTTGCTCTCTTGCAGGCTTTTCATGAACCACAACGATTGTCCCAAGGGCTATTAAGGGTTAAGCCATCTTCAGGGGTTGGTAGGTGCTTCCTCCTCGTCCCAGTCTCAGGTCAGGTTTATTTTGTTTCGTTGTATGTTGTTTGATTCGTACAGAGAAAACAAAATAAACCTGACGAGTGGACTGAAAGAAGTAGAGACTGGGACGAGAAGGAAATACCTACCAACCCCTGAAGATGGCTTAACCCTTAAGCCTCCACCGTCAATGTTTTCCTGCTCCCTGTCACCTTCCCACAACCCCCTCTCACCCTTAGTCCTCCTCGGTTTCACCTAATATGTTTCCTCTGTTACACCAGCAGGGAGCTTTACGCTTCTTTCAATGCTGTTGGTGGGAGCTTTTTGCCAGATGAACAAGCTTACATAAGTATTACTGGTGGTCACGAGTAATCAGTGGTGGTACAACTATAATGAAGTAATGCTTCAATTCAGGCTTGTTCATCAGGCAAAAAGCTCCCGCCAACAGCATTGAAAGAACCGTAAAGCTCCCTGCTGGTGTAACAGAGGAAACATATTAGGTGAAACCGAGGGGGACTAAGGGTGAGAGGGGGTTGTGGGAAGGAGACAGGGAACAGGAAAACATTGACGGTGGAGGTTAGGGGTAGGAGGATCAGGTTTCTATATGCACACTCAACAGCGAGGTGCGAAGCACCGAGCATCCTATATACGTGGCTGGCGGGCAAAATGGATATCATTCCTTTTTGCGGCTGAGGTTTTTTGGCGGGCCAGTTTTTACAACTGAGTTGTTTTTGGGGGGGATAAGGGAAACTGAAGGCGCTAGTGGAAGGTCGGTAGAGTTACCAGCAACTATATGGGGGAAAGTGGCAGGTCGAGAGCGCTAGTGGGCTACGGGGAATAAGGGAAACTGAGGCCCCAAGGAGCCCAAACAGCTTTGGGGGCCGAACAAAACGTAAACCCTCGAATTTGTATTTTGGTAGGTACTTCTTTGTAGGCGATTCCAGTGGCTCATTATCGAAGATAATAAACCCATACAAACAAACTGCGCAATAACTGACTTAATTATGACTTGACACCTACTGGGCTTGACGACGTGACAATGAAATCTAATCAAATTTTAACGGCGGATGTCCAACTATAATCTGCTTAACGAACGAACTAGATGCGGTTTTTTGCGCTTAATGGTGGCAGATGAGACAGGGCTGCCCGTACACTAGTTAGTAATTCCTGACAGGGCCCTTCAGACAAAGTTGTAAGTTTACCAATTGAACCGGTTCATAAAACACAAAAAACTAGTTGAGCTCTTTAAATTGTGCGAGACTTGTTCGAGGGTTAAAAACATCATGCACAAACGACAAAAACCGAATTCGATGGAGTTTTCCTCTAAAACGACCTGCCGTATCATTAAATGACGAACTATATGATCTGTGAATTTTACGGATTGCATTTCTTCGCCATTTGTTTTGGGTCTCGGGTTTCAAGGCACTTCGACCATAAGAATTTTGACAGCAGTGTTGGAACATAAATACGGACGTTTTATTGCAAAATCGCCAACATCACTCCTACATATAAAATCTCTTGAAATATAATCTCTATATCATAAAATCATCTCAGTTGAACCCATGTTACAGTCAGGACAAGCATCCATAATCTGTCGAACATTCATGAAGTGGACTCCGTTGACAATCCGACCTGCAGTAGTTCCAAAAGCTGTAACCACGCTGCGCTTCTGGGCAAAATGTACATTGAAAAGGGCGACGTGATGACAGCCTTGTGGAACTACTCGTATTTTAGGTCGGATTGGCCTACTCCTCGAATGCACGGTCTTTCTCCCCTCACCTGTATAACAGTAACAAATAATTTTTGGTGTCTTTTGGCAGTTGATTCAGGATAGTCGGAAACGGATTTTGGTATGACAATTTTTCGGAAATTCGAGTTTTAAAAATTTTGGACCCAGAACAATAGCGACATTTTCCTCGAAAATTCGTTAATACAAAATAATTCGTATTTAAATTCAAAACTCGAATGTATCGTTAATTCTACGTTTTCAAATTTAAAGTCACCCGAGAATTTAGGATTCAATGTAAATTTGCCTCGATAGTGTTGCGATCTGTTGAATTAATTTTCAGTCGGATCGGCCTTAATGCCAGGAATTTAACGGCACCAAGAGGATTCTCGTGGGTTGCATCAATCTGGTCCATTTTCGACATCTCACACAGGTTCAAAACCAAACAACTGAACGCCTGACTGGAGCTTTTTCCAACTTTTTTTCCCAACCCTACAAGGCATTAAGACGTCACACGATTATGAAAACCCTTAAGGTTCAAAATAATTAACACCAGTAAATTTTATTGATATGCATTGATTACACTGCTCTACAAAAAAACATGAAAGATGACGGCCCATTTTATCATCAAGGGCGCTGAATCCGAAATTTTGGACGATTTTTTACTACAACTTTACATTGTATTTTCCTGGTCATCACGAACTTCTTCCAAAAAAATTATAATGTGGCTAGATTTGTAGGAAATTTCATGCTGAATCCAAATATAACCCCCATTTCTTCTTCGCATTGATCCCCAAATCCACCAAAACCCTACAGAAAAACTGTAAAGATAGAGTTTTTTGCCTATTTTTCACTTACATTCTCGTTTTTGTTGACTCCAATGGACCTGCCAAAAAATATCGAGAGCAACCATTCGAAAGTTTACACTCACCTGCGTCGAATCAGACCAACCGGAACTCTCAAAAGTTGTAACTAGCGACGTTACGAATTTTTAACGCTTGACAAATGGAATTGATTTTAGCGAAATATGGTGAAATGGCCTCGCAATTCGTATGGGATTTCCTGTCTCTGTGAATTTGTCTTCAGAATGAGTGCAGATTTCGCTAAAATCAATTCCATTTGTCAAGCGTTAAAAAAAACCGTAACGTCGCCAATTACAATTTTTGAGAGTTCCGATTGGTCTAATTCGACGCAGGAGAGTGTAAACTTTCGAATGTAAATGTGTAAACCCTCGATATTTTTTGGCAAGTCCATTGGAGTTAGCAAAAACGAAAATGTAAAAAATAGGCAAACAACTCTATTGGAGTATTTGGATCAACGTGAAAAAGAAATTGGAATCATATTTGGATTCAGCATGAAATTTCGTACAAATCTAGCCCTAATTTTTTTTGATGACCAGTGGAATACACTGTAAAGTTGTAGAAAAAATCATAATAAAAACGTCGAAAAATCGAAAAAATCGCCCAATCGAAAAAAACGGACGACGGATTCAGCACCTTCGAAAAACCCCATCCCCTATAAAATGAGGACGGCAACTTTAAGGCCACTTTTTTTTGTAGAGCAGTGTTATTTATCAGTTTTCAGGGTTTCAAAAACATTGTATATAGGTATATATATATATTTTTTTTTTAACTGTTAAATGAATGAAAAATGGTAAGGAAATGGTGAGTGTTCATAAATAATTTTTTATACCCACGAATCAACTTTATAATCCCGGCAGTAGACATTAAAAACGAACTATACATTAATCCAGGCTAAAGTCGGTTTGTATTAATGGTGTTGTGGTTGTGGTATTTTAACGGTTATGAAGGTGTCGTAAATCAGAAATAATAAACCACTTCGTGGACTAAAGAGGTAAATTTGTATGTTTGAGCTTCAACAAGTACTCGGATTCAATTACTGTATTACTGTTTGGTATTATTTATCGTTGAGAGTTTGGAACGTTTAATTTTATTAATTGGGTTTTGGAAGTTTAGACTTTTTATTTTGCGGAACTGCGACCGTGAAATATGAATCGCGAGTATTCGATTAATGAGGACTAGTGAAAACTACTTAAGAGTTTAATGAGAAGATCGGAAGCATTCAGATACAATGAGGCGATGGTTGGTCGCGGTTGCTGCCTTTGCGGCAGTGAATGTTGCGTGTGGAAGGGATTTACGAAATACGGAACGAAAGGCAGTAGGGAGACAACTTTCCTGGAACGACTTGATGAAAATGTTTCCCGTCACCGCGGCTGACGAGCTACTTTCAACGGCGACAGCCGCCCTGAAGATGCACGACGCCGGCGTTCATGACCAGCGGCAGGATATGATAAGCCGGTCCATCGCTGATATCGTCAAGCAGAAATTGTACTACAAGATCACGACGGCGCTCGGTAAGCTGGTACTATTTGTAGGTCAATGATTCTATAATACAGCAAGCTCTCAGGAACTCCACAGGTACAACACCTGAGGTTCTGGTGTGCATATGTGTACAAATCCACCCCATTGCCACAACGAAACACTTGTTTGCAGGGAGCTAAATCCACAATACAGCCGAGTTCCCCCCAAAGTAAGGCTCACAATCTAAACCCACAGGTGACCTAATAGTGGTCAAAACGTAGTCCATGGTCCCCAACCTAATTGCCAGCATATATGTGCATATTGTGTATATATACACAACGGAATCCACCAGATGGTTATTTTCCTAAAACCCTCAACGCTCGACAATGTTGAATTTGGTAAAGAAGATATAATTTTTTCAAGAAATAGAACAGATCTTCTTTACCGGATTCAAGAACCCTCTTCAAATTCCATTCCTGGAATCTGTATGCCTGGAGAGTTGCGACTAAATTCAATAATTCTGTTTTGCATTAATGTGATGTTATCTAATGACATAATATGACACAATATTATTGTTCTTATAGTGAATAGTACAAGGAAGCTGTAAAATTAATTCTGATTTGATGTGTTAATTTCAGACGTTTTGAGTGACTTGACTCCAAAGCCGTCAAAGAAACAGAATCATTTGAAACAACTGAAGTTCAATCTCAGGGCTCTGAAGCACAATTTCATTAAAAGAGGTCTAAGCATTGTCACCCTCAACGAGACGGAAACAAATCCAGGAGATACGAACCAGAAGTTGGATCCAACGATCAATGAGTTTGACTCGCCTGTTCGAAACAACTCTTTACAGCCAAATACGGAAAAACGTAAAAAATCTATGTTGACTCCTGCTAATCCTGGACGAGACTTCACTTCGGCAGATGAGAATTCTTCATCTGAAGGGGACTTTACTTATCAACCCGGACAGCACCCTGACATCTATCCTGAACCTGACCAACACGCATCCATGGAGGACATATTCGGAATGCCCGTCCAGCAAGGAACCTGGCGCCCCTACATATTACCAACATCAGTTCCTGACTTTCTTTCTTCTGAAGAAGACTTTACCTCTCGACCTAAACCACCGAAACCGGGACGAATCAAGCGCCCACACATAGTACCTACAGCTGGCCCTGACTCACGTTCATCTGAGGAGGACTTTACCTCTCGACCCAAACAGCAAGGAACCAGTCGCCCACACGTATTACCTACATCTGCCCCTGAATCTCCTTCATCTGAAGAGGACTTTACTCCTCGACCAAAGCAACAAGGAACCCAGCGGCCACACAAAGTACCTACAGCTGGCCCTGACTCTCCATCATCTGAAGAGGACTTTACCTCTAAACCCAAACAGGAAGGAACCAGGCGCCCACACAAAGTAACAACAGCTGCCCCTGACTCTCAATCATCTGAAGAGGACTTTACCTCTAGACCAAAGCAGCAAGGAACCCTGCGGCCACACAAAGTACCTACAGCTGCCTCTGACTCTCGTTCATCTGAGGAGGACTTTACCTCTAGACCAAAACAGCAAGGAACCCAGCGGCCACACAAAGTACCTACATCTACCCCTGACTCTCAATCATCTGAAGAGGACTTTACCTCTCGACCAAAGCAGCAAGGGACCCAGCGGCCACACAAAGTACCTACATCTACCCCTGACTCTCCATCATCTGAAGAGGACTTTACCTCTCGACCAAAGCAGCAAGGAACCCAGCGGCCACACAAAGTACCTACAGCTGCCTCTGACTCTCGTTCATCTGAGGAGGACTTTACCTCTAGACCAAAACAGCAAGGAACCCAGCGGCCACACAAAGTACCTACATCTACCCCTGACTCTCAATCATCTGAAGAGGACTTTACCTCTAGGCCTAAGCAGCAAGGAACCCAGCGGCCACACAAAGTACCTACAGCTGCCTCTGACTCTCGTTCATCTGAGGAGGACTTTACCTCTAGACCAAAACAGCAAGGAACCCAGCGGCCACACAAAGTACCTACATCTACCCCTGACTCTCCATCATCTGAAGAGGACTTTACCTCTAGACCAAAGCAGCAAGGAACCCAGCGGCCACACAAAGTACCTACAGCTGCCTCTGACTCTCGTTCATCTGAGGAGGACTTTACCTCTCGACCAAAGCAGCAAGGGACCCAGCGGCCACACAAAGTACCTACAGCTGGCCCTGACTCTCCTTCATCTGAAGAGGACTTTACCTCTCGACCAAAGCAGCAAGGGACCCAGCGGCCACACAAAGTACCTACAGCTGGCCCTGACTCTCCTTCATCTGAAGAGGACTTTACCTCTCGACCAAAGCAGCAAGGAACCCAGCGGCCACACAAAGTTCCTACAGCTGGCCCTGACTTTCCATCATCTGAAGAGGACTTTACCTCTAAACCCAAACAGGAAGGAACCAGGCGCCCACACAAAGTAACAACAGCTGCCCCTGACTCTCAATCATCTGAAGAGGACTTTACCTCTAGACCAAAGCAGCAAGGAACCCAGCGGCCACACAAAGTACCTACAGCTGACTCTGACTCTCGTTCATCTGAGGAGGACTTTACCTCTAGACCAAAACAGCAAGGAACCCAGCGCCCACACAAAGTACCGACATCTACCCCTGACTCTCCATCATCTGAAGAGGACTTTACCTCTAGACCAAAGCAGCAAGGAACCCAGCGGCCACACAAAGTACCTACATCTACCCCTGACTCTCCATCATCTGAAGAGGACTTTACCTCTAGACCAAAGCAGCAAGGAACCCAGCGGCCACACAAAGTACCTACAGCTGGCCCTGACTCTCCTTCATCTGAAGAGGACTTTACCTCTCGACCAAAACAGCAAGGAACCCAGCGGCCACACAAAGTACCTACATCTACCCCTGACTCTCCTTCATCTGAAGAGGACTTTACCTCTCGACCAAAACAGCAAGGAACCCAGCGGCCACACAAAGTACCTACATCTACCCCTGACTCTCCTTCATCTGAAGAGGACTTTACCTCTAGACCAAAGCAGCAAGGAACCCAGCGGCCACACAAAGTACCTACATCTACCCCTCACCCTCCATCATCTGAAGAGGACTTTACCTCTAGACCAAAGCAGCGAGCAACCCAGCGGCCACACATAGTACCTACATCTACCCCTGACTCTCAAACATCTGAAGAGGACTTTACCTCTAGACCAAAGCAGCAAGGAACCCAGCGGCCACACAAAGTACCTACATCTACCCCTGACTCTCCATCATCTGAAGAGGACTTTACCTCTAGACCAAAGCAGCAAGGAACCCAGCGGCCACACAAAGTACCGACATCTACCCCTGACTCTCAATCATCTAAAGAGGACTTTACCTCTAGACCAAAGCAGCAACGAACCCAGCGGCCACACAAAGTACCTACATCTACCCCTGACTCTCGTTCATCTGAAGAGGACTTTACCTCTCGACCAAAACAGCAAGGAACCCAGCGGCCACACAAAGTACCTACATCTACCCCTGACTCTCAATCATCTGAAGAGGACTTTACCTCTAGACCAAAGCAGCAAGGAACCCAGCAGCCACACAAAGTACCTACATCTACCCCTGACTCTCCATCATCTGAAGAGGACTTTACCTCTAGACCAAAGCAGCAAGGAACCCAGCGGCCACACAAAGTACCTACATCTACCCCTGACTCTCAATCATCTGAAGAGGACTTTACCTCTAGACCAAAGCAGCAAGGAACCCAGCGGCCACACAAAGTACCTACATCTACCCCTGACTCTCGTTCATCTGAAGAGGACTTTACCTCTAGACCAAAGCAGCAAGGAACCCAGCGGCCACACAAAGTACCTACATCTACCCCTGACTCTCGTTCATCTGAAGAGGACTTTACCTCTAGACCAAAGCAGCAAGGAACCCAGCGGCCACACAAAGTACCTACATCTACCCCTGACTCTCGTTCATCTGAAGAGGACTTTACCTCTAGACCAAAGCAGCAAGGAACCCAGCGGCCACACAAAGTACCTACATCTACCCCTGACTCTCCTTCATCTGAAGAGGACTTTACCTCTAGACCAAAGCAGCAAGGAACCCAGCGGCCACACAAAGTACCTACATCTACCCCTCACCCTCCATCATCTGAAGAGGACTTTACCTCTAGACCAAAGCAGCGAGCAACCCAGCGGCCACACATAGTACCTACATCTACCCCTGACTCTCAAACATCTGAAGAGGACTTTACCTCTAGACCAAAGCAGCAAGGAACCCAGCGGCCACACAAAGTACCTACATCTACCCCTGACTCTCCATCATCTGAAGAGGACTTTACCTCTAGACCAAAGCAGCAAGGAACCCAGCGGCCACACAAAGTACCTACATCTACCCCTGACTCTCAATCATCTGAAGAGGACTTTACCTCTAGACCAAAGCAGCAAGGAACCCAGCGGCCACACAAAGTACCTACATCTACCCCTGACTCTCCATCATCTGAAGAGGACTTTACCTCTAGACCAAAGCAGCAAGGAACCCAGCGGCCACACAAAGTACCTACATCTACCCCTGACTCTCCATCATCTGAAGAGGACTTTACCTCTAGACCAAAGCAGCAACGAACCCAGCGGCCACACAAAGTTCCTACATCTACCCCTGACTCTCCATCATCTGAAGAGGACTTTACCTCTAGACCAAAGCAGCAAGGAACCCAGCGGCCACACAAAGTACCTACATCTACCCCTGACTCTCGTTCATCTGAAGAGGACTTTACCTCTAGACCAAAGCAGCAACGACCCCAGCGGCCACACAAAGTACCTACATCTACCCCTGACTCTCTTTCATCTGAAGAGGACTCTACCTCTAAGGACGTCCTGTTGCCATCAACTCCTTCTTCTTCGGTAACGTCTCGTCCTCATCTAAAAGTTCCTCCGTTCACTATCCGTCCAAGCAACCAGACGACTAGCAGTCCCTCACTCACCGTCCCTGGAGTGTACCTCATCATCAAAAGTGACCCCCGTTCACCTTACCCACCTCCAACAACGGTCGTCAAATACATGAATACCAAATAACAACCGTTGAGATCCTCCACAAGTATCCCAGCTCTTTAGCAGGCACTCAAGACGTTGTCACTCCTCCACGGCGGACCTGCCAAGATGACACACCATAATAGCTTGCAGGTGTTGACCATCACTTCTGGATTTCCCTTACCAGGTTATTACATGTAATAATATAACAGTTCTCATTTCCCAACACTGCTGACAATTTTGATGACCAATAAATCATCTGTGGATATTATGTGTTCCATTTCTTCAATCGTATGCTCGTAAATAAAGCGTGATTGGTAACCTGATTCCGCTGTGGAGATTAAATAAAATAAGTGATCTACAATTTGACTTTTCACAAGCAACCATCGATAAGATATAAAGGTACTAATGGCCTCTAGGATAGTTTTCCATGTTTTTTCCAACTTTTTTCTTTCAGCAAATTTTCGAATAAACGGAAGGCATTTTTTTTGCTAAAATTTGTTTCTGACGATCCTGAGTTCACTGCCAGAGGACACCATAATCATATATATATATATATACCTATATCGCACTGCGAGAATACAACGAACGCAATTCTGGAAACACTATTTTCGGGAAAACGCATTTGAAGGTTTTGGGCTTATTCAAAATACTCTTCTAACTCTTTTACACTTGATAGATCCTTCGTTGTTTTATTTCGTACAAGAATCAAGCTGCTTTCAAAATTTAGGCTCTTTGAATTTTTTTCCCCAAAAATGAACTGTAAAAATCCAATTTTTTTAAAAGAAGTAACCAATTAAGTTGAACAATATCACAACACAAACAATGGAACACAAACTCCGAGGTAAACCTGTGTACGGAAATAACGAACAAAGCGACAAAATACGATCTCCCTACATAACGCAAAACACTTGATAAAATAAAAATGAAAACTTCGGCTTTCGATATTGTATTTTTGTAAGTTGAGTATTTTTAAAAAAGCGGTTTTTGATCCCGATAATCACGATATGTTTATGATCTTCTTATGATCTCCTATAGATCTTATTTCGCCCCACATACACTATAATATAATGGGCCTAATAAAAATATTAAAATTTCCTATTAAAAATATTGTCATTTTTCAGTCAAATGCTAATTATTAATCTACCTGTATTCCGATATATTAAATATATCGGAATACAGGTAGATTAATAATTAGCATTTGACTGAAAAATGACAATATTTTTAATAGGAAATTTTAATATTTTTATTAATATAAAAATTATAAAATTTTTATCTTTGAATGAAAATGTTTGTTTCAATTATTCCAAAATCACATTTAGGAACTGCAGTTTATAAAATTATAAACATTAACAAGAACCTTACTGCACAAATGATTATTTCTGTTTTGGTAAGTACTTGCTGAAAATCCATTGTGTGACTGTTTTTGGTAGCTTAAATATCGATATCGGTGGCGATAGTATCGCTGTATCCATATCGACGTTGAATATCGTTATCCATATAATTATTGGAAGACCCTCGATATCGGAATCCGAAGCACAAGACGAACAGACAGCTGACAAGCTAGAGTGCAGGAGGACAAGGGCAACGCAAAACCTAACAACAATCTTTGAAAACAGCTGGAGATGTCAGCGCCACCTTCTATTGCAGAAAAACGAAGAAAATCTCTGGTCAGGCGGCGAGTGTTGCGACCACATCATCGCCTACCTTAAGGTTCTTTCACCCAATAGACGCACAGCTCCCTCCTGTTTCATAAACCCCGGGGCGTAGCGTCAGGGGCAGCGCAGGAAGCGGCGCTTCCCCACAAGAAATGAAGAATGTCGGTAGAAGTTGAATGATGAACCAATTTATTACGAATAACAAATTATAAACCGATGTGTCAAGAATGTGCAGTGTTTTTGTTTCGCATTTGAATACCCATATTTTGACGTTGAAATTCCCAAATAGAGAACGCCAGTGTATCAGAGAATAATTCATTGATGGCCAAAAATCGAAAATTGGTGACTCGCAACACATGTAAAACGAGTCATTTGAAACAAGAAAATTGTTGTTCAACTACCAGATCGGACTGAAGAATGGAGAATTTGAACTTTTTTTTCTTTAAATTCAAAAAGTATGGGATACTAGAAGTAAACTTATTCGAGTACAAATTAATGTAGGTAAAACAAAAACATTTGGCAATTTCTGATCTCCAAAATTAAAAGAAATTGTCCAGAGACTTTTCCCGCTCAACGTGGTCGGTCAGGGTTGTAGTTGATACAGCGGCTGATAGTGGCTTTCATGCACCCCTTTCGGGAGCCAATCAGAGAGCAGTTTACGGAGCCAAGTACTGCTCTCTGATTAGCCTGGGAGGTAGATGACGTACACTGCTTCCCTCTTCCCGCTCAATACGACTTCAAACCTCTCCAGAAAAATAAGTACCTACTTCCTTAAAAATGTTTTTACCGCTGTCTTAATTATTCTGAAGGTTTACAGTGCCAGTCTAAGTACTGCTGTCTGATTGGCCTGGGAGGTAGATGACGTACAGTGCTTCCCTCTTCCCGCTCAATACGACTTCAATCCTCTCCACAAAAATAAGTACTTCCTTAAAAATTTTTTTACCACTGTCTTAATTATTCTGAATCGCTGACATTCCCTATTCCCATCAAGTTCTGTCGTAACTAGAATGGACAGGTTGTTGAGAATTGAGTTTTGATCACAGGTTACATCGAAATAGGAGTCTATTAACGGTTATGAAGGTGTCGTAAATCTGAAATAATAAACCTCATGCACTAAACAGGTAAAATTGTATTTTTGAGCTTCAACAAGGACTCGAATTCAATGACTGTATTATCGTTGAAAGTTGGGAACGTTTATTTTTTTTTTTATCGGTTTTTGGAAGTTGAGCAGTTTAATTTTGCGGAACTGCGCTCGTGAAATATGAAACGAGAATAACCGGTTAATGAGGACTAGTGAAAACTACTTAAGAGTTGAATCAACATCGGAAGCATTCAGTCACAATGAAGCGATGGTTGGTCGCGGTTGCTGCCTTTGCGGCAGTGAATGCTGCTTATGGAAGCGTACTACGGAATACGGAACAAAAGGCGGTAAAGAGACCATTTTCCTGGAAGGACTTGATGGATGTGCCGCCCCCGATGCCCATCGACGCGGCTGAACAAAAGGCGGTAAGGAGACCACTTCCCGGGGCCAACTTCCTGCTTCTGCCGCCCCCGATGCCCATCGAGGCGGCTGAAGATGTCATTATGGCAGCGATAAAAGTCCTGAAAATGCACGACGCCGGTGTTGAGGAACAGCGGCAAGCCATCGCTGAAATCGCCAGGGACAACTTGTACCGACAAATCACCTGGAAGCTCGGTAAGCTGGTAGTAGTCGTAGGTCAATGATTCTATAATACAGCAAGCTCTCAGGAACTCCACAGGTACAACACCTGAGGTTCCAGTGTGCATATGTGTACAAATCCAACCCATTGCAGCATCGTAACTCTTATTTGAAGGGATCAAAATCCACAATACAGCCGAGTCCCCTCAACATTAGGCTCGCAATCTAAACCCACAGATGACCTAATAGTGGCCAAAATGTAGTCCGTAGTTCTGCACCTGAACACCAGTATATAAACACTGCGAAACACTCCATAGGTGATTCTAACCATTTCTATAAATCATTGAACGCATCAACAAGATGGACCAAGATTTTCGTAAAACACTACGATGAACCGACCGCGCTATTTCCTCAAAAATTATATCTTCTTCACTTAATTTAACCACCCGCTTCATATTCCATTCCTAGAATCTTTATGCCTGGGGAAATAGTGACTAATTTCAATAATTCTGTTTTGGATTAATCAAGATTTTTGGATTCATTAAGATTTCCTAAGACTTGTTGTTCCTATAGTGAATATTAAAATGAGCTGTGCAAATAATTAATTCTGCTTTTGTGTTTTAATTTCAGAATTGTTGAACTTATATTATAAGAAGCCGAAGGCATATGTGCAAAAGCTGAAGTTCATGCTCAAGGCTCTCGAGAACTATTTCATTGAAAGGGGCCTAAACGGTGTCCCTCACAATGTCATATTCCCAACCGTTCAACCAGGACAAACTGAGCCCCCACGCGTAGTACCACGAGCTACCCCTGAGGAAGACATTACTCACCGATCCAAAAAGCACAAAACCTGGCGCCCGCACATAGTGCCTACAGCTGCCCCTGACACTCCTTCATCTGAGGAAGACGTTACTCATCGATCCAAAAAGCACAAAACCTGGCGCCCGCACATAGTACCTACAGCTGCCCCTGACACTCCTTCATCTGAGGAAGACGTTACTCATCGATCCAAAAAGCACAAAACCTGGCGCCCACACATAGTGCCTACAGCTGCCCCTGACTCTCGTTCATCTGAGGAACACGTTACTCATCGATCCAAAAAGCACAAAACCTGGCGCCCACACATAGTGCCTACAGCTACCCCTGACTCTCCTTCATCTGAAGAAGGCTTTACCACTCGACCCAAACACCAAGGAACCAGGCGCCCACACATAGTACCTACAGCTGCCCCTGACTCTCGTTCATCTGAGGAAGACGTTACTCATCGATCCAAAAAGCACAAAACCTGGCGCCGACACATAGTACCTACAGCTGCCCCTGACTCTCGTTCATCTGAAGAGGATTTGCGAAAGGGATCTAGAGATGAAGAAACCCCAAACCAAGACCTGTTACCTCCACCTTTACACGGATCTAGAGATCTAGACACCCTAACCCAAGACTTGTTACCTCCACCTTTACCCGAAGGTACCTCTCGACCCGAGCAGATGCGCTCAATATTCGTGTTCCCTACATTCAAACCGCCAGAGCCTTCTTCTTGAGAAAAAAAAAGCTACAAACCGTGGGCCCACAAATATCACCTTCAGCTACCCCTGACTCCGAAGAAGACTTTACCTCTCCACCCAGACAGTACAAAACCTGGTACCCCCGAATATTCCCTACATCCAACTCAGACTCACCGTCACCTGAAGAGGACTTTACCTCTGAGAACTTCCCATTCCCATCAACTCCCATCAATTCCTTCGTCGTCAATATTTCACCCTCGTCTAAAACAAGACGACTAGCAGCCCCTCACTCACCGTCCCTGGAGTCCAACAACGGTCGTCAAATACATGAATACCAAATAACAACCGTTGAGATCCTCCACAAGTATCCCATCTCTTCAGCAGGCACTCAAGACGTCACTCCTCCACGGCGGACCTGCCAAGATGACACACCTTAATAGCTTGCAGGTGTTGACCATCACTTCTGGATTTCCCTTACCAGGTTATTGCATGTAATAATATAACAGTTATCATCTCCCAACACTGCTGACAATTTTGATGACCAATAAATCATCTTTGGATATTATGTGTTCCATTTCTTCAATCTCACGCTCATAAATAAACCGTAATTGGTAACCTGATTCCGCTGTGGAGTTTAAATAAAATAAGTGATCTACAAATTGAATCTTCTGAAGTAACCACCGACAAAAGAATAAAGGTACTAATGGTACTAGCACCTATTATATGTTTCTATGTTAGTTTTTTAGGGAATCTTCAAAGAAAAGGAATTTTCAATAATTGTTCTCGGTCTAAAATTTTTAAAACTCGAATTTCCGAAAAATATTTATACCTAAATCCACGGTTGCCAAGTCAGGGAATTTCCTCCCAGATTTAGGGTTTTTTCGCAGACAGGGATTTTTTGGGGGGAAGGAATGTATAGGGTTTTTCTTTAGGGTTATTTTTTCCTAGTCAGGGTTTTTTTTTTTTTTTAGTAGAGGTTTTGAGGAAAAAAGGTTGGCAACCGTGCCTAAAGCTGTTCCAGACCATCCTGAATTCACTGCCAAAAGACACTAAAAATCATATGTATATACTTATATTTATGTATGTGTCACTCCAGACGACAACTCTCGATACAATTGAGATTAAAAGTTCAAATTTGCAATGATAAAAGTTCAAAAAATATCTGTCTTGGCAATCGAAAGGCTAAGTTCGTTTCTAAGGGGTTTTGGGGAGTTTTTAGGGGGATGTTTCAAATTCCAAAAATAAAACAGTCTGACAAGTGACACCTCATACAAAGGTTTGTTTTACACTGTACACGATGGTGAACTTCAAAATTTGCTATAAAATCATTAAAATGAAGAGATTTTACATAAAACCAGTTATTTCTTCAAAAATATGCTCTTTTAGCCATGCTGCATGACTGTAGATTTTTTCCTCAGAATCTTCATAATTTCACTGCTCGCAGAACATGGTGAAGATCTCGTATAAATCTATAGACTGAGCAAAAAATGGACACGAAATTTGTTATAAAACCAGTAAAATGGAGACATTTTACATAAAACCAGTTATTTTATGTACAACGACTGTGGATTTTACGCTTTCATCTGAACGATTGCAACAGGAAAAAAACCGCAGTAATTTTTCCAACAACAAAAAGTCGTTGTACAGTCTTTATGCTGTTTTATGACAAATACACTATTTAGTAGTCGTAATCATTAAAAATGGACGCACCGTGCTCCTATAGATGGAGAAACTACTTCTGAATCGACTGGTGAAGAAATTTGGTAATGGAAACTTTACCTGCGTTTTTCTCAAAACGATCGGTGATCTTATGATCTTTTTAATGATATTTCACCAAATAAGTGATCATTTCGACAGTTTTTCACTTTTTGGAATTTAGGCCCGTTTTTGAAGAGCTGTATCACGGGGAGTAATGGTAGTACAAAGCTCGCTCTGCTCTGGTCTCAAATTGTCGAAAGTTTAGTTTAGTCCAATTTATATACGGCGTTCAGAACCTTCCTCGATGAAATATTGAGCATAAATCGAAAGAACTCTGCAAATTCTTGGTGTATCTTCAAGAATTCTTCTATTACAACGGTTTATTATCTTCTTTGTGCAGATTACCCTTCTGTCTAGATCACTAAATAGTAGATTGATTATTATTATTTAAAGTACGCAAATTTTGTATGTATAATATACATAAAAAATTATTAACATAATATACATCTAATATTATTATCTCCTCGTCAACAACTTTCATTTGAGTCAGCAGATTATAATTGTAAAATCTTGAACACCCTGGTTCAAAAACCGTAATGTTCTAAATCTCCTCGTCAACAGCTTTCATTTGAACCCTTAGATCATAATCGGAATATCTGCCCCCCCCCTCCCCCCTCTGCGAAGTCCCCTTGGGTTCAAAAAACATTAATTTCGATATCTGAAAACCATGCACTGTTAGAATCAGCTTGGCCAGTATGAACATTGAACCGACAGGCTGCCGTACAAAGCTGCGGATGGTCTTAAAAAATACAGCGTTACATTTGAATTTTTCGAGTTTTGAAATTTTCAAAATTTCAAAATTCGTTTTGAACCCCTTCCTCTTGACCTAGTGAGGATCATTGTAGGGTTGGCCCGTAGCCGTAGACCAAATTTCGTAATTTTAGCACAACGCTAGAACAACTCAAAGTGAATTCTATGCTCATGACTCATACGCCTAGAAAGATCTAATTTCAAGGCATGTATAGCATTCTAAAGTTTTTTTTTTTTTTTTTTTTAAATAAAAAATGCATTTATTTAGATAGGTATTACAATAAAAAGGAACATAAATCAGGAAATGCTACTCCCCACTATAAGTCGTAGACTTGTGCTATGGGGAGGAGTAATACATTACCAGCTAAAGGTAAATCAGAGTGCACAGGAACTATTCAGGTAACATCCCAAAGTTTTAATATTATCTATATTTAATTAATATTATCCAGTCTCAAATTGCCTCATTATAATAATATTATGTTTTTTCAATTCTTTTTTTGAACTTTTCAATTTTAGGAATGGAGCGGAGCTCATGGGGTAGGGCATTGAAAAGTTTTGCTCCCCGGTAATCATACGCTTGTTGGCCATGGTGATTCCTACGGAAAGGCAGTTTAGCAAGAGATTGTCCACAACTTCTCGTTTTTCCCTCATCTAAAAATTTCTGGTGGCTGCTATGCAGATCCTTATATATTTTAATTATAGTTATTTTATTAATTAGCTCTCCCAATTTGAGTACTGCGAACTCTATAAAGAGAGCTTCTGTCGAATATCTTGTCGTTTTTTTAAGCAAGACTTTGATTAAGAGCTTTTGGGTCAGGAATAACGGATCAAGAAGGGACGCGCTACATCCTCCCCAACCAGATGCACCATAGATCATGAACGACTGAATGAGCGCAAGTAAGTAGGGAATCCAGTAAAATCATTGAAATTAATTTAAACCATTCATCGGGTTGGATTTTTACCTACCTAAATGGCGTAACGGGTTTAAATAATTAATTGATATCCACATTTAGAAATGACTCCGATGAATGAACCATAATTTTGAAACAAAGTACCCTCATGAACTGAAGCACCATAAATTAGCAACATATTTCGCAACTCAGTCTGAAACTTCAGAGGAAACTACATCATTTGGCTCGTCCAATATTGCACAACTCAGGAAATCTTAGTTGGTGAGGGGGGGGGGGGGATAAACACTGGCTTGATAAGGTCCACACGTTGTTTAATATAACTTGTTTTTTGGCGAGGTGTCACAATCTCTTCGACAGCCAATCCTGTATGTTTCTGTCAATCCTTCAAGTGTCAAACTGTGATCGAGTTAGTATGGTGAAGTCCTCAACAATATTTTAGTGACGTTGGTATCGATGAACGAAACGGTCTAATCGAGGTATGTTAACAATAAGTGATTTATTACGAATCGATCGAGAATTTACGGCAATATTGTTACGATTGTTGCGAACAAAACCACCTAAATGGTTGGAGAAAACGAAGCTTTTTCAATGGAGTTTTGATGGCACTTTTTACAGACTTTGCTTCTAACTGCTTGGAACAATGGATCTGCACGACTACGTGATTTTACGAGTCATATTAAATATTGATTCGTAATACAGTGACCAAATTCTGGCCTCTGTGGTTCGACTCAATAATATTATGTAACCATTAAAATGGTAATGATGATGATGGTGGTTGGTAAACGAAATACAAATTTGTTTAACAATATGATAGTACGATTTGAGAATAAATAACATTAATAAATAGATAAATAGATTATTTACGTAAATATGATTTGGCCGTCGATGGTAACTTTTTAGAAGTTAGGTTATTAGGAGTAATAGTGACTACTTCATTTGGATGGTGCAGCATGCCTTAGTGTAATTTCGTGTACGAGTATGTGGCCTTCAGGACGTCAGTGACTTCTGGAATTAGCAAGTCTCTGTGAAGAAGACAGGTCCTGACGTACTGAGATGGTCCTGATGTCACTCGAAGAACTGGATTTTGGAATGTTTGAATCCGTTCAAGTTGTGGCGACGATGCTGAGCTTAATACGAGTACCTTATCTTTTGAGGTTCAGTTGTAGAGGCGATTTGAGTTGATAAGGGAGTACAGTTGTCGGAAATGGTTGTTGTTGTTTGTTAAATGCATTTATTAATCATAATACCACATGAACCCAATTTTCATAATTACAATAAATGATAACTTGTACAAAATAAAACATCTTCTCTTAAATTAAATGCTTCTCCCCTCTTTGAGGTGATAGACCTCGTGCTGAGGGGAGGAGTATCTCCATCCTGTATTCCTGCTTCGATGGTATTATTATGTGATTAATAATTTATTTTTGCATTTAAAATATTATTTATTAAATGTTGTAGACAATTTGTAGGGTTAGTTCTTCATAATGTCATGAATTGATCCAATCTCAGCTACGGTGTCTCAGCTAGGGATGTATAAAAAGTATCGATAAGTACTTCGAAATATCGATGCTTTAAAAAAAAAAGTACTTTTTTGTGTGCAATGTATCGGGATACTTTTTCTTACAAAACTATTTTGACCAACCAATCTCTCCCAGGTCTTCTGACCCCATAAAATGCTGGCTTCAATCCCAGTACTACACTCCTGTCCTTTCAACTGTGGATCTCAAATATTTAATAACCCCCGCTACGTCAGTTTCCTCAAAGAGAGTGGTGTCAACCATCAATCTTACTGTTCCAGACAGTAGAAGCCTTGACTGCAGAACATGTCAAGCAGAGGGTTGTGTTGGCAACCAAAAACGACAAAAATATTGGCTGAATTGACATCTACCAAAAAGTGCGACCAACCTTGTAAATGTTCTTAAATTTTAATTGTTCAAGTTTCTTTCAAATACATTTTTTGAATAAAGTAAAAAATTTGGAATTTTTCTAATTTTGAGTTAGTAAGAAGTATCAATACTTTTTCAAAGTATCGGTCTGATACTTTAAATACTAATAATCAAGGTAGTAATAATAAAGGCCCTTCCAAAATGCATGCCTGGCATCAGCGAAAATGCCTGGAAATGCATGGTTTCGGGCATCAGCGGCAGTAGATTGTGGATGATTGAGCAGTATCTTTAAGAAATATCTTTACCATGATATCGCAGTAAGCAGTGGCGGATCCAGCTTTAGAGTGAGGGGGGGGGAATACACTAACCGGGGGGATTGGGGTATGGAATACCCCCAACTAGGAGGGGGGTCTGGGGTTCCCCCCCCCCCCGGAAAATGTGGAAATTTTTGAAGCAAAATGGGTAGTTTTAGGCAGTTTTAGCAGTTAAAATGTGAATTCAAAGAGACATAGATTCTGTTATATTTTGGAAATTAAAGGTGAAGCACCTCCAACCCCAACTTTCATGAACTGTAATAAGACAACATTTTTCATGAGGATTGTGCGAAAGTGGTGACTAATAGACGATAAGGAATTAAGTGTGACAGTGTGACACAAATGATTGGATGTAATGTGTATTTACTCTTACATTCAGTACCACATTTAAAAAGCCCGAGGGGGGGGGGTCGCCCCCCCCCCCCACATGGATCCGCCACTGGCAGTAAGTGCCACCAAAATGATGCCATACTAAGCTACTAAGCAGTACCTAAATCCCTTTGCTTAACTGCAGTAGCTCTAAAAATGTGACAGAAATGCTGCAGTCAAGCGTAGTAATGGAGGGTGCTGCATTTTATATAGCATTTCATTACGGAGGTGGCGTTTACTGCAAAAATCGTAACCAAATTGAGCGGGAAAACTTGCATTTTCCCCGGTTTTTTATATTGCATACCAACAAACCTACAGAGCGTTCTAAATCAAAACCGTCAAAAAGTGGAGTTACTGCACTCTTGCTTAGCACGGCAGTACAGTGGTGTCAAGTTGTCCAAATCTAAACAAACCCAATAACGAATGTAGGAATTAGTTTTCTTGAGGTTCGGTCTGGTGAATAAAAAACGATTTCTTAGGCCGACGTTTCGTTGTATTTGTACAACATCTTCAGGGCTATTTAACAAAACAAGAAGAATCCACTGTGAATGATGATAAGTAAACTAAACTAAATGATCAATAATGAAAACAATAAACTAAATTGAGTAAATTAAAAAACAGGGTAATGTTGTTTGTCAGTGAAATGGTGGCTGTCACAATATAAAATTTAACATACCTTAAGTTCTATTGGCCATGTGCTAATCTCATTATATCTCTTTATATTGTGACAGCCACCATTTCACTGACAAACAACATTACCCTGTTTTTTAATTTACTCAATTTAGTTTATTGTTCATCAGCTGTTTATTGTTTTCATTATTGATCATTTAGTTTAGTTTACTTATCATCATTCACAGTGGATTCTTCTTGTTTTGTTAAATAGCCCTGAAGATGTTGTACAAATACAACGAAACGTCGGCCTAAGAAATCGTTTTTTATTCACCAGACCGAACCTCAAGAAAACTAATTCCTACATTCGTTATAAACAACGGTCAAGATACTCCTAACCTCCTGTCAAACCCAATAACCTAAATCTTATAAAATGAGAGGTATATTGTACAATAATTATTATTAACCTTAATATTTTATAAATTGTGATTTGTAGTGTCGTTCGAATGTCTGCAATCTCTCTGATCTATCTAGAGTAACACCATGCCCTTGTACTCTTCTAGTGTCTCTAGCCTCAAGATACGAGTGATATCATAATATGATTGGTTCGTCGGACTTTTTACCAGGAACAAATATTGGCTCTTGCGTTAGTTTGGTGAAGACAATGCCACTTGAAGAATCCCTCGTGCCTGGCCCTGATAAGATAAAATAGTGAAGTCACTGTTTTTTGTTGAACTAAAATCCGTTCGACCGATTTTTTTTTTTTCGCGAGGGACAGATAAAATTTCACTCAGTGCTTTTTGTTTACAGTTCGAGGCGGTTCGGCGTGCTGATCTGATCGAAGTGACTGGACACTGAAAGGATACGGGACGTTTTCGAGAGTGAGCGCAGATTTGGGAGCGATGGCAGTGGAAAGGAGGGGAAACATTTACGTCGGTATGCCCTTGGAGAAGTGAGTTCGTGATCTGTGAATGTTACGAGGAAATAGTAGTTTTTACGTTGTCATTACTCATGTTGAGAAATATGTAGTTTTAGTTACGAGGTAGGCACCTACCTAGCGAACACCACTTCACATCATTAACACTGATTTCTTTTTGAACACTGATTTCACAGCTCTTTCTTTTGGTATGCCGTGTAATTTGTATCCAAAATATTAGTTTTTAAAATATTTAGTTGTAGACGTTTCGCGTTTTCTATTAATGAATGGTTATATCACTTCCACGAGCACTAAAATGCGCAAGACTTCGAAGACACCATCAGACTATAGTCCGGCAGATATTTCTGTGTGCACGGGTGAAAGTGGGCTGAGGTCGGTGAGCGCCCCCTCCCCTCTAATACATACCTGCATGGACTAAGGGTTGCCAAGTGTAGGGAAAATCTCCCATTGAGTTATCGCAAGAAAGGGAGAAATCCCATGCAAGAGTAGAAGAAAGGTAGAAAGGGTAGTCCCATGCACACAGAAATATCTGCCTGACTATAGAAAGTTTGAATTAACTGGGTAGGTCTATGTACAGCAACGGAGCAGGCGCGGATCTAGCTCGTGGTTGTAGAGGGGGAGGGGGGGACAATGCGGGTTGCCTACCTTCAGGGGCTCTTGAGCTAAAATATACATATAACATGTTATTGTGTTGATGGGATTGACTAGTGTGAAGAAGCAGGTTGTATAAAATGACCAAGCTAGTCTTTTTTTCGTGTTTATTTTCTCACGACGTTTCGGCAATGGAACAAAGCCCTATTCATGCGAGGTTCTACATGTAACACTTCTACACTTCTACATGTAACCTCGCATGAATAGGGCTTTGTTCCATTGCCGAAACGTCGTGAGAAAATAAACACGAAAAAAAGACTAGCTTGGTCATTTTATACATCCTATAACATGTTATACAGTTAATTTTTTCATGGGGTAGGTGTTTACCGTGATGTATACGAAATTGTATATTTATATACAATAAATAAGCCCATCTTCAAGCTGAAAAAAAGAAATTTTGAATCGGACAAATATTAGTTACAGCGAAAAAAGAGGCCCAAAAAACGTGGATTTCACAACAGTACGGGGTTTTTATCGTGCTGGCATGGGTATCTTAAAGGGCTTGATTAACAGTTAACATTTAATGTTAATCACGTTCCCTGAGATACCCATGCCAGCAAGCTAAAAAACCAGCACTGTTGAAAATCCAATTTTTTTTTTAATTCCATATACCTAATAGGTAGGTATATTATGGGGTCTGAAATTTGAATTTCAAAATATATTTCCTATGTTTTGATATTTTCATATAGGTATGGGATCTGAAAGTTAAATTAACTAGCTTTCAGATGAAAAAAAGAAATTTTGGATTGAACGAATAGTTTTGTAGCTATAGTCAAAAGTGAATGACAAAGCGTTTTTAGCTTGTTTGGATTGTGCCAAGGTTTATCAAACAGTGACATTTTTCAGTTTTCAGTTTCAGAATAGATGAATTGGGTACGTTGTGGGGCCATACTGAGCCATATTTGCCATCAGTGCCATCTTTTAGAGACTTAAAGAACTAACGTCATGTCGAAGTGAAACCGTTAGAGAAAATCGTCAGCGTGAATCGTTAGTGAAAATCGTTAGTGTGAATCAAACTGAGACTCTTCAAACCAATTTTCATACTCTGGAATCGCCCCACCCCTCCCTCATAGGTACAAGAAAGGTTTTGAAAGATAAGTGATTATAGGCTGAATTTTATAGTCTAGAGATTCTAATAGCGTACAATTAAAGCTTTGTTTCATATTTAATATTAAGCAATATTCTAATGTTTTTTTTACTAAAACTGGCTTTAAAACAACCGCCCTTGCTTAAGAATCTGCCCCCTCCCCCCTCACACCCTCTTATGAAAAGCCTGAATCCGCCTTCAGTATCGAATGTCTACTTGAGCGCAATAATTCGCCTGATTACTGACAGAAAATACTCGTAATAATTGCTTCGAATATTAGTTAGTAGGTACGTCAACGTCTTGATAGGTATTAGACTACGGCCAGACGAGCAGTAAACTGTCGCAGATGTTTACTGCAAAATGTCGCACCGAAATGGGCTTTTTTATTCTAAATTTCGCTATTTCATTGGATACATTTCGCTCTTTCTCTGCACGATGGAAGTTGATAGCGAACGCTTAATTATTGAAGTGCAAAGTTTTCCGTGTATATATATATATATGATCCACGGTGTGCAGAGTACAACCTTTCTTCTGCACTTATGCTTTCTCTCATCACAGTATTTTCCTTTTCAATCCTTTCTCTGATTACTGACAGCAAATGATCAAAGGAGGCAATAGACATTCGGTAATATTCGAAAAACTGTTCTGGATGAAGTTTAAGTGTATTATGTAAAGTAAAGAATTTTACATGATTTAATCTGTCACTTATTACAGGGTGTATCGTCTACGGCTATTTTCTATACGTTTTTTCCTTCGAACCAACAACAAAGCTAATGCAACTTTACTTGTTTCGTCTAAAATTGCCAACATTTCCGAGCTGGTGTCGAGAGGGAACTGGCTGTTTTCTGTCGCAAATTGGACACGTGTGGCATAAATGCGACATTTGACTGTCGCTGCAATTTGCTGCATATGTAGCATATGTGCGACTTTCGCCTGCCGCTGCAGTTAGCTGCTGAATTGATGCGACAGTTTACTGCTGCTTCTGGCCTTACAGAAGAGTGACCTCTACGAATAACAAACAGCTTTGGACGAATTTGTGGCGGTTTTTGCATTATTTAGTTCTGAAATAGTAGTTCATATAACTGATCATATTTTCGTGATTGAAGTTGAATTTTCGCCCTTTTTCTATTAGCTGTACAACATCGCCATTTTTCGGTATTTGTAAACTGCATTCATCGCACGATTAAAGAGTCTATCGACAACGGCGTTTACTTATTCAACCGCCGGTTTCTGAAGTAGCTCTTAGGGGCAATTATTAGGGGTAATTATTACACTTTGGGTCGAGCTGATAATTTTAATAGACTCGACCTTCCACACACCTCTGTCACAGCGTTTCCCCTGACGTTGGACAATAAATGAAATCGGTATTCACTTGTAGGCGACAAAGCGCGAGTTACGCAATTCGTCGAAATTTCGGAATGGGGCTGTAGGTGGACATCAAGCCCTGCCAGAGATTGAATTTCCGCGTCGAATGATTTTCTGTTCTATCAAAAATCCACCGTCATGCACCATGGCTATAAGAGCGATTTTTATGTAACATGTCTCCCTTTTACTGGTTTTATAAAATGGTTTTCTCCTTATACTGCAGATTAACACCTCAGTTTATATATTTTTCAACGCTGAACACGATGGTGAAGTCAGAATTGCAATATCTCATTTCGTTATCAGATTATAGCAGATGAACCGTCAAGAACATCTCAAGTAACAACAACGTTTCTTCACCTTCTAAGTGCTCCAGTTTGAGAACGGACCAAGATATCGCAATTTTGAATCACCTCCGTGTCCATCGTTTAAAAAAACCCTTTAAAATGAAGTGTCACTTGTCAGACTGTTCCGTTTTTGGAATTTGTGGGTAATTCGTCCCAATTGCTCCCTTTTCTTTGAAAATTCGCTAAAAATGAGCAATTCCAAAGGTTTCGAACCAAATCGCACATCCTTAATAGCAGTAAATTATTGTTAAATCACACATCATTCATACACCTACCCAGATTGCCCAAATTTGATCCAAATACGACTAAGTGAGAATTTTGGCATTTAAAAAGAATTTTTCAATTGCGAATTCTAGAGATTTCTTAACAAAGAAAAATCGACAATATCTGCTACAAATTTGATTCAATCAATAAGGTACCTGCATTCTTGATGTTCTGCATTGATTTCTTAATGTATAGTCAATTTCAAGTCGAGTTGAATAGTCTATGCAAGAATTATGCTGAATATCTGCGTCTATGCTGAATTCTTAAGAATTATTACAATAATTGTTATAATTCTTAAGAATTCAGCATACGACTCAACGACTTGCATAGACTTATTCTTAGAATTATTCTTAAGAATTCTGCATATGGATAAATATCTGATTGGGCTAATTTTCCTTTTTTTTTTTTTTTTTTTCAATTATTTATTTGTGTTCTTTCACTGAAATTAGAACTCGGGAAGAAATGAACTGGTTGATGTTGAGGGATGTCGAGGGTCGGTCAAATGAAAATTGATTTATGTGCCAACGTTTCGAAGAATATATTTCTTCATCTTCAGGGCCTAAAAACAGTTTCATAATATTGATTACAGTTCTATTGTGAGAAAGTTGTTGTAGTTATTTAATTACCATTAGTTATAGTTGTTGTAGTTATTTAGTTATATTTAGTTACAGTAGTAATTTAGTTGTAGGTAGTTTTTATAAACAATTTGGTTAAACGAATGACGTTAAAACAGATAGCTAAACAGATAAATTGAAATGGTGTGTGGGATGTACAATAATTTGTGACTTACAGTGGGAAGTTCTTTCCTCCAGGGCACCGGAGTTACAACTTAACAACTTAGCTTAAAGTTACCTATATATATATACGGATGAAAGTATATCCAAGGGTGGGGTAACAAAAGCCAGGACATCGTGGCGCCAAGAAACGTGTGAAAATTGAACAAACAAAGTCGTAAAAAGCAGGTACTTTAAAAAGGTCGGTGTTATTCCAACTAACTTCATAAAATGGTACACATGCGAAAAGTAGAAAAACATTTTTGAATTTTCTAGTGAGACATGTTTGTGACGTGTCGATTTTCAATTGTTTAAAATGGTACCCGATGCCGTGCAATAGTGTTGTTGGATGGAACTGGAGAAACTGGGGTTTGAGATTGATCCGTGGTTGCTACCTCTGCCATAATTACCACACACTAAATGAACTGGTAGTTGACAAACCTTGTGTTATTCAATTCGATCGAAAACTTACAAGTGAAATTTACTAAGTCAATTTATTCACTTTTCGGTTTTTGGCTACTCTTATGTCTTTTTCAACGCTCAATCGATTGGTGATGTCAGTTTTGAGATAACAACAATAGTTTCCATGTAATTGGCGAATCACAAATCGATCGGGAGTTGAAAAATACATAGGAGTACCTAGCAAAAACCGAAAAGTGATAAAATTGACTTAGTGAATTTCACTTGTACCTAAGCCGACGTATTGTATTGTGTTGGTGACTTATAAAATAATTTGTACGTATTCAGAGTAGTATGTTCGCCGTTGAACTGTTATCTATTTCCTACCTATTTCCGATTTTATAATGATTTCCGCTTACGATTTAACAGCCATTTTCCTATTCACTGTAGCTCTGTGACTGTACGAATAGCAGAATTTGGTCCTAGCTGTAATTTGGTATTTATACAAAATACCTTGTACCTAGAAATTTAGCCAATTCTTGGGGTGGTAGAGGCTTGACATTTAACGTGCAGCCTTCATAGAACTTACACATTGAACAGCATAGGGCCTTGCTCAGCTGAGTGGCTCCTAAAGCTGTTATTTGGTTCACACTGTAATGCAGTAATGCCTCTATGCTATTAACACTATAAAGCTGAAATTTGGTGTGTAGCCTCCTTAGGAGTTTAACTTGAGACTGACCAGGCCATGGATCAGCTGAGTGGGTCCTAAAGCTAATATATATACAAATAATAAACTCTGGGCCGAGTTTTACTTGACTTTTTCAAATGGCTGCCCAAAACCGAGATCAACGTTCTTCCATCAAGATAAAGGTGTCAGGGTATCAACTGATACCTCACCCAAATATATACTCCAGGTGAATGCACATAATAATATATTATGTTATTATGGAACTATGAAACATATTATGGAACTATGGTCATATTTCTCGTAGAATTCGACAAAATAATTTTTTGTAGAAACGCCACCTCGTTTCTAGTCTCTGCCCACTTGGATCGTAAAAATACGTGTAGATTGTACGTGTATGATGGTTTGGGCAAATTTTATTTTTAAAACCATACAATCGTACTGTTATGTAACATACTGATACACGCAATGGGCGAAATCTTTTAATCCGTTTTCGGTTATTGTTTTTCGCGTAACTGACAATATCATCGGAACGAGTTGTGCTATCTTTCAATTCAACAAATCGGATGTCTGATTAGTTGTGACCGATAATTCTTCATCTGAGTAGTTCGATTGATCGCATCTAACGAGACTCACCATGTCGTAAGTACCACAAACAATCAGATGTCAATTTATAGTGGGGTTGTGGTGACAGCTACCGATCAGTTTATGAGCATTACGGGAGGTAGTAAATCAATGATAGCGGAAAATTACCATAGTTTGTAGGTACCTCTTCCCCATTCCACGGTCTATAAAAGTGAAACTCGTTATATTTGGTTTATTAGGCCACGATCTTCTCTATTGAGCTTGGGAAAACTCTGTTGAACTACGACGACTTTTTTTTTAATGGTTCAAAAATATATAATGGGGTCCTAAATAACAAAAAAGTGTCAGAAAATACTTAATATTTAAAATATTATCTTGTAAATGGGTTTTTGGTTATCGTACAATGACAGAACAAGGGCTAAATAAGTTGAAAAAAATCAACAGAAAATTGATTGTCTCGACTTAGTATAATTGCATACAATTCATTAGGATTTCCCTATAAGTTCTAGCCTAATATACTCAGCAGCCATAAATTACAAATATTCTACATTGCCAATATAATATGCAACTTTCTACCGATTCTCTCGCTGAAACAAAGTTTCGAACTCAATAAAAACCCAAATTAAGAAATATTTTCCTGATTAAAATGTTACAAAATAATACGAATCAGTGGGGACCTCCCTTATGAGGTACGACACTCTCGCGAAATTAGCTGAGAATCGATTATCTTCTAACGTAGTTCTTATACTATTCGTTGTTACCTGTCTATGAGTTCTAGACCAATGTTCTGATATCGAACCCAACAGGTTCCTTCTCTTTTGCCCTAGGTATGTCCTCCATCTTAATCGAATCCTTAATGCGTACTCTAACTTGATAGAATCTTCTATATTGCCAATATAATATCGTCGGTGAAACAGCAACATGCTATAAGTCAATTTTTGGTCAAAATGAGTTAGACATCATTCCTCATTCAATTTTTGGCCAAAATGTGTTAGACATCATTCCTTATTCAAATTTTCGCGCCGGATCGACTGGAGAAGTCAGTTTCTCGAAAAAACGACTCTGGGAAGTTATTGATAGTGTTCTGCCGTCCTAAGTTAAAACGTCCTATCTACAGTAAAATTTCACTGTAGATAGGACGTTTTAACTTAGGACGGCAGTGTTGCCAACAAGCTATAATTCAGTTTGAAACCAACATGCTATAAGTCAGTTGTTTTACAGTGCAGCTGTGGCGAGGCAACGACTCAGCATGGAAGACGACGAAAGTTTTGTGAACAGTTTTCTGTCTCCCCTGAAAAGTTGGGGAAAATGAGATATACTTAGCATGTTGCTGTTTCACCGACGATATGCAACTTTCTATCAGTTCTCTCGCTGAAGCATAAGGTACATAAAAACCCAAATTATGAAATATTTTTCTGATTAAAATGTTGAAAAATAATACAAATGGGGACCTCCCTTATGAGGTACCTACGTCTTTCCAGTGAGATTAGCCGATGAAATAATTGGGTGCCTTTACGCTTATCCTCCCTAGGTACGTCCCCTCTATAATGCCAATATACGAGTAGTATGCAATTGTCTATCAGTTGAGACCTAAATTATACTATGTAGGGACGTCTCTTTCGCGAGAATAGCTAAGAAAGTTGATTAGTACCTATCTTTCGACATAGTTCTGTTCCATGCTATTCATACAATCCATACTACTTGTCTATGAGTTCTAAACCAATATTCTAATATCGAACTGAATATGGACACCTTCACTTTTCAAGTATTTTAGTACAGTTCCTGATGTCGCCCCGATAGGTACCCAAAGTTTGACATAATCTGTCCTGATAGAAACTTCAGTGGGAACCTCCTCCCTTGTGAGGTACGTCACTCTGTCTAAAGAATACCCTAGAAAATTAATTTTCTTCTAACAATTCTATTCCTTACTATTCATTACTATTATTATGTACTAGACCAATATTCTAATATCGAAGCCACAAGGTCGTCCCCTGCCTTACTAGAACCACTCTGACCTTCTCTTTGATATGTTCTTCTCATTCAACTCTATTATGTTTTCCCCTGTCAATAATAATTATTTATTAATATCCCCGTTACGACCGCCTTGTGGTGCCTTCTCGACAACATCCCTGAACATCGCGATGCATCGATCATCTCTGTACATCTCCATCCCCCACAACTCCCATCTTTCTTTCTACAAGTTCTTACCCTCACAACTCAATAGCGACCTCCCTATTGACATAATATCGTTCCCTTATAACCGTTGGACGACCCCTCACCCATCTGCCCTCCCCCTTCCAGACTTAACCAGTAAGTTGTGACCTGCCCCAATGCCACCACGTGCTCAGTGTCAGGCGAATATTTGACTCAGTCGTAACGCATCGTAAGTTGAACTTCAACTCTGCCATATTTCGTCCCAATATGAAGTCCCTGTTTAGAGGTAAATAATGACAATCATATCTTGGATATAAAAATTTGCACCACTCATACCCTTTCAATCAATACTCCGCGCCAAACAACAAGAAAAAACCATTTAGGTTGGTACACTATGTATGAAACCAAAAATGAGTACCACTGACCTTTACATTCACATGAACATTCTCAATGTAACTTAATCTTAACTCCTCCCTCCCCTCCCAAAATAATAAAATAATTGTTCGAACTAAAACGCCTTATTTTGTGTACTAAAACTCATTAACACGACCTCAAAATAACAACGAGGATTCCATTTTGCCCTGATATGATTGAAATCATCAATCTGAATCATATCACTACAACGGCAAATACAAAAAAAAATTGAGAATCCGTTTGTTAATTTTCTGGTAGGTATTTTTGTAGGTTCCTACTGTTTTACTGCATTTAAACTTGAATTTCTCCATGAAATCGACAAGGAATCGCAAAGTAAACCATACCGTTAGAAAGCTGATTTAATTTGCAAGTTTCCATCAGATTTGCCAGCTTCCAGCACGTTTTTTGAAATGCAACTAACGTACAAGTATTTTCAAAAATTCATTTTTTTTTTTTTTTTAATTGTCAATGTTTGAACTGCGATTCTGGTCCTTAGGAGTTCGTTTTTGATTACGAATGTGCAGTGGGCGTATGTAGAAAATAACGCTAAATCCGAAAATGTGGTCCAAAGTAGAAAAAAGTGGTTTTAAAGTGAAGAAATGTGGGTTTGCATGTCAAAAAACGTGGTTTTCTGGGGGGAAAAAACCTTTAAAAAATCGTATTTTGGGAACTGATTGAGATAGAAAGGTGCGGTTGGCGGCGTTTTACTCCATTTTCAGTCTAGTTTTACTCATTATTTTCTTTTACCCCAAGTCCCGAACACCCTGCATAATGTGAAATTCGTTTCTTCCTCCCCCTCCCTCCTAAACTATTCATGGTATCGGCCAACGATAAACGTTAACCTAAGCGTTGCACGGTTAAACTATTCGTGGTTTTGGTTTCATTCCAACTATTTTATCTTGCGTCAATCATGACTGACATGAAAAATATGCAACCTAAACATTGCAGCAACTAGAACAATAAGAAGCAAGAGGGCCACGTAAAATAAGAAATAATGTAGTAGAAATAATGCAATTACATACTGAAACGTAATATAGGTTTGTAATAATTACAAATAGACATTTTATTATAGATATTTTGGGGGAAATGAAAAACATCGAGTGTGATAAACATCGGAAGAAAAACATCGATCTGTGATAAACATCGGAAGAAATTCATCGATGTCAAAAACATCGATTTTTTTTTTTTTTTTTTTCCATGCGTTTATTCAGACTAATATAACAACTAGTTACATTGATAAATCAGGTAACTATCTAGCTATTTAGTTCACAAATTTTAGCACTTTTTTCGGTGAATGCATCGAATGTTTTAAAAGATCGAGTACCTACTCGATACCCATCCCTAGTCTACAGTGTATTTATTTTCATGGAAATTGACTTTTTCGTTTTGAAACTCGTATTTAATTTCTGAAGATAAAATTTATACATTTATACATTTAGGACATTTAATGTCCAATATTTCGCTGCATCCACTTTACGTTATTTAATGAACCAAGTTTTGTCGTACTACGAGTACCTACTCCAAATTTCATGTGACACTTACCCGGTCGTCGTACGCGTTCAATTTGATTTTGTTCGTGATGATAGAGAGACCATAGTGGTCCTGAAGGGGTTGTAAACGGAGATTTGATCCCGAACGTAAATAACGTACAAATTCCTTTATTTAGTCTTGGAAACGATACTGCGCTTAACTTGAGACCAGACGTGAAAAACACCGCCTACCGCTAGCTACCGTAAAATCACGCCGTAAGCCTTTGTTAACAACCCAAGAAATCCGTAGGCAGCTCCCACTGTTCTCTCGCCTTGTTCTGACTGTTTACTTTACCTGATCAAAGCAAACAAGGTGTCGTTTCGTATCAAATTTTTTTTCGCGAGCAATAAAAGTCGTGCAAACATGAGATTGGGGCTCGTGAGTCTAGTTGAAAATTTGTAGGTAGTACGTCGATTGGCAGCCGTGGTATGGTACATTTGACTGACGTGTGAGCCAAGGGAATCATGAAAATGTAAGATCTTTTAAGGTTCATTGAAATGTAATATTATTGTACTTTTTAGGGCCCTTTTGGCAGGTTGGACTCCATACGAGGGATGCTCTAATGTAATCGATTTCACGAGGGATAGGGTACAAACGGGTTTGAATGCTTGGGTTGCAATTCTTATGATGCTTTTTGGGCCTTCTTGAGGTATGAATCAAGAAAACTTGTTGGGAATCGGATTCACAGTATGAATGGTGCAAACTTCAGGGATCGATTGTACAACTAATTTTCAATAACTTTTGTCCTGTAACATTTTTTTTAACTTAAGAAGAATATCGCAGTATCTCCCCTTCAGCTGTGAATAAATTTGGCATAATTAAAACTCCCCAAAACCCCTCTTAGATTGGTCCTATTCTGCCCATCTACGAACTCAGCCTTTCGATTGCCAAGACAGATTTTTTATGCAGATTTGACGTTTTCATCTCATCGCTAAAAACTCTGCAAATTCTTGACACAACGGTTTATTATCTTCCTTGTGCAGATCACCCTTCTGTCTATACCAGACTGTGTTGCAAATCGGCACCATACCATATTCTCACCGTACTCATACCATACCATACGAATTTCTTTCCTATCATACCATACTGTACTATACCAAATCATACATACAATAATATACCATACCATACTCATACCATGTCATACAAACCGAGTGAATATTGAAATGTCGTCCATTTCTGACCTATATTTAAAATTTCAAGTATCTAGCTCATCATCAAAATTTAATTTGTTTAAACAAATAGGTATTATTTAAACAATTTTACAGACAAGAAAACGAGTGAATATTGCATTGTGATCCAGTTCTGAACTATTTTTAAAATTTCAAGTCAACAGCTCATCATCAAAATTAAATTTGTATTATTACAAAAAGGTATTATTTAAACAATTTTACAGATGAGAAACCGAGTGAATATTGCAATGTGGTCTATCCCCGACTCACGGTTAAAATTTCTAGACTGTAGTTTACCGGGAAGATGAAAAAAGGTAGTTTTATTCTGGGCGTCTGGAGGTTGGGTCACATAACGGCCGTTTTCGACGCGAAAGTTTAGTGTTTTTCCTAAACCTTTGCGCGCTCACTGTGAACGAACGGCTGGTCGCACAAAAATCCAATTGGTCTTAAAAGATTCGTAATTTTTCAGGTCATTCAAAAGTGAACTAAAAATTACACGGTTCAGTTGAATATTTCGAGATATGACATCGTCGAAATTTTAAATTTCGTTTTGAACCCCTTCCCCTTGACCTAGGGTTATGAAAAGTTTCGAGGATCATTGTGGGGCTGGTCCTATCCCAGAAACCAAATTTCGTAATTTTAGCTCAACGCTAACTGGGCAAAGTGCCACGGACGGCGGACGGCGGACGGGGGACGGCGGACGGGGGACGGCGGACGGCGTACGGCGGACGGACGGATTTTTTTTTATTTGATTTTCTGAATCTACGTATCTTGAAACGTAAACCAACAAATTTTGAGGGGGGGTTAAAAAATTTTTTTCTTTGGGCGATTCCAATGGTTCATTATCGAAGATAATAAACCAAAAACACAGTCTCATTTGGGACACTCTGTACATATTATCGATTATTCCGAAGCATGAAATTTGGAGATATGACACCATGGCACCAATTAAATTATTTTTGGTGTCTTTTGGCAGTAGATTCAGGATGGTCTGAAACGGATTTTGGTATAACATTTTTCGGAAATTCGAGTTTTCAAAATTTTGGACCGAGAACATTACCTTCCTTTTCTTCGAAAATTCGTTGAAGGTACTGCCTTGTGCAATTCACGGGTCGTCTGGCCGTCAGTATTATTTATATTTCGAAGTAGTTCATTTCAATGCACTAGTTCAAATGAACTACATAGTTCATTTTTTTAATTGAACTATTAAGCTATGGCAATGGAGGAACTGTGAAGTCAAATGAACTAGAGGGACAAGATAATAATATACTTAATAGGTAGTTCTCGAAAAAATAACTAAATGGGCCATTCACTATAATAAAAAATAGAGATAAAGTGTCAAAAATGACAAAACATTGAAGTAATTTATAAACAAACATTTATTGAAAATGATATCATAAAACATTAACTCTAAAATATTCACTCATTACGTTATAATTATTTGGTACAGATTGGTAGGTACACGCTTACAATTTTCCTTTTGGTTTATTATCTTCGATAATGAACCATTGGAATCGCCCAAAGAAAAAAAAATTTTAACCCCCCCTCAAAATTTGTTGGTTTACGTTTCAAGACACGTAGATTCAGAAAATCGAATAAAAAAAAATCCGTCCGTCCGCCGTACGCCGTCCGCCGTCCCCCGTCCGCCGTCCCCCGTCCGCCGTCCGCCGTCCGTGGCACTTTGCCCAGTTAGCGTTGAGCTAAAATTACGAAATTTGGTTTCTGGGTTTGGACCAGCCCCACAATGATCCTCGAAACTTTTCATAACCCTAGGTCAAGGGGAAGGGGTTCAAAACGAAATTTAAAATTTCGACAATGTCATATCTCCAAATATTTAACTGAACCGTGTAATTTTTAGTTCACTTTTGAATGACCTGAAAAATTACGAATCTTTTAAGACCAATTGGATTTTTTTGCGACCAGCCGTTCGTTCACAGTGACCGCGCAAAGGTTTAGGAAAAACACTAAACTTTCGCGTCGAAAACGACCGTTATGTGACCCAACCCCCAGACGCCCAGAATAAAACTACCTTCTTTCATCTTCCCGGTAAACTACAGTCTAGAAATTTTAACCGTGAGTCGGGGATAGACCACATTGCAATATTCACTCGGTTTCTCATTTGTAAAATTGTTTAAATAATACCTTTTTGTAATAATATAAATTAAATTTTGATGATGAGCTATTGACTTGAAATTTTAAAAATAGGTCAGAACTGGATCACAATGCAATATTCACTCGGTTTCTTGTCTGTAAAATTGTTCAAATAATACCTATTTGTTTAAACAAATTAAATTTTGATGATGAGCTAGATACTTGAAATTTTAAATATAGGTCAGAAATGGATGACATTTCAATATTCACTCGGTTTGTATGACATGGTATGAGTATGGTATGGTATATTATTGTATGTATGATTTGGTATAATACAGTATGGTATGATAGGAAAGAAATTCGTATGGTATGGTATGTGTACGGTGAGAATATAGTATGGTGCCGATTTGCAATACAGTCTGGTATAGACGGAAGGGTGATCTGCACAAGGAAGATGATAAACCGTTGTGTCAAGAATTTGCAGAGTTTTTTTTATTAGGTTGGTACTAGAAAGTACTACAAATGTTGTCTACATTTACTTATTTTATAATGTTTGCAATCTAAATTACCTATTCAGCATTAAATTGGACAAAAAGTGTTTTTGATAACTTGTTCGTTTTCATACGATTTCTTCTTTTATCATTACTTTCCCAGCTTTGGAAAAAATCCGTTCACACGAAACTGAGCTGGCTGGTATGCAAAGCCTTTTGATGGCTAATTGGTAAATGTAGGGATATAACAGTTTTCTTTGATCCCAGCAAATTAAAGGATCATAAAGTCGATGTAGAAGTGGCTCAGCCAAATATTTGTCCACTTCCACGATACTGGCTGCTTTTGAACTACCTAGATGGAATTAAAGATGGAATTAAATTTCCTTGTTTACCTATGGTGATCTCCTTTATGTAAATTCTTGTGATGCTGAATCGAGGAGAAAACTTGAGGTTGCATTCAATAGATGCATCAGATATGTCTACAAGCTTAAACCACGGGGGCATGTCTCCTCCCACATTAATTCTGTATTAGGCTATGGCCTTTTTGATTACTTGTCCATCCGTTTCTTCAGATTCATTTTTCAAGTCGCTCATAAAACGAACAATGTCCCTTCTTATCTTCATGGAATTTTTTCTGTTAGTTTGTCCCCTCGACTGTTCACTATAGTGCAAACATTTGCAAAAACTAAAGCATTTAGTAACTCCTTACGTGTGGCAGGAGCAAGAGCTTGGAACCGTCTGCCTCTCGATGTCAGGTCTCTCCCCACTCTCGGAGCAATTACCAAATGACTTCGAGAACATTTTACCCACCAATAGTCTCTTCATCACGTTTCAATAATCCTCTTTCCTCCTTCATTTCTACTGCATTTTCTTTCTACTCTTCTTCTTTATATTCTTTTCTTTTCAGTCTCCCTCTTCCTCTTTCTTCATTCATAACCTGCAATTCAAGTTTTCTTTTTGTTTGTTTTTCTAGTTATTTCTTTTTTTTCTAACCCCCAATCGGGTTCTTATAAAAATAGTTTAGTTTAGTTGTTTTATGCCCACTTGCACCAAACGCTCGTTAACTACCATTGACGCCCGTTTTCGTCAACTCGTTGTTGGTGAAAGGTAAATCGCTCTGACGCTCGTTAACTCCGGGCGTCAAAGTTAACGCCGTCGCTAAGTGGTTGGTGCAAGCGGGCATGATACTATTGTCCAGGCTCGGCGGGAACTTTGTTCCTATTTGGATAATAAAAGAGTTTATTATTATTATTATTATTAAAGAACTAGATGGAACTAAACGAACTAAAAGGAACTAAAGAACTAGATGGAATTAAAGAACTAAATGAACTAGTTCACGTAAACAAAGATCGCTCTTTATAGTTCTTTTTCCTGAACTAGTTCGTTAACGAACTTCCCATCACTATTTCGAATGTATCGACTTGGTTGAATAAGCATGTAGAGGTCTTCCGTCGTAGGTCAGGTCGGATGACTGTCTTCCTTCGAACCCCTATTGACCCCTTATTGCCCCCTCTCGACTACCCCTATCTTTTTTGCCTCCCAAGCAAGTTGTGTAGTCGTATCGCCCCCTAAGTAACCCCCTTATCGCCCCCCTTATCGCCCCCCCCTCTTCCTTCTATCCTGCAGGAACTCCTCGGCCAGGATTCACAAAGCGCAAGTCCTTCCAACCGAACCCCCCCGCATCACAGACTCATCCCGTTTTCTCTCAGTTTTCTCTCTCTCCCAACAGCTGACCCTAATACCGCAGTCCCGTACGGCCTCCCCCTTCCCGACACAAATTTACGGATCGCTTTCAGTTTTTGTCACGGGGATAAGTCGAGTCATGAAAATCCGGTTGCCGTGTTTCGGCGACGGTGAGACGTCGACGTCTCGTCTGATGTCGGACAAGTCATCGGGAGGTTCGTTCCTCCACAAAGCCCTCGCCTGTTGCGGAGTTCAATTCCCGCGGACATCCGAACTCAAAGTTCTTCGCTATTATTTCTGTTTCTTTTGAAACCGTGAGTAAAACCAGTTTGTCTTAAGTTTATCACAATATCACGACGAATCTCGATCTTTGGCTCACCACAAATTTCGATCGGCCTCCCAGCTGTGTTTACAAACAAACCCAAACTTCGCCAGCCGCATGACACCAGCATCCGGTTAAAATTATTAACCCTTAAAATTACTTCCTGTCACGATCACCATTCGTACTGTAATTGTAAGTCCCATAAATATATGAAGGAGTGACTTGTAATCATCGCTAATGATAGAATACAACGGATGTATTGTGAAAAAATGGAAACTGTTAACGAACTTTTTTCGCAATTTTAAGTCGTTTTTGAGTCGAAATTTTCGATAGGATTGACCTTCGGTAAGACCTCGATTTACCTCAAAAAATGTCGGAAAAAGTTGATTTCGAATCGCATCG